>JAJVHD010000004.1:1222557-2445114 GCA_022207745.1 Brachionus rubens
ATTTCGGACAAATTGTAGTATCAGAAGTTATATATCATTGGAATAACCCCTATTCTTGTAGAGAAAGACTTAAACTACAAAGCTAATAAGTTTGTGTCTTATCTAGATATAAAATTGAACAAAAATTAGCTCTCAAAAATCTAACTAACTAAGATTTATGATTTGGTGGATCTTAATTCCAATATAAAAAGTAGTTGTAACACCTGATCCTTCAATTATTTATTGATTTTCTACCAGCTCATTAATTTTCGTTTCCAAATATTCTTCATTCGAAATTTCTTTGAAAAAATTCAGTTGTTATAACGTTTTGTGTTTTCTAATTTCTTTCATGTCAAGATTCTGAGTTAAAGGGGTCCCTCAGGAGTAAGATGGGCAGTCCTTGACTACCCTCAGCCTCATGTAGAAATCATTTTTCTACCCTACCCAATGCCACAGGTTCGTGAAAAAAAAATTTTTTGATACGCTTTTAATAAAAAAGTTGAAAAATCTGTTTGTAGGAACTGTAAATACGTGTTTTTGGGATAACCAGATTTTAAAATAATTATCCAATCAAATCGTTTCCAGTTCCTAGCCGACCACAAAATGGAGATTTTTAGCAGCTAAAATTAATAATTTTGTGATGATATCTTTAATTTAAAGTGTTTCATTACTTTACTTATTCAATGATTAAAAAGTCCATTCTAAATTTCTAATGACCACAGTATTAAACGGGTTTCAAAGAATGATTGGTTCTTCTCCTCAAAAAGTGTTGCTTTACAGATTTCATTCGAGGCTAAGATACACAGCCACTAGTTTAACGGATGAATTAATAGTGGAAAACATCGAAGGGAGTACTCAAGTCGAAAGCAACGATGTTGAAGACAGTGAATTTGAAGACTAAAGTGATGTAATCGAGCAAATTCCATCTATCCATCGAAAGACGAAGACTGTAAAAAGTTTCTAGACCATTTGAAAGAATTGGATAGAAATCTTGAGACAACTGCCAAAAAATGAAGTTAACCGAATTTTTTTAAAAATACCTTTTTTATGTTTCTATTCAACCAATAGTTGTATCCTTTTATTTCAAAACAATAAAACTTAAAAATTAATTTTTTCTATGCCTTTTTTCCTGATTTTTCACTTATTTTCAAGTCGAGGTCGGTTAAGCCAATAACAGGATATCATAACATCGATGCATCAGATTTGGTCAAACTTAATATTTTACATTGTTTTAGAACACTTTTTATAGGTAAAAAAAGTTGAAATTGGACATATTGGTTATAAAGACAAAATATCATTTATCTATATCGATTGATATAAACTAATAGGTCGTGACATGATAAGATCAAAAAAACCTTTTTTTAAAATAATTTGGCTCTTATTTTGAAGCCTTTCGTGTCAAAATTTGGGAAAGACTTATTCAGTCACACCTATGCGTTTTTCAAGATCGGTATCTTAATCCCATCAAGATCTAACATGTTCCGGGATCCGTAATTTTAGTATTAAACCAACTATTAATTTAAAATATAAAACAAGAACAAGGTTTTTAAATATTATCTAAATGGAATTTATTCGAATATGACTCATGGAATGTTCTACGTCATTTCTAGACATTTAGAGAAACGAAAAAAAACAAAGGTAAAATGTTTATTTATTTAATAGAACAAGAAGAAGAGTTCGATGAGTTTCTATAAAAAAAAAAATTTTAAAAAGATATCTTGATTTGAATTCAATTTAATTTTAGACATAAATATAGACGAATAAACAAAAAATATATAAATAGTTATTATATAGACAAATAAATAGAAAATAAAAATAAACTTAATAATAAAGTTTAATTTGTACTCTATTTCGTTTTTTGTAAATCGAGTTGTCGGACTATTTAATTATATAATTTGTGATGAGAGGAAGGGTCGAATAACTAAGCCTTAAATAGTATGACCAGTCGACTAATGAATCAACTGGACTAAAACAAGAACTGTAAATTTTCACACCAGGTGTGTTGTAGACCTCTTAGCCTGCTTCAAAATGGTACCCCGGTTGTGTTTATAGAGTCATTTCATAATGAGAAAGATTTATTTAGTTGCAACTGAAAATCGTTTTTAAATTCAACATTTTTTATCTTTAAGAAATTACTCTATAAACACTACTGGGGTACCATTTTGAAGCAGGCTAAAGGGTTTACAATGCATATGGTGTGAAAATTTGATGTTCCTGTTTTAGTCCAATTAGTCGACTGCCAACCCTAGCTTCAAAGTAACTTGTTAGGGTTAGTAGAGTGCCATACTTTTTAACTCTGGAGTCATAGTCGGAGTCTGAGTCTGAGTCGGAAATTATGCAACTGTTTATCTAACCCAGAGCCTCTCCTCTTCGACTAAAGGCCCATAACGAATGCAGCTACGATCCAAAATGACTTTAAACAAGTTTATGGGTACAAGGTCCATTCATATGCAACAGTTGCTCGATGTGTGAAAATATTTCGTGTTGGGATAAAGAGAACCAAAGATGCTCTACCTTCTGAACGACCAAGAACGGCAGTTGTTGACTCGAATATTGACCTAGTTCGAAATGTTATAGAGGATAGTCCATTTTGTACATATGATGAAATTGAAGCTCAGACTTTTCTTAGTCGAGGTACAATCGAGCGCAATATTCACAATCATCTTAAACTTCGAAAATCGAGCATCTCGATTTGTACGCCATTTATTGACTCAAAAAAACGTAGAGATAGGGTTCGAATTTGTCAAGAAAATTTGGCTAAATTTAAAAGCGGGGCATGACGAATATATGACGTAATCACGGGTGATGAGTCATGGTTTTTCTACTAATTGGCCGGAAGAATACTAATGCAAGCTGGTTTACAGAGGTAGGGAGTCCAAGAACAGTAGTAAAAAGAGGGAGATTTGAAGATAAAACAATGGTTTGTATTTTTTATAGAACAAGTGGGGTGGATCTGATTACATTTTGGGATAGAGGAGGCTGTGTGTATCACAAAACATATATAGATGATTTCTTAAAACCTATGGTAAGATTAATTAAGACGAACAGAAAGACATTGGGTACCAAAGAATTGAATTTTCATCATGAAAACGCTCGACCGCACGTTCATCAAGCTGTAATAACTTATCTAAAAGAACAAGGTTTCTCTTTAATGGGAAAACCACCATATTCGCTGGACCCTGCTCCTTCAGATTATTGGCTTTTCGATTATATCAAACAGCGTTTAGACAGTCGCAGTAGCTCCGAAAGCTTAGTACGCCAAATAAAGAAGAATATCTGAATATATTTTTGTACCGTAAAACCTCGCTATTTGCCCCGGGGTAAAAACGAAATTTTTGTTTTTGGACCATGGGACAAAAGCGTTTTTAGTTCCAATTTTCTGACCATTTTTGCCTCATGGGGTAAAAACAGAATTTTCGGTTTTACCCCGGGGCTAAAATGTAAAAAACTTTGTTTTTTATATTCAAAATCATTTAATCTCCTTCAGCAGAACACTCTGTATTATTGCTTTAAAAAAAATTTTAATTCGTCGTCAGTTACATTGCACGGAACTTGATTGAATTTTACCAAATAGATTCAACCATTTTATCGTCTTCACCAGAGTGACTCGTAAAAAAACTTTTTATCACATAGTTTTAGATCTCAGTATATCTCTTCAGGTTGAAGATACTTTTTCCACTCATGAGATCTCACATTTTTGAATAAAGCAATTGGAAAAAAGAACAATGCTCCTTTCTAGGCATGCGTTACTATCGGGAGCGCATGGAAAGACATAGACTTCTTACATGTAAAAATTTAGTAGCTAAAGGTGCGATAAAATTGATTTGTTACTTTGGGTATGAGCTAATAATTTTTAACTGAGTTTTCATTAAAAACCATCCGTTATTAAGGTAGGGGTTCTAATTGACAAAGGTTGAAAATATTTATTAAAATAAAAAATGTTTTGCAAAACTTCCCCTCATAGTAGAAAAATGTTTTTTATATCCAAAAATTTTTTAAACATCAAATCATATTGAAGTTTGTTAATATTCTTTTTTGCCCCATGAGATAAAAACGAAAGTCTCTTTTTTACCCCGGTCTAAAAATTAGAATTTCAAGTAAAAAATGGGGTTAAAAACGGTCTGAAAAACGGAACCATAAACGTATTTGTCCCTGGGGCAAAAACGGAGTCTTCGTTTTTACCCCATGGGGCAAATAGCGGGGTTTTACGGTATTCATCTTTTTGCCGTCTTTGTCCCCGATTATCAAAACTTTTGGTATGATCTAAGCACAAAGTTTTCACTAGAAAATATCAAGATTACACAATCGAGAAGACCTTGACTTACTAAAATCGAATGAATCCCTCTCTTTCTTAAGGACCAAAAAGTACATTAAGTTTTAGTGTTTATCATATTTTATTTATAAACAGAAAAATTGTTCTTTTTAATGTGTTGATTAAAAATCTAACTTAACATGTATAAAATGTGGAGAGATTTCGCTTATTGCAAAGACTCTACTGAAAGGTCTATGAGTAGACTAGTGAATGTTGGCTTTTACAAAAACTAGATTTACAATATTTAAGAATTATTAAAATCTTAAAAATAAATAAAATATACTGTTCGATTACAAATATTAAATATTTCTTTTCTTATCTCTCTTAAGAGGACGTTTAAAATCACTGCACTCAACAAAATTAAAAACATATTTGTTTAACATTCAAATATTTAAGTATTTGATTTACTAGTAGATATTGATGATTAAATGATGTTAATTAAAATGATCACTTATTGACATTAACACAATAGATTCGTGCTTTTACAAAAATTGAAAAACCAAAAAAAAAAAATTTTACGTTTTTTTTTTTTTTATTGTCGTTGTTGAGAATTTTAATTAAATAGTCTCGAAAATTTTTTTTATAATCCGAAACAAATTTTAATAAATTTTTTTCTCTTTCGTTCATTAAATATCCTATGGCTAATTTTTTTCGAATTCGTCTTGGAGTACTTTTCATTTTTGTTGTTGTTAGTTGTAACTATTAATAATTTCTCGTCATAAAATAAACTTTAGGCCAAAGTTGGCTTAGTTACAAGAAAAAGAAAAGAAAGGCTCCAATGTCGTTTAAATAAAATTTTCACACTTTTCTTAATAATTAGTTTTCTCGTATTTAATGCAATAGGTCAAAGACTCAAAGGTACTAGAAAATTTCATTGGAAATTTTGATCTCAATTTACTTTTTAATGAGAAATTTTTTGACAGTCAACTGTTTGAGGGTTAATCGACCCTCTTTAAGTAAAGTCAAATTTGATCTGATTGAAAGACTTTTTCTATTTGAAAAATAATTTTGAATTTTTTAAAAAATAATTAGACACCTAATTTATCGCTAATTTCCGATTTAAAAAGGAACCACATCGTCTTGAAACAAAGACAATTTTAATTTATCTCACGCTATGTCATTAACCATACTAGTCAAATACACTTCAAATCTATAAAAGGATTTATTAAGCTCTCAGATGAATTTGATATCAAAACTGGTGTGTTACAGCGTGATGTTTTAGCCCCATTTCTATTTATTATAAGAATAGGAGTCAAGAAAACTTTATAAGCCGAAGATACCCTGTAGAAGTCATCAGTGACTTGGACTTATGTTGCACTGTTGGAAATAGAAAATGACTCAGTATCGAAACAACTGGCAAAGCTTGGAGAAGAAGCAAGAAAAGCGAGTCTTAAGAAATTAACACTGAGAAGACTGAGTTTATCATATTTGTAGAAAAAAAGTACACTTGTGGGTTGCTACGATATGTATCATGTAATACAAACTTAATTGAATTCTTGGACAGAATTACTTCTGAACTCGATAATGGTCATTTGGTACAGTCATCTCACGGATATGTCCCGTCACAATTATGTCCCCATTTGACATTATCCTCGGAAATCCACAGAACCGATTTCCTTCCAGTCAACATAATGTTAAAATTTATTCAGTTTAGTCCAATTTAGACCCATTTAGAAACAATAACCTCTTTGTTTTGTCCACAAAAAAAAGAAAAAAATATAATAAATGGAACAAAAGTCGCCTTAATTTATATGAAGTTAAACTACATCCTTGATTGGAATTGGTCCAAAAAAAAAGAAGTTAACTACATTTTAGTAAGACCAACAAGAGAGAAAGTTCTAAAATATGTTAAAATAATGTTTTAAACTAAATAAAAGCTGTTAGCGTACAACCCTGGTCATTCAAAGCTTCCATAAATGAACGTTCAAGGGACCCTGAATGTTCAAAAGACTTCAAATATTTTCATTTTTTTTTAAATTTTTTCTAATTGTAAATAAATTTTCTAAAAGTATTTCTAAAAATTTTAGTTCTGTCCCAATTCGATTATGTCCCCTTTTCCCTCAAGAACTGATTATGTGACATAAACGCGAGTTCACTGTAGATGTAATTTATACAGATTTTTCGAAGGCTTTTGATAAAGTTTCCCACCGAAAGATGATTCTGAAACTCCAATCCTATGGCGAAGCACTTGAGTGGATTAAAAGTTTTCTAATAGGAAGAAAACAACGAGTTGTACTTGGGAACGTAGCCTCGGGCTGGGAGCCGACAACAAGTGGAGTGCAACAAGTATCGGTTCTAGGTCCTATTCTTTTTGTCATTTACATTAACGATCTGTTGGAAATGTTACAAAGTCCCTGTCTATCATATGTTGACGACTTGAAAATAATGGGAATTTTCGAAAGACTATCAGCAATGTCACTTGAACTCAAGCAAGACTTAGATGTACTATGTAAATGGAGTAATATTTTGTCTAAATATATGTAATGATGAACTCGGGTGGTTCACACACACTAAGTGAAACTGGTCAAGAGAAAGACCTTGGTGTTTTTATTTCGAACGATCTAAAATGGGATGTTGTCTATGGCTGCCGCAAAAGTGTTCTTGGCCAAATAAAGAATTCATTTTCGTACCTTGAAAGAGAAACAATTGTTCCGTTGTAAACGGCTTTAGTTAGACCACATCTGGAATATGCGGTAAGTACACGGTGTCCTTCTTTTAAAACAGACATTAGTGTACTTGAAAGGGTTCAGCGGAGAGCAACAAAATTGGTGAAGTCAATCGAACAAAAATCATATGAGGAAAGACTCAATGAATTGAACTTATTAAGTCTTGAAGAAAGAAGGCTAAGGGGTGATCTGATCCAAATGTACAAAATCATTCATAATCATGAAAGTTGACGAGAGGATTTAATTTTGCTAGAAGTTTGTCTCTAAATCTAAGGAGAAAAAACGACAAAAAATTTGTAAGAGAAATAAATTGTAAAGGGTTATATCGTTAAAATTTCTTAACAAACAGAGTGGTTGAAGCGTGGAATAAATTATCTGCAAGTGCAGACAGAGAAGTTTTTGGAATGGTTCAAAGAAACGACTGCCATGGCTCTTTTAGGGCTAAACGCAACAAAGCGTTGGTGTAGACAATTCTCTATTGCAGTACTAATACTACTAATACTACTACGAGGTTTGGCGATATGAAGATTTCTAGTATCTGTCTTGCGAAGGTCGCTTGTATGGGCAGCCTATTGAAAATTGGAAAAGGTCTGGATGGCAGTGCATCTGTCAGTAAAACTGAAAGCTAGTACAATCGAAGCCTCTGTAATATCTGGCTGTGAAACATGAATTGTAAGGAAAAACATGGGTTAAATAGTTTCACAACGGCTTGCTAAATAATGTGACTTAGCATAAAGCCCAAAGATAAATACCATGAAGAAGTTTATAAAACGGTATGGTAGAAACCAATCATTGAAAAATTCAGAGTCAGTTAAGTTGGGTAAGCGAAAATCAGACAAGCTTCGTCTACAAATAGACGAGGCAATAAGTACTTATAGTGAATTTTGCGACTTAATACAAAAGACTTTAGACTTTAAAGGTTTCAGCCTGTTCTCAGAACGGGGACTAAACCCTGAACTGAAAATGTTTTGAGCTTGAATTAAACCGTTCTGTTCGCTCTAGCTTTATAAAGTTTAGTTTGAAGTCTATGGCAAAGCTAAGTAGTTCTAAAACATACTTCTAAGTCTTGATCTGGACTTTTAAATAACCCTGAGTCTTAAAAAGATAAAATGTTCAGTTTTATAAAATTTTATTCAATCAATACTCAAATTAATATGTTTTTGAATCAATTTATCCTCAGGGATATAAACTTGTTCAACCCGTACTTCCAACACTTTCAAACCTTCTTCATTATTTTCTTTAATTTTTTCGTATTGTTCTGAAGCAAATTCAGTTATGTCATAAACATCAAGAATAAATTCTTTAGAAAATTTTATCAACATTTCATCTCTCAGACCAAGTTGAATAGCCCTTCGATCAACTTTAGAATAATCCGGATTATGATCCGGGTCCCATTGAAGTACAACTTGAGCGCCTTTAATACTTTGTTTAGTCTCTTCAGAATTTCCATGACTTGACAAAACTGATCGAGACAATATTTCATTGAAACCATCTCGTTTAATTCGAAATGCGAGTATTCTTTCTTGTCCGACTTTGGTCGCCCAACCAGACCTGTACATCATCCATAAAAAATTTGTCTTAATCCAACTCATTCGTGTCAAACTATAACCCGATTTTAAACAACTTTCACTATGAAAATTTTTATTCTTTACTATTTCGTTTGCTATTTTAGGATTGTATGCTTGATAGACTATTATTGTTTTATCATCATAATTGGCTAGTATGTGACGACCCTCCCCTGGTCATGTTTTAACTTGATCCAAGTATAAAACTTTTTTAATTGAGTTCATTTTAAATTAGGCTTTTTTTTTTAAATTTTTCGAAAATTATTTATAATTTCATAACTTTGCAATATATTTGAGAATTTTTTTCTCGCAAATTTTTAACCATTGGGAAAGTTACTTTTGAAGTAGTTATAAAACAATCAATATTTTTCAGTTGGTTGCTGAAGTGATTAGATTGAATATGGGTAGAGGTTAACCGTAACTTGCAATTTTACTTGCAGATGAATGTTCGAGAAAATATTCAATTCGAAAGTAGGAAAGTAGACAAAAGCGAGTTAACTTTATTGAAATCTTAGTCGTTTAATTAATTATACAGTGAAGAATCGGTTATTCAAAAAATTTCGCTCTACAAGTTTAAATTTTAAAATTTTTGATTCTAAGTTTTTTTTTTAAATTATGAAAACTTAAGATGAAATTTTTAAATTTTGGTGCTGTTACGTTATTACAGTCTAGTCGCGTTAATCCGAAGAAAAATCGCCTTGATTCAAATAAGTTCGTATTTTTTTTTCGAACTTCGAACTAACAAAATAAACCGAACATGTATTTTCGGATTAACAAGCAATTTTTACATTATTTTGATTAACAAAAAGCGTTGAGCCTAAGAATTTATTCGAATAATCGAATATTTCGGATAAAGATGTATTCGGATTAAAGCGACTAGACTGTATTGGAAAATACCAGTGAGTTTCGATAAAGACGCTCTGCGTACCGCGGTAGAGAGCAACCCCCAGGTTATAACTCGCGAATTATCAATTTACCTTAGCACTTCACAGTCGACCATATTTCGTTATCTTAAGTTGATCCATAAAGTTATTAGACGCTGCCGAGTTGTTCCACACGATTCGACACCTTTAGGTATTCAACGTCCTATCGTAATCAGCAACAACTAGTCGCTGAAATTTTTGAAATTTTGGTTCATTATTGGTTTCCTCATTATTGGAAAAAAGGACTGACAACAACTGCATAGACTTACGAAATATGTTAAATAGAAGGTGAGTATGTCATTAAAGTATGAAAGTCACAAGCTGGGTTCAATAAGTTTAACAGTGGTGATACTAGCCCTCGAAGGAAAAAGGAGTATGGAAGACCAGTGAATTTCAATCATGACGTCCTGCACCTGGCGGTAAAGAGCAACCCCCAGGTTAGTACTCGCCAATTATCAAGTAACCTTAACACTTCATAGTCGACCATATTTGGTCACCTAAAGACGCTGCCGATTTGTTTCACACGATTTGACACATTTTGATTCGCAATGTCGTATCTGTAGAAAACTAATAAAAAATTCTCTTGATAATAAATTTTTCAGAAGGATAATTACTTGCGATGAGAAATGGATCTATTTTCGAAATTCTGATGACAAAAAACATTGGTTGGACCCATTTCAACCAACCCTATCAGTCGTTTAAATAGGACCATTCGAAAAGAAGGTAATGTTGTACGTTTGGTGGAATTACCAAGGGATATGACACTTTGAACTGGTTCCTGATGGTCGTACGATAAATTGTTCTGATTCCCTTTTAATCGTTTTGTTGTAGTCCTCGTTATGACTTCAACTACTTTCCAAAAGAGTATTAAGTTTAGCTGTGTTTATACTTGAAAGCTAACAGTTTATGACTGTATAGATTTCAAGTATAAAATCACAGTGTTTAATTTTATTATAATTTAGTTCGAGATCTCATTTATTATTTATTCTATTATTTGTTTTCTCTTTTTCTCCTTATAATTTGTAAAGGCTAGAAGCGGCCACAGTTATTTAAATAAAGATTTATGATTTAATTTATCTTTTATTCGTTGTTGTCCCTTCCCTTTATTCTTTCATCTGATTTAAAGATTAAGTAGCCGACTAGATCTTTAAAAGTTTACAATTTAAGAAAATAAAATTAATTTTATGATTGATCCACTTTTTGTATGTTCAGTTCACACTTTAGATGTTTCATTATCACATGGTCAAATCACATTAATATTGCTGTAAATAAGGCTAACCGTATGCTTGGAATCATCAAGAAAACTTTTAAATATTTGGATTGTAAATCTTTCTTATTATTATATCAATCCCTAGTTAGGCCACATCTAGATTATGCAGTGAGCGTATGGAATCCATGTTTGAAACAGGACATTAAATTAATCGAGAAAGTTCAAGAAAGAGCTAATTTTAGGCAATGTGAAGATTCGTATCAAATGGATCAAAATTTAAAATTATTTTTTAGGAGTGAACAAATTGAAAAAAACTTTGCACAGATATTTTACAGTGATGAGCATACAAAAAGCTATCTTAGAACAAGCTGTGCAAAACTCTGCAAAAAAATTGCATTTATTAAAATTCAAATACTTGGATAGTTATTGAAAATAACTACGCAATTTATTTTTCAGAATTGCAAGATACTGCAGAGCTCATTCTAAAGGTGGCTTTTTGATGCTTATTATTGTAAAATACCTCTGCAACGTTTTTTTTTCAATCTGTTCACTCCTAAAAAATAATTTTAAATTTTGATCCATTAAACCAGATAACTCCGGAATTAAACAAGATTCAAGTTTCAAGTTTCAAGGTTAATCAACAGGCTAGTGCCCTTGTCTAGAATATAGACTGATTAACTCTCCATTTATTTAATAAAGATAAAATTTTTTTAAAATAAAATAAAATTAAATCAATTTTCATAATATCAAAATAAAAAATAAATTTTAAAAATTAAATTAAGTTTATCAAAAATTTTTAAAGCATCATTGAAAATTAGGTTGATGTTGTTGAATATTGACAATTTAAAGGTGCTAAATTTGAGAACCATTCTGTTTATAAGGAATTTGTTAGCCAATTTTGTGTACACATAACCAAATGTGTTTTCACCACTTTTTGTTTTCGATTTCGGCACCATAAAATCACTTTTGTTTCTTAAGTCGTACTCAATTTTACGCGACTCATTTGTGACTAATTGTTCTCTGAGCTGAATAGGTGAGTTCTCCATTTTAATGATCTTGTATGAAAACGACAGCATTCTCTCCAGAGCTCGATGTTGAAAAGCAAAGAGCCCATACTTTTCTAGAACATTATTTAAATCATTAAAGTCACAAGAATTCACTTTAACTTTCAATAATTTATAAATACATAAATAGAAACAGTTAGCTAGCCTTTGGATGGCTTCTTTTGAAAAATAACAAATTAGTGTAAAAACATAATCAAAATAAGGTAAAATAAGAGTTTTAAAAAATTGAATTTTTACAGATGTACAAAGATAGAAAAGTCTTTTTATTGAAAAGAGTTTCTTGTTTACCGATAAACATGTTTCCGAAACTAGTTTCATGAAATTTAATCTGTTATCAATGGTAAAGCCCAATAATTTAAAATTATCAACAACTTTAATTGAAACCTCTTTAATTTGAATAAAATCTGGTACTTCAATTTTTTTCTTTGTAAATACCATAAAGAAGGTCTTATCCCAATTTATATCCACCTTATTAAAATAACACCAAGTTTTTAGTTCTTCAATAACCCCACCAGTTTCGCTTATTAATGTGTCCAAATTGTTGCCAGTCTTCGTAAGACTTGTATCATCAGCAAATAACTCTATATAAGCTTTTAGCATACACAAGGGAAGATCATTAATAAAGATTAAAAAAAGAAGTGGGCCTAATACTGAGCCTTGCGGAACCCCAAGTTTTAGTCTAGCTTGTTTGGATAAGAGATTTTTCAAAAGAAGCTTTTGAGACCTCTCATCAAAGTAGTTTGTCATTAAAGCTAGAGAGTTGTTATCAAAACCGTAATGAAATAACTTTAGGAGCAAAAGTAAAGGATCTATTAAATCAAATGCTTTTCTAAAATCAATGAAAAGGGATAACGCAATTAACTTTTCATCAAGTACTTTGTTAATAAAAGACACAAATTCATGTATAGCCGTCTGGCATGAAAACCCAGACCTAAAGCCATGTTGCCCCTTGAAAAATACCTTATTTGACTCAAAATAAGTAACAATTTGTTTGGCTAAAAGCTTTTCAAACATCTTAGCTAAAGGTGAAAGGACTGATATTGCCCGATAGTTATTCATATCAGACTTATCCCCCTTGTTTTTATAAAGAGGAGTCACAACCGCTATTTTCCAATCTTCCGGAATTTTCTTCAATTCCAAACAACTATTAAATAGTTTATGAAGAATTGGGATAAATAATTCAGGCATGGCTTTAAAAATTTTTGTATGAATACCCACATGTCCTGGAGAGCTAGAAGTTGGCAAATCATTTAATGATTCCTCGACATCTTTAAGACTAAAGGATTCAAATGAAAAGCCTGGAGTTATGATCTTATTTTCTCTTTTAAGTTCTTTGAATTTTTCAAAGATAAATTTAGCTGATTCGTCTTCTGTAGAAAACGAAGATGATTCAATATTCGTGAAGAAATTATTGAACATCTCAACTTGATCAGCAACTGAAGAAGCTTTGAAGTCACCACTCTGAATTACTTCAGTTATTTCAGGGCAATCATCAAAATTTTTATCGCTTCTCAGTTTAACCGACGACTTGTAGAACTGCCAGAATTTTTTAGAATTCTTAAAGTCCTTCGGTGTCTGGTTTTTAAAATACTCCTTAATTTTTTGGCAATTTAATGCTTTGAAATCCCTTCTAGCCTCTTTATAATCAGCCTGAGTTTGCTCATTCTTACTCTCAGAGTAAATGTAAAAACAATAATCACGATATTTCTTCGCAGCTCTTAATTCATCATCAAACCAGGGACAATGATTTTGCTTCTTTGGTTTAAAAATCTTCTCAGGGCAGCATTTTTCAACAACCTCAATTACCCTGTCTTTTACAAAACCCCATTTATCTTCAATATTAGGAAACTTATCAATAATGCTAAAGTCAATAGATGAAATACAAGTCTTAACCTTTTCTAGATTCTTTTCAGAGTAAACTCTGGTTGGGATGCTAGTCATAATTTTCTTTTCAACCAATAAATCAAAAGAAGCTACCAGGAATTTATGATCGCTATACGGACAACCTATAACCTTTGAAACAGGGTCTAGATCATCTGGATATAAAACATGATCTATTCTACTTAATTTAACCCCAATATCCCCACTTTTATTATTCTTAATTCCAATCCTGGTTGGATCTTTTGTGACTGTTTTCAAACTAAAGTTCTCCAAAAAATTTGAAAACATAGGATCTCCAGAAGTTGGATCCAAATTAAGGTCACCTATAATCAAAAAACGATCATTAGTATTGATTGAAAAAATAAAATGCTCAAGAAAATCAAGAAAATCTTTGTTTCTCAACGATGGTGGTTTATAGCAACAAAGAACATTAATTTGTTGTCCCTTTGCCATAAGAGCTACAGAGATCCCCTCAAAATTCAATGAAATTTCAGTCTTAATAACCCGTATATTCTTTTTGACCAAGACCATTACTCCCCCACCATCCCTGAGCCTGTCTCTTCTGAGAACTGTATAGTTTGGATGTGAAAAAAAACTACTTGGGATAGAGTCATCAAGCTTCGTCTCATTAATTGAGATTAAATCATAGAGACCTAAAGAAACCACTTCAAGTAATTCATTCTTTTTTAGAAAAAGGGAATTTACGTTTAAATGTAGAATCAAAAATCCTGAATTTCTAGCCCCAAAATCTTTTAGATCTTCCAAATAGTTCGGAAAATTTGGAGTATTTTTTCTCTGGGTAAAATAATCATCTTCAAAATTGAAAACTAAAGGAAGGAGATCACCATTAAAGGGTGTAGGATCAATATTCACCCAGTCGATTCTTCTAGGGGTCTTCTTTTCCTTGATTTTAAACTTATTTTGGCCTAAAGTACCACATTTTGGCAAATGTTTTTTAAACCATGCCTGACTTACATAAGACTTAGAGCAGTCAGGACATATAAAAGATTCCTTACTGGGCTTAACCATCGTTACAAATTTAAATTTAATTACAGATAATTTACAAAATTTATTTACAATTAGATAACAAATCCAAAAAAAAAAAAAAATTTAAAAAAAAGTTAAAAATGGAAATTTACAATTTTTTAAAGACAAAAATTAAATCTATACCTCAATCATAATTTGAACAAATTATGATAAATCTGAAGCACACTTGAAACTGAAAATTGAAACTTGTTTTGAATGAAAAAATCGCTCGCGACAAAAAGGAACGACAAACGAGAAATTTGGTTCGATAAACGACTCAATCGAAAGGTAATCTCACACTCTTTAAAGCTGTAAAAATTCAGCAGTAAAGATTAAGTGTGAACGACGAAAACTACCTTTGAAATGTGAGACCAAAAATTTTTGAAAATTTTGAAAATTTTGAATTTTTTTTTTTTTGACCAATCTAATTTACGCTGCCGATTTGTTTCACACGATTTGACACATTTTGATTCGCAATGTCGTATCTGTAGAAAACTAATAAAAAATTCTCTTGATAATAAATTTTTCAGAAGGATAATTACTTGCGATGAGAAATGGATCTATTTTCGAAATTCTGATGACAAAAAACATTGGTTGGACCCATTTCAACCAACCCTATCAGTCGTTTAAATAGGACCATTCGAAAAGAAGGTAATGTTGTACGTTTGGTGGAATTACCAAGGGATATGACACTTTGAACTGGTTCCTGATGGTCGTACGATAAATTGTTCTGATTCCCTTTTAATCGTTTACAATTTAAGAAAATAAAATTAATTTTATGATTGATCCACTTTTTGTATGTTCAGTTCACACTTTAGATGTTTCATTATCACATGGTCAAATCACATTAATATTGCTGTAAATAAGGCTAACCGTATGCTTGGAATCATCAAGAAAACTTTTAAATATTTGGATTGTAAATCTTTCTTATTATTATATCAATCCCTAGTTAGGCCACATCTAGATTATGCAGTGAGCGTATGGAATCCATGTTTGAAACAGGACATTAAATTAATCGAGAAAGTTCAAGAAAGAGCTAATTTTAGGCAATGTGAAGATTCGTATCAAATGGATCAAAATTTAAAATTATTTTTTAGGAGTGAACAAATTGAAAAAAACTTTGCACAGATATTTTACAGTGATGAGCATACAAAAAGCTATCTTAGAACAAGCTGTGCAAAACTCTGCAAAAAAATTGCATTTATTAAAATTCAAATACTTGGATAGTTATTGAAAATAACTACGCAATTTATTTTTCAGAATTGCAAGATACTGCAGAGCTCATTCTAAAGGTGGCTTTTTGATGCTTATTATTGTAAAATACCTCTGCAACGTTTTTTTTTCAATCTGTTCACTCCTAAAAAATAATTTTAAATTTTGATCCATTAAACCAGATAACTCCGGAATTAAACAAGATTCAAGTTTCAAGTTTCAAGGTTAATCAACAGGCTAGTGCCCTTGTCTAGAATATAGACTGATTAACTCTCCATTTATTTAATAAAGATAAAATTTTTTTAAAATAAAATAAAATTAAATCAATTTTCATAATATCAAAATAAAAAATAAATTTTAAAAATTAAATTAAGTTTATCAAAAATTTTTAAAGCATCATTGAAAATTAGGTTGATGTTGTTGAATATTGACAATTTAAAGGTGCTAAATTTGAGAACCATTCTGTTTATAAGGAATTTGTTAGCCAATTTTGTGTACACATAACCAAATGTGTTTTCACCACTTTTTGTTTTCGATTTCGGCACCATAAAATCACTTTTGTTTCTTAAGTCGTACTCAATTTTACGCGACTCATTTGTGACTAATTGTTCTCTGAGCTGAATAGGTGAGTTCTCCATTTTAATGATCTTGTATGAAAACGACAGCATTCTCTCCAGAGCTCGATGTTGAAAAGCAAAGAGCCCATACTTTTCTAGAACATTATTTAAATCATTAAAGTCACAAGAATTCACTTTAACTTTCAATAATTTATAAATACATAAATAGAAACAGTTAGCTAGCCTTTGGATGGCTTCTTTTGAAAAATAACAAATTAGTGTAAAAACATAATCAAAATAAGGTAAAATAAGAGTTTTAAAAAATTGAATTTTTACAGATGTACAAAGATAGAAAAGTCTTTTTATTGAAAAGAGTTTCTTGTTTACCGATAAACATGTTTCCGAAACTAGTTTCATGAAATTTAATCTGTTATCAATGGTAAAGCCCAATAATTTAAAATTATCAACAACTTTAATTGAAACCTCTTTAATTTGAATAAAATCTGGTACTTCAATTTTTTTCTTTGTAAATACCATAAAGAAGGTCTTATCCCAATTTATATCCACCTTATTAAAATAACACCAAGTTTTTAGTTCTTCAATAACCCCACCAGTTTCGCTTATTAATGTGTCCAAATTGTTGCCAGTCTTCGTAAGACTTGTATCATCAGCAAATAACTCTATATAAGCTTTTAGCATACACAAGGGAAGATCATTAATAAAGATTAAAAAAAGAAGTGGGCCTAATACTGAGCCTTGCGGAACCCCAAGTTTTAGTCTAGCTTGTTTGGATAAGAGATTTTTCAAAAGAAGCTTTTGAGACCTCTCATCAAAGTAGTTTGTCATTAAAGCTAGAGAGTTGTTATCAAAACCGTAATGAAATAACTTTAGGAGCAAAAGTAAAGGATCTATTAAATCAAATGCTTTTCTAAAATCAATGAAAAGGGATAACGCAATTAACTTTTCATCAAGTACTTTGTTAATAAAAGACACAAATTCATGTATAGCCGTCTGGCATGAAAACCCAGACCTAAAGCCATGTTGCCCCTTGAAAAATACCTTATTTGACTCAAAATAAGTAACAATTTGTTTGGCTAAAAGCTTTTCAAACATCTTAGCTAAAGGTGAAAGGACTGATATTGCCCGATAGTTATTCATATCAGACTTATCCCCCTTGTTTTTATAAAGAGGAGTCACAACCGCTATTTTCCAATCTTCCGGAATTTTCTTCAATTCCAAACAACTATTAAATAGTTTATGAAGAATTGGGATAAATAATTCAGGCATGGCTTTAAAAATTTTTGTATGAATACCCACATGTCCTGGAGAGCTAGAAGTTGGCAAATCATTTAATGATTCCTCGACATCTTTAAGACTAAAGGATTCAAATGAAAAGCCTGGAGTTATGATCTTATTTTCTCTTTTAAGTTCTTTGAATTTTTCAAAGATAAATTTAGCTGATTCGTCTTCTGTAGAAAACGAAGATGATTCAATATTCGTGAAGAAATTATTGAACATCTCAACTTGATCAGCAACTGAAGAAGCTTTGAAGTCACCACTCTGAATTACTTCAGTTATTTCAGGGCAATCATCAAAATTTTTATCGCTTCTCAGTTTAACCGACGACTTGTAGAACTGCCAGAATTTTTTAGAATTCTTAAAGTCCTTCGGTGTCTGGTTTTTAAAATACTCCTTAATTTTTTGGCAATTTAATGCTTTGAAATCCCTTCTAGCCTCTTTATAATCAGCCTGAGTTTGCTCATTCTTACTCTCAGAGTAAATGTAAAAACAATAATCACGATATTTCTTCGCAGCTCTTAATTCATCATCAAACCAGGGACAATGATTTTGCTTCTTTGGTTTAAAAATCTTCTCAGGGCAGCATTTTTCAACAACCTCAATTACCCTGTCTTTTACAAAACCCCATTTATCTTCAATATTAGGAAACTTATCAATAATGCTAAAGTCAATAGATGAAATACAAGTCTTAACCTTTTCTAGATTCTTTTCAGAGTAAACTCTGGTTGGGATGCTAGTCATAATTTTCTTTTCAACCAATAAATCAAAAGAAGCTACCAGGAATTTATGATCGCTATACGGACAACCTATAACCTTTGAAACAGGGTCTAGATCATCTGGATATAAAACATGATCTATTCTACTTAATTTAACCCCAATATCCCCACTTTTATTATTCTTAATTCCAATCCTGGTTGGATCTTTTGTGACTGTTTTCAAACTAAAGTTCTCCAAAAAATTTGAAAACATAGGATCTCCAGAAGTTGGATCCAAATTAAGGTCACCTATAATCAAAAAACGATCATTAGTATTGATTGAAAAAATAAAATGCTCAAGAAAATCAAGAAAATCTTTGTTTCTCAACGATGGTGGTTTATAGCAACAAAGAACATTAATTTGTTGTCCCTTTGCCATAAGAGCTACAGAGATCCCCTCAAAATTCAATGAAATTTCAGTCTTAATAACCCGTATATTCTTTTTGACCAAGACCATTACTCCCCCACCATCCCTGAGCCTGTCTCTTCTGAGAACTGTATAGTTTGGATGTGAAAAAAAACTACTTGGGATAGAGTCATCAAGCTTCGTCTCATTAATTGAGATTAAATCATAGAGACCTAAAGAAACCACTTCAAGTAATTCATTCTTTTTTAGAAAAAGGGAATTTACGTTTAAATGTAGAATCAAAAATCCTGAATTTCTAGCCCCAAAATCTTTTAGATCTTCCAAATAGTTCGGAAAATTTGGAGTATTTTTTCTCTGGGTAAAATAATCATCTTCAAAATTGAAAACTAAAGGAAGGAGATCACCATTAAAGGGTGTAGGATCAATATTCACCCAGTCGATTCTTCTAGGGGTCTTCTTTTCCTTGATTTTAAACTTATTTTGGCCTAAAGTACCACATTTTGGCAAATGTTTTTTAAACCATGCCTGACTTACATAAGACTTAGAGCAGTCAGGACATATAAAAGATTCCTTACTGGGCTTAACCATCGTTACAAATTTAAATTTAATTACAGATAATTTACAAAATTTATTTACAATTAGATAACAAATCCAAAAAAAAAAAAAAAATTTAAAAAAAAGTTAAAAATGGAAATTTACAATTTTTTAAAGACAAAAATTAAATCTATACCTCAATCATAATTTGAACAAATTATGATAAATCTGAAGCACACTTGAAACTGAAAATTGAAACTTGTTTTGAATGAAAAAATCGCTCGCGACAAAAAGGAACGACAAACGAGAAATTTGGTTCGATAAACGACTCAATCGAAAGGTAATCTCACACTCTTTAAAGCTGTAAAAATTCAGCAGTAAAGATTAAGTGTGAACGACGAAAACTACCTTTGAAATGTGAGACCAAAAATTTTTGAAAATTTTGAAAATTTTGAATTTTTTTTTTTTTGACCAATCTAATTTACGCTGCCGATTTGTTTCACACGATTTGACACATTTTGATTCGCAATGTCGTATCTGTAGAAAACTAATAAAAAATTCTCTTGATAATAAATTTTTCAGAAGGATAATTACTTGCGATGAGAAATGGATCTATTTTCGAAATTCTGATGACAAAAAACATTGGTTGGACCCATTTCAACCAACCCTATCAGTCGTTTAAATAGGACCATTCGAAAAGAAGGTAATGTTGTACGTTTGGTGGAATTACCAAGGGATATGACACTTTGAACTGGTTCCTGATGGTCGTACGATAAATTGTTCTGATTCCCTTTTAATCGTTTACAATTTAAGAAAATAAAATTAATTTTATGATTGATCCACTTTTTGTATGTTCAGTTCACACTTTAGATGTTTCATTATCACATGGTCAAATCACATTAATATTGCTGTAAATAAGGCTAACCGTATGCTTGGAATCATCAAGAAAACTTTTAAATATTTGGATTGTAAATCTTTCTTATTATTATATCAATCCCTAGTTAGGCCACATCTAGATTATGCAGTGAGCGTATGGAATCCATGTTTGAAACAGGACATTAAATTAATCGAGAAAGTTCAAGAAAGAGCTAATTTTAGGCAATGTGAAGATTCGTATCAAATGGATCAAAATTTAAAATTATTTTTTAGGAGTGAACAAATTGAAAAAAACTTTGCACAGATATTTTACAGTGATGAGCATACAAAAAGCTATCTTAGAACAAGCTGTGCAAAACTCTGCAAAAAAATTGCATTTATTAAAATTCAAATACTTGGATAGTTATTGAAAATAACTACGCAATTTATTTTTCAGAATTGCAAGATACTGCAGAGCTCATTCTAAAGGTGGCTTTTTGATGCTTATTATTGTAAAATACCTCTGCAACGTTTTTTTTTCAATCTGTTCACTCCTAAAAAATAATTTTAAATTTTGATCCATTAAACCAGATAACTCCGGAATTAAACAAGATTCAAGTTTCAAGTTTCAAGGTTAATCAACAGGCTAGTGCCCTTGTCTAGAATATAGACTGATTAACTCTCCATTTATTTAATAAAGATAAAATTTTTTTAAAATAAAATAAAATTAAATCAATTTTCATAATATCAAAATAAAAAATAAATTTTAAAAATTAAATTAAGTTTATCAAAAATTTTTAAAGCATCATTGAAAATTAGGTTGATGTTGTTGAATATTGACAATTTAAAGGTGCTAAATTTGAGAACCATTCTGTTTATAAGGAATTTGTTAGCCAATTTTGTGTACACATAACCAAATGTGTTTTCACCACTTTTTGTTTTCGATTTCGGCACCATAAAATCACTTTTGTTTCTTAAGTCGTACTCAATTTTACGCGACTCATTTGTGACTAATTGTTCTCTGAGCTGAATAGGTGAGTTCTCCATTTTAATGATCTTGTATGAAAACGACAGCATTCTCTCCAGAGCTCGATGTTGAAAAGCAAAGAGCCCATACTTTTCTAGAACATTATTTAAATCATTAAAGTCACAAGAATTCACTTTAACTTTCAATAATTTATAAATACATAAATAGAAACAGTTAGCTAGCCTTTGGATGGCTTCTTTTGAAAAATAACAAATTAGTGTAAAAACATAATCAAAATAAGGTAAAATAAGAGTTTTAAAAAATTGAATTTTTACAGATGTACAAAGATAGAAAAGTCTTTTTATTGAAAAGAGTTTCTTGTTTACCGATAAACATGTTTCCGAAACTAGTTTCATGAAATTTAATCTGTTATCAATGGTAAAGCCCAATAATTTAAAATTATCAACAACTTTAATTGAAACCTCTTTAATTTGAATAAAATCTGGTACTTCAATTTTTTTCTTTGTAAATACCATAAAGAAGGTCTTATCCCAATTTATATCCACCTTATTAAAATAACACCAAGTTTTTAGTTCTTCAATAACCCCACCAGTTTCGCTTATTAATGTGTCCAAATTGTTGCCAGTCTTCGTAAGACTTGTATCATCAGCAAATAACTCTATATAAGCTTTTAGCATACACAAGGGAAGATCATTAATAAAGATTAAAAAAAGAAGTGGGCCTAATACTGAGCCTTGCGGAACCCCAAGTTTTAGTCTAGCTTGTTTGGATAAGAGATTTTTCAAAAGAAGCTTTTGAGACCTCTCATCAAAGTAGTTTGTCATTAAAGCTAGAGAGTTGTTATCAAAACCGTAATGAAATAACTTTAGGAGCAAAAGTAAAGGATCTATTAAATCAAATGCTTTTCTAAAATCAATGAAAAGGGATAACGCAATTAACTTTTCATCAAGTACTTTGTTAATAAAAGACACAAATTCATGTATAGCCGTCTGGCATGAAAACCCAGACCTAAAGCCATGTTGCCCCTTGAAAAATACCTTATTTGACTCAAAATAAGTAACAATTTGTTTGGCTAAAAGCTTTTCAAACATCTTAGCTAAAGGTGAAAGGACTGATATTGCCCGATAGTTATTCATATCAGACTTATCCCCCTTGTTTTTATAAAGAGGAGTCACAACCGCTATTTTCCAATCTTCCGGAATTTTCTTCAATTCCAAACAACTATTAAATAGTTTATGAAGAATTGGGATAAATAATTCAGGCATGGCTTTAAAAATTTTTGTATGAATACCCACATGTCCTGGAGAGCTAGAAGTTGGCAAATCATTTAATGATTCCTCGACATCTTTAAGACTAAAGGATTCAAATGAAAAGCCTGGAGTTATGATCTTATTTTCTCTTTTAAGTTCTTTGAATTTTTCAAAGATAAATTTAGCTGATTCGTCTTCTGTAGAAAACGAAGATGATTCAATATTCGTGAAGAAATTATTGAACATCTCAACTTGATCAGCAACTGAAGAAGCTTTGAAGTCACCACTCTGAATTACTTCAGTTATTTCAGGGCAATCATCAAAATTTTTATCGCTTCTCAGTTTAACCGACGACTTGTAGAACTGCCAGAATTTTTTAGAATTCTTAAAGTCCTTCGGTGTCTGGTTTTTAAAATACTCCTTAATTTTTTGGCAATTTAATGCTTTGAAATCCCTTCTAGCCTCTTTATAATCAGCCTGAGTTTGCTCATTCTTACTCTCAGAGTAAATGTAAAAACAATAATCACGATATTTCTTCGCAGCTCTTAATTCATCATCAAACCAGGGACAATGATTTTGCTTCTTTGGTTTAAAAATCTTCTCAGGGCAGCATTTTTCAACAACCTCAATTACCCTGTCTTTTACAAAACCCCATTTATCTTCAATATTAGGAAACTTATCAATAATGCTAAAGTCAATAGATGAAATACAAGTCTTAACCTTTTCTAGATTCTTTTCAGAGTAAACTCTGGTTGGGATGCTAGTCATAATTTTCTTTTCAACCAATAAATCAAAAGAAGCTACCAGGAATTTATGATCGCTATACGGACAACCTATAACCTTTGAAACAGGGTCTAGATCATCTGGATATAAAACATGATCTATTCTACTTAATTTAACCCCAATATCCCCACTTTTATTATTCTTAATTCCAATCCTGGTTGGATCTTTTGTGACTGTTTTCAAACTAAAGTTCTCCAAAAAATTTGAAAACATAGGATCTCCAGAAGTTGGATCCAAATTAAGGTCACCTATAATCAAAAAACGATCATTAGTATTGATTGAAAAAATAAAATGCTCAAGAAAATCAAGAAAATCTTTGTTTCTCAACGATGGTGGTTTATAGCAACAAAGAACATTAATTTGTTGTCCCTTTGCCATAAGAGCTACAGAGATCCCCTCAAAATTCAATGAAATTTCAGTCTTAATAACCCGTATATTCTTTTTGACCAAGACCATTACTCCCCCACCATCCCTGAGCCTGTCTCTTCTGAGAACTGTATAGTTTGGATGTGAAAAAAAACTACTTGGGATAGAGTCATCAAGCTTCGTCTCATTAATTGAGATTAAATCATAGAGACCTAAAGAAACCACTTCAAGTAATTCATTCTTTTTTAGAAAAAGGGAATTTACGTTTAAATGTAGAATCAAAAATCCTGAATTTCTAGCCCCAAAATCTTTTAGATCTTCCAAATAGTTCGGAAAATTTGGAGTATTTTTTCTCTGGGTAAAATAATCATCTTCAAAATTGAAAACTAAAGGAAGGAGATCACCATTAAAGGGTGTAGGATCAATATTCACCCAGTCGATTCTTCTAGGGGTCTTCTTTTCCTTGATTTTAAACTTATTTTGGCCTAAAGTACCACATTTTGGCAAATGTTTTTTAAACCATGCCTGACTTACATAAGACTTAGAGCAGTCAGGACATATAAAAGATTCCTTACTGGGCTTAACCATCGTTACAAATTTAAATTTAATTACAGATAATTTACAAAATTTATTTACAATTAGATAACAAATCCAAAAAAAAAAAAAAAAATTTAAAAAAAAGTTAAAAATGGAAATTTACAATTTTTTAAAGACAAAAATTAAATCTATACCTCAATCATAATTTGAACAAATTATGATAAATCTGAAGCACACTTGAAACTGAAAATTGAAACTTGTTTTGAATGAAAAAATCGCTCGCGACAAAAAGGAACGACAAACGAGAAATTTGGTTCGATAAACGACTCAATCGAAAGGTAATCTCACACTCTTTAAAGCTGTAAAAATTCAGCAGTAAAGATTAAGTGTGAACGACGAAAACTACCTTTGAAATGTGAGACCAAAAATTTTTGAAAATTTTGAAAATTTTGAATTTTTTTTTTTTTGACCAATCTAATTTACGCTGCCGATTTGTTTCACACGATTTGACACATTTTGATTCGCAATGTCGTATCTGTAGAAAACTAATAAAAAATTCTCTTGATAATAAATTTTTCAGAAGGATAATTACTTGCGATGAGAAATGGATCTATTTTCGAAATTCTGATGACAAAAAACATTGGTTGGACCCATTTCAACCAACCCTATCAGTCGTTTAAATAGGACCATTCGAAAAGAAGGTAATGTTGTACGTTTGGTGGAATTACCAAGGGATATGACACTTTGAACTGGTTCCTGATGGTCGTACGATAAATTGTTCTGATTCCCTTTTAATCGTTTACAATTTAAGAAAATAAAATTAATTTTATGATTGATCCACTTTTTGTATGTTCAGTTCACACTTTAGATGTTTCATTATCACATGGTCAAATCACATTAATATTGCTGTAAATAAGGCTAACCGTATGCTTGGAATCATCAAGAAAACTTTTAAATATTTGGATTGTAAATCTTTCTTATTATTATATCAATCCCTAGTAAGGCCACATCTAGATTATGCAGTGAGCGTATGGAATCCATGTTTGAAACAGGACATTAAATTAATCGAGAAAGTTCAAGAAAGAGCTAATTTTAGGCAATGTGAAGATTCGTATCAAATGGATCAAAATTTAAAATTATTTTTTAGGAGTGAACAAATTGAAAAAAACTTTGCACAGATATTTTACAGTGATGAGCATACAAAAAGCTATCTTAGAACAAGCTGTGCAAAACTCTGCAAAAAAATTGCATTTATTAAAATTCAAATACTTGGATAGTTATTGAAAATAACTACGCAATTTATTTTTCAGAATTGCAAGATACTGCAGAGCTCATTCTAAAGGTGGCTTTTTGATGCTTATTATTGTAAAATACCTCTGCAACGTTTTTTTTTCAATCTGTTCACTCCTAAAAAATAATTTTAAATTTTGATCCATTAAACCAGATAACTCCGGAATTAAACAAGATTTCAATTGATTTTATTGATTTATACGTCAAGTCCTTGTTAGATCAAATCGATGATGCGTTTAAGTCATTTCTAGACTCAAAAATCACGCTTGAAAGTCTAGGCTTTAATTGAAAAATACAAAAATCGAGTTAGGGGTTGTGAAACAAGCTAACCGTGTTGTGAAAGTTTATGCGATGCTGAACATTTTAATGTTAAAACTAAAATAGGCTCAGAAACAAACAAACACAAGTGTAACCAAGGTCATCAATTTAGGGCTTTTAAAGGTGAAAAATTGAAACATTTAAATGGGCATTTGTTTATAATGTGCGAAACAATGAAAGATAATGATCATTTTGTAGTTGATGATAAAATGTATAAATGGTCAGATTTTAAAAATTTACACCCAAAATGGGACTTTAATTCGCGGTGTTGTGATAAAAAATCCTCCTTTATTTGGTCTGTAATTGGTAAAGACTTGTGTAATAGATATGAAATTATAGGGATTTTGAAGAAGTTAAAAATAACGAACCATTTCATTTTATACTTTTACTTGATGATTCAGGTTCAAAGTTTGAGGATGGTAAATGGGATGATTTAATTATACTTATTATTCAACTACTTTACAACGTGTTATAGAAATAATTAACAGAAACAAATCAAAATATGTTAAATATGTGATTTTGTTAATGTCTGATGGTCAAGTCCTTTATCCAAAAAATGAAATTGATTTTCTTAAGTCACAGATACATAAATTTTGGACTATTGGTTATGGGGATGAAAAATAATTTGATGTACTTAAGAAAATAGTGAAAGAATTTCATGGAAGCGAAGAAAATTTCAAAAATGCAAAAGAGTCGCTTGAAATCGTTAATATTTATGCTGAGATTGCTAAAGGAGACTAAAATTTTTATTTTATTTAGGTTTTTTAAGATGAAGAAAAGTCACAGTTAATACCAACGTTTGACGTTTTTTTTGCCTTTTTTTGTTAAATAAATATTTTGTTTAAGGTTCATTAAATTCAAAATGTCCACTATAGCTGAATTTCTAACCGTATTCTACGACCTCGAAAACCCCAGAAAATCAATTTTTCTATGGGGGTAAAAAAATTAAAAATTTTACCCCTACATCTTGGCTTTTTGCAGCCAAATGTGAATGTGCTTTATTTAAACATTTCAGTAAACATGATAGGAAACAGCTATAATTGATGTTCTGAAAGCTAAAAAGCTACCATTGACGATGAGACCATTTTCGATGGGAAAATAAAATTCCAATAAAAAGCAATACACGGGTGAACAAGGTAAAAATAAAGGAATTTTTCGGATAAACCGCATCTACTCGTAGGGGGGAAATTTGAAGTTTTTGAAGTTGCAAATCAATTCAAAAAAATCAAAAAACTCAATTAAAATTTTAAAAGATTTAATAAAAGAAGGGAAACGGTTTTAGTTCTGTAGAGTTATTCTATCAAGGTAAGCATTAAATGTAAAAACTTAGGGAATGTTCTGCAAAATTCTGCAAAATAATTGAGCATTTAAATTAAATCGATTCTGCATTCTGCACATTCTCTGCATTCTGAATTCAACAAGAAGTATTTGCAGAACATACCCTAAGGTTTTACATTTAATTTTTTCCTTGAAAGAATAACTTTCCAGAACTAAAACCGTTTCCCTTCTTCGTAAACCGTTTCGAATTGCTGTATTTTGAATCGCTTGAAGTTTTTTGGTTCTTGTCTTTGAAAGTCTTGGGAGTATGAATGATGAGTAATCCAAGATTGATCGAATTAATGACTTGTAAATGATCGTTAAAGTTTTATGATTAAGCGACCACGATTTTTGACAAAGAATTTTTAAGCAGTTGATTCGCTTGTAGCATCACGACGAAATGATTCTAGGATTTTTTCGGAAAGATGGACTAAATTGTCTTTGGTTTGTCTGAACCCGGATTGCTCGATTATTGTAATATTGTTCTCTTCGATAAATTTATAAGACGTCGATAAATTAGTTTTTCACATTATTTTCCAAGGCAACTAGTGAGACTTATCGGTCGATAATCTTTTGGATTGTTACTTTGTCCAACTTTTTTGGGGATGATTGTCATCGTGGCTTTTTTCCAAAGCTTTGGTATTTGGCTAGTTTTTAACTAAGTTCTTACAAAAAGCTTCTAGCAACCTTAGCAAAAGTCTTCTGCCCAAATAGGGTGTTCCAAGGCTTTTTCAATATTTCAATTTTTGTTTGAGGTCTAAGAGTACGGTAACGAACTTCCGGGGTAAACTGTCGAAAATAAATGGGTCTTAAGTGGGAAATATTTGAGGATATTTTGAACTGAAATTTTTAACTCGATACTTTATTTTAATATTTTTGTACTTCGCTTGAGGTTATTCAGTTTTGCAAAAAATAGCCATGAGTCAATATTAAATAAATTTTAAATTCTAACATAATGTGTCTTTAGACACTCTGATTTAAAAATTTAAAATTAATCAAACCAATTTTTTTAAAAATTTTTTGTTTATTTTTGAAAATCTAGAATAACTCTGGCACTTTTTGATAATCAAAATAAGACTCTTCATCAAAATGAATTTCTTCAAAGTCTTCTTGATCTTGTATTTTAAATATATTTACATTCATTTTATCGTATAGAATTTGTTCAAAATCATCTTCTGTTTGATTGATCTCGTCAATTTGAATCATTTCAAAAGTTTCTTGATTAGGTACAGAAAAATTATGAATTTGATCAGTATAATCAATTTCAATTAATTCAAAGTCCTCTTGCTTATGTATTTGATTAGCGTATATCCGATCTAGCTCAACGAATTGGATTATATCATAATATTCTTGAATCTCTAGCTCGTATATTTGAATTTGATCAAAATCATCAAGTTGTATTGATCGGTCTTCCTGATAATAATAAATCTCATAATCATCTTCGTAGTAAACATTCTCTAAAACACTAAAAATCTCATCAAACTCTGGTCGTTTTGATGGATCTTCATTCAAACATTGTCTCACTAAATCACGGATTTGTTCATTTTCAATAAACCCTGGATCGAATCTTCTTTTACCAAAAGCAAGATCATATTTGCTTGCACCAGCAAAGTATTCTTTAACATCAATTCCTGTCATTATTTCCCACATGACACATCCATAACTCCAAATATCACTTTTTTTGGTGTATCTATCTTCGAAATTTTCAGGAGCCATGTGACTTGGAGTACCATAGTCAGTACTTATGTCGATTATTTTCAAGACGAGTAAGTCAAAGTCATTCAAATTCTGAGGGTAAGTGTTTAACACAACGTTTTCGGTTTTAAAATCACGATGAACGATTTCGTTGTCATGTAAAAATTTTAGTCCATTGCCAAGTTGTTCGATCATATTGATTTTAACTCTTAATGGCAAGTCTTTGAAATCGTTCAGTAGTTTACGCAGTGATCCAGTCGGATTGGCGAGTTCCATTATTACAAGATGAACATCATCTTGATTCTCACATAAACCATAAAACTTAATCACATTTTGGTGGTTAAGAACAAGCATTCGTTTGACTTCATTGTAAATTTCAGAGTTTCTAGTTTTGTTATTTTTTGATGTAATTTCTTGTTTGATAGCGACTTGAATTGATAAATCGTGAAAGAATCCAGCGTAAATTCGTGCATTATTACCACTGCCTATTAGCTGACCGATTTCTAACTTTGATTCGTCAATAAAAATATTTGTTTCTGTCAACTCGAATGTACGAAAAATCTCTTGTGGGTAAATTCCTTCTGTATATGAAGGTGAAACCATTCAATAAAAATTGTTCTTTGTAAAATTAGAAAAAACTAAAAAATGAGATTTCTCAATAATTTTGATTAGAAACAAAAAATTTGAATTGAAAAAAAAAACTGCGTAAAACAAAAAAGTTAAACAATTACTAAAATTATTTAAATATCTTTTAATGAAAATTTTAATTATTATTTAGCTTATTCAAATTTTAAAGCTGAGAAAAATTATTTTTTGTTTATCAAGCTTTTTGATGATTCGTCGCAATCTATTTATTTATATTATTAAAAAAAATTAAAATAAAAAGAGAAGTATATACTTATTTTTGAAAAGAGTGTTAAGTATTAGGCAAAAAAGGAGCAGACTAATATTTCCAAAATTTCAAACCAATTTGAAACCAATAATTACGTAATACGTGAACAATCAGTGTTCACCTAATATCTTGTATACTTTTAAGTGAACATAAAAAAATTGTCTTTATCGAACACTTAATTTAGGGTACCATAAAACCTTGCAAACTAGCCCGAGGTTAAAGGTTGTAAATAGCCATAACCCCTGGGTTTTTTTATTAAATTTTCTTTTTAACCCCGGGATTAAGTCAAGAAAAATTTAATAAATGCTTGTAATTTTTAATATTATTTTTGTTTATAGTCCCGTGGGATTAAAAATTCTATTAAATTACACAGTTGGTCAGTAATGCGGCTTCAAACGTCAATTTAACATTTGTTCGGAAAAGACTGACTAATCTTTTACAGTTAGTAGATAGAGCATGTTTTAGACATTTGAAAGATTTTTATTAGTGTTGTGAGTCGACTGGGAAAAAGTCGACTTTTTTTTCGACTAGTCGACTTTTCGACAGCCGACTAGAAAATCCTGAAAGTCGACTCTAGTCGACTAGTTTTTCTCAAAAGTCGACTAAAATCGACTTAGTCGAACAAAACACAGAATTAATTTTTTAAACATAATTTTATTAAAATTTTTGTCAAATTTTATCATTGACTTGACCATTCCAAAAAACTTCTTTTTTTTGAGATAACATTTTATTGAAACAAACCAAAAGGAACAAAAAAGCGCTTTATTTTAGTAAAAAGGATTTTATTGTTTAATTATAAAAAGGGATAGGCTAAAAAGTTAAATCAAAGAGATGTTAAAGTTTTTTTTCAAAAATGTTTTAAGAACAAGCCTGTTTGCATGTTATTGATCGAACGGCTTCTTTATCTTAATTTTTTGTTTTTAAATGAAAAAATCAGATTTTTACAATCCTATAATGTTTAAATTTCTTACTCTTTGAGCTTTCCGAATGATCAAAATAATTATGATAAAAAAATTTGATTTTTTCAAATTTTCAAAATGATAGTGGTTCTATTAAACTATTGAGCTTCTACCTTGCAATGTAGCAATGAACATAATGTTAAACACAATCGACCTAGTTTCGAATTAAGAATATTTGAAAGGAGGTTCGATTGTTTTTGAAAGTCGAAAAAAAGTCGACTTTAATCGACTTTAGTCGACTTTAATCGACTTTAGTCGACTCGAAATTTTTAAAAGTCGATTTAGTCGACTGTAAAAAAAAAATAGTCGATTACAGTCGACTTGATGATTTACTAGTCGACTCACAACACTAATTTTTATCGCAATTTTTCGAATGAATGGCTAATAAACTCAGAACATTCTTAGATCACCCGGTTATGCACAAATAAGTCAGTATCATTTGGGAAACTTTGACCAAGCGATTATACAAAATTCATTCGACCGGTAATGAAAATTGACGATATAGGCATGACAGCAAGAACTAGTGATGACTAATCTCAAATGGAAACAGATAATTTTTTCTTTTTTATATTTTTTTTGGATCAAAAAATCGAACTAAATCGTTAGTATCCCAGTCAAATTCATTTTTTTTTATTTTTAACAAAGAGTGGTGAGAATAAGAATAAATTGAGAATAAATTTTCTGCTCCTAAGGTTTGTTAACAGGTGCTGTTTTTTTCGATGTCGAGAAGGCTTTTGATAAAACATCTCACTCTGGTATAATTAATAGACTAAACGATAATAACTTTAGTCAAACTTTGACAAAATGGATCTCAGATTTCCTGTCGGACAGATTCTTCCAGGTTAGTATCAACAATTATCTTTCGAGTATAAAACCGATCAAATGTGGAGTACCTCAAGGCAGCTGCATCTCTCCCACGCTTTTTATTATTTATTTTAGTAACGTTGTAAACAGTCTACCGAAACACATCAAAATAGCCATTTTCGCGGATGACCTTTGTATTTGGATAACCTGCAAAACAACAAGAGTGATCGAAGATAATCTTCATCCAGCGATCGACAAAATAATTGACTTCTGGAAAACATGGGGCTATGCCATCAACGTCTCTAAAACGTGTTATTCAACATTCACAACTGCCGGTCAACGAAAAAATTACCACAATAAATACAAACTGAAGCTCGTAGTATTGAACTCCGAGATTCCGATCGACCCAAACCGCACCTTTCTTGGTATTAAGCTCGACCCCAAATTAAAGTTCAAACCACACCTACAAGGACTCGAGAACAAGTTAACGTCAAAAACCAACCTAATACGTCGTATAAAAAATTTCAAATGGTCAAATTCATTACAAATTAATCTAATTTTAAACACTCATCTGATCCTTGTTCGATTACTGCTTCGTGATATTAAACAATGGAACCGAAAAAATTAGTTCTTCCCTACAAAAAATTCAAAACAAAATCCTGCGAATTATTAAATATTTTCCATACAAATAGTCGATCCGTACTATGCACAAAGTCCTTAAACTAGAAACAATTGAAGAAAGAGCGAACAATTTATTTTTGAGATTTTTAACTAACAAATCAAAACAATCGTTAATCACAAAAGAGATCGAAATATTTATGTTATCAGAACACCCAAATCTCAGAAGATTTACAACTCCATTTGTTAGACTTATTCCATCTTAATTTTATCTTTTTTATTTATTTTTTTTAGGTTTAATTCTCAAGTACTTTAGCTTTTTTTTATACAATCAAAGTTTTGTAACTAACAGTTTTATGCACGAGGGCTCAAACGAAGGTCTTGAACCATTCGGACGTGCCCTGGGGTTACTCCCTAAATTATTTTTTAAATAAAAATATATTATTTTTAAAAAAGAGTGGTGAGAATAAGAATAAATTGAGAATAAATTTTCTGCTCCTAAAATTCACTACTTTCAAGCTGTTAATATTGAATAACATCAATCTAATTTATGATGAAGCAACAAATATTTTTTTAAATTTAAATGGAGGGTTGATCAGTCTTTAATTAGGCAAGGACATTAGACTGTTGATTAAGCTTGAACTTAAATGTTGAGTAATCGGCTTTCGAAAAGACACCAGTTCGTTTTGTTCAAATTATGAAATTTTTTTTTTTGGAAAATCAATTTCAAAATGTTGAAACTAATTTTTAAGCTCAAATTGGCCGTTCTCATCCAATTAAATTTTGGTTTATTTATGCTTTGTAATGAAACAAGTCAATGTAATTTTTATCTTCTTGTTTTGTGTTGATAATAGCAAAGACGTTTTTTTTAAGTTTCGAAGTTTACCAAGTTAGTAAAAACTAATGAAGAGTTTACTGTTGTAATCCAAGTGTAAGATCAGGAACCAGACTGGAATGTTTCAAACAATGTCTACAAACATTTGAATGTTCATATGCTGATTTTGATCAATCAAAATGCAAGTTATATTCATAGCAAACAAATCAGATATAGTTTACCTGAAAACTTGTAAAATCTTAGACGCAAAAACGAACATTGTTCTGGCTTCACAAAAAACACGTCTCTGTCTTTAGAAAGATTGGGAATTTGTGATATTTCACCGTTTACTTTTAAATATCATTATGAACTTTCAGATTTAAAGTTAGGAGATAACTGTTTGATTCATATTGGCTCATTTGTGTTTTATAATTTAACAACTCTTATTCACTTGAATCTAAGTTATAACAAAATAGAAAAATTAGAAGCACAAGTATTTAGCTATTTTGTTAGCCTCATGACTTTAAATCTTAATCATAACCGAATTTCGTTCATTGAAAAAATGACTTTTTCAAATTTGAAGAATCTTAAATAATTATATTTGTTCAATAATCAGATTAAAAATTTTAAAAGATTTTATTCTATAAGATTTTCCGATATTGAATTCCTTAAGTATTGGCCTTAACCATCTAACTGAGATATCCAATCAGTTTTTTTACTATTTGGGTGCTCTTAATGTGTGAAATTGGGTCATTTTTTCAAAAATCGAATAAAAAGTCTAAAAGACTTTTAAAACATGTTTTCTGATGTAGTTTTGCACGAGGGTTTCAAATTTTTAGTCAAAAAGTGGTAAATCCCCTTTATTTTCGGTTTTCCATTTTTATGACTTTTTTCGTCCACTAGTATACAAAAATGAAAAATAAAAAAAAAAACGAATTCCTGAGATTTTGTAGAGAATCGCTTTTTGTTTAAGCAGATACAATAAAAAATTTGGGTATCGTGGCTCCCCTAAGAAGGATTTGACTGAAAAATTGCCTTATTTTTACCGTTTTCACCCGTGTATTGCTTTATGGAATTTTTTTTCCTAATCAATAATGGTCCAGCGTCAATGGTAGCTTTTTAGCTTTCAGAAAATATCTTTACATCGATTATAGCTTTTTCTAGGGATGGGTATCGATTAAGGCCTAAACGATATCGCGACGTCGAAAAATGTTCGATCGAGCCGAAGGTTTATCGGTAAAATTCGAAATTGTTCGATAACAAATCGTTTAAGAAAATTCTTAATCGATAGGATTTTGTCTAGCTTATTCGAATTATTTCTTGATAACCTTCATCGGTTAAAGACTTTTCGAACTTGTAAATCGAACAACTAAATCGAATAAGCTGATCGATTAAAAATGTCGAACAAGATAAAATCGATTTAAAAATTTATTTAAAAAAAAAATTAGACTTAAATAGTTCGTTACTAAAATTGTGTATAATTATGAATTACCTAATCTTCAGCTAAAACAGCTGAGTTTACTTATATAGATGATGGATGATACCAGCAACAGAGAAAAGGTTTACAGCTGGAACCGATGATGGTGCTAAATAATAAAGTTCTTTTACGATACTACAAAGAGTTGGTACTTTTTTCATAATTTGGCCCAATCAATCTTTTAAAAATGTAAAATTTGACTTTTTGAATTTTTATAATCTGTTTAAGTATTCCTAGATATTTGATCATATCCCCAATACATACTGGAGACATGTTCGAATATCTTGGGATCCTTAAAAAAATTTTGTTACGTAATGTTACCAAAAAAAATTCAAACAATCAAGTTTTAAAATTTAAAAATTTGACTTTTTAATTTTTTATTATCTGTTTAAGTGTTCCGTGATATTTTACCATATTCAAAAATTTTAAATTCAAATAAATTTGCACAAAACGAGTTGAATTTTGAAGTTTTGTTCTATTTTTTTAACTAAATTTTTGTTAAGATCGATTTGATTAATCGAATAATTTTATCGATTAGTTAATCGAATAGTGGATACGAACTAATTCGAACATAAAAACACTTGATCGATTTACACCATTTCGAAAGAGGATGTTTTTTATCGATAAGCTTTCGAAAAACATAGACGATAAATTTATGTTATCGCTCTACCCAATCATGTTCGATTAAGCTGTTCAATTTTATCGAATAAGCATTTTTTAATCGATACCCATCCCTAGCTTTTTCCAATAATGTCTACTAAAATGTTTAAACAGAGCACCTCGACGTTTGGCTGCAAAAAAGGGGGAGGGTAGGGTCAAAATTTTCGATTTTTTACCCCCATAAAAAAATTAATTTTTTGGGGTTTTCGGGGTCGTAGATTAACGTCGTAAAGTGGAAAATGACATATTTAGAAAGTGTGGACGTTTTGCTCTAAACGAACCTTAGAATCGGAATAGCTAAAAATAAGATTTCTAAAATATAGAACGGAAGTTTCTTAAATTTTACAAAATTGATCTCATTAGATCTAAGTGGAAATATATTGAAAAGTTTGTATGCAAAAATTTTTGATGGTTTAGAAAGAATAGAAACTATCAATTTGGCAAACACAATATTTCTATTATAGAGGTGGCCCTTTAATTGCAGCGCGACATAATATTACGCATTCTTATGCACAATTACGTCATTTTACGTAATGTGACAGCCATGTCTCATCACGTCGCGTTACATAACGGACGCACTGATACGTAATAATACGTATTACGACCTCATTGACGTTGGGTTACGAGAAATTCAGTTTTTTGTATCCCAATGTAACAATAAGTAACCTGACGAGTCAACTTTTTTTGAATTTGGAAGTAAAAGTAACGATTTTGTAACCAACTGTAGCATGACGTAATGTTACGTAACAATGCGTATCAAAATACAGTAACATGAAGTATCCTCGCGTCATGTGACGTATCAGTGCGTCAGGTTACTTATTGTTACATTGGGATACAAAAACCTGAATTTCTCGTAACCCAACGTCATGTGACGTCGTTGTTCATCCTCCACTTGATTTTTAATTTCAAGTATTCTCTGCAAGTCTGTGGCTTTTGATGGTTTAAAAAAAAAAAGGGAATTTATAATTAAAACTAATATTAAATTACTAATTTATCTTGAACTTAATTAGGAGATGTTGTTATTGTTATTGCGATAGTTTATTTTAACTGCAGTTAAAATTTAATTGAAATGAATTGAACTCATGAATTAAAAAATAACTTTATTTTGCCGTGTGATGCAGAAAAATACAAAGATTCGTAAATTTACGACCCTAACGCACCTCTCACACTCTTCTAATGCTTACGCTTTACGAACCTGACGTTTAGCAACACTTTCAGTTATCATTTTAGGCTTTTTTTAATTGCTAACTTTTACTTACACTGTGAGTAAAAAAATTCTTAAAATTATTGTAAAATAAACTTTTTTATTAATTAAAAAAAATAAATATCAATAAACTAATAATTGTTTTTGTTTTATTTTTTTTTGTTTTATTTCCTTTGATAAATCTTAAATTGGAACTAATTGAGTATATTCTGCTGCAGAAAATTGAGTATCTTCTATAACAGATTGAGACTGACCATGTTTATCAAATATATATTCATTAATTTCATCAAATTGAATCATTTCAAAATCATTTTGATTATTTCTTTCATGACTTTGTGTTAAAACAGCCTTGTCAAATTGAATTAATCCATTATTATTATTAACCATATCATAATCTTGAATTTGATCAAAATTAAGATTATCGAATTGAATATTTTGGTTTACTTCATCATTGGTAAACTCATCATTGATCGAATCATCGATTTTATCGTTGTAAACATTCTCTAAAACACTAAAAATCTCATCAAACTCTGGTCGTTTAGTTGGGTCTTCATTCAAACATTGTCTCACTAAATCGCGGATTTGTTCATTTTCTATAAACCCTGGATCGAATCTTCTTTTACCAAAAGCAAGATCATATTTGCTTGCACCAGCAAAGTATTCTTTAACATCAATTCCTGTCATTATTTCCCACATGACACATCCATAACTCCAAATATCACTTTTTTTGGTGTATCTATCCTCGAAATTTTCAGGAGCCATGTGACTTGGAGTACCATAGTCAGTACTTATGTCGATTATTTTCAAGACGAGTAAGTCAAAGTCATTCAAATTCTGAGGGTAAGTGTTTAACACAACGTTTTCGGTTTTAAAATCACGATGAACGATTTCGTTGTCATGTAAAAATTTTAGTCCATTGCCAAGTTGTTCGATCATGTTGATTTTAACTCTTAATGGTAAGTCTTTGAAATCGTTCAGTAGTTTACGCAGTGATCCAGTCGGATTGGCGAGTTCCATTATTACAAGATGAACATCATCTTGATTCTCACATAAACCGTAAAATTTAATCATGTTTTTGTGATCAAAAACTATCATTCTTTGGACTTGTTCGTAAATTGAAGAATTTCTTGCTTTATAATCTCTAGGTTTAAATTCTTGTTTGATAGCGACTTGAATAGATAAATCGTGAAAGAATCCAGCGTAAATTCGTGCATTATTACCACTGCCAATTAACTGACCGATTTCCAAACTTGATATGTCAATGAAGATATTTGTATTCAACAATTCGAATGTCCGATTAAGCTCTTCCGGGTATTTTCCTTCTTTTTGGGAATATAAAAGCATTCAATAAAATATTTTCTTTTTTTTGTAACAATTTTCCAAAAAAAAAAAGTATTTTTGTTTCCTTAAATTTATCAGATTTAAAATAAAAATTTCAAACTTAAAAGAAATATTTTATTTAAATAGAGTATAAGAATGAGTATTTCTTTATGTGAGTGAAAGAGTGATTAATTATTTTCAAATTTTCGTAGGTATATGCATTTAATTTTTAACATAAATTTGCTTATATATATTTCATTGAGAAACAATAGCTTTTTTCTAGCCTAATTGTGCCTCATCATGATTAATTAAATATATTTAAAAAAATAGAGAAATATTTATACTTATTTCAGATTTTAGCAAGAGGATTGAATCAATTATTTTTAATTCTTTGTAAAATTCTGCAAACTTTTGTCTCAAATACCTCTAGGAATACTCAGAGAATAGTTTGAATTTTTAATTATCTGACCATTTTGAGGATTTGAATGACTTCTAACGACTCTTTCAATGCTAGATTACCTGAGATTATCCATTCAATTATGGGATAGGTATTAATCAAAGATTAAAGCATTTGAAGTTTTAATAAGAAAGTCTCAATTAGTTTCCAAGAAAAAAATTTTTTAAATTTCCTTGTAAGACACCAAATATTTATTCGTCTTGTATTTGAAATGCATTTGAAATTTTCAGTTGCAATTAAAAATGTAAAAAATTTCTTACAAAAAACAAATTACTGCACTTCTACCGAACTTTTGGTGGCAAGCGTAGCCATACCAAAGCGTACCATACTCTTCCTGGCGATCAGACTGTAAAACCATTCGATCGGTATGTGGATCATCAATTTTTTGAATAGATAATGGTAAAGGGCATTTAATTAACTCACGGTCGACATGCCGATCGAATCGTTTTACCGTCTAATCGCCTATGCGCTCGAGACCGATCTTCCAACACTAGCCCCGTGCTTAACATACTAGTGTTGTGGATCGAGCAGCGCTCGTCGCTCATGATCTTTGTATCCTTGCTCTCGATCCAAAATTACGCTTGGCGATCCGATCGTGAGCGACGAGCGCGATTGTTGTCAGATCGATCGATCCGATCGGATCGCCTGCTCGAGCGAAAATTATACAAAAGATGCGATTTTGAAACAGAATTATGAGGCTAAAGCAATCTCAGTGAGCTTGTTTCTTTGAAAGATTTTGAATAGATACTTAAACATAAGAAATAATTCAGTTAAAAAATCTTACTTCTATAGAATGTAACCTATTAGACTATAATTTTAGCATTCAATACTTATGAGCTGCATGGGCATTGTAAGTTAACCGTAAATGTCCTTATGAAGATTCAGTCAGAGCAAATACTCAAATATGATCTTATTTTTTTAATTTTAAAGTTATTCCTCTAAATTAGTATTTAATGTAGGGCACAAATAAAATTTACCGTTAAATCGTGAATACTACCCAACCTTAATATCAAACTTTGAATTCTAGCCAGATACATAAACCCATTGATTTTAAAGAATACCGTGAGTATAGGTTACCCGAAAAGTTGAGGTTTTGAATTCCGGTAAGGTATGGGTTCTCTAGAAATTTTAGATGGGTTTGGTAATCCATAAAAAATGGGTATATATACCAAAAACTCAACGACTACAGACCGATAAATGTCACATCCATTTTTTCAAAATAATTTGAAAGAATACTTTGTCGGTTTATTCTCGAAAAATTAAAAAACATCTGGTGTATGGCTATCGACAAAAAGAAATATTTTCTAGCTATTTTCTTCGATTTTGCCAAAGAATTTGACCTTGTAGACCATGAGAAACTGCTTAACAAATTACGAAAGCGTGAATGGATCTGAAACTGAATGGAAGTAAGCAGGGATTATCCAAGGGAGCGTCCTCGGTCCGACTATTCACTTTGTTTATCTCAGATATTAATGAATACCTTACGAAAAATACGCTGATGGTATACTAAGTCACTTAATCGGAAGAGCTTGCAGCGGACTCCCCCAAGAGATAATCAATGGAGTTCAAAAATGATGTACTAATAACAAAATACGCTTGAATACAAACAAATGTAAAATTGTGTTTTCGTCTGGGAAAGACTCAGGTGCACCACCAAGCCTTTTCCTAAACGACACGGAACCACAAGTCGTAGAATCATAACGATGCCTAGGTACAGTCAAACCTCGTTAATCCGTTTCCACTTTTATCCGTATATCTCTTTAGGTCGTATAGAAATCACAGGAAACGATGAGTCTTAAAAAAGTATCAAAACTCCTCGCTGATCCGAATAGTAAAGTGTCCATAAATTATCGACAGGTCAAACTCTGATTTTTACTTCAAAACAAAACCGAAAACATACAAAGATAGTGTTGTGCAAAAAAGTATCAGAATCATAAGAAATGACGAAAGCAAGAAAATTTATTTAATTTTGCAAAAACAACGAAAGATAACAACACAGAAACAGAGTTTGTGAAAAAGTCCATTAAACCTAAAAAAGAGTGCACCAGATGTGGTAAATATTTTGAAGCTAAGATCGGGATCAAAACACATTTGAGATCATGCCATGTCACAAAAATATAGCCTTCACAATTGCCAAAAAAAACATTATTCCTATAATTAAGGGTGGTAGACCGGTTTCGCTTTAAAAAACGGTTTTGAGACCAATTAAAAATTGAAACCATATTTAAATTCCAGTTCAAAAATAAGACCGGTTTTAAAAATCCGGTTCTATAGTAAAACTGGATTTTAAAACTGGTTCTAAATTAGGACTAGTTCCAAAATCTGGCTCTAAAATAAGACTGGTTCTAAAACCAGCTCAAACCGGCTTAGCTGTTCTGAAATTTGATGCAATACTTTTTATGAGGATAGAATTTTGATCGTTTGACACAAAAACAAGTTCTATATATTATTCTACCAGCCCTACCTATAATTTATTTTAGTTTTATCTTCAAACTCATTTGTTTTTTTTTTTTTATTTTTATTCTTAATATAAACTTTTAACCGATGTTACCTAATGGAAAGTAATTTACCGATACAACACTTTGAGTGTGTACCAATTATTGTGCCATTTATATAAATTAAATAAAGGGATTGTTGTTTTAATATACATAAAAATCTTCTCAACATACATTATAATCTTTTCAGCATACATTACCCTTTTAACATTAAAATTGCTGAAAAACATACACAAGTCTAATAAACATACTTATGGCTAATGAACATACAAATTTAAGAGTAAAAATAAATTTAATTTAGTCTAAAGAGCTTTACCGGATTTGCACACAAAGTGTGCCCTAAAAAATTTATTTAAAAAAAAAAGGTACACGTACTACAGTACTAGCAGCTCCAAGAGAGAAGCTCCACTAGAAGAAGCTCATGTAGATCCAGTATAAGGAGTTCCAGGACGAGAAGCACCAGCACATGCAGCTCCAGTACTGGAAGTTCCAGCACATATAGCTCCAGTACTGGAAGTTCCAGCACATATAGCTCCTGTACAAGTAACCCCGATACTTGAAACTCCCGTAGAAGTACCTCCAGTACATGTAGGTCGAGTATTAGAAGCTTCAGGATAAGAAGCTCCACTAGAAGAAGCTCATGTAGATCCAGTATAAGGAGTTCCAGGACGAGAAGCACCAGCACATGCAGCTCCAGTACTGGAAGTTCCAGCACATATAGCTCCAGTACTGGAAGTTCCAGCACATATAGCTCCTGTACAAGTAACCCCGATACTTGAAACTCCCGTAGAAGTACCTCCAGTACATGTAGGTCGAGTATTAGAAGCTTCAGGATAAGAAGCTCCACTAGAAGAAGCTCATGTAGATCCAGTATAAGGAGTTCCAGGACGAGAAGCACCAGCACATGCAGCTCCAGTACTGGAAGTTCCAGCACATATAGCTCCTGTACAAGTAACCCCGATACTTGAAACTCCCGTAGAAGTACCTCCAGTACATGTAGGTCGAGTATTAGAAGCTTCAGGATAAGAAGCTCCACTAGAAGAAGCTCATGTAGATCCAGTATAAGGAGTTCCAGGACGAGAAGCACCAGCACATGCAGCTCCAGTACTGGAAGTTCCAGCACATATAGCTCCAGTACTGGAAGTTCCAGCACATATAGCTCCTGTACAAGTAACCCCGATACTTGAAACTCCCGTAGAAGTACCCCCAGTACATGTAGGTCGAGTATTAGAAGCTTCAGGATAAGAAGATCCACTAGGAGAATGTATTGTAAAAGGAGTTGCAGTACATGTAGCTCCAGTAGGAGTTTTTCCAATACGACTAGCACCAGAACTTGCAACTCAGGTACTGGAAGCATCAAAACATGTAGCTCCTAAACCAATCTCCAGTAGAAGAAGCTCCACTAGAAGAAGTTTTTGTATAAGAAGTTCCAGTTGAAGTATTTCCAGTACGAGTAGCAGCAGAACATGTAGCTCCGTGTACAAGTAGCTCCGATACTGAAAACTCCAGTAGAAGTAGTTCCAGTAAAAGTAACCAGGGACTAGAAGCTCCACGAGAGGAAGCATTCATTAAATTTAGTTCCAGTTCAAGTTAAAAATTAACGTATGTTTGTAAGTATTTAGCATGTTATCCAGCAAATATGTATGTAATGTTGACCCATTAAATAAACTATAATCTATATATTATTTTTGATATTTTGGATAGATAAATTAAACGGGATCTATTTTTTATATTAATTTTTATTGGATATTTAATTTTCGGGATTTTTTTCCTATTTGCCGATAACCTTATAAACGGAAAAAGGCAAAATTGTACACACTTGAGAGAGCTATCGAATCTAGAGTAACTGCAATAACATCGGATGAAATTCGTAGCGAGGCTAAACTAAAATTGGGAAAAAGTTAGAAAACAAAATTAAATTTTTACTCAAAAATAAATCAAAAGAGCTAATCATGAAATTTTAGATACAAATATTACGAATCGGCAAAATACAAATGTATCGAGATTGAACTTAATTAAATAAGCTCCCTCATATCAAACTCGTTAATGGGACTTTTCGCCATCCTACGCTCTAACCGCTAAATCAGCAGGGCGACTAAGACCGTGAAATAGTACTAAAAAGATAATGATGGATGTCTAAATGAAGAAAAGCTTAAAAAAAAATTGTCATAAAGCGGTGTAGACATTGAACTCTAAAGTTTCTTGATTTAATATTGGATAAATTTTTTAAAAACTTTTTAAAAATTTTTGATTAAAGTTTTGACTGACCAGTGGCTAAGCACAGAATCAGTCGTTTTTATTTTCATAATTTTAAAAGCTGAAAAATGACTCCCATAAACGGTCGTATATATAGACGATCATACTATTCCCCAGCGTATTATCGATGTGCTCCTGAAGGGAGCGTCTGCCGGGTTAAGGGCAGAGGGAATGTAATGAATCGTTATATTATAGAAGCCATTTAGGAGAGACACAAGAACGATTAAAGGAAGATATTGGGAGAGAAATAAACCTGTTTCTATGAATTTTAGTCAGTTAGCTGATCCTCTTCTCCATAAAGATATTACAGCGGTATTGCCCATATAGAGGTGTATGTTCTGATCAGGTTGCCATTCGAACAACCTGAAAGCTTCCGCTTCTGGCTCGTTGTATAGTATTGTGGAGCTACTAGCTGGAGTAAATATGACTCTATCGTAGTCATTTTCTTTAATTATTACTCCTATTTGGGACTCAGTTGCATCCGAGTAGATTACAACTGCTCTATTGGGGTGACCTTCACGAAACCTTATGGCTTTTATCTTAAAGACCAGTACAATGAAAGCCCAGTACTCATCTCGAATGACTGGGGACATTTTAAGCCAAGTGATAATTCAAGCAACCTCTCACTTTCTGATGATACTTAGATTCTAGGGAGAAATACTTACTCTTAACTTCCGTTAAAAGATCCCAAATCATTGATGAGGCGGTGTCTGTTCTATTGACGCCGTCCCCATGCCGATTGTTCCTAGAAAGGTAAGCTTGATTACCGGGTTCAAGACACTCTTTTTTACGTTTATTCGCCATTTAGCGAGAGTAAAAAGGGCTAGTAGTTTTTGGCTAACTTCCTTAGCCTTGAACCGCTTTTCATCCCTATTATCAAATCATCCAAATGACAGTAATTGAATTTTGTAAACTTACGTAAGTACTTCAGAACTTGGTTTAGAAGCATCTGTTGCACATAATAAGCTATAGAAAGATCAAAAGGCATACGACGAAAGCGGTAGAATTTTCCGCCGTATCCAATTATGAGAACGTCACCTGACTTCTCGTGTACCGGTATATTAAAGAACGCTTGTTTTTTGGCCAGTCTAGTCCCGTCACGACTTGATACACGCTCTTAAGCTTGAATTTATGGAGACTTTAAGACTTTGGTCAGACCGGAGAAATCAGCGATAGGTCTTACTTTTGCGCCTTCTCGCTCTACTAGAAAGAAAGTCCCGCAGTACCGTGGCGTACGCTTTAGGAGGACTTCTTCTATTATATTTGCCTCCAGTAATGATTTAAGTACTGCGTCCCTCTTCGGATTTGATTTGTGAATCAGTGATTTGGTTCCTTTTGTTCTGGCTGCGTTTGCTGTGGGCCAGATTTTAACTCCGTCTTTCCATTTCTTGAAGAAGCGATCAGGAAGAGGGAAAGCGTCGTTAAAGGACCGTATATCCGAAGTCGGTTCGTAATACTCTTCAAACTGGAGGTCGGCACGTAGTGTTGGTCTTTGAAGTTCGAAATTCAGGCTCATACCTTCACTAACGGATTCGGTGGTAACACTACCTATGGTCGAAGCTATGTCGTATTCGACAATTTCTCCTACCAAGTCTACACTCTCGATTGACGAAGGTGATGATGATGGTGAGGGTGTCGGTATACTCGCGCCGCCGGGGGGAGCAGTGACCGTAGTTTCTGGAGGTTCCTGTGGAAGTGGTGAAGCACTTGGCGTTGAAGGATGAGAATTCACAGTGTCGTCCAAAGGATTATGGAGTTCTGACGGAGATAGCTCCTCGTCTCCCATGTGACGAGGAGCTTTTCTGAGCGTAACTGGTCGTTTTTTAGATGATGAGTTATTTTTGATTAGTCTTCCGTTGAGCTTAAAGTTTTTAGTCGGTTCACATACTGAACAAAATATCAGCTGTACGAATGGGGTACAACAGAATGTTTAAAGTTCAAACATGGTTTGTGATTAAAGGAGCTTACTCTTGACTTAAGCTATTACAATTACACGACTTGTTCGATAATATATCACTCTATTATTGGTCTAATTGGTTGTTTACGATCCCAAATCCTAAACTCAAGTAAATTAAGTTTCTCAAAGATGGTTTAATAGACTCATTACAAAATCGTTTTTGGCACGTTTTAAATGGACCTCTTAATCCAAAGTTCCTTTTAATTACATTTTTTGATGTTCGGTTAAGGCGAGACTTTTATTTCTCAGACGAGATTGAAATAAAAAATGATGTTCATCAAAAAATTTTATGGCGAAAATTATGGATCAACTCAAACCGAAACTCAAGAAGTACAAGTTCTTAAAAAATTTAATGGATACAAAGGGCTTACGCTCCAAACACTTTAATAAAAAAATCGATAGTTATATGAGAAGTTGAATTAATCGAAGAATTATGGTTCAAAAAAGACCTTAAAAAATACACGAACTCATGAGTTTCTGCATATTTTTCAACTCTAAGTCTTATCTCTGAGTCTGAGTCAGTCGAGAAAAGTAACGAGTACCTATCTCTGTTTAGAACGATTGTGTGAAAATATATTTAAAAAAAAAGACGACTTTTACTTTTTTATCAAATCGGTACTTCAACTTTTAAGTTTAAAAGCATAGATTTGAAATTTACTGTTGAAACTAAGAAAATAAGATTCATATCTAAAACAGCTAGCGCAAAGAACAAAAATAAGAATTAACAATGAAAAAAATTTGAAAGTGTATACGTTTAGACTTAGAAACATATAGTTTTTAAAAACGTTTATCGTAATTTGTATTTTAAATTGTTTTTTTATTTGTTTGGTTGTTGTTTTTGAAATGACGATAGCACACGGCTGTCTCACTCAAAAATAAAAGCAAACGATGTTGACAAAGAAAATGTTTCGCTTCCCAAAAAAATCAAAACTTCAAAAAATGTGGAGCTCATGACCATTTTACAACTTCAAGTTCAAAGTGTACATTAAATAAGACCAAGGTATATAAAATTTTTTTTACGTTCTGTTTTACATATAACGGGTGGTATGCAGATTGCAATTAGTCTAAAACCAATCTTTAAACAATCTAACAAAATTTAGCGCAAACAGCCAAAATCATTGAACACTGTCCAAAGCAATATGCCAAATCAATAAGGCTTGATAATTGAGACGCCTACTTATATGCAAAGCCAAAAACCAGATCAAAAAATATGTTAGCTTATCAAATAATTACTGATAAAAAAAAAACTATATTTAAAAGTAACCATTGTTTGTCGAAATAAGAGTGGAGTTTTTTGCACTTGGTGTCGTCAGGCATCAAAGTTTTTACGATTTCGAATCCTTCATTGACCATTTCAATAAGAGCAAGTGTTCCGAATGCGTCAATGTATTGTTTATACTCGTCTTATAAAACTTTTCAGGCCGATTCTCACAAATCTTTGATTGATTGCTTGTCGATAGTGAAAACAAGAACCTTAATATCGACATTTGTAAAATGAAACTTTAAGGCGTAGCATTTTCACATTACAAATTAAGTATAAAAATTAAAAAAAATTATTCAAAGACTTACGTTCTTGATTAGACAAAAATCTTGTAAAATCCCGAATGATTCGTTGTAGATGCTGAGATTTTTTTTCTGTGTAAGAATAAAAACGAGTGGCAACGGACTTTCTGTCCCGTGTACAACTCCATGGATTGTATACAATTGTAGCAGTTTTCTTGGTGCTGATTTAAACGTACCATCCATTAGCCGAAATCGCGATTCGCTTAGAATCGTTAGTGATTGATCATAACTTAAAATTATAATGCGTTTATCCTGCAACTTGTTATCGTTTTGTAGAAAAAGCTTGTCTTTTTCAGTTCTCCTAAGAATACCATCAATTGTTACTCCGATAATTCGGATGGGACTTGGGGTTGTTGGTTGGCTTTCTTTTCCCGAGAGTACTTCCCAGTGTTTCGTACGATTTGAAATGAACTGCAATAAATTCTTCAGGAACTTTATCTCGGATAAGCTCGACTTTTGTTTTATTGTAAAATTTTTTCATTGGATTTTCTTATTTTAACAAACATTAACAATCATTGATTGAAAAAACATAAAATTTACTAAAATTTTCTTAGCAATAGAAACTAAAAACAATATCGCTACTCTCAATGTACAGTCCCGGCGATTAACTTGTGACATGATTTCATATGATATCATTTGAGCTCATTTGATGTCATTTGGTTTCACCTGATATCAGTTTCCATCATTATTCATAGGGAATTCATAATATGAATAATTCTCTTAGCGATATCATCTGATATCTTATGATTTAAATTGATTGGAGCTGATAGTAGATGATATCATAATGGTCATAGATTCTGATACCGACTGATATCAGGTTATATCATCTGACAAGTTAATTTCCGAGACTGTAGCCGTAAAAAATACTTTATATTTCAATAAAAAAATCGTCATTTTTCTAATAAACAAGAAATACCGAAAGTTACAGACATTACAAATTTGAATTCAACCCTGAATGATATCTTATTTGAGAAAAGTCGAAGTTAAGTTGCTGACGGCATGTAATTATTACTAATGTTAATAATATTGAAAAAAAAAACAAAAATACTTAAGTTAGGAACAAATTTATTTATAAATATCTTTTTTACGAAAAAAAGAGCAATATTATTTGTATCGATATATTTTTAATTAAGCTGGTACAAAATTAATTATCGAGGCACAAAAATAATACTTTTTTTTATTAATTTTATTTGAAAGGTCTACGGCTATTTTTTCACTGCTAAACAAATGTTAGTATTCTGTTTTTAGCTCATTTGTTTCTATAGTCAAGTCTGAGTCGAAAACTGAATCTGCTAGTCCTTGGAACTTTGCTTTCCTCTACGATAAAATCGAAAAGTGTAGACTAATAAAGCTCTTAATTGATTCATCTTCTCTTTACTTAGATTTTTTTCAAAAGCTAAAGCAAAAATCAGAGAACCTAAAGGTCTAACTATAGAATGAGGTTTGATAGCAACCACATTGTTATTTAATCTTCACACTATATGCACTTCGTTTTTTCTCATGTACATTGAGCTCAAAGATAGAAAGGTCAAAATATCTTGTCTGATTTTCCAGTTATTTAATTAATTCATTTCAATTAATAATCCTCATTACGTATGTCCAGTGGTTTATTTTCAAAAATCACCTTAAAGTAAAATTATCATAATTAATTAAAGAAAAAAAAACTTCAATTTATTTCCTATGAGTCATTAATTCAAGTTGCTATCGAATACCTTTACTGTTTTTGATAGGCTCAAGCTTTTTACAAATAATAGGAGTTGAGAGTTAGCCAAAATTGAGGCCGATACTTTCAAAGAAATGAAGAGTTTAGAAAAATTGAAACTCAGCGATAACAAGTTAGCAATCATCAAAACAGACATGTTGAAACATTGAAAAATCTTAATATCCTGATACTTGAATCGAATCCGATTAGATTTATGTATTGTTTCAGATGGGGACTAAAAGTAAAATAGTAAGTGCAGTTCGTTTTAGTTTTTTCAAAAAGCGAGCCGTTGATGACTGGAATAGTCTTCCACAACCATTAATCGAAGCTACTCAAATTGAAAATTTAAAGCCAAGATTGGATGAATGATGGAATTTCAAGCCAATTGTGCTTTCAAAAAGCTTATATAGCCTTAAGATTGCACTCGATTTATCGAGTTGCAGATAAACTACTAATACTCGATTGATCATCGTGTCGGAATCGTCGTCTGAAGATCTTTAATCAGTTTTTGAAACAAAAACTAAATATAGTATAATTGATTCAATTAAAATAAAATAGTTACTGTAAAAATAATATAGATACTGACTCAAATATATTTGACATAATTTAGTTTTATTGTACTAATTAAATAAAATTGATACTAACTTCAGTATTTTTGTTCTACGTATTATTATTTTTGTTATTTAAATATATTATACGCGGTTGCTGACTTGTAGTTGACGAATATGAATTAACAAAAATTAATAACCAAGACGAGGAATCGCCTAATTCAATTGAAATATAAAACGATTCCTTCACAGATGAAAATAGCGACTATTAAACGAACTCAGCGATAATTTTGCAAATACATAATTTATTTAATCAGAATTGGCAGCCATTTACTTAACTGCTTTTTTCAACGGACGTACAACTCAAAAATCATTATCAGATTATTTGAAACTTTCGAATAATCCATATTCGATTAAATTAACAGAAACATTCGATGGACTGGACATTCCCCCGATAGCTTGTAGTTGAAATCGGTGGTAGGATTGAGATAGATGTTAATATCATCCGGAGAGCCTTTATTTTTCAAGATTTGGATTACTATATCCATCTTTCAATCATCAGGAAGTTTCCCCGTGATTCAATTATTTTGGTTTTGATCAGAATTTGTTTTTAAAAAATTTATTAAATAAAAAAATGTAGAAATTCAAAAAATTTTTTTTTTTAGTTTTTTGTTTTGCTGAGAAATTTCTCTAGAAAAAATCTGGTATTGGTACTGATTGATAATCATAAGACAAATCAAATTGAATCTCCTCATTATCGGCTTGACCACGTCTTTCAAATATATTACCATTTATTTCATCAAATTGAATTAATTCATTATTAACCACATCATAATCTTGAATTTGATCGAAATCAAGATTATCAAATCGAATATTTTGGTTTAATTCAACATCGTTAATCTCATCAAAATCAAGAATATCAAATTGAATATTTTGGTTTTCTTGATCATCATTAAGCTCATCATTAATCGCATCATCGATTTTATCGTTGTAAACATTCTCTAAAACACTAAAAATCTCATCAAACTCTGGTCGTTTAGTTGGGTCTTCATTCAAACATTGTCTCACTAAATCGCGGATTTGTTCATTTTCTATAAACCCTGGATCGAATCTTCTTTTACCAAAAGCCAAATCATATTTACTTGCACCAGCAAAGTACTCTTTAACATCAATTCCTGTCATTATTTCCCACATGACACATCCATAACTCCAAATATCACTTTTTTTGGTGTATCTATCTTCGAAATTTTCAGGAGCCATGTGACTTGGAGTACCATAGTCAGTACTTATGTCGATTATTTTCAAGACGAGTAAGTCAAAGTCATTCAAATTCTGAGGGTAAGTGTTTAACACAACGTTTTCGGTTTTAAAATCACGATGAACGATTTCGTTGTCATGTAAAAATTTTAGTCCATTGCCAAGTTGTTCGATCATGTTGATTTTAACTCTTAATGGCAAGTCTTTGAAATCGTTCAGTAGTTTACGCAGTGATCCAGTCGGATTGGCGAGTTCCATTATTACAAGATGAACATCATCTTGATTCTCACATAAACCGTAAAATTTAATCATGTTTTTGTGATCAAAAACTATCATTCTTTGGACTTGTTCGTAAATTGAAGAATTTCTTGCTTTATAATCTCTAGGTTTAAATTCTTGTTTGATAGCGACTTGAATAGATAAATCGTGAAAGAATCCAGCGTAAATTCGTGCATTGTTACCACTTCCGATTAGTTTACCGATTTCCAAACTTGATGTTTTTATGAATATATTTGTATCTGACAACTCAAATGTCCGATTATTTTCTTCTGGGTATATTCCTTCTGTGTGTGAAGGTGAAACCATTCAATAAAAATATAACTCTCAAAAAAGGAAAATTTATTGTAATAAAATTTGTGTTTTTTTTGTTCAATTTTTTGGATTTGAATTAAAAAATTCTAACCCAAAACAAAGCTTGGTAATTAAAAAACTTGTTTCTAAAAATAAATGACTAATATTAAAAAGTAATTTTTTTTTTTAAGAATAAAAAATTAAAATTATTTTGTGGCTTATTTAAAATCTTTTGTCATAAAACCTCTTTTTTCATGATTTTTTTGATTTTTTTTGTTAATAAAAGAAATATAGAGAAGTATTTATGCTAAATTTTGAAGGTTTTTTTTTTTTGAGTAAATGGTAAAATTGAGCAAAGAAACATTGCAATTATTGCAATAATTAATCATAAATTTAACACTGACATAAAATGATAGTTTACATATCTTAGCTTGTCTTAAAAAAAAAATAATTTCTTTTTTATTTTCTTTGAGGTCTATCGTGAAATTGATTTAAAATTGAATGATTTTATTCAATCTGATTTTTTACCTTTGAAAAATTATCAACAAAAAAAATTATGAAAACTTTTTTTTTGCTTTAAAATTCACATTCGTAATCGAAGTTGAACAAAAAAAGTCAATCATGTCAAAAATTGAATTCAATTCTTAATTTGTCCAGGTGTGTAGCAATCCGATCGTATGAATATTGGAAATTTTTAAAATTTGAAAAATTATTTTAATTGGCTAAAGATTAGGATTTTAAAAAAAATGAATAAATTAGGTTACCTGAAAAATGCACATAACCCCCCCCCCCCCCCCCCCCCCTTAAATTGAAAATTGCACATAGGGGTGTAAATCATTTAGAATGAGATTTATTTGAAAAATTATTTTTACATAATATTCCCCTCTTAGAAAGCTACATTTTGGTACCTAATTTGGCATAAAAAATTGCCAAAACCATTGACAGTCGACGGAAAATGCACACACCCACATACCTAATTTTGGTCCGAAGAATCGTTCCATTTTGTTATTCGATCATTATTTGTTGAAATAAATTGAAAATTAAAAGGTACATGTGTGCAAATGGTCTAGAGACTGATCTGCTCAACTTAACGTTGACAAGTGTAAAGTCGTTCATATCGGTAATAACAACACATAATTCGATTACACGATTAACTCGCAACCCCTTAGCAAGTCTACCTGCAAAAGGAATCTTGATATCTCTATACAAAAGGATGTAAAATGGGACACTCAGGTAAAGAATGCGACGGCTAATGTTGGGTTTAATTAGGAAAGCTTTTAGACATCCTTGTCGCGAGACAATCAAGTTGTTGCATTGTTCACTGGTGAGACCTCATTTAGAGTACGCAGTTAGTTCATGGTGTCCATATTTAGAAAAAGATATAAATTAGATATGGAAGGTGTAACGCAGAGCAACAAAGATGATCCCTGAATTGCATGACTTGGAGTATTCACATCGATTCCCAAGCTTGGGATTAACTGATCTAAGAGCGAGAAGAAAACGTAGTTACCTGATTCAAATGTTCAAAGTAACAAACAAATACGAAAGTGTTATAGTAACGGCACCAATTACAGTCTAAACACAAAGCATGCGTCTAGAAGATACGATCTAAGAAGAAACAACCAATGTTTAACACGTGAACAAGTAAAAAATTGTCTTCCTAGATTTAACTTTTTTTTAAAATAGAGTTGTGAAAGATTGGAACAAACTTCCGGAGGACGTGGTGAGCGCAATAGTTTCAAAGCAAAGCTTGATGTTTGGATGTCAAAGCAATGTGAAGGGACCGCTACAGCTCAATTGAGTTAAGCTCAGATTTTCCAAGTTGCGGTATAAACTACTATTTTTTTTTAAACTTAAATTTAGTTTGTATAAAATTTTTGTTGCTTCATCAATTTGTTTTTTTTTAAAGTTAGCTAAATAAATAATTTTGTATAAAATTTCCTTATGTCACTATTTGAGGTTCACAAAAACGGGGTGATATAAGTGCGTAATTTAATAAGAGAAGGAGAGTATCCTTTCCGATGCTCGATGTTAAAAGTCCGTACTTTTCTAATGAATTATCTAATGATTGAAGTCACATGAAACTATTATAAGTTTTAACAGTTTAAAAAACATAAATAGAAAAAATTTGCCAATCTTTGGATGACTTCTTACGAAAAATAACAAATTAAAGTAAACACATGATCAAAATAGGGGAGTAGAATAAAAATAACCTTTGCCCAATAGACTGAATCCATTAACAATTGTCTTTATCTACAAACAATTTTGCTAATCGATATTCAAATATTGGCTCGAGTTACTTTTTATCTCAAAAGAAAAGCTTCAAATGTTTAATTTGAGACGAAATATTCTGATCAAAAGATCGATTTGATTAAGTAAATTTGCAAATACGACACCACTTTTTAATTGTTTAAAAATCATGCGAAAATGTAACGTTCCGTTCGCACCCGATCCTAAAAGGAACGGATAGTAAATAGGATTGCGTTTTCCGTTCGAAGTAGAGTTCCTTTCCAGATAAACTTTTAATTCCAGATAAGACTAATAATCAAGAGCTGAAAATGTGAATACACCTAAAATTTGATGGTTCTTTATCGAAGGTCACCAGAACTAAAAATAATTGAACCTTACAATACTGAACTCGTTCAACGGAAAATGCTTAACTTTTGAACAAAAATAATTAAAATTCCTTATCCTACTGTTAAAGCTTGCTGTTTTTGATTTAACATGATAATTTTTTAATCCTTGAGTGTGATTTAAAAAATTCTGCTCGGAAACCATATATTCGTAAGGTTCACCAAACCCAAATCATAAAAAATCTATCTATTCTAGGAAAGGCTTTCTAGAAAATTTTACTGCACCAATAACCATGAAAAATCAAAAAAAAATTTTTTTAATTTAAAAATAAATTTCATTGATTTCAAGTTTTGCAGCAGCTCTAATACCCGAAAAGATAGAAATTATTAATTTACTTTTAATTTTATTTTCAAGTTTTAATGTTGCATCATTCGACTATAAACCCATAATTTGAATTTAATTTTCATGTTTTAACACCTTTTTAAGACCCAAAGTTCCGGCTCATGTGCGTCGGACTTATAAATATTATTTTTAACATGAATGAAGTCTATGTCTCTGCATGCACAACACACGTTTCTTTACAGAGACATATTTGGATTACCCGATCTAGACCCATACCTGAAATCCTAAATTTCTGGGTAACCCATACTCTACCCGAACCCAAAACCTGAATTTGGGTACTAATGCACGCGTTCTAATAGATGGAAATACGGTACCTTTTAAATTTAAGGTATCGAGTGGGTATAGGTTACCCAGAAATTTTGGATTTTAGGTATGGATATGGGTTGGGTAACATATAAAATCTGGGTATTTATACCCAAAACACAATTTTTGTTTAAAAAAAATTACTTAAAAAACTTTAAAATCTTTAAAATATCCAAATTTTATGGATTACCCGATCTAGACCCATACCTGAAATCCTAAATTTCTTGGTAACCCATACTCTACCTTAACCAAAATACATGAATTTTTCGGGTAACCCATACCCACTCGATACCTTAAATTTAATAGGTACATATGTATGTGTTTTAGTTAAGATTTCTTAAGAAAAAGTTCCGCAGTTTAGCATTTAAGTTATTGTACTAAGGTTTTCGTATTTTCTAGAAAACTGTTCTGTATTTTAGGGTCGAGTTCCGTTCAGACGTTACGTAATTTTGTGTGCTAAGTACAGGCAAATTGTCGACACGTTTGATCTTGTTATTTAAATCAATGCAGTGGTTTCTTTTGTAAACTTGTTTATTCGCATGCGTGATCAAATTGTTTTTGAAGCAAAAAAGAATTCTAATATGTAAAGCGTACCAATTCAGTATTAAATGGTACTTAAAAATTACTGCTAAACAAAATTTATTTATTTTAAAACAAAATTTTTTCAAATTAAATTTATTTTTTACAAAAAAAGAAAATAAACACCGAGAAAGTCTTCATTTTAAGTGTTTTTTAGTTGATGGTACCCAAATAATCATCTCTAAGTGTTCCAATCGCATACTTAAGAGGAAAAACAAAAATTGAAAATTATGAAAATTCGTTGACTTTTAAAACTTACAATGTCTGTTGCATCGATTCTTAATCCAATTATTTTAATTCTAATCTCATCATTTTTTTGAATAACAGATTCCTAAGACATGTTTTTAGTATTCGTTTCAAAGGTTTGTTTTAATATAAATATTTACTTCGTCTTTTGATTTGTAGCACGGTGATGCCGAATTTGGATCAAAATCCATTTCTAATGGAATACAATGTCTCGATACAAAACATTCCAAAGGTCCTATTTCACATCTTAAACCAATTTTGTTAACTTGTGACACAACTGCGTCGAGTACTTCGCCTTTAAATGGTCTAAACACAATCGCTTTATACTCGACTGGATACACTACATAACCTCGACCAGGTTGAATTAGACCAGTTCCAATTGTGTCAATAGTAGTTATAGCAATAATAAAACCGTATTTTCCCGAACATGTTCCTTCAACTTCATTTAATAATTTTTGACGTACTGTATCCAATAAATTTGGACCAAAGTATCTTGGATGTAAGAGAATTTCGTGCTTCAAAGAGATGTGATAAAACATTATTTCAAAATAAAATGAAAATTCAAAATTCAAATTGACTCAATTGTGTTATATGAGAAATTTTAGCTTAATGAGAAAAAAATGTTCAGAATAATGTTTACTTTAGTTTTAGATAAGGCAAAAATGTTTATTAATTGAAAATTTTAGCCAAAAAAAAAATGTTCAATTTTTAATTTGGGTTAACAAATGGTGGAGTGTTTAATGCACGTTTTTTAAAAATATTTCTAGTTTTTATTCAAAAAAAAAAAGTAAAATTTGATAAAAACGAATAGAAAGGATCTATTTTCGTGGATGCTTGTAACCTTTGGTTCAACCTTCAATTTGAAGTTAGAGTAAATATCTTATCATCATACCACGCCCATAAACACCATTATAGTATCTTTTCAATTTAGTTGATAACAGATATCTTTAACATATGCCTGCAAAATTCAATACGGATCTACCAAAAAAAGAGGGGTTCAAACAGAGGTTAAAAAACCTTCTAGATGCTAATCGATAATTTTATATTGTTATTACTTATATTTGGTTGTTCAGGGTTTCTAGGAATTAAGATACTAAAATCTTTTGTTGTTCTTTATTTCCATTTTTGTAAGTTAAAAAAGTATTTTGCCGTTACCGAGGCCACTTACTGAGGCCAATTCCTGTTTTTAGAGATTGCTATTGCTGTTTTGATGTTTGGATGTGGAGTTGCCTCGACTTTAGAGTAAAAGAATTTTAAAAATGAACCATGAATTGTCTTTTGTCCTAAAAGTTGTTTATTTTTAGCTAGATATTTATGGCTTTCAAAGGAGCGAATCGAATATTTTATATTATTTATCTGAAATTCGGTTCTGGGTGTTTTTTCAAATATAATTAAGACAGTTTTTTGTTAAATTGAAAGAATAGTTTATATGAAAAATTATATATGTTTTCTATGGTAATTCTATACGAAAATCACGACTTTTGGGTCAGAAAAAGCAAATTCCTTCATCTTTAAGGTTTTTGATTTTTAGCACCTTTTTAAGTACATTGTTTCTATTCAGCAGGTTAATAAATAAAAAATATAGTCCCAACATTTTGTAGAGAATTTTCTGCTCTCCAAGCCGATAGGTATAAAAGTATATACTTTAGAACTTTCCGCGGACTAGATCCCAAAAAACTAAAAAATTTGACATTTTTTTGTTATTTTATTAAAAATAAAAGAATTTTACAATTTTTTATATCCCCCCCCCCCTAAGACTTTGGGAACTAGGGGTTTTCATTTATGAGGAATACAGTTATGTGGTCAGATTCTGTAAATTTAGATAGCGTGGAAGTTTTGCATGGGGCGAACCTTAGCAATTACACAGAAAATTGATCAACTGATCTTGAGTCGAATCCCCTTTGGTACTCATCTACAAGCCTAACAACTAGTGGAACCGAGTGGCTGAGTCCACTTTCAACGTATTTTTCACTTAATTCAAAAAGTCGATTAGATACCGTGTTAAGAGCTAATTTTTGTAGACATGCAAATGAGTAGTCTAGGATGGACCCTATGAGTGTCTATGAGACCTGAAATTAACTTGTCACATGATATGATATGATATCAGTTAGTATCAGAATTTTTGACCAAAATGATATCATATGATGTCAGCCCCGATCAGTTTAAATCATATGATATCAGATGATATTAAGCGAATTACAAACATTATGAATCACCAACGAATACTGAAGCAGATTTCTCCGGTCTGACTAAGTCCTTAAAGTCTCCAAAATTTAAATTAAAAAGCCTGTATCAAGTCGTCAACGGGTTGGACTAACCAAGGAACCTAAAGTATATTAAGTTCGACTTTAAACAAGCGTTCTTTAATATACCAATAAATGAGAAATCACGTGATGTTCTCATAATAGGTTACGGCGGTAAATTCTATCGTTTCCGTCGTATGCCCTTCGGTCTTCTAAATCAGGTACTGAAGTACATCCGTAAGCACACCAAATACACATACGGACACTTAGACGACTTGATCATAGGTATGAAAAACGGGTCAAAACTAAGAAAGCTGGCCAAAGACCTGCTCAGACTCTTCACAATAGCTAAATGGCGAATAAACGTCAAGAAGAGTGTTTTGAACCCGGTAGATCGTCTAACGTTTCTAGGAGCAATCTGGGATGGGGATGGCGTTACAAGAACTAACGCAGCCTCATCGATGATTTGGGATCTTTTGACCGATGTCAAAGGAAAGCATTTCCCCCTAGAAAGCAAATACCATCAAAAAGTTAGAGGCTACCTAAATAACTACCTACCTTCGCGGGCCGGGTACACAGCATGGTGAACACTTGGCTAAAAATGTCTCCAATCACTCGAGAGGAGTACTGGGCGTTTTTGGTACTCATTTTTAAAATTAAACATATTAGGTTTCGTGAGGTCCCTTCCCAAAAAGCAGTTGTAATCTTCTCGGATGCAACTGAAGAAAAACTGGGGGTGGTAATAAAAGAAAATAATCAAAAAAGGATCATTACTGCCCCCGCCAATAGCACCTCAATCCTGTACAATGAGGCGGCTGCATCTATAGAGGCCTTCAGGTTGTTCGAATTGCAACCTGATCAGAACATACACCTCTACATAGATAACACAGCCGTCATAGCTTTGTGGAAAAGAGGTTCAGCTAATTGGCAAAAACTAACAGAAACGGGTTTATTTCTTCCTAGCTATTTTTCTTTAATCGTCCTAATGGCTCTTCTTAATGGTTATTATAATATAACCGTTCACTACATCCCTTCTGCCTCTAATCCGGCAGACCCTCCCTCCAGGAGCACAGCGGTAATACGCTAGGATCGTACGTGATCGGCTATATATTCGACCGTTTATGGGAGTCATATTTAAGCTTTCAAATAAATAATAAAAACGACTGAACTTAATGGTCACACACTGGTCAGTCAAACAATTTTAACAAGATAATACCAGATGACATCAGATGAGGTTAGCTGATATCATATGATATCATGTGACAAGTTAATTTCCGGGACTGTAGTATCTTTGAGCTTAAACCCGAGTTTTTGTTCGATAGAATTTTAACCAAGTTTATAATAATTTTATACGATACAAATCAAGTCGATTTTTTAGTCTTAAAATTATGTTAATTTATTAACTAATTATAAGAATCTCCAAAATGTGTACTTCTACAATTAAAATTTTTTATGTTCAAAATTTCAATTTACATTTTCATTTTTTTTAGAGGAATTTAAATTTGAAACGAAACTAAATCTCAAAGGCATACTACGCCTTGTAAATGCAAGTATACAAACGAGAAAAAAAAAATAGTACCCAACTTATAATTTTTATAATAATTTTTTTTTTGTTTTGTTTTTATTTTGCTCTTAGTTTCTAATCATAAAAAATTTTTGCTTATAAAATTTTAAACTAAATGATAAAAAAATTACAAGGATACGTGAGTTTCTTATAATATTATGTATTTGGTGTGAGTTGAATAAAAACGAGTGAGGGAGAAAGAGAGAGTGTGTGTGTGTGTGTTTTTTTTTTGTTTTTGGATATTGAAAAAATTTCCTCATTATAAATTATTTTTTTCTTTTTTACGTATTTAGAATTAAATAGAATGGAAATGAATTCGGCAGGGTCGAATAACTTTGACCCTAACACAAATTTATTAAACGAAATGAACCTCAATCCGGACACACACACCGATTCGCTCAACTCCCACACAGACGAATCAACACTCATACTCGATCAATACGAACACGATATGGACAAAAATGTAAACGAAAAACTTCTCGTTGACAAAGAACAAACAAATCAACGTTTATTTCAATCGTTTCAAACGTCAGCGTGTGCCGTTGCCCAAATGTTTAAAGACAAAACAGTGCCCAATGGCGATGGTAATATGGCATGGCAATCGTTTCAAAATTCAGCGGGCGCCATTACCGTTTTGTATAAAGATAGTTTAGAAGCATGTAAAGTCCATTTAGATCTCGGTATATCAATCGGTCAACAACGTAAAGTTAAAGAAATTATAAATTGGTTAAAAAAAAAAAAGAGACGTTCAATACGTAAAGACGAGCTTATAAGTTTGTTAATAGGCCGTCAATTTACGTTCAGTACAAATCCGTTTTCTCAATCGAGTTCACAACAAGCCACATCTTCATCACAAAACATGTTTACAAGTACTCTATCGCAAAAAAATCGTGTACAAACACCCCATCAAACCCAAATACCCCAACCTGCTCAAATGTCTCGTTTAAATAGTTCAAATGTACCTTTATCTGAGAACCAGAGCTCCGATCTAGCCACTTTTCGAGAGGCCCTAATTATGCACAGTAAGTCATTCACCTATCCCTGGTGTACATTCTTAAGCTAACTCTTTTTTGTTTTAGGTAGGTCACGTGACGGTCCCGTGCAAAACTACAATCAAGTGTACATGAACAGCCAGCATCATCATCAACACACGAATCATCAATGTGACGATTTAGATTGTTTTTTTTGCGAACAAATAGCCACACATATAGAACAGAAACGTTCGGCGAATAATTTCGATATGGAATCGCCGACAAGGAAACGTGGACGGTTTTATTGAGAATTTTGTTTCCTATTTTTTTTTGTTTAAGCCCACGATAATTTATAGAATTTGGAGAAAAAGTTTCGGATACAAAAAAAGAAGAAAAAAATAAAAAATATGGACTTTTTTTTTTGTTTTAAACTTTTTGTTTGGCTTTGTAAATTTTGAACAAAAATAAAAAAAATTTAAAAAAAAAATAAAATTTTTCCCTTTTTTTTTTTAATCGAACAGTACCAATACAAAAAGTTTAAACGAAAGAGAAAGACCGATGTTTTTTTTTGTTTTTTTCAACGAGCCTTGGATGTAAATTAAAGAAAAAATTCTCTCGATGCAACGATCATCTTTTATTTTTGTTAAAATATTTTCTTTTTTTGTTGTTGTACCTATATACGTTTATTATTATTATTATCATTTTGTTGAAAAATTATTTTTTCATTTAAAAACTACCGAAAGCTTTTTTTTTTGTTTCTCAAATGACTTAAAATCGGATTTTTTCATTTTTTGAAAATTTTTCTAACTTTTTTTTTAAATTTTTTTTCAAATATATAAAATAAAGTGAATTTTAAAAAGTTTGTCTGAATCTTCTCATGATTCCTTATGAGATTCTTACTCATTTCTTATGCTAAGTTTCTATCAACCCCGTAACTGGATCTCGACTTTTCGCTTTTGATAAGCTCAGAGAAATCTTGACCTCCAAGAAACTTCCTATACAACTGAGAGTGAAAGTCTTTAAGGTTAAATGTGTCTCAATACTCCAATACAGCTGTGAATCATGGACCATGATTCAGTTTCAGAACCGAAAACTTTTGATCATACATAGGTCGTTCGACAATTTCTCATTAGACTCTGAATACTCATATATTACAAATTTATCCACACTAGAAGTTCTCGTACCGAATTATGGTAGTTTTGATGCAAAAATAATAATTGAAGATTTTAGCGCATACCCTTATTGAAATAAATCATTTGACAAATTATTCAATGAGTTTGTTATGTCGAACAACCTTGCCCCGATTAACGTCCTCAACTTTCAATATGTTGACATAACGGGTTCATTTTAAAGCTGATCTTGATCATATTTTAATCGATCTTGGTTTTACCATTTGATTTTGGCTCGGTTCATACAGACTATATGTTCTTATTGGCTCATCTGTTTGTCGATGAAGTATATGTCCAACCCAAGTCAGTTGTCGTTTTGAAAGTTTCAATGAAAATGGTATTTGATCAGCCATTTTGTACACTTGTTCGTTCGGCATTTTGTCTAATCTCTTTATTCCCAGCATGTGTCTGTTACAGCTGGTTGTTGTGATTGTCGAAAATCATAAATGTTTTACAAAACTGGCGATTAGCCTGTAGTTTTAACCTGTAACCTCGAGTGTGGGAAATAATGTATAAATTAAAACAACTATTTTATGGGATTCCAAATTTTAAGTAGTTAGTGTGAGGTTGTATATGAAAGTTCTAACTGCAGAGGAAAAGAAGTGAAAGGAAAGTAAACATTATGATCGGAAATAGATCATGGAGGATCCAACAACAGACCGCGACAACAACGGAAACATAATGTCACTGGATGCCCCTACCCGATTTGTCTCTATAACTTCGAAAGATGCGAAGCCGTGGTACAACTCGAATGTAACCACCGCGTTTGCGAGCGTTGCATTATAGAGTACATCCACATATATGGTCAATAACGTTACATTCGACTGAAAAGTCCATTTTTAGATCGATTAAAATATGATCAAGATCAGCTTTAAAATGAACCCGTTATGTCAACATATTGAAAGTTGAGGACGTTAATCGGGGCAAGGTTGTTCGACATAACAAATTCATTGAATAATTTGTCAAATGATTTATTTCTATAAGGGTATGCGTTAAAATCTTCAATTATTATTTTTGCATCAAAACTACCATAATTCGGTACGAGAACTTCTAGTGTGGATAAATTTGTAATATATGAGAAATTGTCGAACGGCCTATGTATGATCAAAAGTTTTCGGTTCTGAATCTCTAAACAGACATATCCAACGAATTTTTTTAATAAACTCATTAATCATTATGTCTTAAAATTTTAAACGATTTATTGATAAACCAAGCAGGACCCCCAAAAGGCCTGCCTCTAAAAGTTTCCATCTTTTGTCATAGAGGAACATGTCGCAAATAAAAGATGTCCCTTATTTGAGACATGTCCAACCTTCTTTACAGAACTTAGTCTTAGGAAGTCTTAAAGGCTCTCATCGGATCCCAAATGATATTTTTCTAGACAGACGGTAAGGGTTTTGGTTTTGGTTTTGGTCACTAGAGATCCACCTAGAAATAAGATAATCACTGATTAAGTCAATTTTAATTAACAGGCAAGTGTCCTTATCTAATTAACAAATGATACAAGCGCTCCTAGGTGTCCAGATTATGCTTCCCTTTTAACTCAAGATTTCATGGTTCGAATGGCTCTCTATTTATCAATTATAACGCAAATTACGTTATTTTTGTTATGGATTTTATCTCTTTAAACAATTTTTTTCTTGTTCACGTGTCGAACATCGACTCTTTCTTCCTAATTCTAGTCCTATGCTTTGTGTTTAGACTGTAATAGATTCCTTTTTTGAAATAAAATGTTCGTGTTTGTTTTTCACCTTGAACATTTGGATATGGTCACCGCGTTTTCATAGAACATTTAACCCTAAGCTTACTGCACTTCCACCGAATTAATGGCGTACCCGTACTGTACCGTTTTTTGAAATTTTGAAAATTTAACTAAAAATGAAAGACTTAAGTTTTTTGAAATTTTGAAAATTTAACTAAAAATGAAAGACTTAAGTTTTTTAAATTTTATTTTCCGGTACGGTACTGTGGACTGGTGCGGTAAGATCGTACGGTATGTGTACGGAAAGCATTTAATTCGGTATAAGTGCAGTAATAGGCGCTGTGAATTTTCCAAGTCATCTTGGAATTATGGAATCATCTTTTTTGCTCGGCGTTGTACCTTTACTATTTCATATCTTTTTCGAAACATGGATTCCATGAACTCAGGACCGGTGCCAGGCGAAAATTTTAGAGGTTGCTAAAATCCGAGTTTGGTCTAAATGAATTCAGCATCAGTTTAATTGAGAATGGTAAATTTTTTTAAGAAGAAGAAGCAATTGTTTTTTTTTCCATACACCAGGCTGGGGTAGAAGGGGGGTTTTGGGTAGTAAAAAACTTTATTTTTACCTTCTGTGTTGGCAAAGGTTTTGTAACAGGGCGTCATCTGACGTAAGATGACGTCATCTTCTAACACCAGTGCTGACGTCAGCCGACAAATGAACACAAAATTTTGTTGTGCGTCAGCTAACATCAATACTCCTAATAGAAAAATGATGCAAAATGACTTCAGATGACGTCATATGACAGCAGCTGACGCTTAATTTGATCCCTAAAAAATGAGACCAGCTGACGTGATGTAAAAAATTGCATCATTTGACGTCAAATGAAGCACTGTAATTATCATTAAAAAAAATTAATTTTTAAAAAAATTCGCAAGGATGTGGAAATTTTAAAAAATTTGCGGAAATTTTATAAATATTTTCAAAGTTGAACCGAACAAAGGATGGTCTTGTGAAAATTTAGAAGAATGGCAAAAAGTTTTCAGAATCTTTCATATCCTTTCATAGCTTTTCATAACCTTTCATAAAAATTCGGACCATTTTCATGAATTTTCGGAAATTTTCATATATTTTCTTGGACGTTCGGGATCCGAAAATTTAAAAAAGGTAATGAAAACTTTTGAAAATTCAAGCAAACGTTCATTAATTTTCATGAAAGAATTCGAACGTCCATGAAACATGTGAACGACCATGTTAGTATTCTTTGCAAAAATATTATTAGGACATACTTCTTTCTATTTTAGAGTATGAAAAATATCGTAAGCATGTTTAAGAAATTTATCATGTCAGAAATTGACCCTCATAAAACTGTGAATTTGTGGTTGTGTCGTAAATGAAACCCTTCAAAATGACTATTAACTATTGTTTTAGGCGAATGGTTCCGAATTTTTGTGGCAACATGTTCATTTAAAATCGTACAGCTTGGAATTTAAAAACGATCCACTCGAGAGTAAGATATCTATACAGTTGATGATAGCGTAAATAATTTATGGTCATATGTGGGAGAGTGGGTATACAATTAGAATTAATAAAGATAACGCATCTTTGGAGAGAATTTTAATTATTACTTTTGAGGTAGTTATCGTCTCAAAGTGTCTGGCCGAGACATAATTGACCTGAAGAATATGTCTTGCACCCGTTTCATTTTTCTAATTAATTTATTCAGAATTTACCGAAAAAAAAGAAACTAATATTTTTTTTAAAAAAAAAAATAAATTAAAGAACAAAAATTTTATCAAAATATAACCGTTGAAAAAAAAAGTACTTTTCATATGAGTAACAGTTTTAAATTTTTTTTCTTTCCCTTTTTTTAGATTTGATTTTCAACATTATTTGTATCATTTACCGGCTCATTTGATTCACGTGTCTCTTTAACTTCAACACTTTGTTGTTTATCGACTAAACTAGTCGTGTCACTCGACCATTGTGTTTTTAAATCATCATCTTCACCCGGTTTTTTAAGTCGTTCCTTAAGAGCTTTCAATGCTTTAAGTCTACGTCTCTCAGCATCTGAATTCTCTAAACTATTCTTAACCATTGGTATCGTGATTGTTATATGCGATTGTGATCCAGGTGTCATAGCGTACCGTTTTGGCGGTTGTTTACACAACTTGAGTCGAACAAGCAAGTTAAATATAGTATTTGATATTATTGCAACGAACGGTTGTACTTGCGATGGGAATAGGGTCGCAAATACAAACGTCGATGACGAATCACCACGAGTACCATTTTTATGTTTTTGAAAAAATCTTAAATAAACCCAACCGTAGAATACACCAAATGTAACCATTATAAAATAAGTCGGTTTAGTGAGACCAACTAAGAAAAAAATCATTGATATTAAAATTGTTAATAACGGTAAATTGTCTTGTTTTAGTTTTATAAAACTCAAATCGATTAACACAGTATCGGGCATGATTTGTTTAGTAGCAACTGTGAAACCACCAAGTAGACCACCTAGACCGTGTATACTCACATTAAAAATCATTAATTCATCAAAACTTGCGGCAAATAGAATAAAGTAAACGATTGCTGTTGACAAACCAACCGATACAGTTGTAATAAAATAAAATAGAATACATTCAATGAGACCCCATAAGGGTTCGAGCATTTTACTGTATAAAAGTATGAGAAAACAATTGAATATTAGTTCGATGAGACGATATTCGATAAAACTGTGTGTAATGAGAGTCCATAGGTAAAAATTAGGGGGTAAAAGTTTGCCTGGTATTATGCACAATATTTGATCTAGATCGGTTTTGAACGTGGACAAATAGCCCAAAAGGACACCAATGCACAAAAGTTTAAATATGAGGGAACTTGTTGTTATGATTGATATAAAAGCGGTTGGATTGAAAAGATTTTTGAGCCTATTTGGCTGTGTGTATGTCGGATTTTCTAATGATACCGATGACATTATAAATTTTTTTAAAAAAAAAAATAAATTTTTTAGAACATTTGGTGATGATTAAAAAAACAACAAAAAAAGAGTAAGAAAAGTATTTTAAAATATGTTAATATTTTTGTTTAGTTTGAAAAGAATTTCAAGCATTGTGTAGAGAAAAAAAATTAATTCTAGTTATAAAAAATTTTATTATAATTTTGTTTTTTGGTTTCAAAGTTTGTGAATTGGGATTTGTCTTAGATTGAATGAAATTTTTTAATTGTAAGAGATAGTCATCTCGATCTACCAAGTGACGGTTATTTAATTATTTGAATACAGGTTCGTCTTGTAAATAGAAAGACTGCAAACCAAGTCCGCAAGATTTTTAACGTTAGGATCAACAACATCGTCGACCTCCCATTTTGACACCTGGGACCGACCAAGGCGTGGTAACGGCGATATTTTTTTAAAAATTAAAATGACTTTTAATAAAAAAATAAAAGCTAAAATTCGTGTCATGCAAAACTTCAACGCTATCTGAATTTGCTAAATCCGACTTGATAACTTTGTTCTCCATATATGAAAACCTGAGAATGGCAAATTTTTAGAGGATCCAAAAAGCTTTTTAGCTTTTGAAGGATTTTGTCTCGGCTTTTCGCTTGTTATTATCTCAAATGGCCTCATATTTTTTTTGGCTTTTTAGCCTTCAGAACATATCCTAAAATCAATTCCAGCTTTTTGCAATCATTTGCATTGGGTTCTTGGAAAAAAAATTCCGAGGCCTGAATTGGGCCTATTTAGAAATTTTTACATGCTTAAACCCCCTTCCTCCTGTCAAAAATCTTTTTCCATTTGAGAATACTGAGAAACTGCCGAATTTTCCGTCGAACCTTTTACCAAACACTGGAATTTAACTTTTAAATCTTAGACAACAAAGCTGTTTACTGTAATATCTCGTCCCCCCTGGTGTCGCGTGTCAAAGTTTATAAAATGTTACCCCGATTCATATGTACTAAAATGTTTAAAACAAGCAAATTTACATTTGGCTGCAAAAAACTGAGGAATAAGGGTTAAATTATTGATTTTTTTACCTTAAAAGAACTTTAAAAGTTTAAAACGACGAATAGTCGCCCAAATAGGCATGGTTACGAATATGCTACTGACATCCAACCCAGTGACTGTGGGACGTTCATCTTAAACAGCGTCACCCATCCGAGTCTAAGACTGCGAACTCGAACACTATTTAGACTTAGCTTAGAACCACAAACCAAGCGTATTCTACATTGAGCAGAATACTTAACTTTGTCACTAGGGCTACACCTATTGTCAAATGGGTCTGCTGTAAAACAAGTTCTTGCGCCCGTTTCCAGGCTCCTATACGTTCTGATGGTCAAAGCCAGCGGAACCCCAATACGACAAGATTCGAACGCGATCCTTTGATCCACGTACCCGTAATACAGCACATTTAGAACGGTGTTAGAATGACAGCAACATCACTGCCCTCCCATTTTCACATCCAGGCTTGGGACTGGCCAAGGCATGGTTACGACGATATTTTATTATAAAAGTTGAAAATTTATTAAATAGACCTTCTGGGTTCAGATTCGTTTCTTCATATTCGAAAACTAAATAATTCATATTTAAATATCACAAACTCAAGTAGGGTATTGTATACTGTAAATCGCTATTGTAAAAAAGGTGTACGTTCCTTAAATAAAAATATTTTTTTCACTAAAATTTAAGTGTTAGCATCACCCAAAAATCGTAAATTACATATTAATAAAAAAAATAAGAAGATCTATTCATTTTTCACACTTATTTAAAGAAATTTCCTTTGTAATTTTGGCTATTTGAACTTCTTACAAAATTATTTATTATCTAACATTTAAACAAAAAAGTGAAAATTTTATACAACAAAAAAATTTTAAATTTTTACACAAATAAACATTTATTCCAAACCAAAAGACTTCCATCTGAAAATCCATTGGCCACACGTCCTTCTGATAAACCCATTAAAGAAAATGGTTTAAACCCCAACTTTTTAAAACTTCTAATCACATTCCAATCACTTGTATTCCAAACTTGAATTTCACCATTACTTAAACCACTAACCACAAATCCATTAACTAAACTATAAATTGAATCCACTGCAAATTGAGTTCTAAATACATATTTTATTGTCAAAGTAACTAAATCCCAAACGATTAGTTTTTTATCCCAACCACCACTTATTAAATCTCCATTTGATAAAGTTAAACATTGAACAGAACCTGAATGATATATTAAATCATTAAAAGTATTTTTTTCCAAATCCCATAATTTTATTTTACGATCATTCGAACCACTTATTAAACTTCCATTATTTATGACTAAAATACAATTTACATCACTTCTATGACCACTCAATTCTGTCATAATCTCAAAATTTTGTGTTTTCCAAATTTTAATTTTACCATCCTGTGACCCACTTACAAGAAACTTGTCGTCTAAAATAGCCAATGTTTTGATAGCGCTTTGATGTGCATTGATAACTTGGTTATTCGACCAGTCAGTTGTATTCCAAATTGTAATCAAACCAGTCTTGGTACCGATTGCTATTTGGTCATTTGATATCTCCAATACACTCCATAGTTCATACGCATTTAAAATTTCATTTTTTAAACTAAGACTTAATTGATCCCATACAAAAATTTTTTTATCAGTTGAAACAGTTACTAAATCGCCATTTTGCAATATTGTCATTGAGAATATAGCTGCGTAATGTTTACGTGAGTTTAATTTTGTAGTTTCAATTGACGCAAAGACACATCTTAAAACAATTTAAAGACACTTAATCAAACTTGCACATCTATTGACAATGAAAAAAAAAATCCTTTTAAATGCTTTTTATACTCTTTGAAAAATAATTTTGAAGATTAAAAGGTTTGAAAAAAAGAATTGATTTTTAAAAGTATTTTAGAACCTCTGAGTCTTCCATGTAAAAGTACGTACTTTTTGTACTTTTTAAATTAAAATTTGAGTCTTCCATGTAAAAGTAGTCATCAATCGCGTAATGAGATTAAGTCAATTCTCGAAAGGGGTCTGGGGCGCAGCCCCAGGTAGGGTTCGGGTAGGGATTAGGTGTGGGTCAGCTATCATGGGAATAAAAAGTACAAAAAGAACGTACTTTTACAGAGGAGACTTAGAGTGTTATCCTAAAAAGTACAAAAAGAACGTACTTTTACAGAGGAGACTTAGAGTTTTATCCTAAAAAGCATAAAAAGAACGTACTTTATGTGTCCTAGTCTTTATTTTACTTTAAAAAAGTACTAAAAGAACATACTTTATGTGTCGTTTACTTGATTTTACTTTTAAATAGTACTAAAGTATCTATTGCAAAGGTCGATTTTCAAAGTATAAACATTTAAAAAGTATTTCTCTTCATCTATTGTCAATAGCTCAACTTGCACAAAAAAAAGTTACCCGTTGCAATCACATTCACAGTTTATCAAGTTATTTTTAGAATTACAACCTTCTGGACATGGATTTAGCTCACACAAGCTTTAATAATAAGATTTTATTTTTTTGGATGAAAATTTGTTAGAGGTCAAAAATACTTTTTGAGGACTTTGGTAAAGAGAATTGAATCAGAATCACTCTCATTGGTTAAAATAAACGAATTATCAAAAATTTTACATTTTAATCTTTCAAATGAGACTAAAACACAAAATTCGTTAGAAGTACATTGATTGAAACATTCATATTTGTTTTTAACATTGAATGATTCCAATAGACCAGTATCATATACCAAGCTTTGGTTACTTACTTTTAAGTATCGAAGAGAATAGCTTACAGTCTCTGCTTGAAGTACACAAGCTAAAAATATCAACGAAAACATTTCAAATTTTTTAATATTTTAAGAATTAAGTCACCATTGTTTTATAGTGTATTTTCAAATATTTGACTGTTAATTGAAACATCATATTGATTAAATTTAAACTTTTGTCATTTTAAAATTAAGGTGTATCATTTAATCAAGATATGAGACACAGTATAAATTTCAAAAAATTTAATGCGGAAAGTTGACGTAAATAAATGAAAAGAGAAAAAATTCTCAAATTTCTCGGTTCTCGATTTAGAGTAAGTCAATTTTGTTTTCAAACAATAACTTAATGTCTTGTTGACTTTTTATCGCCGTAACCATGGGTACAGGGTTAACAAAAAGTATGGTCTTTTTGACTCAATATTTTTTGGTTTTAGAATTAAATAAAAGATATATGTCATACCTTAAGATTTACAGCATCGCTTGTCCTATAATATCGTAAAAAAATTTTTATACTTTTGAAATTTTTTTAATCGTAACAAACCTCCCAAAGTTGGGATAATTGTGTTGCATAGAAGTAAATACAGTGGTTCCAGCGAAAATGTAACGTTCCATTTGCAACTGTTCCAAGAACGGAACGGGGATTTAAAAGGGTTCCGTTTCATTCGAACTAAGGGTTTGCATCTATTGACAATGAAAAAAAAAATCCTTTTAAATCCTTTTAATAATTTTTGAAAAAATAAATGATTCAAAAAAGGAATGAACTTTTAAAAGTCATCTGAATCCATCTGAGTCGAAAAACGTACTTTTTGTACTTTTTAAGATTAACCTGGAAGTCTTCCATCAAAAGGACTTTATCTGGCCACCTGATACCTGACCTTCCCCTAATCCCTACCCGAACCCTACCTGGGACTTCGCCCCAGACCCCTATCGATTATTTTATTTGAAAAAGTACAAAAAGAACGTTCTTTTTGATGGAAGACTTCCAGATTAATCTTCAAAAGGCCAAAAAGTGCGTACTTTTAGATATAAGTCTTCCAGATTAATCTTCAAAAGGCCAAAAAGTGCGTACTTTTAGATAGAAGTCTTCCAGGTTAATCTTAAAAATTACAAAAAGTACATTATTTTTGATGGAAGATTTCCAGGTTTATCATTTAATTTTCAAAAATTTTATCCTTTTCAGGATGAGTCCAGAGGTTTCTCTTTAAAAAGGATAAAAAGTCAAGTCAAGTTAAGACTTGACTTGACTTGAAAACAGAATTCAATTCTAAAACCAAGAAATATTCAGTCAAATAGACCATCCTTTAACGAATAAAATAAAGTTAAATTTTTTAATAGGGATATCGCAGTAACAATGCCTTGGCCAGTCCCAAGCCTGGATGTGAAAATGGGAAGGACAGCGATGTTGCTGTCATTCTAACATCGTTCTAAATGTGCTGTATTACGGGTACGTGGGTCCAAGGATCGCGTTCGAATCTTGTCGTATTGGAGTTCCGCTGGCTTTGACCATCACAGCGTATAGGAGCCTGGAAACGAGCGCAAAAACTTGTTTGACAGCAGACCCATTTAGCAATAGGTGTAGCCCTAGTGACAAAGTTAAGTATTCTACTCGATGTAAAATACGCTTGGTTTGTGGTTCCAAGCCAAGTCTAAATAGTTGTCGAGTTCGCAGTCTTAGACTCGGATGAGTGACACTGTTTATGATGAACGTCCCACAGTCACTGGGTTGGATATCAGTAGCATAGTCGTAACCATGCCTTGGTCGGTCCCAAGCCCGGATGAGAAAATGGGAGGGCGACTATTCGTCATTTTAAACTTTTAATTTATATTTATTCATGAACGATGAACGTCCCACAGTCACTATGGTGGATGCCAGAACCATTCTGGATGAAAAAATGGGAGAGAGACTCATAAATTTTATAAATTCTTTATTAATGTTTTTTAAACTCATTAAAGTATGTACATCAATTAAATGGTAATACTCTTTAAAAATTGAATGAACTCTCTTGGTCGACCAAAAAAAAAAAAGTCTTCTAAATAAGTAATGAAAAAAAAATTAAAAAAATTTTAAAAAATAACTCGATTTGTGTTCAAACTCGACGCTCAAAATAAAAAAAAACTCAATCACACTCTCTAAATCATAGCACTCTTTTGTTTAAGTATCAACTTTTTTTCCAAGTTACCAATTTGTAAATTTTTATGTTTAGACCAAGCGTGAAAACATTTAGTAAACGCTAGTGGTTCTTTTCCTTTTGTGGTCAACAACAATTTTCTTTGTCGTTTCGGTTGTTTTATCTTTAAATTTTGAATGTACACTTGAGTACTTTTAAATGCAAGTTTAACTTCTATTTCAGAACTATTTGGACCTATCCACAAATAAACATTATCGCCCGTATCCAAAATCATAACATCATCATCAGCCAAATCATCTTGACAGAAATCAATACACTTTTCAGTCACTGCAAAGTAACCTCTGTCATTTGAACATCGAAACAACCTCATATATTTCATATACTCAGCCATTGTGTCATACGGCTTTCTACCTTCTAAGCTATGCCAAAAAAATGTGTCCGGTTCTTCGCCTTCGTTTAGGACTTGTATCGTAAATGACTCGTCGTACATGTCCTGGGCTATTTCTTCAGCTATCTTTGCCTCGTCTGGATTCGAGTTTTTACCGATCCAAACATACACAATTCCTTTAGACGTTGAGCTCTCGTCTGTATTCTCAAATGGTACGTACACAATGAAACAAAATTCGGAGTTTAAATTCAACCCTGACGCAGTGTCCAATTGTATACACCGAGTACATATTGCCGAGTAAGGATTCCGTCTCAACTGGTACATTTTGGTTTCATATGAAGGCTTTACCGGTTTATTCGTGGGTTTACGTTTACCTTTATGAATGACAAACTTTCGGTTAAAATGAGCCAAAAATTGAGGACACTCTTGTTGTTGATTGAGTTTTATAATTTCGATGTCTTTAAATTTTCGTTTAAGAGTGAATGAAAATGTTAACCAAGCAGCATTGTTTGCGTCACGACCTTGCCAGAAGTATAATTTACATTCAATCGATCCTTCATTGACTTGTTCCTCATCTTCGCTTTCTTTACCTTCTTCTTTACTCTCTTCTTCATCCTCGTCCATTTTCCAATATTTACAAATGTATAAGTAACAGTCTTCTGAATAGAATTGACCAATTTCTTTCTCTGGGAGACACACGAATCGTTTGTTCTCGTACACGAAACATTCTTTAGACTCTAAGAATTCGTTTATTTCTTCCATCATGGCTAGCGCTTCTACGTCTGGGACTGGTACGTATCGGTCTTTGAACAAAGCGACTAGATCTGTCTTCAAAGCCTCAGATGGATTTTGTAAAATCGGTGGAAGAGCTGAACCAGTTGGTGCGGCGCTTTGAGATCTTAAAAGATTACTGTTCGGTGCCGTGAGATAATTAGACATGTTCGTTGAAGTCGATGAAACAGACTCGATTGATCCTTCGCGTTTATCCCGAATGTTCTTCAACTTTTCGCTTTTTTTCAAAACAGCATCGGCGGTTCGAGTGTAATCGACCGGAATCAAGTCATCCCAACCCTCAAATTTTGATTTAAAAATCTGATTCTCCGTTCCTTCGAGTGTACTTGTAACCAATGTATGGGCCGGTCGATTGATCATAGCCTCGAGGGAAGTGCTCAGCTTAAGAGCCGCTGTTCGGACTAACCGAGTCGATTTACGACCTATCCAGACAAAAATATCAGAATAACAATCGAGGATATAAACCCCACGGGTGTCCAGTAACTCTTTGGTTAAGACTAGTTTTCCAGTGTTAGCTTGGACTTGGGGTAGTTCGAGGTATCCCATACCTATTCCGACTTTATATAATTTAGGTTGAAATTTATTCTCTACCGGACTTTGAGATTCTTCTCCAAAGTCTTTTGTAAAAAACTCAGGGTCTGGTGGACCTTCTAGTACTTTCCAAAATGGCATTACTTCATCGCCTTGTTTTTGTTGAACCAATTCAGCTTGAAACTTTCGTTCATACTTGTTAATGTTCTCGGCAAAGAGTCTTGCTTTTGACCTCGTAATCGGGTTACACTTAGCCCCGTTCCATAAATAAATAGTCATACCATGATCAAGAAGATACACGTAACGAGGGTCAAGCGATTCGTAATGGATCGGTACAGGCTCTAAAACAATCCGCTGAGTCCCTGTTACTTTATACATTCTTGTTACATACTCAACATCTTCGACTGTGTAAAATCCACTTGTTGTTCGAGCACCTTCAATGTAACATAAATCATTTCCGAATAGGTCTAAAAATTCATCAGTCTCATCGTTTTGTTCTTCACGTTGTGTTCGACAAGTAGCGCCTAATAGATTACGCAAGTTTACAGCGTGCATCGCAGCACACGCTTGTTTGTCCAAAGTTGATTGTGCTCCGATCCAAAAGTAAATTTGCCAATTTAAATTGTTAGACTCGTCATAAAAAGTTCTTAAAATAATGTAACAATCACCTTCAAAAAATTTACCATTCAAAGCTGGTTCGACTGGTGAGGGTAAGAATTTATCAATTTCGTAACAAACAATACCCGGTATATGGCCGACATCTTCTTCAAAAAACTCAGTGTAATCAAGTTTAGGTTTTTCTAATTGTTCATCCCAACGTTTACCGCGAATTTCATCGATTTTGTTCACCACTTTTTTTTCTGATTTTTTCGCCTCGGCTATTTCACGCATCCCTTTAAGGACTTTGGAACTCTCGTTTTCGTTCACATTTTGTTTCATTAGTTTCAGTCGTTTTTTTCGAGCGATTGGGTCTTTAACCGGGGTCTTAGACGGAAGAAGACTTGTAGCTGATAATTGTTGTGGCGAAGCACCAGCTAACATTAATTGATGTTGTAATGAAAAATCAATATTGTAAAAAAGAGCACCAGCGCCAATTACTTTTTGCATTTCTATTGGTTTTGGTGGCATTTGAAAATCCGGATTATCGCTTACGTCCAAATCTTGTAATTGTAAAAAATGAATCGATTCCGGTAGAGTGTAAAGTTTGTTCTTATTCAAGTACAATTTCCGTAACTTTCCGCATCGACATAAACCTTCTGGGAGCATTTCGAGACGATTATCGGACGCACTGAATATTTCTAATTCGCCTAGTTTTCCAATACCACCTGGTATACCCATAAAATTTAAATAATTACTGTTTACGTAGAGTTTTTTTAAACGTGATAATTTGCATAAAGCGCTCTTAAAAAAAAAGGAGTTAAATTCAAAATTTTGTCTCTAGTTTACGAAGTTAAGTATCCTCCTTCAGGGGAATACGCTTGGTCTGTGGTTCCAAGCTAAGTCTAAATAGTTGCCGAGTTCGCAGTCTTAGACTCGGATGAGTGACACTGTTTATGATGAACGTCCCGCAGTAACTAGAAGCCTTAACCATACCATGGCCGGTCCCAAGTCCGGAAAGAATGGAAGGGAGGCTAATACTATCAAAATTGACAATCAATCCTAGTTTCAAAGTTAAGTATCCTCCTTCAGGGGAATACGCTTGGTTTGTGGTTCCAAGCTAAGTCTAAATAGTTGTCGAGTTCGCAGTCTTAGACTCGGATGAGTGACACTGTTTATGATGAACGTCCCGCAGTAACTAGAAGCCTTAACCATACCATGGCCGGTCCCAAGTCCGGAAAGAATGGAAGGGAGGCTAATACTATCAAAATTGACAATCAATCCTAGTTTCAAAGTTAAGTATCCTCCTTCAGGGGAATACGCTTGGTTTGTGGTTCCAAGCTAAGTCTAAATAGTTGTCGAGTTCGCAGTCTTAGACTCGGATGAGTGACACTGTTTATGATGAACGTCCCACAGTAACTAGAAGTGCTATTAAAATTACTAAAATTTAAACTTACCGGTAACGATAACAATTTATTCCTAGACAAATTAAGAGTGACTAATTCTTCCAAATCTCCGATCATATTTGACACTTCATTCAACGCATTATCACTAAAATCCAATCGTCTAAGCGTTTTAATTTTATAAATCGTATCAGGAATAATCGTCAACCCGTTCGAAGATAAATTAATTTCTTTCAAATTGGGTAAATTCTCCAACCCTTGAGGTATATTGGTTAAAGTCCTCTGGGTACTTTTTAAATGTAGAGTTTCAAGCGAGACCAAAGACGGTAACTGTCTCAGCTGAGCGTGTAGCAAGGGATTATCGTTAAGAATTAGAGTTTTTAAATGTACTAGACGTCTTAGCTGCGGTGGTATTGTCTCAAGTTTGTTCGAACTTAAATCCAAAAAAACCAAATCAGTCAAATTAATAAACAAATGACTTGGAACATTTGTGATTCGATTATGACCTAAATTGAGGACCAAAATAGTTTTTGCTTCTTCTAAATTTTGTGGTACTTCACTCAAATCGTTGTAACTCAAATCCAAAACAGTTAAATCTTCTAATCGATTCAAATCATTGGGTACATTTTCACTTCGAATTTTGTTATCACGTAAATTAAGTACTCTCAAACAATTAAGAGTTACTAGGTCTTTATTAAGACCGGTTAGTTTATTATGAACACAATGTAATTGTTCGAGTTTTGCTAAATGTTTAACGCCATCAGGTAATTGTGTCATATCGGTATGATTTAAACGTATCCATCTTAAACGTTGCAATTCGCTTAATAATTTCGGGTGTTTAAAAGTATCGTCAAAAGTGTAACGTGTAAAATCAATACCACGAACGAATGGTAGTACACCTGTAGATGACATTTTTTTTTTAGAGCATATCCTTAACGAAACAAAAAATTATAAAATTTTTTTTAACCAAAAAAAAAAACTTGTATTCTTTAGTTTGTAAGTTATGTTTGTTAATTTCAAAATTTTCTTTTTTTTTTTTTTCTAATTTTTAGCCGATTTCAAATTAACATATTTTATTAATATTTGTTGTTGTTGTTGTTGTTTTTTTTGTTGGTTGGTTTAGGGTTTCGTTATTGGATTTAAGTTATTCTGAAGTTATTGTTGTTGTTGGTTTCAACAAGGATTAAACAACAACAACAAAAACTAACCCTTCACTCTCTCTACCTTTAAAGAGTCCGTTGTTTATTAAATAATCTTCTTTATTTGTTGTAGAGTAAAGATAAATAGATCATATGCTTATGTTAGATAATATTGAATAAATGAGGTTTAAAATAAGAATTTTAGATAATTTTTTTCTTTTTCGAGTTGAATATTTGTTATAAATTAACCGTTGTGCAAAAAATCAGTTGAACGCTGAGTATTACTATTAATTTTGTACCCCACCCGTTATTAAAAATCGATAGTGAATATGACTTTATAACATTTAGGGAACATAACAACATATCCCAAACGTAGTTTTTAGGGTACTACAGGGTGTCCAAGATTTTTACATAAAAATCTACAAAATGTACCCTATTGGCTCATATTTACTCCTAAAGGAATCGTTCTATAAAGGCCGATAGGGTATCATTTTGTAGGAAGCAATGAAATCTATAAAATCCATATTTCCCTTTTTAGTCCAATTGAGTCAAAAGTCGATTATCAACACTAAAAATAACTAAAACTTATCGGACTAAATTAAACCTTATCCGTCCAAAGGTGGGTCAAAAATGACCCGACTGATCATTAAAGACCAAAGTGGGTCATTTTTGACCCAATTGAAAAATTCAATTTTTTACATTATTTTCATTGTATACGTATTAAAAATTGAATGGTGGGTCAAAAATGACCCACGCTGGTCTTTAATGATTGTAAATTACCTTTGGACGGATAAGAGTTAACCATCTTATCTTGATGATATTTTTATCAGCTATCTATTGATATGTCGGAAATCCGAAACAAATATTCCAGTCACTCCTAATTTTGTCTCTAAATTCCCAGATGAAAATTAAGTAAAAAATAAATTACCTAGGGTACGCGCGGAGCAAAGCTTCCACACTATCTGAATTTGTCATTTTTGACATCATAACTGGAATATACGACCCAAAAAACCGAAGAAATCAATTTTTTGATGGGGGTGAAAATTCAAGAATTTTACCCCTAACCCTCCGCTTTTTGGTACCAAGTGTTAAGGTGCTATATTTAAACAGTCAAGATCTCATAAATGGTAAAAGATGTTCTTGCTCTGAAGGCACGAAACGAAAGCTAAAAAGCTACCATTAATGCCGGGACCAAAATAGTTCCGGTAAAAAAAAATTCCATAAATTTGGAATCCGGTAAAAACGCTAAAAAACGGTATCTTTTCAGATAAATCTAGTCCAAAGAAACCTCCGATACCCGTATTTTTCTACAAACTAGCATCAACACAAGACGACAAAACTACCCCAGAAAACATGTTCTTAAAGTCTCTTAGACTTTTTATTCGATTTTTGAAAAAATATCCCTATTTCACACATTTAATAGCACCCAAAACCAGGATTCTGAAATTATTATGATTTAGAATCATTAGATACGTGTTTTTTGGGCAGAACGTATAGGAGCCTGGAAACGAGCGCAAAAACTTGTTTTACAGCAGACCCATTTGGCAATAGGTGTAGCCCTAGTGATAAAGTTAAGTATTCTTCAATAGAAGAATGCGCTTGGTTTGTGGCTCCAAGCCAAGTCTAAATAGTTGTCGAGTTCGCAGTCTTAGACTCGGATGAGTGACACTGTTTATGATGAACATCCCACAGTCGGATGGCAGTAGCAAAGTCGTAACCATGCCATGGCCGGTCCCAAGCCCGGATGCGAAAATGGGAGGGCGACTATTCGTCGTTTTAAACTTTTAAAGTTTCTTTAAGGTAAAAAAAAATCAATAATTTAACCCTTATCCCTCAACTTTTTGCAGTCAAATGTAAATTTGCTTAATTTAAACTTACATACGATTGGAAAAAAGCTATAATTGATTTTGAGATATGTTCTGCCATTGACGCTAGGATATTTATCGATGGAAAAAAAATTTCCCTGAAACCATCGATATCCCTCAAACTCGGGTAAAACGCTTAAAAAAGTGAAATATTTGAGTCTAATCACAACTCCTTCTAATCAAGCCGCAATACGGGAATTTTTTTGCATCTGTTTAAAGATGAAATTCTATGCAAATTTCAGGTTTTGTAATAAGTTTTTAAATTTTTATTTTATTTTTGATTTAGACGTAAAAAGTCGTAAAAATCGAAGAAATGCAATGTGAAATTTCAATTTTCGTTCTTGACCAGAAATAGGTATTAATTTTTTTTTCCATTTTTTTTTCTCATGGTTGGATTTTTGTTCCAAAACAAAAAGTGGTGAGTGAACATTTGGGAATGTGTATTCAAGAATATCTAACAAGCTTATTGTTAACAGACTGCTCCTAAAATTCACTACTTTAAAGCTGTTAGTATTGAAAAACATCAATCTAATTTCCGATGACTTAATGAAAGCGATTGGATTCAAAGATTCGGGTATGGTCAATTTAATAACCCTTGTCATAAAATTAACTTGAAAAAAATTTTGAGTAAAATTTATGATCCAAAAAAATAACTGATGACCACCTGGTAATTGAATTTTTGTAAATTTCTCATCCTGTCTTCGATCATTGTAAATACTGAAAATTTTCAATCAATCTCTATCACTATTTGAATATTTTTTGAATTATACTGCACGGCTCCTGAAAAAAAAGCGTACCATCGTACCGTACCAAAAAATAAAATTTAAAAAATTTTCATTTTTAGTTAAAATTTCAAAATTTAAAAAAACGGTACGGTACGGAGTACGGTACGCCTTTTTTTCAGGAGCCGTGCAGTAATTATTCGAATAAGAAAGGCAATGGATAGAAATTATATAAATTCAAAAGTTTGGGAAGCTCTTTTTACCAATTTGCCTTTTTTAAAATATTGTAAGACTAGAGTATGAAAAATGTCTTAAGCATGTTTTAGTATTTTTCTAATCGTTAAAAAAACCCTCTTAAAAATTTTGATTTTGGGTCGGGGTGCTACATAAACTTGAATTTAAGAAAGATTTCAAATTTTAAAAATTTTTGGATTCTTTTAAGTCATGAATTTTGATATAGCTGCATTTATTCAAGCTTTAACTTTTTAAATATAATTTTCTTAAAAAGAGACCTTTAACTTTAAGGTCATTTGAATTTAATCTTTATTTATGTTTTTTTAATTTTAATCAAAAAAAAACCCCTATGTCCGAGTGGTTTACAAGCAGAGGGTCGGGGGTTCGATTTCCGCAAGGGGAAAAAAAATTTCGACTGTTTCTGTTTTATGGGGCGAGGATGTTTAACCATTCATTTCTACAAAAATGGTACGAATTTTGTCGGAAAGCAACTGTAAGGTGGCTTTAAGATGTAGAAATCTGTCTGCGTAGGCACAATCAACCACGTGCTGATAAGCAGGCCATGAAATGATTATCGAAAAGGAGATCGGCGCCTCGTTTGCATACTCTAATGCATTTCGAATGCTTTAGCTTTATCCTCACCCAATCGATTCCGATGGTCACTGGTTAAAAATCAATCATTATGACTAGAACTTAAGCCAAACAAAAGCTTAAAGTAAGGTGTCGTAGTTATATTTAAAAATTTTCTTTCCTTGATTTTCATATGTGTAGATTACGAATTTGAGGTCGACATTCAATTTTAACGTTTGCATTGCCGGAACCTTAGAAGTCAATTTTTTTAATTTCAAAAATAAGCCTTGATAGTATAAGAAATCAATCATTGCTCGACTGAATCAATGTGACTTGCATCAAATTTCACCTATCATTTTTTTAAATGGTACTTTTAATGTATCATCATTTTTTATCATTATGTTTGATAAAAATTGTTGATGAAAATTCTCATTTTGTAATTTTTTGAAAACCTTATTACAATAAAGTTGAACACGATCACAAAAGGATTGAATCAAAACTTTGACTTATTTGATAGCCTTTCAATTAAAATTTAATTAGTTTTTTTTTTTGTATAAACATCTTTTAAGATTTCATTTTTATCCAAAAGAAAATCTAAACGTCTTGTTGCTAAGGTAAAAAAAAAACTACTCTACTATTTGATCACACACACACTCTCTCTCTTTATATATAACTTTATATATTATTATAAAATAAATAATTCCCAACCAAAACTTCTCAATTTGCTGAAAAAATTATGCATGAAAAACTGCTGAAACTAGAAACGAATCCATTGACGACTGATTTTTTTGTTTTTTCAACTTTTTTTTTTGTGTTCGGCATAAACTAAACAAAAAAAATAATAATTCGAGTCCTTCTCAAATTAGTTCGTTGATTTTTTTGTTTTTTAAAAAGATACCCTGATGTATTCTCGGGCACCAAGAAATCCCGTTTCTATATTAGGATCAACTCCTATACACATAGGTCCTGGTACTTATGATACCGCTCATACGGATCCCAAAAAACAATCGCTCGATTCATACGCACCTTTTTTGTCTTTGTCATTGCGCGAAGATATATTCAAAGATGTTAATGAAACACCAGGTCCAGGTGAGTATAATGTTATTTTGAATCGAGGACTTGCTAAAGGTGGTTCAAGTTTGGCAAATAAATCGAAACGTTTTGCTGAAAAAATACCAGAAGTACCTGGACCTGGTAGTTATGTTATTGAGAATAGTGAAAATCAAAAACCGGCTATAAATGAAATGAGAATTAGTAAACAAAAAGTTAAATTAAATCGAAAAAAAAATCCGCCATCAATACAAGATCCGAAACAAGCTTACGGATTTGAAGAAGCACCCAATGGAGAACTCATACCTCAAGCTCCACCTGAACGAGACGCTTCTATTGGACCTGCCTTTTACAACACTGTAACCAAAATTTAATTTTTATTGTAGAGATAGTTTTTGTAAGTTTTATCTTTTTTAGAATTTTACTCAAAATATATCGCCATATAAAGGAGCACATTTTTCCAAATATTCGTCAAAAAGAACCGAGTTTTCGGGTAAAACTGGACCAGGACCTGGTGAGTATGATACAAGCGAAACAGTTCTAGTCGATGTGGAACATTTTCATATGAAAAGCTTTAGTAATAAAAAGCCCGAGTTGAATATTCCACGTTACCCTGAAATGGTTTTGAAAACAGTCGAAAAAGAGGTAACTTTTTCGTTTTGCGAATACTTCTACGCTATCTGAATAGGACATTTATCTGCTGTACGAACCTTAAAAATCATTTTTAAAGTGGTAAAAAGTCAAACCATCATTTTTTGCAGCCTAATGCCAGGGTGCTAAACTTAAACATTCAAGAACTCATTATCGGAAAAAGCTATAATTGAGTTGAATACATGACCTGAAAGCTAAAAAGCTCCCATTGACGCTTGGATCCTTATCGAACGTGAGAAATGTATTCTTAAAGCCATTATGTCATAAAAACGAACAAAAAAAGGTAGGGAAGTATTTTCAGTTTATGAAAAAAATGATTTTTAGGAGTTTTCGGGGTGGTAGAACACAAATAAAAAGTCGAAAACAACAAATTTAGATAGTGCTTAAGTTAAGCTTGAACATAAAATTAATCTTAATGTTTCAAGAGCGTCCCCGGTCCAGGTAAATACGAACAAAAAAGACTCTTTGATGACGCATCGCTCAAATCATCAGATATTTACGGCTTTGACATTGAGAAACCGCCTTTTGGAACCCAAGCAAGAGTAAGTTTCTTAAACGTATTCTAAAAAATTTTTAACAATTTTTTTTTTAAAAGAGGTTTACGGACTATAAAACAGTAGCACCAGGTCCAGGTGCATACACAGAACAACGAACAGCTTTAACCAGTTTACAAAAAGTGCATAGTCTTAAGAAAACACCATTTTTACAAAGTTCATCTCGGTTTAATTCGACAAGTGCATATCAAATCCGAAGTGCGCCTGGTCCAGGTCAATATCGACTAAACGGTTTTGCCGAGGAAAATTTACGTAAAGCAATTGTCGATTCGAGACGTAAACCGGCTTTTGGACAATCTGCACCGCGTAAATTTGACCTCAGCAAAAAAGAAGAAATACCCGGACCTGCTCAATACAGTATCAAAGAAAAAACTTATCGACCTAAAAAAGAAGCGTACAGTGCTAATTTTGCATCACAAACTAAACAACGTGAATTAGTCTTCGAGGTAACCTTTCAACCCTTTCGTCTCTTAAAAGTTTGTTAAAGATTTTTTTGATAGGATACACCGGGTCCAACTGCTTACGATGTGCCAAAAGCATTTGATGCTTTGATCCATGTTCGACGTGAACCACCAAGGACTAAAAATGCAAGTAGACGTCAAGAGACATTCAACACAGCGTCTAAACGTGACTTAGACCTGGTTGGTCAATATCATTTGGAACTACCTGGTCCTGGACATTATGAAAGTGTTGATTCGAAAAAAAGTACTAATTTTGCCAAGCTTAACGATAAACGATGGAGAGACGAGAAGAAAGAAAAATTACCCGGACCGGCTGATTACGATTTAAGTCCATTGTATAAAGACACTTTGTTAAAGGGTACATTTAATGCAACTTTAAATAATCCTTTAATTATGAAACGACAAAAAGCATCATCTGATACCGATATAGCAAATAGTAAATTTGGTTTGGGTAATTTACAAAGACTACCGGAAGTTTTACATGTTGCATGAGAATTTTTTTTTTCAAGTTTTTTTGTAAAATTATTTAATAAAAGTATTTTTGGGAATATTATAATTTTATTTCAAATTTCAAAAAATTTTCTTTTGCCGGAGTACGATTCCAATACGAAGATAATGCAAGAAATGGAAATAGCCCTGAATAAGAAAAAGTTCACCCTAGACTCTAACCCTCCGATTTACCACGGTAAGGCGGATGAAAACATAGACTGCTGGATTACAGTCATCGCCAACAGTATAAAGTCTGCCGGTGTTCCTAAAGCTAAGAAATTATTCGTCATAACTCTTTATCTGAAAGATACGGTCCTTAACACATTAATTAATTACCAGAAGCCTGCAGGTATTAAGACATTAGACGGATTTTTAAGGATCTTAACGGCAAGAGAGAATTCGAAGTCAAGGAAAGTTAAGGTTACGTTAGAGTTATATAAGCTTAATGAGAGTGAGAGTGGTTTAGCTCTAGAGGATCTCATATTCCTTTTTGCTAACGCTCTTAAGCCTAAATGCGCACTTACTAACAATACACTGCACATAGTCGACGGTAAAACCAAAGATCAGGTTGAAGGAAACATTCGGAACATCTTAAAAACTAAAATTAATTTAACTAATAAGTTATCTACTACAGTTACATCTACGACTTGTAATTCGGTGTTATTTAGGCTGAGGCATCTGTGTCTTTGCCAGGCCTAGACGCAATTTAAAATTTGTCTGTATTCAAGCGGATCTTGTTCCTGTTTGTAAGGAGTGAAGCAATCCATAATACAGGCCTATCGGATTGGCATTAATAATGCATTAAATAATGCATTGTTTTTGAATTTTCAATAATGCTGATCAATGCATTAATTTACCCAAACAATTAAGAAACAATGCATTGTTTATTTTTAAAAGTTAATGGTAATACACAATTAGCATTGATTTTTAATTATTATAAGATTAGCTCATGGTCCAAAAAACAAAGCAGGTTACCATTATTTTCTCACAATTAAGAACCTTCCACCATTAAAAGTTATCACAATTTAAATTTTTTGTTTACCGACCCTTTCGAGAAACGATTTTTAAAAAAAATCCAAATTTTTTCTTCTCAACATAGAGACAGATTTAATGCTAAAACAATGCATTAATTTTTGGAAACAATGCTGAATAGTGCATTGTTTTTAAATTACTGAATTAATGATAATGCCAATTAATGCTAAAAATCCTAATTAATGCTGAAATAATGCATTGAAATTAAGAATTGATTCAACAGGCCTGCCATAATACAAGCGATTTGATTCAATTGGTTTGTTTCTACAATCAAATTCTCTGGCGAAATTGAGGTAATTTTAGCGAATTTTGGAACGAAGGACTAAGGGGAAATCAATTTTGCAACTGGGTTTTAGTAAAAAAATTAATAGGATCATAGCTAAATTAAAGGTTGAATTTACGGTGGTAATTAAAGGTGAAAAATTCTAGTTCTGTCACATTCAATTATATAACTGCCAAGTTTTATGACACATAAGATGATTTTAGTGTTAGGAGACTTCAGTGGTGTAGCCAGAAATTTTTGCCAGGGGGGGTGAAAAGTTAAATTTTGCCAAAAAGACCTTATTTATGCATCAAATAGGGGGTCCAGGGGGGAGGGGTCTCAGAGTTGTTAATCGTTAACTTTTCTGGTTAACCTCTAATAACGTTTAACCACTTTTTTTAAACGGTTAACAGTTAACCAAAATTGTGACTCATAAGTTGCTATCAGAGTTAAAATATACGGTTAACCATCTTTATCACTCCTTGATACGCTTTAGCAACTGTAAAGTTTCAAGCTAAGTTTCAAGGGTAGGCCAATAACGAGTTAAAGAAATTTTCAATGATACAAAATTTAAGGTATTCAAAATTGAAAAAAATTCAAATCATCGAAAAATTTTGAAATTATTTTTAACTTTGACTTAAAAAATGAATTAGTCTAAAACTTGGCATTTTTTGTATCCCAAATCTTCGAGAGTCAAATAATGATGATCATGATAATTTGAATCTTCATCCATGTTTCTTTCAACTCTCTCATCTGAACCAAGTTTTCGTTTCAGAAAGTCTGGTAAGAAAATCTCATCCTCTGGGAGTGTCATGTTGTAAATTTTGTGTATATAATCATTGTATCTGACAATGTGAATTTGATCCCTTTGTTTTTCCAGACCAATACCTAGTTTGTCAGGAAAATAAAAAATTTATTTTATCAATTTTTTTTGTGAATTAAAATTAAAAATACTGACCAACGCATTCGGAATCTTTTGTCCATTTTTCATTAGGTTTTATAATAAGTATGACATTTCCTGCAAACAATTTAGATTCTAAAAAATCACCAGGTTCAATCATTGCAAATGTTGGCTTATTGCCCCTTTTCCATTTTATAATCAAATGAGCCAATTCATGCAAAAGCAATAGAGAAATATAGACTGTTATGATTTCAATTTCTTTTGATTTAGATCTGGTATCATCAAGAGCATTTAAATACTCCAAACGTTCATGAAAAATATTGTTTATAAAAATTGTATTAGCAGATTGATCTGTCCATCCCATTATATGAGTTTCTCTTTCTTTATCTTTGCGATGTTTTTTAACATCATGATGCGGAACGGCGAAAGTAATTTTAAATTTTGATATTTTTGATACTGCATTTTCCAAATCAATTCGAAAAACTTGCTCAAGGATAAATTTAAATCGATTGCTTTGAACATAATTATTGGATATTTTTAAAGCCATCTTTAGACTTTGATCGTTTGTGGCCTCTTCTGAAAATTTGAATTCCATTTTACAACAAGACGATTGTTAGCGTAATTTTTTTATTGAGAGATCAATTTTCTAAAAAAACTCAATTTCTTAGTAAGAAGAGAGAGCGAATGGAAAGAAAAACTTCAGTTTGCCTTCATTTAAATGAAGACATTGCACAGGATTTTCTTAAATTTAAGAAATTTAATTCGAATGAAAAAGATCCTATTCATAATAAAAGAAAAACTAAGCTTTAAATAGCGAGATAATTTTAAATTGGTCTTTTTTTTATTATTTAGCAAATTTTTATGCAGTGATTCAAATATTAACCTTAAAAATTAGTATTTGAAAATTAAATTCTTTAAGAAATATTTGAGTTATTTTTAGTAAGAGATCCAAGCCGACTTGCTCTCTACAAGTTTATATCGTTCAAGTTTCTCCCTATAATATGTTCTCAAAATTCAAAATGCGTCTTTTTAATTATTAAATTCATTATTGAAAGTTATCCTGAAGGTAAAGTATATAAAACTATATATTGACTTAAAGCTCGTGAAAAATGCTACATTTTGGTATAAAAATAATTTCCTGACCATATACTCTTAAAATTTGTATTGTTAAATAGTGTTTATTTGTAATTGAGAGTTATCTGAAAAGGCATGTATATAATGTTATACAGTATTGTGAAAAAATTAGAGAACGCTTATGATTTTTTTGTTTCATTTATATTCAAAGGCTTATATTTCAACATTGGATCGGGATATCGATTTGGTTTTTCTTTTAGTCAAAAATGTACGTTTTCTCCTTTCAAATGAACCCTCATTTATTGGCTGGCGAATTGTTTGAGTCTGGGCATTAAAATTATAAAAAAACACTCTTTTTTTTGTTAAACAATTTTTTGTGAAAAATTTAGAGAACGACTTGAATTTAGCCCTCGTACTCAGCGAAAACTCAACCGATCTTTATCAAATCTTGTATTTGAGCACAGAAACCTTCATTCTATCACATGAAAAAGTTTCAGACTTAAGGGTAGACGGGTTTTCAAGAAAACTCTCTTCGGAACCAAGAAGACACCCGAAGGGAACCCTTGTGGACAATATGAATAATGTAAGGTCGAGATAATTGAAAAATCGTTTCCTGCAATCGGGAGTGAGTTAAATAAACTCAAATCATGTTTTGAAGATACAGAATAAAAAATAATCCAACCAAAGACGGATCTGGATTAGGTAGCCGCTTAAGTCAACTCTAAAAGTAAGCATGATCTGTATATAATAAATTTTCCAACCCATCTCATGCCATATCAAATTAAAGGAAATCATCTAATTCAAAAGCTGGATTAATCTTTTTAGCGAGAAAAAAGTTATTCGAAGAAATATTCTGTCGAAAAGTAGTGATAAAGGAACCAAGTCATTGCCTAGATTCTATCAAAGCCCTCTCGTTTGGTTCTAAGGGTAAGAATTCGGTCTTTTCAAACGTAATCTTGATTTTTCATCTTGTAAAAACATGAGATGGGTTGGAAACTTTTTACTAAATTTCATTGATTTCCGATAATCCGTTCATAGTTTATTTATAATTCTAAAATGACGACAACTATTTTGGAACACCCGTTAAAAAATAACAGTCGAGCATAGTTAATCAGTACGGTAAAACTATGCTTGTAGCCCCAGGGATAATAAATAAACAAGTGGATAACTAAGGTTTAACAAGGAAATTTTCGAAAATTCTGTTCTAATAAAGAAAAAAATCAGGTGTATTTGAATATTAACAGTTACTTTAAATGGCAATGATTTGGTCTTTTTATCCCTTAATTATGTGACAGTTGTGGCGATAGTCCAATTCGTGAACATGGATATTACGTGAACAATCTTATTTTTGATTGGTGAACAATGTTGACGAATTTTTTTAATGTTCACCAATTAATAAATTTCTTGAACATTTCTTTAATTTCACACTTAATTATTTTTATTCGAAAAAAAAATTCCGAAACATTATCCAGTTGAAATCGGAACAATTAAGAACTTTCAAAAGAAATGTTCGAAGCAATATATTGAGCATCATTAATTTTAAGTTATTTTCGAAACAGCCCAAAAAAAGAATTTCAATAAATGGTTTGGAATCGGTTACTATTCGAATTATTGCACCTAAAAGACACTTGAACTGGACTGTTCTTGTCTCTTTTTCTTCCTACCAATTGTAATTACGGATTGCAGTGATAGCAACCTTTACTCGTAACTGAACTTTTCTTTTGAAAATCAACTGGATCTAATTCATATTTCGGCATTTTTTTTTCTAATTAGCTGAATAAAATTATTAAATGCGAAATGAAAAAAAAATTTTCACTTTTTTTGAGATCAAAAAATTTGTGATCATTTTAATTAGTCATAATTTTTTTGGTTACTAGTCCAATTAGGATGAGGATTGGTGGACATTTATTCACCAATTGGACTATCGCGACAGTTGCTACTTTGTTGAATTTTTTTATTATGGACTTTTAACTGAACTTAAGAAGTCTTTTTTTTAATTATTTCCTAAAATACAAAGGGGAAAAATTATGACAAAGATGCCTTAAATTACTTTAAAACATGACGCCCTATAATATGTCAACCATACTCTGATATTTTATAAATTAAATTCAAACATAACTGTCACGAGAAATGATGTACATAATTCATTTGGAACATTCAATATTCTAAACCAACTTGAATATAATTTGGAACCTAATTGGTGAATTATTTAACAAAAGGTTTTTAATTTTAATTTAAAATAACCACTCGGAATGCAAACACACCCTCATCGGTTAGACTAAAGCTAACCGTGAACATTCATCAATGATTGACGATCGAGTTTTGGATAAACCAAAACAATCGCTCAATATTGTTTTCGCGCTCAGGTGAGTTCGCTTTCACTCATCATCGTGGGTTAAAGCGTTCGGCAATGGTTAGACATTACTCGGGCGATACATACTATAGAAATGATCCCTAAAAGTATGATCTTAAAGAAACATTTGAATTCACACAAATATTTATAACTAAAACTTTCATAAAAAATAAGAGTAATTCTTGTCAACATTTTTTCTTTTTATTTTCAAAAATTTTAAACCAAATTTTCGTTTGCTTGAACGATTGTCTAGTTTCAAATAAAACAAGAGCGATATCTTTTTTGGTAGATTACAAAAAAAGACAATTTGCTAAGCTGAGTGATCTCTGGTGACAACAAAAGAGAAAATATAAACAAAAATTTATTTCAATTAATTTCTAAAAAGAAATAGTAAAAGCACTCACTAAGCAATATATAAACTCATTTGCAAATAAATAACTACTCACATGATCTCTTTCATTATTCCAATAACATTTAGACACATACCTAAACGGATCATCGCCAACGTGTCCAATCGTAACATTAACAATCAACTTGACTTTTTTTGAGTTTAACTTTTTCAAGGGTTAGGGTTAGGGTTAATTTTCGATTTTTTACCCCCATAAAAAAATTAGTTTTCGGGGTTTTAGAGTTCGTAGATTTACGCTGTAAAGTCAAAAATGGCGAATTCAGATAATATGGACGTTTTGCTCCAACCGAACCTAATCAACAACTTTAATTTTAGCCTCTTTAATCTGAATAAAATCTGGTGGGTTATCTAATGAAAGAAAGTGCCTTAGTGTCAAAACTATTAAGACCTATGTCTTAACAACCAAATACAGTATATCCTCGATTTTGTCAACGGCCTGGATGAAATCAAAAACCGTGACAAAATCGAAAATTTTAACATCGGCTCAAATTGGTGCGTTCCTAATTTTACGGTGTTAATTCAATCCAATGCGAAGACAAACCAGAAAATATAATTTTACTGGTATCATCGGTTAGTGCGTTGGAAAATGAGTGTCTCACCTGTCTTCTTATGTGATCTTTATAAGAGGCAAAATCAAACTAAACTTGAATTTAAGTCTCTTTAACTGTTCACTACCTTCAGCTAGCTCTACTAAATTTCTTGGCATAACCTTTGATGATAGACTTACTTTCAAAAAATTTGGGCATATCACCCTCTTCTTTGAGCACTTTATACAAGAGCTCTATCCTAGACTACTCCTTCCCCTGTTTAAATCTCCTTTCCAACGATTAGGAAGCTCTAAGAGAGCCGAGTTAAATTCTAGTCTAGATGACATGGATGTTGAAAAGCTTTTCATTCCACACATTGTGTTTTTTAAAATTTATTAAACCAAAAAACAAATAATTATTTGTGAAATTCATTCGCTAAAAATAACATGTATTTAAGATTTTTCCAATCGGCGTTTTCTTCTTTTACCAACCGGATTGCCATTGCCATTACCAGCACCATTAGGGGCATTGATTGTCGTCGTCACTGTAGTGGTTGTAGTTGTCGTTGTAGAAGTTGTTGTCGTAGACGTTGTGAACAAGTTGGTATAATCATAAGAAATATAAGCCCAATAAGTGTCCATTACAGTAATCACTGGGTTTTTGTATCTATAAAACATGTACGAAAGTCCAATTGAAACGATTAAGAACAATATTCTCATTTTAAAATCCAATGCAGTTTGAATGAGTCAAAAGATTGTATAATTTACCAGTAAAAAAAATTTTATTAAAGAACTTTTAAATTAGGATTTTAAAAAGACATTTTTTTGTTTACATCTACCATAAACCAGCAGCACCACATGAGCCTAAGCCTAAACCATAACCAGTTGACAATGGAGCAGCAGCAGCTAAACCAGCATAACCTAAACCTAAACCAGCGTGTCCCCATGAACCTAAACCTAAACCATAACCAGCATGAGCTAAACCGTTGTAGCCTAAACCATAAGCTGAATCTAAACCATATCCACCATAAGCAGCTAATGGAGCAGCAGCAGCTAAACCAGCATAACCTAAACCTAAACCACAGGCCATTTTGTATTTGTTTTTAATTGTTTAAAAGTGTTTTTTAATAAAAATTGATGATTGTTTGATGAATTTTTTTAAGAATATTTCAATCGATTTTATAGGGAGAATATTCTCGATTTTTTTCTTATGCTTGATTAGATCGATGCAAAATCAATGCTTATTTTATGCATTTGAATGATAGAATCAGATAAAAAATTGACACAAAAATCAATAAATTTGATTTCTTTTATCTTTTTGTGTTTGAATTTATTTATTGTTTAATATTTTGCAAAAATAACTCCAAAAAAATACAATTGTTAATTCTTGATTGAAAAATTGTTTTTTTTTGAAACCTTGATATCTAGTTCTCAGTTTCAAAAGTATCATTAGCTTATAAAATAAATTAATAAAAAAAGGTAAACTAATCTTCAAAATATACACCATTATACTCTATGGTCTTTAGCCATCTATCAATTCGATACCTCTCTTGTACCATTCCCGGCTTTTTGAGATAAAAAAATCTAAGACACCCAGCTTCAACTTGGTCCTGGTTAGTAAAATTCCACTCTTTAAGGAAAAGAGCCATAGATTGGAAAAGATGATATTCAGAAGCGGAAAGGTATGGACTATGGTTACGAATCGATTAAAGGATAATCGATGAAAGTGGCGATTTTTTGTTTCCAAATAAAATAACACTAAACGATTGAGCAAAAATTAATCGACGAACATTTAATGAAAAATTTTTTAATCTAACATGCTAATACAGCGGTCGCAATCAATTTGTAACGTCATCTAACGTTATGTAACGTTATTTAACGTTAGGAGTTAGCTAACGTTGGCAAGTGTTAGCAGAATTAGATTTTTCGAAGCGTTAGCAAACTTTATTTGACGTTATTTAACGCCAGCTAACGTCAGATAACGGATTTTATTAATAATTCGCGAAAGACTATTTTCAAGCTTAGATTATATTTTTGAGCCATAAATACTTTTGTTACAGTGGTTCTTGTGAAAATGTAACGTTCCTTTTGGAACGCGTTTAGAACGGTCTTTAAGAACAGTTCCGTACTCGTTCGGAATATTTTCCTAAAGTGTTTTGTTTCCGTTTTTAGACTCGTTTCCTTCTGAGAATAAAGGAGAAACTAGAGCAGAACTTTTTGGAAAATGTTGAGGACGAGTACGGAACTGTTTTTAAAGACCGTTCTAAACGCGTTCCAAACGGAACGTTACATTTTCGCAAGAACCACTGTAATGTTTTTTCATGCATAATGAGTCTCTTCAAATAAAATATCGTATTCACACGACCTACAATCACGGCCAGTTTCTAACTTGGTCTAAATTAAAGTCATAATTAAGAAGAAGAATTATTGGCAGGCTTGCTTTTAATAAATGTAAGACAAGCAGACCCATCAAATGATAACCATTGTCGATCATAGGTAAAAGACATACCCATTCAATGGTATTATTCAATTGCGTGTTCTCGTCTCTGAATGACGTGTCTGTATGTGCTTGCGTTGTGTCTGTGTTCACTTGCTGCGTGTCTGTGTTCACATCGCTTGCGTCAGATTCGTCTTGGTGTTTGCTTGTGGAATCTGGTGTTGTGTCAACGTTCATTAATTTTTTTTTTTTTTTACCTCGTCGCCAAGTGTTATGTTTGGGTGATTATAGTAAAAAAGGGATCTGTTATAATTCGACTTTATTATCTAAATATAAAGAGTGGAAAACGGCCGTTCTGAGCAGTGGGTTAGTTTCTGAATAAGAATATAAAGGATAAAAGAATATTTAAAAAGTGTTTTAAATTATAAACAGAGACAGAGACATAGTTGATAAAAAAAGATGTGTATAGTGCCCCAGATCATAAAGTTTAGTCGCTCAGGGATCAAAATAAACACCCAAAATTACTATTTTAGGGTTTTTAGAAGCGAAAAAAAAGAATTTTTCACTAAAAAAACTATAGGTCCAAGTCGAGTATATGTACCAGACCCTCATCGATTTTTAAGGGTTATGAGCTATAAGTCCTGAAAAAAAGTCAACATGCCTTTTTTTTTGCTTTAAGCGTTAAGAGTACATTAAATTTGATTAGTTTACTTTTTTTTGGAAATAAAAAAAAAATTTCATTTTATTTTTTTTAAAAAAAAATATCATTTTTCCAGAAAAAATGTAACAACTCCCGAAAAAAACATCCAACAAAGCCAATTTTATTTTTAAAATGTTCCTCGTCCCTTCCTCTATAAAACTTAGTAGACTCTTGGCGAGTGTCCTATATATACATATCGTGCGATCGTACTAAAGAACATATACTATGATATGTTTTGTGTTTTTTTCCATTTTATGTAAAATTTGAGCATTTTTTTCGAATTCTCCGAGTCAGAAAACCCTATTACTGATATCTTGAGAGTCTGAAATGTTTCCTTTGAATAAATTTATTTTTTGGTAACTTGTTGCCTTTTATATTGCACTGAAATTCCTTACAGGCCAAACAGGTCAATAATTCATCATGCTTACATCAATTTCTAAGTCTTCTGATCCGTAGATTTCGATAAAATTTTTTAAAAACCGACCAAAAAGCTTAAAACATGACATGAGCCAAAAGTATATGTTCTTGGGTGGGGTCGTAGAAAAGGTATAAATAGGACCCTCGTCAAAAGCCTACCAACTTTTGTAGAGGACATTCAGATCTACAACTTTTAATATTTTTTGGGGATTTAGAAATATTTCTTCAAGAGTTGTTACAAAAAAACTCTAAAAATACACCATTTTTCCATCTTTTCTTGTTGATTCTTATAACCATCATACTTTTTTTGCAATAATAATAATTAAAGCATGTTCAGAATTTTGTCAGCTTTCAGGCGATATATGGAAAAGATCTTCAATAAAATAAAATTCCATTAAAAGAGACATTTCCCCTAACAAACCCCTCTAAAGGCTACTTTAAAATGACCCTTCACTGGTCATAATTCCTTCTTTCATTTACTTTTCAAAATTGGACAATTCTAAGGTTTTTATATACGCTGATTACGAATATAATATCAGTTTTTATACGAAATTTCCTAGACCTGAGATTTTAATAATTTTCTAACAGAAATATTGTCTCTAAAATATTAAACGGTAACTGAGAATGAAAAAAATTTCTTCAGATTTGAAATCAGCATATCTGATTACCTATAGTTAAGCATTTTTTTTGTTTAAATTTTTCTTTTTCTTTGGACTAGACTTTATGATCTGGGGCACTATATGTTTCATTTTGTTTCATTTTGATTGTTTCAAACTAAAGCAAACTTATGTTTGTTTTTGTGGTTGCGACACCACACTTATGATCGCCTTTGCGCTAGAGTTTCGATTTTCCAACAGTAATCGAATGGTAAAAACAACAGAAAACAAATTTTTTTTCTTGCAATACAAGATAGAAAAATTTCTTAATAAGTTAGGCATTACGAAAACGCCCTTAGATTAAAGCCAGTCGACAGACTTAAAAATCCGGTCTTTCAAAATGCTCATTTCTGAAAGTTCATGAACTTTCATGAACATTCATGACTTTTCATGAAACTTCATGATAGTTCCTGAACGTTCATGAAAGTTCCTGAATTTTCATACTCACTAAAAAACTAATTCGAAAATGTAAGATGATGATTTTTTTTTTCCGAAAAAATCAAAAATTTTTTTAGGAATGAAATTCTGTAAACAAAAATTCGTTATTTTTAATTTTCAACCAGTTGTCTTTCAATGGTTAAGACGGTCATTTCTAGATCCATTTTGAGAATCGTTTTTAAAGAAGATTGGAATATACAATTTGTTTTTGTTTGCTTAAGCCTTTGTGAAACTTGAAAATGTCGAGGCAATCGGTTCTGATTCTTCTTCGAATTGATAAAATTATTTTTTCGAAGAATTGGGTTTAGCTAAGATTTCTTAATTGATTCTTAATTTTGTACGATTGGTGCGTTCGATTGTCCTTGTTTTTTATAAGATTATGGTTATCAAAAACACAAGGTTTCAGCTACGTGTTTGGCATTCTAATGTTCATTTGATATCTTTTTCAACTTATGAAACTTAAAATAAATAAGCAAGGAAACTTATCATTAGGATGTCGAGAAAGAAACGAAATTTTTGATCTTAAATTTTCGACTTGGTAAATTACTTGGTAATATTTCTTGTGGCCATTCCCGTGTTTCTCTTGTTAACTTTCATGAACTAATGATTTAAAAAAGCAACCATTGATTTACGGGTATCTAATGAAAGTTTGTTTTAAAAGCTTTTACTAGAGCTTTTTGGCGTTGATACCAAAAAATCAATGGCTGCTTTTCAAAATCATTAGTTCATGGAAGTTAACAGCAGAAACACGTGAATGGGCACAACAGTATATTGGGTCAAAAATGAGAAAAGTATTATTTTTAGTAAGTATAAAAACTTAGGAACTTTCATGAACGTTCATGAACTATCGTGAAGTTTCATGAAAAGTCATGAATGTTCATGAAAGTACATGAAATTTCAGAAATGAGCAATGTGAAAGACCGGATTTGTATTCAGAATTTTATTTTGTTTTATTCAGTGGAGTAGCCAGGGTGTTTCCTTTCAGATTTTGATCCTGAGAAGATTTCATAGCAAAAGATTTCGGAGCAAAAATTCGCCTAATAACATTCACAAAAAGAATATTTACTTCCGATAAAAGCATAAATACAGGATATTCCATTTCATAAGTTAACAGCTTGTTTAAGCAATGTGCAGCATGCATTGAAATTTTTCCAAGTTGGCGAGGTAATTGCTCTAGCGCGGTGCGTACAAAAGCCAGGGTAAGCTTAGCTTTGTCGGTACTTAAGTGAGTTTCTTGATCAATTTTTTTTCTAAAAAACAATTTACAAAATTTGAGTCTGAGTCAATGTGACGAATGTGCCTAATTCTAATAATAATAATATTAAGATAAAAAAATAAAATATTATTGGTTATCACTAAGTTTATCTTAAATTTTTTATAACTTTATTTTAAAAAATCATAAAAATACTTTGAAATACAGAAAATTATCAAAGTCTATAATTCAATATTATCTGATGGGGCAACACTACTGATTAATTTTTTATATTTCATATACATTGAAATCACAGCTAAGACACTAATAATAGTAACACCAGCTAGAGGTATAACTGTTCCTAAGAACGCTGAAAGTGTAACTGTATTTCCTGATTTTGTTGTTGTTGATGTTGAGGTTGTTGGTCTTGTAGTTGTAGTTGTTCTAGTTGTTGTAGTAGTCATGGTTGTTGAAGTCGTTGTAGCCGGTCTTGTAGTAGTAGTGGTAGTTGTTGTTGTTGTAGTAGTTGTCGGAGGATTCAACAAACATTTATAAGTTGATGTCGTATTCAAACTTGATACAGTCGGATAACTTCGGGCATTTTTTAACAAAAATTTAAGAGTTTCAGAACAATTAAGATCTTCATTGGCTAAAATTCTAGCAAATACAAAATTATTATGCGGAAAGTGTTTAAAATTATCATAATCCGAATCGGGATAATCGTATTCTTGACCAGTTCTTGAGTTAAACGTAACCAATAAAGTTCTATTTCTTAAATTAGCCACTTCTTGTGGATTCGAATAATTAACACTCACATTTGAATTTAAATAACTCATCCATGTATTATTTGAACTTATCAAAAAGTCTTTCATATTGCTCAAATCTAATAGAAGGGTCCTCAAACGGGTTAGTCCATCAAATGTCCAATCTTCAATTTTATCCATTTCAACATAATCGAATTCAATATTAGTCGTTTTAGCGAATACATGGGGATTCAAAAATTTATGACTTAGAACCAAATTGCGAGCAGCCCATACTCTGAGATAAGGCACTGTACAATTTAGATCAACTCCATTCAAATCTGAGAATGAAACAGTATTGTTTTTTTCAAAACTGTAAGCTTCGATTTCTCTTAAATTAGCGTTCATAAAAGCCAAAGGACATAATCGCCCACTACGAGTATAACTCTCTTTACCAATTAATAAATATCTAAATGTTGAAAATAATGATACATAGTGATGTGGTAACTCTTCAACTCTACAAGTTTCAGTGTTGTTTAAAGTCTCCAAATTGGTGTCATATAAGTACAAGTTTAAATTGTTACCACTACGAACGTGTTCGAATGGATTTGAGTGTAAATGAAATCCGTGTATATTACGTAAGATGACTCGACCGTACAAATGGATACCGTCTAAATTAAGAGAATCGTCTAAAGGTATCGGGTTCAATGGTGAAAGCTCAAGTTCGTAGATTAAACGAGATGAATTATCGGTTGCGTTTTTAAGTAATGAAAAATCAAGTTGCGAAAAATGGTCGAAATTTTTACATTGAATTATTATGACGCTTAAATAACAATTACAATATGGAAAAAGTTCTTGACAAAAGTTTGGTCTATCGTCTGGTGTTTCAGTTGTTACGTGTTCAGGACCATTTGTCGTGTGTTCAACTTTATTTGTATGAGAATCATCAGTTACTATAGTGTAAGGATGTTCTGTTGTATGAGAAGGCATTGTTGTTTCATGTTCCATGTCAGTCATATGAGTTGAATCATAATCAGTTTGTGAATGTGCAATTAAAGCTAAGCTTAATACCACAAGTGTTATTTGAAATTTCATTTTTTTTTTGAATATCTATTTTGTTGGATTGTGATTTTAAAAAAATTTTAGTCGAGTTTTTATTGAATTAAGTTATCTATTATTTAGAGAAGTGCTTGTTTTCTTGTTGTCAAAGAAATCCAATTTTTTCCGAATGAAATAAGATAGAGGTACGTTTTTTTTTATTTATGTTTGGTTGCTAAAGTAATTTAGATAATTATTATCAACTCTTAGTTGTTAATATTTGGCCAATCTTGTGATTTTTTAAATTGAAAAAGGTGGTTTTGAAAAATTCGACTATCTTGAACAATTTTTGAAGTATTCAAAATTTATATCTAAATTTCTTGGATCATAAGACTTTGAATAGGGGTTTATTTTTATTTTTTATTTTATTTTATTAAACAAAAACTAAATAAGACAACAGTCTATCTATCAAATTATCTGGACAATTTGATAGTTAGTTTTCTAGTTCCTATTTGAGCAAGCCATTTGGACCTGCTCAAATTTTAAAAAATTAATAAAAAAAAATAAATAATAAAATCTAATAAAAAAGATACGAATTCTTAATAAAAAAGTTTAAATTATCAAATTGATTAACAAAAATATTAACAAATTCATTTAAATTTTTTGACAAATATAATTTAAAGTCTTTACAAAGTAAATTTTATTTTATAGAAATTTATAAAAAGTTTGTTTAAAAAATTTGTGAAAAAAAATCCAAAAGTTTTTTCACCTGTTTTTCTTTTGATTTTCGGTTGAGTAAGCAAATTTTTGTTCCGTAGATTGTAAGGAATATTTCTTTCAAGATTAAATTTCAGTTCATTCAACAAATTCAGCGGATTTTTAAAGATAAATATTTTTGTAACAAACATTGACAACTTTTTAACTAACCTATGGTGCAGATTAAAAAGACCCATACCCCTTTGAATAGGGGTGTTACTTTTCTATTTCTTTTCTAGAAACAAGAAAACACAATTTTTTCTTTTCCAAAGAAAAGAAAAAAAGTTGTTTCTTGTTTCTTAGAAAAAGAAAAATAAACCAAATTAAAATAAGCTTATTTTGTAAAACTTAAGTTTTTTTCCATTTCTTTTGGCCGTTTTGTCAATTTTTTTTCTTTTTCTTTGTATAAAGAAATAAAACTTGTTACTTTTCCTTTGTTTCTTGGATTTAGGAAAAGAAAAGTTAACACCCCTAACTTTGAAATAACACAAGAACGCTAGAAGTTTTAAAAATCGGTTTTAGGTGCTAAAAAGGGTTCAAAAAAGCCTGTTTTAAAAATATATGCTATCAATAAGAGGGTTCAGATTTTTAGATCAAAAAGTAATAAATGTAATTCCTGAGATTCATTAAAAAAGTTCGATGTATAAAAAAATTTGGTATTGCGGGCACCCAAGGAGAAGATTTGATTGAAAATTTCCCATTCCGTTTTCACTCAAAGGATTTTTTTTCAAAAATTAGATCGCTAAGCAATTTTTTAGCAAGTGATAATCTTGTTCGAAGCTTGTTATGTTATAACATAAAACGCTAGATATTGTGTTATGTAAGAAATTTCAGAATTTAAATTATTTAAAAATTTCCTTGACTTCTTGAGAAATTTGCATTCATGACCGTGGCGATACAAGCTGAACCTTTTTCAAAAAAATTAAAAAGTTTTATTTGAGCTTGTTACCACAATTTCGTTTGAATTAATAATTTGACCATTTTTTTCTCTTCGCGCAATACTAAAATCGGGGTATTATCGGCTCGTTTATTACGATATTTTGCAGTATGAATATTTTGTATTTCTAGCAAACACCATTATCAATCTGGCGTTTTTCTCTTTAAGTATTTTTAAGAATATTTGGGATTTTCATCTATTTTTGAGACCCCAATCTGAAATTGTCTAGCTACGCAACTGCCGATAATAAAACAAACTTATTCGGATTCGGACGTAGACTTGTATTAAATATAATCAGAACCCATGGTAAACTAAAAGTTGGTCCATTCGCAATCACAGATGCATCATATCCATAAAAGAAATGTTCCAAAAAAGTTTTTACAGGCGTATTGTGTAAACATACCGTAATTCCTTGCTGAAGAACGTGTGCTTTAATGACGCAAGAAGCGCATGCACAAACATAGGACCTCTTCCATATTAAAATAATACTATTAAAGGTAAAAAAAAGGAATTCTCAATCAAAAACGCATTGTTAATAACCGAAAAGCTGAATTAGGTACATTAAAAAATATTTTCAATACAAAAAATTTTTTCAATACGAAAAAAACTCGAGTTTTAGCCCTGGAAATTTGTAATTTTTGGATTAATTTAATTATTTTAAATTGGAACCAGCGGGAGCCGTTTTAGTGAAGTTTTGTTCCAAAATTCCTAAATGGATCAAAAAACATTTCATTAAAACAATTGTAGGATCATTTTAAAGCATTGCAGAGATGGATATAATTGTTAAGAAATAATGTCCTGGTACACTTGTGCAAAACTCTGCAACTCTGCAATTCTAATTGCGCAGTTAAAAATTTACAAAGAAGAAAAACAAAAATATGACACCGCCAAAAAAAATAGAGCATTTAAACCTTAAAAAATTTAAAAAACATCTTTAAAGACTGCTAAACAAAAACTTCCGAGCAAATTCCAAAAAAATAACATTTACAAAGTAAAAGAAAATGATTTAGGGGTCATAAGTCGGAAATTAGAGAACTGAATATTGGCAAGTTGATACAGCTTGGTAATTACAGTTTATCACCGATTTTGCTGTGTTATGATTTTATATCATTAAAATATTAATTTACACCAATTAAAATTCGTATTCAACCGGGTAAATAAATCCGGTATCAATTAATTAAATTGCTGAATTGCTGATTAAATTGAAATTGAATGGGTATCCAAATCTGTGTCCTACTAAAAAGCTGACACTGCTTTTTTTTTGAAAAACTAAACCTACCAGGCAATACAAAACTTCAAGAGCTTTCTAGTTATCATATTGTTAATAACAACATTTATAAATTTCTTTTTTTTTTTCCATGTTAAAAGATAGGGGAAAGTTTTCACTTGATTCTCCATGTTAAAGGGTTTGTACATGAGGTGGACCATAATTATAAAATTTTTATGATTTTAATAAAAGAAAAAACTTAACATAAACCTATGTTTTAGTTCGTTTTGTTTTAGGGTAGAAGGGTCAATATTTTATTTTAAAAAATTTGAGCCAAATTTATTTATTGGAACCAAATTAAATTTAACGCTAGAACAAATTGCACGTATTAAAAATACTTTATTCAAGCTGAATTTTTATTTTTATTCTACTTAAACTATCTTTTAAAATATTTATTAAAAATGAAAAACTGGGATGATTTCGTTAAAGCAGTAAGGGCATTGAATGAAGACGAGCTTGAACTAAAAAAATTAGTTAATCATCAACATTTCGATCAAATTGAAGGTACAAAAGAGGTTTTAGCAAAATACGCTGAAACACATTTTCGTGATAGAAGGGTAATTGTTGATAAATATTTAATAGTTTGTTTAAAATTTTGTTTTTAAAACTCCTTATTTTTAAGTTACATGAGCTGATTCGAATGAGCACAAATAAATTTCAGAAGTATCTTGGATTTTTAGGCAGTTACATTGAAGAAATGAAAAAAATTGAACCGGCTCGAGTTGAAAGATTGAAAAAAACTCTTTTTAAAAGAAAAGCTTATTTAAGACAATATGCCTTTGAGAATTATAAAATTCCTTACTGTGAGTTTGATTTCATATTAGAAGACTATGACGAAGATAAAATTTTGAGTCAAGTGAATCTTTCTGATTATGAGACAAAAACAACATGCAAAGAATCAAGCAGAAATGAAGAAGACGATTTACTTAGCCAAATAAACTTCTCTCAATGGGAAAAAATTCATTCAACTGGAGTAAATCATTTGGCGGATGGTGTGCTTATCCCTGAAACACAAATCGAAAAAGAAAATCCAAACGTTTATTACGAAGAAAATCAATCGGATTTAGGTTCATCTATGTGTGATACATTTAAAAAAAAAAGAACATCTAGTAAGCTAGGCAGAACAAGCCGAAAGACTAAAAATTTAAATCTTTAACCTGGACAAAATATTAGAGAAATTTTTTGTTTTAATTTTAGTTTGTTTAAATAAATTTGAATCAATAAAAGTTTCTGTATTCAAATGTTTTTTAAATAGCACTTTCTTTTTATCCTCAACTCTATGAAAATATCATTAATTATACTTATTTTCATTTAATGAATCATATGATCCGAATTGTGTCTCCGTATTTTAGTTCAAATAATGTAACTTTTAATTTCTTCCTAACTATATCTAACCCCTTTACAACTTATCTGGTAAATGATCTAGGTTCTAGGACATGAATTGTATTACCTTTAAAATTACATCCAAGTATTATATACCGATTATTAGTTTAAAAAATATAACCTTTATTATGGCAATTTTGTGTAAAAAAACTCAAAAGAAATTTTCTCGATATTTCGAAACACGAAGGACAACAGTTTGAAAAAATTAAACACTTGAAACATAGTTAGTTAATCTATGTCAAGCTAAAAACAACAAACAACAAAACGAACTTTTTCTTATTTAAAATTGAAGTTTAACGTTTTTTTTTGCCGCGCTGACCATGATAATAGTTAATTAAAATTGATAAATTCTTTGCTGTTATTTTAACGATCATATTTTCGAAATAAAAAAAAAACTTTTCTTTTCTCAACAAAAAAAAATTACCAAAAAAAATGGTTGAATTTGAAAATCGTTTTAAAAAATTTCAAAAAAAGTTAGATAAGCTTTCGGTGTTTTACAGCTGTTCATATTGTGCAAAAATTTTGGTTGCCAATAGTTCAATAAAATGGAAGTCTCTGAACGAAGTTCAAATTAGTCAGTGGGTTAAAATTTTGTCCCCTTTATACTCTAATTTAAAAAATGACAAATATGCTTTTTGTTTTTCTTGCTCAAACAATTTTGGTAAAAATAACAAATTAGAGGTTTTTTCTGATTTTAATGAGGTGCCGAATGAATTAAAATGTTTGAAAAGCTACTTTCAAATCAATAAACTATCTCTTTGTACTTTATATTGCAATACATTCCAACCAACAAACTACGCATACTGGCATTTTAATGGGAAAATGAATGTCGTAAATAAAACAGATGAACATTTAAGAGGAACATTTGGTATGATATTAGACAGTGATATTCAACAAATTGAACGCGATCAAAGTATAGTTCGCAACGCGTTATTATGGCTTAAAAAAAATAATCCTTTGTATAGGGAGTTTGTACCAGCAATAGAACGAATGGATAGTTTTGTATCAGTTAAGAGTTTTGAGAAACATAATGGGTTTCCATCAACTGGCTCGACAGTTTTAAAAAATAAGGACGGTCAAATAACACTAAATATAAATAACCCAACTGACACGGGTTTAATAATCAACATGGATGAGAGGAAAACACAACAGTATGTTGAAAACATACCGGTTAGTATTGGTGTTTGTTATAAAAAAGACAATGCCAATAAGATAGTTACATCTAAAATTTATCAGGGCGATATGGATATTGAACCCAAGCTCTTTCCGCATCTATTCCCTTATGGTACAGGATACTTTATTCGAAGTCCTACATCGGTAACTTTGGCCCAATATTTTAGAAACCGTCTTTTAAATGTTGATCCGCGTTGGAGAGAAGATAAATTCTATTTGTTTTATGCCTACGATCGTTTAACAAAAGAGCGTATTTTCACCATAAACAACATGATCAAAGCTCGTAGCTCAATGATTGATTCAAAAAACGTTGAAAAACTAGTCAAGAATGATTTCGAAGAATATTTTGAATATGGTAATTGTGTTCCAAGATCAATAACCGGCTCGAAGTCATATTGGAATTCTAAATACTATGATTTGATATCGATTATAAATAATAAAGGTTTGTCAGACCCGTAATTATTAAAATATCAAAATCTTAACTTTTAGTTCTAATTAAAGGGTTACCTACTTTATTCGTGACATTAACAGCTAATGATTCTTGGCCAGCACTTAAAACAATTTTGTCAACAAAAAAAAACAAGTCGTCTATCTTCAACCCTGTTGATGTATCTGAATTTTTTTTTCATCGATTGTATTCGGTAATGGATGAAATTAAGTCGAAAAATGGTAATTCGAAGTTAAATATAAAATAATTTTTATGTTCTAATGTCTGGTTTTATTTAGGTATTTTTGGGGAAGTCCAACACTATTGGAGTAGAATAGAATGTCAGAATAGAGGAGCTTTGCATGCTCATATTCTTCTTTGGCTGAAAGAAAAAAGACCGAATTTAGTTAGAGCTGATTGTCCTCAAGGAAATGATTCATATTCTCAAAGACTTAGACAGGCCGTTAAAAAATATCAAATCCATAATTGTGTACCTCGAAGATGCTTCAGAAATAAAAAGAGTGTTTTTAAAAAGTGTAAATATGGGTTCCCTTTTGCAATGTGTGAAAACGAACATATTTCTGCCGATGGTTGTAAATATTATTATAGACGTACTAGTAAAAATGATCAAAATGTTGTGCCGTATAATGGCGACCTATTATTACTCTGGGATGGTCATGTTAATGTACAATATGTGACACAACGTGGAATTGAACAGTATCTAGTAAAATATATTTCAAAAGTTGAACCAACCTTTTCTTCTACTCAAACAAATGATTCCACCGAAGTTCAAAAATATTTTCAGTGTCGTATTGTAAGCTCTGTTGAGGCATCTGCGTTAGTAATGGGTCATCATTTTGTCCAATCGAATATGAAAGTTACCTTCATTCCAACAGCCTTTCCTAACAACCAATTTAAATTTATTAAAAGAAAAGATGAATTAATGGAATTAGATCCTGAAGATGATGATGTTTTTAAGGATTCGGCTTATGATTATTACATTAATCGACCCAAAAATTCTGTGTTCGATGCACTAACCATATTTGATTATCATAAAAAATACGAAGTTTTTGTACGAACTTCAAAAAAGAAAATACCGAAATCAAGATCAGAAAACGTTTTTCAAGATCAACAAGCTAATAAAGTTGTTAAAAGAAACAAAGAAATATTGATCCGTACAAACTTCTATGATATGACCGACGGCGAAATATTTTACTATCAAAAATTATTGTATTCGATACCCTTTAACGATTTTAACGATTTAATAAGTCCTGAAAATATTACAAAAACTTATCGAGAAGAATGTATTTTACGAGGTTTGATTGTAGTAGACGAATCCGAAAATGGTGACTTATTAGAAACAATAGAAAATTCTGATAAATTTGCATTAAATTTGAAAGAAGTTTTTAAACGATCGGTTATCTTCGATAAATTCAACCCGATTAAACAGATTGACGATCAAATTTTAGATGACATTTATTTGGAAACTGACGAAGTTTTAGTTGAAAACGAATATAATCAAATGAGAATCGAGCCTGTTGATGATGATTTAGATCTAGAGAATTTGCTAAAAGTTCAAAACGAGATTCCAAGAATGGTTATCGAACTAGAAAAAAAGTATTCATCTCTAACTACATGCCAAAAAAAAGTAGCCGATTATGTTTCTCGACAATGTGAAGATCAAATGTTTGTTTTTGTATGGGGTCCAGCTGGAACTGGAAAATCTTATTTGTTTAACTATTTATACGATTTCTTAGTTGCGTTGCTAAAATAGCTACTACAGGGCTTGCCGCAAAGCTTATTATTGGACAGACTGTTCATAGTTTTTTTGATTTAGACACAAAATATGATGTTAAGCTTGAAAAAGACAGCGATAAGTGGCAAGCAATACAAAGAGCTGATGTTATTATGATAGATGAGATAAGCATGATGAATGACGTAATGTTAGAACGAATAAACGAAATTTTAAATGCAGTAATGAATTCAGATTCTAAAACATTATTTGGTGGGAAAAGCTTGATTGTTGTTGGTGATTTTTTTCAATTACAAGCTGTTTCTAAACCAAATAATCCTGTTGAACAGTTATATATGTCTAAATTGTTTACCGAAAACTTTAATCCGTTTATTTTGGAGACAAATGTCAGACAACAGTCTGATTTTGAGTTTCAAAATTTTTTAAATAATTGTAGAGTTGGCAATTTGGGAGAAGATGATTTGAAATTTATTAAAACTCGTGTTTGTGGTATCGGTCATGAGTTTACTGAAGAATGTAAAAATATATCAAATTCAACATATTTGTGTAGTCTCCATGTTCAACGTAAAAGTACAATTGATGACTTAAACAAAAAAAAATCATCAACAAATAAAGCAAAGGTCATTTATTCGAAAGATGTTGATTCAGTTGGATGTGACATTTCAGAATATTACAAACAAAGAATAGATAAGGTTCAAGGATCTTTAGAAAGAGTTTTGGAGCTTTATGAAGATACGAAACTAATGATAAATAAAAATGTTGAGATTTCGAGCGGAATGGTAAATGGTGTGGTAGGTAAATATGTGACAAGTAGTGAGAAAGTTTTAGTTATCAAAACAGCTGATAGTAAGCTTTTGCCTCTTCCAAAAATTAGACAAAAAATACTCATAAATATGGACTCGGTACAATTGTATAGAATACAGTTTCCTGTAGTTGATGCGACTGCACAAACTATCCACAAGGCTCAAGGAATGACGCTCGATAAATGTCACGTATCAATCGATAAAAATATATTTTGTGAAGGACAGGCTTATGTGGCATTATCGAGAGTGAGAAATTCTAAAGATTTACACATATTACATTTTGATAAAGACGTTATAAAAGCTAATCAGAATGTTATCAAATTACTAGATCACATAAAAAAGTACAATTCAATGAAAAATATAAAGTTTACTATAAATTCCAATAAAAGCTTCCAATCAATGTGTAATTCTAATTCATCTATGTCTACTTCAACAATTACTAACAAATTCGAAATCGATTCAGCTGGTCTTAATTATAAGGGTAATTAATTTAATATTTTAGAAAAGAAATGAACAAAGTCTTAAGTTTTTGATTTTTTAAGAAATAATAAAGCATTTTACAAAAAGTAAAGAATTGAGCTTAAAATACTTTGAAACTGATGATTACCAGCTATCATATCAAATTAAACTGCAATCGATTAACAAATTTTTTAGTTCGAACGAAATTTCGATTGACTTAGTTTTAAGCAAAATAAAAAGTTTAAATAAACGGCTTTATTCATGTGATCTTAAATTGGATGAAAATGTGGCACAAAAACTACATACACTGTTTAGAAGAGAATATTCTCCTATTAGTACTGCCGCTGATGGAAACTGTCTTTATAATATGATTTCAATTTGTCTTTTTGGTCACTCTGAACATTCTACCTTTTTTCGTTTTTTAACAATATGTGTCTTAATAAGGTACAAAGACTATTACATCGATGTTTTGAAACGAGAACTTTTATTAACAGGTTGGCATGATGGTGATGTTAACCTTGAATCTATAAATCGATATAGAAGAATATTATTTAGTGCGAGAAAAAATGGTTTTTGGGGTAACGAGTATCATATGTCAGCTTTGAGTACAGCTTTAGATACAAATATCTACATTTATTCCGAAATGCGACAAAATGTTCATGCTGAAAATATACACCAACTTTAAAATATATTTAATGAAAGAACATCGAATTTGTGTCATGCTATAATTTACAAACCAATAAATGGTTCAACTTCTACCAGATTTTTGTGCGGCTTCTATGAAAGAATTAATCAAAAACAAAAAAATAAAGAATCTGTTTATGCACATTACACAGCTATTTTACCACATTCAAATTTTAGTATAGAATTTAAACCTAAAAATAATTTTTTCCTGTTTCCATAAAACAAATTATGTAATAAAAAATTCATTATCAATAAATTAAAAGTGTTTTTTTAAAAAAATTTATTTTTACCCCTTAATTTTCAATTTTTTGATTTTTTGGTTCTCTGACCCCAACCGACCCCCGATTTTCTGATAGAAGAGAAAAATAGGATTTAAAGTTCATCACTTTAATTAAATTAAGACACGAAAAATTTCTTTTTGGTAAAAAATTTATTAACAATTCTCGACGTTTCGGCAAAACGGAGTTGCCATTATCAAAAGGTAAATAATCTAAAGTTGCTGTTAATAATCTAAAGGTAAAACGAGAGATTAAGTTTTAAAATTGAAATAATCAAAAACAAAAATTTCAAAAAATATTGAAACATAATTAAAAATTAAAAATTCATATCAAAATAGTGGGGTAATTGCAACCCCACTATTTCGGTGTTCTGAAATTGTAGATACGCTTGAATTATGATCGTTATGATTTCATAGTTAGACTGAGAGTTCAACTGTTTGTTAAGGGACGGTTTACGTTTCAGAATATGCAATAGCTCTTTTATTCTGAGTTTTTGATCTGAGTCAGCTTTGTCGATTACTTCAATATTATTGTAATCCATTTGATGACCCGTACTCTCTGAGTGTTGGTAACAAGCCGAGTTTTTAGATTACTTATGTTCAGAAATTCTAATACTCAGTATTCTCTTACACTTTCCTATGTGGCTAGCGGTACAGTTCTTACAGTTAATCTTGTACACTACCAATGACTTATCTTCGTTCTTTTTGATCTTGTCCTTGAACGGAAAATAGGATTTGACCTCTCAGCTTTTTTTGTTTTCGACATATTTTGGTTTGAATAAATTGCCCTCAAAGCTGTCAAATTTCTAAAAGCCATGGTGAATCGAATATTCAAAATCTGACTTCATAAGCATGTTCCCCATGATAAGAAATATAAAATTAGTAAAAAAAAAACAGGAGTCAAAAAGATTAAAAATTTTGTCAAAGTGGGGGTCTTTGTTAGGTAGTCCTCTAATTAAATATGATAGCTTGAAAGCTCTTGAAGTTTTTCAAAAAAAAAATTATTTTCCGTTTTTTTCGGGGGTCAAAAATTTCATGAAGAATGGGTGTAAGCTTTTTAGTAGGACCCCCAAAACCCTCACCGAAAGATTTCATTTCCTGATGATAATTTAATGTTGATTTTATTAGTTTGATCAAAATCGATTAATTAAAAATTGAAAAAAAATTGAATCGAATTAATCAGAAACAATTGAAAAAATTTCATCTAAGCTTTCCTCAAAAGCTTGAGTCAAACATGGCACTGAATTAAACGATGATGACTTTAAACCAGCAACAGTAAACAAAATTTCATTTGGTTTATAATTATAAGTCGATGTCGAACCACCAGCTACATTTGGACCAAAACATGAAAATGTTCCATCAAAATTAGTTGTCACTTGACTTGCTAACAATCTTGCTTTATTATTAAAATCAAAAACCTCATCAGTGAACATAGAAGGTAGTCTTGGGTACTCCTCTTCGGCGATTTTTTTCAATGCAGTCAAATGACAATCGTAACCATTACCTAAAATTGTGTCCAACATTACTCTTGTTTGTGTATCAACTGATTTTTTAAGGCTCAATAGTTTTTGTTCTTTTGACGCCATTTTGTTTGACATTGACTCACAAAAGTTAAGTAAACTCATGTTCGAACCTCGAATGTAGTCGACTCTGCCTTTGTGAAATCGTCTCAATGACCCTATTGATACATGCACTGGAAGGCTTCCATTGACTCTAAAATTGTTTACGAATCTCTTAATCCATTCTTTACGGAAATGTTTTTTTAAAAAAAGACTACTTGTAGTGTGCATACTGTAGAGCTACTTGTAGAAAACTATCAGGACTAACTTTCAACTTTTTGGGAAATGATCGTCCAAATTTTTCGTATTTGAACACATTGAGCTCAAAATCATCAATCAACCTTAAAAAAATACATTGTGAAAAATATTAACAAGGAAAAATAGTAACTTCGGTTACTCACTTGTCAAACTTGACTCTAGCGTTTTCAATTTGACTTATAATATACGCATCTGAATTCCATTCTAGCTTAGCCGGCTTTGAGAATGGGTAGATTTCACTTGTGTCTATAGTTTGAGAATTGTTCCTAAAATAAATAAAAATTAAGACTCTGTAAGGTTATCCCTAAGATAAAACTTACAAATAATCGTATACATGATCTATAAGATTGACTGTTATTGGACCTTCACTGGGACTATGCTCCCTAACAAGCCCGCTAACACCATCTTCTGAGATGACAAATTGTAGCGTTTTATCGAACCATCGATTACCGCTATTGAACAAACTACCACATCCATTTAGAATTTGATTCCCATTTTTGATGTCCTCATTCGCATATTTTTTCGTCTCAACTTTATCGTCTAGACAAACAACAAACGCACTTTTTTCAATCAATTCAAACGATTGACGGTTAACTGGGTCTATAAAAAAAATGTTAAAAAATTTGTTTGAAACAAATGTGTTTAAGGTTACCTTTGACTAAGTTTTGTTTGACCAAAGCCCATTCGTCTCGAGGCAACGAAGTCAATAGACCAGTGTTCAAACTATCTTGTTCACATTTTGATTCTTGTCGAATGTACATCAATTGATTGAATAGATCTAATTCGTTAATTAGTTGAGAATTAACAATTAAATCTATTTTATAGAACTGGAATTTTTTGTTTTTTTTTTGTTTTAAAAGAGTTAGTTCATGGACAGAGGTAAAATTTATAAAAAAAAGAATAAAAAATGTATTTATTCGGTTCGTACTTGATTTTTGCTTATCACTATGATATGTTGATTTGAATAATCATTTTTAAAAATTAAAAACTTATCTTTAATAAGTCCTGGTTGACGATATGAATTGAATATTTTTTTGTATTGATCCATGCATAGGTCTTGGGTTTTATCATAACCTGTTGATTTGTCTGTTTCAAGTGTATTCCTTTTAAATTTTTAAGTTTAGCATCAACTTAAGACATATTTTATCCCTTGTGAACAGAAGCTTTTTTCATATAAATCGAAATTTATGACATGTCATACGGTATCATGTCTTAGAGATATGAAGCAATTGACGGTAGGGCCGTAATTGACTGGAAAAAAACAATCATAAAGCAATACTGGGATGAAAACTGAAAAGAAATTTTAGAGTCAAATTTTAATTAGTCCAAGCCCAATGAATAAGAGATGACTCTCTAAAAGTCTCATTTATTTTTTCTTTTTGTACACTAGATGACAAAAAATTCATAAAAATCAAAAGTGACCAAGAAGATACGACACTTTTTAACATAAAATTCGTAATCCTCGTATACAGTCCTCGTAAATTATCTTGTCACATCAGCTGACCTCATCTGATGCCATCTGGTATCATCTGATATTAGTTACCATCAGAGTTCACTGAAATTCATAATGTTTGTAATTCTCTAAATGATACCAACTGATACCAGCTGATGTCATGTGACAAGTTAATTCCCAGGACTGTAGAAAAACACTAGAGCAAACAATATTCAAAAATGATACTTCAATTTTCCTATTCTCTATCTTTTTAACTGTTATAAAACCTGTACCAATGGCGAATTTTATCAAAACTAAAGTTGTTGCACTTGAAACAAAGTGTACTGCATCAAATACCAAAATCTCTGCAAAATCGATGAAAATTTTACATTATTTAAAGTAATTTTTTGCAGAATTCGATGTCTCAAATTTTGCTTCAAATACAAAAATTAATTATTAAAATACCCAGAAACTACAGCACTTGCAGCGTAATTAAGCCGTTTGCGTGACCGTGACGTGACGCGTAACTTTCTTTGGTAAGCAAGTAGACATCAAAAGAATTGTTAATTTTGACTAAAAACACCATTAAAATTTAATAAATGGCATACCATTAAAGCTGATAATATTTTTGACCATTCTTGAATGTTATTTTTAAGTTAACTTACCAAAGAAAGTTACGCGTCACGTCATGGTTACGCAAACGGCTTAATTACGCTACAAGTGCTGTAATTCTTAAGTTAAGATCTTAATAAGATCGTGACACGATTTTTTCAAGTTCAGTTGCAGGCCTTATAAGATTCCATCAAGATTTGGGAATTTTGGGAAAATCTAATTCAAGAAAATGTCAAGAAATGATAAGAATAAAAAAGATTTTTCCTTAATTCCCAAAGCTTTATGGAATCTTATAAGGCATGCAACTAAACTTGAAAAAATCGTGTCACGAACTTATTAAGATCATATTCACGGCTTACTCTACTTTAGTCGGGTCCCAGTTACATAAACTACTACTACTCCTCCTACTGCTACTCCTACTACTCCTACTTGTAATATATAACCACTGTTAAGCTTTCACTAGTCTTAACAGCAACCCGAGTGAGAGGAATGTGACTACCGTGAGTGCGTGTAAGAGAGGGTAAAGAGAGAGAGAGTCTAATTTTAATATTTTATTTGTCTAAAACAAAACGAACAACGGCACTAGATCAAATCTCACTTCTATTTATATACAGTTGTTGAGACCTAGATTTGATCCAGGGTCTGAAGATATGTTCAATATATCACATACTACTACTACTACTCCTACTACTACTACTCCTAGTAATACAGCAATAATGTAATATCAAAGTATTATCAATGAATTATTACTGTTTGTTGGTTTCAGTGGTTTTACAGAAAATTGAATTTGACTGGGTATGTTTTGAACCCTTTGCTAGATCCAGTGCAGTGGGGTTAAAATTAAGGTTTTTTTAACTCTAGAATAGGTAAAATCCTTGAAATCGAATTAAACTCAATTATTATTACTTTTAGAGAGAATAAACTATGCAAGAATTGTGCTAATAAATTGCGCATTTATTTTGCAGAACATATGTATCAGATTACACTGTTTTTTAGATAAGAAAAATAGTGTAAAAGTTACACAAAAAGGGTCTATAGAAACTCAAAATGACCATTTTTCGACTCTTATCACTTTTAAGATAAAAACAATCGACTAAGTTTAAAATTACGATAAGCGCCCCACCCTTTTGCTCGATAAACGAAACTATAAAGATAAAGTTACGCAATCGATAATAAAGGTCCAATAGAGGAGTTTAACAATAGAAAAAAAAACACAAGGGATACACAAATAATATTGTAAAAATCTTACGTGTCTATTTTAAGCTTAAAATCAAGTACAGCATTTATAAACACAGTAACATACCTTTTAAAAAAAAATTTTTGAAAAATTAATTCCGTTTTTGTGACATCAAATAAAATTACTTTAAAAACGAATTTTCATCTTTAAAATTTTGTTTCTTCATCAACTTAGCGGGGTTCGAATAAATTGGCAATGGAAGTTTAACTTTAAAATAATTCTCATCAACATATACATCACTAGCCCAATTATGTTTACGTTGGGACATATTTATAAGGACATCCTGTAGTCTATAACCATTTAACGTTGAACTCGGATTCATAAACTCTTTGACACAACGTTCAGTTCTCAAATAATCATCAGCACTCAAAATTGGTTTTAAACTTTGTAAATATTTGTTTAAACTTGAATGTAACTGAGGTACGACCATTTTAGGTAGTCGAGTATACTCGACATTATCGGCTTGTTTAGGCTTGGCCATTTGACTATTAGGTGTAGCGAACCATTTAATACCACGTCTTTGCTGTTGATGCTTAATTAATGATAATGTAGACTTTTTTAAACTTGAAAGTCTTAGAGACATGTTTAAATTTTATTTTAAGTAAACTAAAAAGACTATAATCGATAAACGCCAATGTTGCTAATGAATGTTCTGGACAATTGTTAATCATCGAAAGATTTGAGATTTTTTGGGAATAGCCTCAAATTTGTCGTGAAGTTTTACACAAAAAACTTTTAAATTTTTTAAAAAACCTTTTTTTTGAAAACAAAATTTTTTAAATGAAACTTATAAAGAATTTTCAACAGTTTAAATAGGCAGCGATAGAGGGTGTAAGAGGAGTGGGGGGGATCGAAATTATTTGATTTCATTTTGGTATAGTGTGTGAGGGCAATGATAAAGAAATAATTATAGATAATTTTTTTGTTGTTGATTTTCGTATTTATGGACACTTTGATCGTTGAAGAAATCTTTGAAAAACAAAAAATAAAAAAAAAAAAGATATCTTTTATTTGTTTCAAAATAGAAACACGTCCCAATAGTAGTGATAGGCTTTTTTTAATCAAATTTTAAAAGACTATTGTGTTCCTTTGATGATTCTAAATATTTCGAATAAACTCTTATTTAATCAAGACCATTTTAAACTCGATAAGAATTACGAATAAGGTTTTATTATTTTTATTACGATATGACACTCCTTAATTAGAGTATTTAGGGTAAAATTTTTAGAGATTGGGATGAAAAAGATCATAAAAGAAGATGTTGATTTTTTGATAAAATCAGTTTATGCTCAAAATGCAACAAAAAAGATAGTTCAATCTATCATTCTAACACCGTTCTCAATGTGCTGTACTACGGAAACGTGGGTCCAAGGATCGCATTCATATTAGAGTGCCGCTGGTTTTGACCACCACAACGTTTAAGAGCCTAGAAGCAAAATTTTAATACCAGATTCTTTAAATTAATGATGAATTGTTCTTACTAAGGGTTGTCTTTCAAAAGGATTTTATGAATTTTTGATTAAAAAATCGAGTCAAACTCAAGAATCCCGATTATTTAGGAAATAAATCCGTAGTAGCCGTAACGTAGCGAAGCGTACCGTAATCCTTCATTTTTTAAACAAAACAAAAATTTTTCTCATTTTTCAAAACAAAATGGAAGAATTTTATTTTTTTAAAAAGAAAACTAAATTCACGAAAACTAGATGTCTCCAAAATAAGAACATACTAGTATCATGCTTGTGTGTTACTGAAAATTTATGCTTCGATAAAAATAAAGTTCGATTTTAGTAGCTCTTTTGTTTTATTTTTAAGTATAAAATTCCATTTTACTTTCAAATATTTTCCAGAATTTTAATGTTATGAAACAAAAGAATCGTCGTTTCAAACTAGATATTTTGAAACGGTGATTTGTATTCCAGAACGGCATAATCAAATACTTAATAATTCGTATATGTGGGTTCAAATTAAGGTACAAATTAAGGTACAATTATAAAGCTCATAAAACCCAAAAAAATTAAAAAAAAAACAACAATAAATTTAAGACATTGAACTTTCTCTATTGTTGTATAACAGATTTCATCACTCCTCTAAACATTTTAGATGTTTGCTAAGCCAATTTTAAGCAATTTAAAAATGTTTTCTCTTTCGGTTAGTGTTCACTTTTTGTCGGAGTTCGCGTTCAAAATTAGTTAGAAATTTAAAAACTAAAAATGGGTACATGTTTTTACACGGCGTTTCGAAATTACGTCGAATTTGGAGAAAAAAAATCGATACAAATCTGGTCGCTCAAGGATTTCAACTCAGAGGGATGAGAAGATTCTAATTTGATTTGCGAGAAAGTACCCAAAAATGTCCCTCAAGAATTTAAAATCACATAGGCCACTTTCCGGTTCAAGTATGGCAAGTGTTGAAAAAATTTCCAGATGTCTTTTAGAATTTGGTTTTAAGTCATTTAAGATGCGTGATAGAAGAGCAAGAGTTAGGTGGTGCAAAAAGATATGTGAATGCTGAGTGGTCTAAAGTCATTTTTAGTGACGATAGTAACTTTCAATTAGTCAATAGAAATACTAAGGTGTAAGTTGGACGATTTACCAATGAAAATAACGATTCTAGATTTTTTTGATATCCTTATTAATTTGAAAAAAAAGCTTTTCAACCACAGTATGGACTAACTTAAATAAACAATTGAGTTTTAATAAAATAGTTTTCAAGAAGTGGTGTTTCTAATTTTGTGATTCTTTTTCATTTGCGTGGTTCAGAAGCACAAATACTTGCAGCTTCAAACCTTTTCGGGGCAAAAAGAAACATGTTAAAATCCGATACACTGGGTACGCTTCGCTTACGCAACAATGTCTAAATACGTGACCAGTAATTAGTTTATGTGACCAAAAAAAATTTAAAAATAATTCTAAAAAAATTTAATAAGATGGATGAGATCTTGTCATGTGAGTTTTTAATCCTCTTTTTTCGTAAAAATTATCACAAATGTGACACTATTTGAAGATTAGAGAGGGTTGGGTAGTCAAAAATTTTCATGAAATTGAGAATTTCTAAAACTGAGGAATTGAGCATTTCGAATGTCGACTTACAAGACTTTCAAGTCAGTTGTTTTATTAAACCTGCTGTAAGCTTTTTTATAAACTGGATTACGTTTATTGTTCAAATACTTTTTTACAGCTTCAATAGCATCCGAATCATAAGATTACTTTTCGTATAGTACTGCACTTCTACAGAACTTTTGGTGGCAAGATAACCGAAGTGTAGCCGCACCGTAATAGAGATAAATTTTTTTCTTTTAAAAGAACAGTTCGGTACGTTTTGCTACAGTTAATACGGCCCGGTAAGATTTTTTATGTTTAGTACGGTACGGTACGCTTTGCTTTGTTTGGTACGCTATGGTACGGATGTTTCTTGCTACGCTTGGAGATGGGTACACTTGCCACCAAAAGTTCGGGAGAAGTGCAGTAAAAACTTATATTTAACACATTCTAATTTATAATTTCTTTTTTTCCTTTCAAAAAGCCGAGTGCAGCCCGGCCATGCCTAAAAAATCATTAATTAATATCATTAATCATATTAAAAAATCACCAAACATTAGTGTTTATGTAATTTTAAATGATTCAGAAATGTAGACTTCCAATTGATTCAAGGATATAAATATTATGAATTTGTTAAGGGAACGATAAACTAATGCATTTAAAATATCTGTCAATTGCTATGTTTTTGCTAATTTGTATCATCGGACTCACAAAACTCAATTCTTTTTATGCCAAGGATGAGTCAGTTCTTTATGAAATGATACATGATTATTTTTCAAATGCCGGAAAGCTAAATAAAATTAACAACACAGGTTGGCTTACGGAGAAAATTTCATACCAAAGTCTTCAAACTCTTCTAGCACAAAAAAACACCGAGAATTTGCAAATTTTAACAAGCCTATATCTGGTTCAAGACAAAAACTTTTACAAAGACTTGGTCCTTAATCATACGAATTTAACTGAGGGAAAATTGTTTAAAATTTATGGTAAAAGAGATTGTTTAGCGTCAAATGATAATTCACAAGAGCTCAAATCAATTTGTCCTCATCACAACGAGTTGAGATTTAGACAAAACATGTTTCCACAACGACGAGTCTTTGCAAAATGTAATTGTCAACGATGTTTGGTGAGAGACTTTAGTGAACCTTTGTTTGAAGTATCTGCTTGTGAGCATGTTTATTCGTACATGCCTGCTTTGTTGAGAGATAATAATGGAACATGGAAGTTTGTTTTTGAACAAGTTCCAATTTCATGTCGATGTTCATTGGGTCTTAAAACTCACTGAAAATTAGTGAATTCTTTCGGGTCAATAGTTTAATAAAGTATTTATTGCATTTTTCAATCATAATTGTTAAAATTAATAAACGTAGAATTAATAAACTCTGCGGCCCCTCTCTATCCTATTTTATTATCCGAAGTTAAGACCGACAATGGAAAGGTAACTAATTTACCACTGACCATCCTTTACTAGTTACTGTAGGACGTCTATTAAATGGCGCGGGTGTTTCAGTTTGTTTAGGTTGAACTTCTGATTTAGATTGAACTGGTAGTTTATCTGGTTCCGGGGATTCGGATAGAGCAGGTTCATTTATATTGTAACTTTTTTTATATTGTAACGAACGAGGATTTGGCCCGTTAGGGTTATATAGAAATAAAGGAAAAAACAAAAATGAGGAACGTTAATTTGGTGAAGGTCTTTATTCTTAAGTTAAAAAAATAATTTCAAAACGAGACTCGTGATAACTGAGAAGTGATCTTCTTTTTTTTTTTCTTCTTCTCCATTTAAATTAAACAAAATAAAATGAATGTAAAACGAAAATAATAATTTAGTTTTGAACGTTTCGTGGAGACCCATAAATTGGTCTATTACAATATCTTGAATGAATTCAAGCGTGAATTCAATCAGACAAAAGTAATCATGATTAATTTTTTTTATTTAAAAATTTTTAACATACAGTGGTGCTATGATACTATGAATTCGTCACATTTTACGTAAAATTACGTTAATTCACCAAAATTGATAATAAATTACGTGAAATGACTGATTCTAGAAAACGTCATTTAACGTAAAATATCGATAATTAACGTTATTTTACGTTATTTTTGGTGAAATTTGGTGAAACACAAAATTTCCAAATTTTTGAAAAAAATCGAAATTTCGATAAAAAAATTTTTTTTTTTTTAGTTTTTTCATTGAAAGCTTCAGATATCGAATTTTTTTTTTGACAACAATTTACGTGAAATATTGTTATTTTTGGTTAAAAAAAGTTAAAAAAAGTCAAATATAGTCAAATATTGATATTTTATTTACAAATCATTAAATTTTAGTTTTAACCAAAAAAAAATCTAATCTTAAAGGGTTAGCCAAAAACCCGGAATCACCTGAATGGAACGAAATTTACCCGGAACTCAATGCCTAAAATTCAGAAAATGTTCCAGAACATAGATAAAGTTAAATTTATACTTAATCTATTGAAAAAATTGTATCGTTATCTTTCATTTTTTGGCAAAAAATACGAAGTAATAATCATCTAGTCTTTACCGGTTGGAGACCAACTGGTAAATATATTTAAGGACTTAAATATTTAGTTTCGAAACTTAAGTCCACTGAAGCCGAGCATATTTGCATATTTGAAGTTACAGTAGTGTCCATACTTCTATACGGCTGTGAAACATGGATTGTCAACAACGAGATAAAAAAACAAGCTGAGTAGTTTTGCAACAAAGTTTGAACAAAGTTGCAAATGAAGAAATTTACAAAAGAGTCGAGCAGAAACCGATTGTATCGAAGCTCCTTCAAAGACAGCTCTGCTCACGCTTAGAAGACCGAAAAATGTGCCAGCAGAAATTTTTATGTTTTACGAACCCGAAACGGGACTAGGTACTTGCAAAAGAGGTCGTAAGCCCACGAGCTACTTTAAATACATCATTGAATTATTGTTCCCAAAACGAGCTGTGGTAACAAGAGCTGAAACTGAGAAACTTGCCAGTGGTCGCAAATTATGGAAATCATACGTCGCCGAATGTTGCAAAACAACAGTCGAATAAAGAAGAATCATCTAGTGCATCTGTTTGACACACTAGATCGTCTGAAAATTCCTCCTTTTGAGACAAGTTTCATTTGCGAGGTTGATAGAAAACATTATGCCCAGATCATAAAAGGCAAGATTTTATATCGATTACAGTCGTATCTCACTTATATCACCCCGTTTTTGTCAGCCTCAAATAGTGATATAATAAAATAGTGACATAAAGAAATTTTATACAAAATTATTTATTTAACTAACTTTAAAAAAAAACAAATTACAAAATACTTAGCGGATAAAATTCAGTTTCTATTCAAATTAAAAACGTTAAAAAGAGTTTGTTGTTTTAGTTTTTGAACCTCTTCAACCCAATTCTAGTAGCTCTAGCAGCCAAATACCATTTATAGAGGGCATCTTCAACCAATTCAAAAAATCCGTTTTGTATTCGACACTTGTTTTTTATCGTTTCTGGGTCATGCTGAGAAAGAATTGACTCTTTATTTTTTATTATTTTTGTAATTGTCGACCTCTCAATATTGTAAATGGCGGCTAATTCATAATCGCTTTTGTTTGTTTTTAATTTTTCTTTTATAATGTCGATTTATTTCGAGATTAAAATCTTTTGTCTTTTTTTTTTAATTTGATTATCGTCGTTAATTTTAGCGTTATTGTTTTTGTTATTGTCTTGACTGCGATATTTAGTCATTTTTTATTTAGTGATATAATAAGTAGTTTTTTTTATAGAATATATACAAAACGGGGTTTCAATATTTTAGTGCTTTTACACAGAGTAGTGATAAGAAATGGTGATTTAACTTAACATTTTTTCAATGTAAAAGTATTTGAAGAAATCCGTTCCGAGTATTTTTAGTGATAAAAAAAAATAGTGATATAATATCGCGGTGATAAAAGTGAGATACGACTGTATATATAAATTTAACTTTATCAATGTTCCGGAACAAGTTCCAGATTTTAGTCAATTGTTCCGTCTTCGAGAGTTCCGGATTTTGTAGCATTGAGTTGCGGGTAAATTCGGTTCCGGCGATTCCGGGTTATAGGCTGACAATCTTAAGTCAATTTTTAATTAGTTCAATTAATTTATACAGTATGTCTAGAAAATTTAGAAATTCATATTTTTTATTTTGGGACTGGTTTGTTTTTGAGAGATCTGGCGGTTAAGAAAAAAAAAAGTTGAATTTTTCTTTTAAATTTTTATTCATCATAAAGTTTCACATCGGAAAAATACAAAAATAAGGATAGATAAAAAAAAATGAAAATAAAAAAATCCGACAAAAAACGAACAAACATTTTTTAGTAAAAAAAACATGTCTATAAAGTTTAGAAATTGTACTTTTTAACATTTAAAATGACCGCCTTTAGCTTTGATACATGCCGCGATACGTTTTGGCATAGATTCAATCAAATTTTTTACGATTTCAGTCTTTACGTTCAACCATTCGTTAAACAGAACCGTCTTTAAGTGCTCAATTGACGTTATCTTAGTTTTTACCAATTTATGGTCAATATATGACCACAAGTTTTCGATAGGATTGAGATCTGGGGATCTAGGACACCAGGGAAGTACAGTTATTTGTTTCTCTTCAAACCAGTTTCGAATGGAGTGTGCGGTATGAGCGCTTGCCCCGTCTTGTTGGAAAATCCAATCTTGTCCTTCTTCGAAAAATAGCTCGGCTGATGGCAATAATTCGTTTTCCAGGGTTTTCTTGTAGACATACTGGTTTATTCGACCAGTATAAATAGTGCAGCACCCAGTTCCATTGTAATTAATGCAACCCCAAATTCCTACAGAACCTCCACCGTTCTGTAGCCTTGGTAAACAAAACTTCGGATGATACTTCTCATTTGCGAATCTTTTGACAAATACTCTTGATTTTCGGTTTAGGACCTCGAAATTTGACTCATCGCTGAAGATCACTTTAGACCAATTTTGAATTGTCCAATCTTGTCGTTCTCTACACCATTTGAGCCTTTTTAGTCTGTCTTTAAATGTCAATAGGGGTTTTCTTATAGCAACATACGATTGAATTTTTTTTTTCAATAGAATTTTTCTTATGGTGTCTTTGTTAACTCTAACCTCATCAAATGTAGAACCAAAGTCAGCAGCTAATTGCCTATAGCTGATCGAAGGGTTGACTCTGACCTTTCTAAAAATGTATGATTCATCACGACTGGTAAGCTTTGGTGGTCTACCAGACCTTGGTAATTCTTTGCAACTGGAAGTGATTTCATAATTTCGCTTGGTTGTAATGACGCATTTCTCCGAAACACCAACTAACTCCGCTATTTCTTTTTGAGACTTGGCCTTGTCTTTTAACAGACCAATTATTTTCCATCTTTGGGCCTCGGTTACTTTTTTTTTACCCATTTTTATGGTAAAATTAGAAATACTGTATAGGTTTTGGAACTCAGCGATTTTTAATGTTAAGTACATGGTATTTATATTGGAGTGCTATTCAAAATTAATTTTAAGAGCTGTTCTGACATTCCCAAAAAAAAAAAAATCTCAAGGATAGATTGGGTGTGGTTTAATTTTCTACGAAAATCAAATTTCTAAACTTTATAGACAATTTATTTTTTACTTAATTTTCATCTGGGAAGTTAGAGACAAAATTAGGAGTGACTTGAATATTTGTTTGGGATTTCCGACATATCAAAAGATAGCTGATGAAAATATCTACAATATAGGATGGTTAGTTTAGTCCGATAAGTTTTAATTATTTTAAGATTTATGATTAAATTAATATTTTTATTTTATTTTTCTTAATTTCTAAATTTATTAGACATACTGTATATGAATTAAAACCACCATTTAAGTTTTAGGTTTTCTTTCTTTTTATACAGTTCTCAGCTCGGTGTCAAGCTTTTTTGAAGGTAAAACCAGCAGAAACAAATTTTACAAGATCGCTTATAGAAATTAAGTGTTTTAATTTAATTGGGTAAATGAATTTTGCGTTAAATGACGTTTTCTAGAATCAGTCATTTCACGTAATTTATTGTCAATTTTGGTGAATTAACGTAATTTTACGTAAAATGTGGTGAATTCATGGTACCGTAATCTCGCGACCACTACTCTAAGAGCTAAGTCTAAATTTGGGTTTGCTCTATAGGGCTTTAATCCCATCGAAACCATGTTAAAACATTTTTTTTTTTTATTCTAGAACAATGGTAAGATCCTGTCTTTATACTTAGAGTAAAGACCAAAGTTGCCTCTTATTCTAGCGAAATATCCGCTTTTACTCTAAAGAAAATTAAAAAAAATCAAAAAAATTGCGGAGTTAACTTCAAATATTAAAAACAATTAAAATTTAGATTTATTTTAAAATCCGAGTTAATTCTATTAATAAAGTGGTGTTTTGATAGGGAGATTTTGCTAAAATTTACCTAAATTATTGAATTTTTACCACAAATTACGTGAAATATATCGGTTTTTCAGGAAAAAATAAAAAATCTCGTAATTTACCTGAAAAACCGAATTTAGCATACTGTACTAAATGTACCATTCATATTGGTTTTTCAGGTAACTTTACGAAAATTTCTATTTTTTCTTTAAAACCAATAAATATGGTAAAATACGAATATTTGACTTTTGTGATTTTACGTTATTTTACGAAATTTGTGGTAAAAATTCAATAATTTAGGTAAATTTTAGCAAAATCTCCCTATCAAAACACCACTTTATTAATAGAATTAACTCGGATTTTAAAATAAATCTAAATTTTAATTGTTTTTAATATTTGAAGTTAACTCCGCAATTTTTTTGATTTTTTTTAATTTTCTTTAGAGTAAAAGCGGATATTTCGCTAGAATAAGAGGCAACTTTGGTCTTTACTCTAAGTATAAAGACAGGATCTTACCATTGTTCTAGAATAAAAAAAAAAAATGTTTTAACATGGTTTCGATGGGATTAAAGCCCTATAGAGCAAACCCAAATTTAGACTTAGCTCTTAGAGTAGTGGTCGCGAGATTACGGTATCATAGCACCACTTTACTTATTAGGCTGATTAATAAAATTTCGCTTTTTTTTGAAATTTTTTAATTTATTCTATAAAAAAACAGTAAATCACTAATCTTCAAACTTAAGGCACCCAGACTTTGTTATTTGATTCAGCAAACTTTGCTTCAAGTGAAACTACCTTTTATTTGATCAAAATCACCCTTTGCACAGCTTTTATAACATTTTTAAAAATTGAAAATAAGAAAATTAACAAAAAATTTTAACATGTCTATTAATTGAATCATAGCAAATCATCGAATACACTAATGACAAGTATTTTAAAACATAAACATTTAAAGCATTTCGTAAATTTACATGTAATTTACGGCTAATGATACATAGCTCAAAAAATTCTATGAATAATTTTCGATGAAACACCTTTCTTTGAATTTTGACTTTTTTTTTTTCGATAAAATGTCACATCATCGAGGGGTAAGTTCAATCCCTTCCAGCTCTTCAATTATCTCCATGTTTTCGAGCGATATGCGATTTTGCGTTATCTTGAAGAAACAAACCAAGCTTTCGGTTGATCAAAAAAGGTTTTTGAAGAAAAGTAAACATCCTTTCTAATTGTTCATAAAAAAACATTACAGTCTTTTCGAATCGTCCTCTTTTAACCACTGGTAGGGCAGGTTGAGATGGTCCAACCACTTGTTTCAATATTTTAAGTAATTACCCTTCTGAAAATTCGTTCATCAAAAGTGTTTTGATAGGTTTTCTACGGATAAGACGTTCAATATCAAAAGGTGTCAAATCTTGTGGAACAACTTGGCAGCGTTTATTAACTTTATGGATCAACTTAAGGTGACGAAATATTGTGAACTGTGAAGTGTTAACGTCACTTGATAATTCGCGAGTACTAACCCGAGGGTTGCTCTCTACCGCCGTTTGCAGGGCGTCCTGATCGAAACTCACCATTGTTAAACTTATTGAACCAAGCTTGTGTGTCTTTCTTACTTTAAGGACATTCTCACTTTTTACTTGACATATTTCGTGGGTTGCTGCTTTTGATTCTTTGAAAGGACTGAAAAAACGCTATTTTAAAACTTTATTAAAAAAATTAAAAGAAAATTTTTTTTGATTTTTTTTGTTGTTTGAGCCATAATTGAAATTAAAAAAAAATAACACTCTCTGGCTTATGCAATTAAAAATGGTAAAATACCATTTCAAAATAAACCGGTATCCCTAATTAAAAAAATTTTAGAGATAAATTTTTTTTTTTTTTGTATTAAATAAAAGAAGAATAAGGCCAAGGATGATACATGATGACTAATATCCAAACATATTTTCAAGCAAATCGATACGCATTAGCCGGTGCTTCGTAAATAATCTTTTTACCAGTGTGTATATTCTCTCTTAGATCAGCTAGACCACCCGGATGTGCTGAATGATATTTTTTATGAGCCAATGTTTTTGACCAAGAGTCTTGTAAATTTATCAAATCTCTCGGAACTGATTCGCTATTAAATCTAGCCTCTACACTCGGATCTTGGGTGTATTGGATATTTTTATAAAACTCGTTCGGTGGACACGAACGTTGAGAATCGAATGTGTATTGGGTATAATTAGCTTGATAAGTTGATGTCGGTAATTGGTCTTGTCTTTGTTCAGTTATTTTATCCAAATTTCGTCTCGCTACTTTATCCAAAGTTTTGTCCACATGAGTCACTCTAACTTGGGAATCACTCATCGCTTTTTCTTGTAATCCACGTTCGAAATCTTCTCGTTTACTCAAATCGGACATTATTTTTTGCTCATACTTTTGCATTGCCTCTAAATCAGTCTTCAAAGGCTCATATCGGTTTGTCGGTTTGAAAAATGGAGAGTCATACGGTCTTTGATAATCTCGCTTCGAATTACCATCGGACATCTCGGTAATCTCAGTTGTACAATAAAGGGTTTCATAAGGTTGTGGTGGTATCGGACCAACATACCTTGGATACTCTGTTTCTTTACTCTCAGCGTCTAATTTATCAACTATTTGTCCAGCACGTGCCATATCATCCGGTCCAGCATTTCCAGCTTGATACTCCCTTAACGCTATATGATCCCCTCTTGATTTAAGAGTAATGTTCTGATAGTCAAGCTCAGGCTTGTCTCGTTTAACGTATTCTAAATTAGTATGGGATCGACCAGTGTTCCCTAAACCGTGTTCTTGCAAATACTTTTTGGTATTATACGACTGTCCGTATGTTGATTGTTGTAGAACGAGACCGTTTTCTTGTAAAACCGGTTCGGCTGAAGCATTCGGGTTTTTAAGGACATGTTCCAAAGGAGCTCGGGTCTGATTTTTAAAATCAGTGTAAGCTTTATCAGCGAATAATTTTGGTCTATGTTCGTGAGTATCATTGATTATATGAACATCTTTTTGTGTCGCATAGCCAGCGCCATTGGTAAACGTAGCCGATAATTTTGAATCATGTTGGACAGATTCGACGTATTGTTTCATCAAATGCGGATTATACGAATGAGATTTGTACAATTCGGCACGTTCGCCTAAAAACTTTCGCTCTTGTTCGTATAAAGTATTGACATGATGTTTTATGTTTTGTTTCAAATTTGGATGATGTCCACGAGAGTTTTCTAATGCTTGATGTTGTTGGCGTATGACACGTAAATCATTGTCCGGTTTAATATTCTCGATTTCTTTACGACGATTTTCGTATTCTAAATTTTGAATACGATCGTGATACTCTTGTTGAATTTTAAGTTTTTCAGCATCGAGTTTATTAGCTGGGCCTGTTGGACGTTTTAAACTACTGACATCACTTGAAGCACGATGTATATCAGGCATAGTCTTTGAACGATTAAATTCAATCTCTTAAAAAAAAGTAAAACTCGTTGATTAAACATCAATAATTTTGTGTTTGAGACAACAAACTTACTGTTAAATGTAGCAACTTGAGGGTTGTGCTGATAATCTTTTTCGGGTAAGTTTTTATAATCCTTTGCGTTTTCGATCAAAATTTGATCTTGTTCAACTTTAGTCAATGGGGGTCTTAAAAATAAAAATTTTTAGAGTTATTTTTCTTAATTTCTGACAAAATCAATAATTAATTTTGCTTAGCAATATAAATAACCAGGGACGCCCAAAAGTTGCTTTTTTCAACATGAAAGTGTTGAAATAGCTCTTAAGTCTTCTTGAAAAGTGGTTAATATGCTTATTGAAAATGATAATTAGGGTAGTAGATTATGAAAATATTTTTCAAATGGGACTGCTTGGTCGTTTTCGATGGTTTCGCAAGTTGCTCGAGCAACTTTTGGGCGTCCCTGTAAATAACTCGTTTGCTTCCTTATTAAAGAGTTAAGAGGATCTTGAAAAAAAATCGATCAGGCAGCTAATTTCTTAAAGGGTTATTTCTAAGAAAATTGAAAAAGAAATACATGAAAAGGTCGTAAATTGAAGGAGGAGAGGGTCCAAAATTTCGGCTTCTCTGTAATTTTCTTACATATGGAGGTAGTATAACCATGATTTTTTTTAAAATGGACCTTGTGTTTAAATTTTTTTTACTCATACCGTCTGGTCTATGCTAAAGATTATGTTGTTACCCCAATTGCAAGTACAAGATCTTTAAACTTAACTAAAACGGAACAACTTAAATTAGGTTACAGCCTGTCTAAGCAATGCACTGCATGGTCCAAAACTTAATTTACAGGAGTTAGGGTTGGGTTTGAACTTACCATAAATTCTCGTTCAATGTTACATGTAACTAAATCCAATTTTTAAAGTTGTTACATGTAATAGCGACCATCTCTAACATGTTCGTACCTTCTTCGAATTTAGTTACATGTAACTAAACCCTGAGACTGTGAAGTTTTTTCCAATTCACATAAATATGAATAACTTTTTTTCTAGATGAGATAAGTTCATTATGGCAATGTGAAGATTCGTATCAAAAAACATTTGTATCAAATGGATCAAAACTTAAAATTATTTTTTAGGAGTGAACAAATTGAAAAAAACTTTGCAGAGATATTTTACAGTGATGAGAATACAAAAAGCTATCTTAGAACAAGCTGTGCAAAACTCTGCAAAAAAAACTGCGGAATTGCAGAATACTGCAGAACTCATTCTAAAGGTGGCTTATTTGATGCTTATTATTGTAAAATCCCTCTGCAACGTTTTTTTCAATCTGTTCACTCCTAAAAAATAATTTTAAGTTTTGATCCATTTGATACAAATGTTTTTTGATACGTTTTTTGATACGATATAAAATGCTACTACTTGTAACAATTTTGCCACACCTTAGATACCTGTCTGCAAAGCTCTGCATTTTTTATACATTTTACACGCTATTAAAAAAGACTATGTTTAACAGTTCAATTGGTTTGCAGAGTTTTTGCAGACAGGTATCTAAGCTTTTTACAGCCCCCTAAACCCCAAAATTAAATTTTTGATATTTTTTAAAAGAGAGTTTTGTATTTTAGTACAGGCTTTAAATTAATTTTTTGGGGCTTAGTAACGTGGTAAATAAATTCGAAGAAGGTATAACATGGAATAATTGAACAAAAAATTGGATTTAGTTACATGTAACATTGAACGAGAATTTAGGTTAATTTGTATTTTTTTTGATACGACAGGACATATTCGATTATACAGAATTGTAATTATTTTGAGTTATGTGTAAATCGAATAATGACTTTTAGAACCTTTTTTCCATTGGTAAGGCAGTCTCAACGTTTTTTTTTAGCTATCATAACATGTATTGACCTTAACCAACCAATCAAGTGTTTCAACCAATTAACTCGAAGTTTGACGCATAAGCGAAGGAGTACGAGCAAATTATTGATCTATACTTCCATGAATAGCAAGTACAAGAGAATTTTTTAAGTGAGGTGCTAGATAAAAAAAGTTTTATCTAAATCTAATTTTCAGTATTTTTTAAGTTCTAATCATCAATTGGATAGCTACTTTTATGTGTTGATCATTCAAAAATCGTAGTGCAATTGATAAAAATTTATCAGCATGACGTTTCTCTATTCAGGTTCTCAAAGAAGAATTTTTGGTACCTTACCTCCTCTTTCCAAGCCCCAGTCTTATAAAGAAGTGAAAATCATTTTAAAATCCAACTAAGTCCATTTTTCTCATTTAAGGATTTACTCTATCAAGACAATCAAAGTACCATTTAGAAGTAGGCTAAAAGATCTACAATACATCTGGTGTGAAAATTTACCGTTTTTGTTTTAGTCCAGTTGGTTCATTAGTCGACTGCCAAAACTACTAGTTTTTCGTTCATGTAAACTTAAAGCTTACCGAGATTGTGATAACATAAGAAAAAAAATTTATCTGAGTGTTAAAAAAATGTGTGATAATAAAGAATTTTTTTGGTTGTGTATACAGTATAAAGCTGAAATAGGTTAATGACATGTTTTAAAATGTTTAAACGCGTTTTTGAAAATTTATAAACTTAGTTATTTGTTAAATGTTTTTTTTGTTCATTAATGTTATTTACCTGCACTTATGCCAAACTTTAACCATTTGCTTAGCCGGAGCGAAAGTACCGTCCTTTTTTATTAAACAAAAATACTTTCTCACGCCTAACTTACGGTTCGCAAAGGTCAAAGTTCGGTACAAGTGCAATTAATTTGTATTTGTTTTGTTTATTGAATGAACATTTTTCTTTTTTTGCTTGTTTTTTCGTCTACTTATTTCATCTTTGTACTGTAAATCGAAATTGACTTTAAAAATGTATAGTTTTGAGGACCAGGATCTCAATTAAATATAATTAATGGGCATTGTGAATTTTGGTACAAAAAAAGGACCCTTAAAAAACGTACGCCCAGGTGTAACTTTTAGACGAAGTGAAATATGCAAAAAATTATTTTCATATAAGGTAGAGTAAATGAAGGGCTACAGAATTATACCACATTTAGACCCCCTGTGAAGTTATTTGGGTAAGAAAACTGAGTTTTCACTTTTCAGTCTTAAAGGGCCCTCTATACCCCCCATAGTTGTTGTATACACCCACCATTTTTTATATATCAATCGAAAGCTCTTAATGAGATCTACATAGATATAAGGTCCATTTTTATCTGGAATTTAAGTGCGCGCGTGCATTTTACAGAATAATTTCATAGATTTTGCTGAGTTGGTAATTTGATTATACAGCCTCTGTATCAGCTGATACAATTTGTAGAAGTGATTTTGCTGTGATTTCACTTTCCTGGATAATGTACAACATTATGTCTTGAGAACCTTTATTACATAGATAAGGCTCCCAGCATTTAAATTTCAAAAGGCAAAAAGATTTAGTGGTACCTGGAAGAGTTGATGATCCTAGCGGTATAGGTGACTTCCTAGATATAGGTTAACTCTTTCCCAATCAATAAAATTTGAAAAGACAAAAATATAAAAGGTATTCCCAATCAACCATAGCTAGTGAACCCCGATTCCTCAGGCTACAAAGACAGTCTAGACTTAAATGAGATGGCAAATGCTTTCTAAAAGAATTGAAAAAATAATACTTTTGAAAATGTTTAAAAACTTTTCCCAGTCTCTGATAAAAATGGAGTCCTGGAATAATTTTTTTCTCCATAGAAAAAGATTGGCTTCGGCGTAGACAGGCTTAAATTAGACTCAGACAGAAAAAAGGCATCCACAAAAGATGGAGCCACGCAAATGAACGAATGTTTTTAAAGCTTAATTTTTTAAAAAATTGTTTGAAATAGAAAGAGCTTCTCCACAACAACAACAACAAAATAAAACGATCTAAAAAACTGACTGAAAATGTTGTTTTTTTAATTTCAAAGTTGTTAATAAAACCAAAATTTTTGAGTCTTAAACGACTAAATGAAGCTTTTAAAAATTTTCTAATAAAATATTCCATTTTCGAAACAAAAAATTTAATCAAAATTAATATTTATTTAAATACTTACGAAAAAAAGAAAAATCAAATGCAAATAAAGATTCCTTTCAAGACTTTTCTACTCTTAAAAATGGCCAAATATTTAAAAAAAAAAGAAAGAGCTACATACTTGTAATATTCACTTTGGCTATGTTGCAATAGCTCTGGATTAATATTCTCTTTATTTACACGTTCGACATCTAATGTATTCTTTGAAATACCAGCGCCTTTTCTAAAATATGGTTTCTTAAAAAAAAACAAGATTTGTGTTTAAATAATTCTACAAAATCGGTTAAACTTGACTTACCATTTCTTCATTAATCTCTCCTGTTTCATTAAAACGAAGTTTTTTCTCATTTAAATCATCACTGTTAACAACTGCTCGTGTTCCAAGACCATCTTTATAATAATCAATTCGTTGTGAACTTTGCATGAGTTCTTTTTCTTTGTTTTTAATTGCATTGGCGGTTCGAGAATCGATTGAATGTGACATTCGGAGTCTTGGATTTGGGACTAGCAGAGTTGGTGGTGCCGGATAATATTGTTGTTGAGAGTAACTTGGTTTAGGCAACTTGAAAAAAAAATAATGTAAATTCATATCCCAAGTGAGTCTTTCTTTTAATTACGTGATATATCTCGTTATCATTGTACCAAACCCCGGGTTGTTGAGTAGGCAATGCAGGATATTGAATCTCATGACGCCACGCCATGCCTGAATTTTTTTTGTTTATAATCGTAACTGGTACTTGAGCAGGTGTTTGTTTTTTCAAAGAACTTTTTAAAGCAATCTCGCCTCGTTGAGCGTCCTCTGGGGCTGTAAAGTTTGGAAATAAGGCCTTGTAACTTATCTGAGATGTAAACGGATGCTCCATTGGGAATTTTTTTAATATTTTTTTGTCAAGAAGATTCTCCTTAAACGGAGCCAACATGCTTTAAAATAAGAAATTTGTTAAGAATTAGTTAATTTTAGGTAAACGGCTTACAGTTGGTCGTTTGTCCTCACATTGCTAAGTTCTAAGTTCGACTCTCGATAGAATTGAGTGATCGGTTGATTTCTTAAAATTTAAGTCTTTAGGGTTGCCCAAAGGGTGAAAGGGTTGAAAAAGTACTTTAGAATGAATGTAGGGCCTTTTATTACAGTTGGATCGAATTTTTCCGATTGTAAGTCAAGAGTACCCCAATCGACAGCCGGTCTTGGTTCAATATTCGAATGATCAAAAAATTGTAACGAAGTCATTTCTTAATTAAAATTCAGGTAAAAAATTAAATTATTCAATAAAAAAAGTAGAGAGAGAGAAAGAGAAAAACAAATTTAGGATTTAAGGTATTGTTATTTATTTCTTTAAATGACTTCCATCGAACACACACACACACACACAAAAATTGTTTTTATGAATTTTTTTTTCTAAACAAGAGTTAATTTCTCTCTTCGATTTACAAAAGCATGACTCCATTGGTAACGAAGAAAAAAAAAACTCTTTTTTTTTCTCTCAGTAAATTTTGTCGTAGAAACAAGAATTTTGAAATTAAAGTAAAATTGTTACAGCAAATTGTTTCAAGTGCTTTCATGGAAGGATTTTGCATAGAAACATAAACTAAATTTTTTTTTTAAATCTTTATTTCCCTTAAAAAAAACGATTATGAAGCCTCGTTCTTCCCGTTTTTCGTTTAGTCGGATAATTAAGTGCTTAACAACCATTAATATCTTGACAAAATTGATTTTAAAAAATTTACGTTTTTTTGTTTGTTTGTTGAGAGTTTGTCAAGTGAAGTTTTTTGACGGCTCTCTTTACAAGTACTTTACAAATTGAGGTACCTTGAGACACACTCGAAAAATTAATTTCGAGTATTTCATGACTTGAAAAGAAACGCTATAAATCGGCCATGTTTATTTTTTTTTCTTAAATGAATTTGTCTTAAATTGAAACAAAAAAATCCTCTTGGCAATGTTACATCATAATATTAACTGGTAAACTACGTTCAGACAATTATGTCATTTTTAAGAGAATGAACTTAGTCACATGGTGCTGTAACTTTTTTTTTTGGGGTTTGAAACGCCCCACTGTTGTCCTTAATGATAAAAATTTAAAAAATCGCTCGATCAAAAATAGTTTGTCTCAATTAACTCACTGTTAAAGGTTCAAAAAATCGTGTCCAAACCGAACTTGAAAAAAGTAACACCAAAATAACTCTGTGAGAGTTTTATTTCAACTTTTTTTCTAAAATAGTTTTAACAATTGTTACACTAAAGGTAAAAAAAATTGACGCCTCTTTGGCATGTTACACTTTTTTTGAATATTTTAGTTCGACTGGATGATCTGCTTGAGTCAATCAAATTTGGAGACTAAAAATAGAAGGGAGACAAAAATCATTGGTTTTTAATTTTGTGACAAGTCCAAAAGTAATAATGGAAAATAACTAAAATTTTAAGGACAAATATAATTAGCTCGATAAAAGTCATATTTGCAAATGTAATTATAAAATACCTTTTAATATTGTGTGCTTATATAATTAAATTTTTGTTTAAATTTAACAAAAAAAGAACAATTTATAAAAATTAAGAGAACACAAAAAAATTTTGTGAAAACGTCTTTTGTATTTTTAAAGAAAAAAAAATATTATTTTTATTTCAACTTACAACAAGCCTTGAAGAAAAAACGGTTTATTTTTTTTTTTTTGAAATTGTTTAGATTTTAATTCGAAGTCTTTTAAGTTATGTTTTTTTTAATATCTTAAAATAAATTTTTTTTGAAGTTGTTAAAAATGATTGAAGGTGATTAGGAAGTCTTCAAATTTTCTTGTTTTAAGTCTTTCCAAAGATTCAAAGACCGGGTCTTTGGGAGGGCGCAAATTTGAAGAAATTATACATATTTGAAGAAATACACAAATGACTTGACATTTTTTGGACTTAAGTAACCTTTAATTACAGGTGTCCAAGTCATTTTCTTTTCTTAATGATTGATTTTATGAAAAGAAGTTTCAAGTTCAAATCATAAGCTCTTTTCGATAAAGAGGCTTTTCCATCTATGTACTTCTGTAAAAATTCAATTTTTTATAACTTTTATTTCGGAGTGTCTATTGACACACTTTATGTCAATAAATTATTTTATTGCAACACTTTTGTACAGTATGAGGTTTTATAAATTTTAAATGTTCAAAATAATTCCTAATACACCTCTTCTTCTGAGGAAAAAATTTCATCTACCTTTAGATAGTAAATTGAAGTACTCATGTGAAGAAAAAAACTTTTACAGTCAAACCTCTCTAATCCGGCAAATTGGATTGCCGAATAATTTTTCGACTTCCTGTCTTCATATTAATATATTATAATCGAATCTTTAACCCGGCAAAAATATCTCTTCCGAATTTGGCCGGATTAGAGAGGTTCGACTGTATATAACTCTAGCATCACAAAAATTCAACTGTGCTTGGAGCCTTACCCCTTCTAGTTATTCGTGGTATCCGAGAGACTAATTTAAGGACTCTTTTTGTGAACGACCGGAACTGTATGTAAAATCGCGGAATCGCAACAAAAATCTTTAGTGACCTGGTCTTTGGTCAATGGCCATATCTTCTGATTCAAACTGATATCAACTGATATATTTTAACATGTGAAAAGTTAATTTCCGTGACTGTACTTAGAATAGGAATATGTTACTATAAGCTGTCGATGTCATCTAATATCAGTCTCCATCAGTATTCGTTGACAATTCATAATGTTTCTAATTCCCTTAATGATATTATCTGATCAAATGAATTCAACTGATAGAAGTTGATAGTACATGATATAATAATGGTCTTAGATTATTTCATTGTAACAAAGAGTGTGTCAATAAATTATTTAATTGCAACACTATGTTGTGTAGAGCTTCAATAGAGTCACCCCTTTTATTTTACCCTATTTTGATTATGTGTTCACATTAATTTGTTATTTTTCGAAAGAAGCCATTCAAAGGCTGGTAAATTGTTTCTATTTATGTATTTTTAAACTACTAAAACTAAGAATAGGGTCGTGTGACTTCAATGATTTGAATAATTTATTAGAGAAGTATGGTCTTTTTGCGTTTATGTTTGTTAGTTTGCGATTTTATGGTAAACAAAGAGTTGTGAGAATACATTTGGGTATGTCAATATTGTCAATATTCAACAACAAAATTTTTGAAGCAGTTAAATTTTTTAATATTTGAAAACAATATTTTTATATTCAATTTATACATTTTATTTTATTTTTATTGAATGAGTTAATCAGTCCTTAATTAGGCAAACGCATTAGTCTGCTGATTAACCTTGAACTTGTGCCCATGTCATTTTCTTTTCTTAACGATGGATTTTATGAAAAATCCTCTTATGTCCCTGAACTTGACCATGAACTGTATGAACAAATAAATTTAGGGTTTTTAAGAGAAAGTCAATTTGGATTTGAAATTCTAATTATTAGATTCATGTGTAATTCTTTATTCAAATGTCTCAAACAAAATATTAAACAATCAAAAATTTTGTTTGAATAATTTTTTGAATTTTTATCATGGCTTCCAAAAAAATTTCATTAGTAATTAGTAATTACTTTATCTTTGTTGTAATTACTAATTTAGAATATTCTAAATCACATTTATTAAAAAGAGATAATTCAACAAGTAAAGAATTTTTAATGTGTCTATTATTAACCACAGTATCTCATTTAACGGGCCACTCTTCAACCCAAGAACTAAAAACGTTAAAGTAACGGCGAAACCGGCAAAAGTGCGGCAGTGAATGTTGTGAAAGAAGTCTTTCTAGTAATGGAAAAATACATGATACATGTAAATATTTGAAATAAACATCAAAAATAAATTATGATTAGCTGCATCAATTGAAGGCCTTATAAGCAACTTGAAGAATAGGCTTTGGTTAGTCAGCTATTGGGACGAGTTTGAGCCTCATTTCGATTATATAAAGGTGGCGAAGGAAAGAGCTACGATCGTGTTATTTTCTTTGAACTGTATAATGGTTCGAGAGTATATAGAAGGAATTTGACGAATACAAGAATTGAAGTTCAAAATCCGATATTAAAAATTTGCCTTTAAGTTTATTAAAGCATTTTAACTTCGTTTTTCAACTGATAGTTTACCATCACAGCAATCAATTTCTTAGTTATTCGCTGTATTCATAAAAAGTCGGCTTGGGCATGGTTATGACAAGTTTAACAACTAATTTTTTTCCTGAGCTGTTGTTTATTTAAGAAGTTTAAACTGACGTAATAAAGGTAATGGCTTCGCTAAGCGCTTAAAAAAACAAATAAAGTGAAAATTCACAATTTTGAAAACATATTACACATCAATTTAAAATGATTATTTGAAATTACATCAAGCGAAACTGTCTATGTGACTAATGATTCAAGGATATAAAGTTTTTTTTATTTTTTCCAAGAAAACAAACTAATGAATTTAAAATATTTGTCAGTTGTAATGTTTTTGTTAATTTTTATCATTGGACTCACAAAAATAAATTCGACTTATGCCAAGGATGAATCTAGCCTTTACGGAATGATATATGATTATTTTTCGAATGCTGGGAAGCAAAATAGATCTTACAGTACAAATTGGCATTCAGAAGTATACAACAGTCCCTTCAAAAGTCTCCAAACTATTCTTGCACAAAAATACTCAGAAAATTTGCACATTTTAACAAGTCTCCTTCTGGACCAAGACAGAAACTTGTATAAAGACATGATCTTAAATCATACGAATTTAACTGAGGGAAAATTGTTTAAAATTTATGGTAAAAGAGATTGCTTGTCGTCAAATGATAATTCACAAGAGCTAAAATCAATTTGTCCACATCACAATGAGCTTAGATACAGACAAAACATGTTTCCACAACGACGAGTCTTTGCAAAATGTAATTGTCAACGATGTTTGGTGAGAGACTTTAGTGAACCTTTGTTTGAAGTATCTGCTTGTGAGCATGTTTATTCGTACATGCCTGCTTTGTTGAGAGATAATAATGGAACATGGAAGTTTTTTTTTGAACAAGTTCCCATTTCATGTCGATGTTCATTGTTGCTCAAAAGTCACTGAAAATTAATTAATTTTATAGTTATCTAATAACGAGTTTGGGTCAAAAATTTTCAGTAATTTCGACTTTGTTTCTGAAATTGGTGATTCTCAGGACGTGGGGAAAGAAAGTTGTTTTTTTTGTTCTATCAAAGTCTAGCGTGGTCGTTCATTTTTGAATATGTGAGAGACCAGGTTAGTAATACGCTTTTTTTGAAATATTACAATGTCTATTAATAATTTTTTTTGAATGAAGAATAAAATTAGAAAATCATAGTTAAATTTTCCTATGCCTTGTAGAGCGAAACGAATCTCGCGTTCACCTTTTTTTGGGCAAACTTAACTTTTTTGGTTTGTTTAATGTTTAAATTTTAAAGACCTAAAAAATGGGACCTTTTTAAAAACATTTTACTTTTTGAATGGATTGATTACTTACGTCTTTTTTTACTAGTCGAATATATGAAGGCTAGGTGAAGTTTTGTCCCAAAATCCCAAAAATCCCTAATGAAAGAAAAACATTTCATTATAACAACTGAAAGGATCATTTTAAAGCATTGCAGAGATGGATACTATTGGTAAGAAACAATGTCTTGGTACAAGGAGCGCTTGTGCAAAACTTTGCAACTCTGCAATTCTAATTTCGCATTTAATTTAGATTGTTTTCAATAAAATTTATTTTTTTTAACTGCGCAATTAGAATTGCAAAGTTGCAAAGTTTTTGGATTTTGGGCACAAATTTCAGATTGCCATATTCGTGCTTAACCAAAAAAAAAACGGTTCTTTTGTATTAAAATCGATTATGATTGATTTTATGCAAAAAATAACCGCTTTACGAGCGTTTATATAATATTGAAAAGTGTCCGACAAAAAGTCGGCCTCCCATTTTTTCATCGGGGCTTGGGACCGGCCATGGCATGGTTACGACTATGCTGCTGCCATCCACCCCAGTGACTGTGGGACGTTCATCATAAACAGCGTTACTCATCCAAGTCTAAGACTGCGAACTCGACAACTACACAAACCAAGCGTACTCTACATCGAGTAGAATACTTTACTTTGTCACTAGGGCTACACCTATTGCTAAATGAGTCCTGCTGTAAAACAAGTTCTTGCACCCGTTCCCAGGCTACTATAAGGAGTGATGCTCGAAGCCAGCGGTACGACAAGATTCGAACGCGATCCTTGGACCCACGTACCCGTAATACAGTACATTTAGAACGGTGTTAGAATGACAGCAGCATCGCCGCCCTCCCATTTTCACTTCCAGACTTTGAACTGGCAACGGTATGGTTATCTTGAATAAATACCAGTTTTAAAAAAAGTTAAAAAAACTTACAATTTTTTTTAATCTGCATGACATTGCAATAATTTGTTAAAGCTAACGACTATTATGATCGCTCAAAATTCGATTAGAAGAATTGCGACTCCCTTATTAAATATTATCTTTAACTTACAAAATGTTACACAGACCAATGGAATGAATGAAAAATTCAGAACGAAAGAATGGACTTTTTAACTATTAAAAGTAAAAAAAACTAATTTAGATTGTCACTGTAAAAATTTTCCTAAATGAAAAGGTGACCAAGTTTCTTTCATATAAATTTACAGTGTTTGTTTCAGTTTTTTCATTTAAATCGAAATCTGAAAATTTATTTTGTTTGTTTAATTATTAAATTAATGATTAATAAGAAAAATAAGAGAACACCAAACACCAAATAAAGTAAACCAAACATCAATTTTAATATAAAAATGAATAAACAGAAGAAATATTTTTTTCTGCAATATGCATACAATTGGACTATCTTATTAGTTATTCCATTAGTTTATCTAACGATATTGCCAACGCCTAATATTGATAAGAACTGTGAAAAAATATTGGTTCATTAAACAAATATTTAATTTTTGAATTTTGAATTATTTTTTAAAATAATTATTATTGAAATAAATACTACTTGAAAAATGTTTTCATTTTTATCACTAAAGCACAAAAAAATGAATTTTAATATTTCTTCAAAATTTTACATGGCCGCAATTTTGGTTGCTTTCAATATTTTGGTCACTTTAGGAGTGCAAACTACTAAAAGTAAAATTTTAGATTCTACCACACATGTGGCGTTTTTTTTATATTTTTTTATCCAGATTCGACCTATTCAAGAATAAGTTCAACTGAAAACACTAATTTGTTTGGCAATTCTACAAGATTATTAAAATCATATTTGACCAACAATAAATTTGATTGTATTAAACAATGCTCGCATAATATCATGTGTAGAATGATTGAATATGGCGACAAGAATTGTAGCATGTATTTAAGAATGACGACTTATGATCGTAAGATTCAAAAAACATATTGGTATAAAACTTCGGATCCAATTGATCCAAGTCTTTTCAATTGTTACGGTTAGTTGATTTTTTTAGAATTTTGCAAAAGAAGCAAGTATAATTTTTTTTTAATAGAGAATGGTGTGTTTATAAACAGTGAAAGCTATTTGATAACCCGTTTGAATCGATCGGATACATGGAAAATAGAAAATTTACAAATATGTTACATTGAGCCTAATGCATTCAAAAATTATGCGATTTTGGTAAATCTCTACTTGGGAAGAAATGCTTTGACCATTTTAAACATGAACACATTTTACAATTTAACAAACTTGAGGTTTCTTGAAATGGGTTCAAACAGTTTGAAAACAATATCTGATGGTGCATTTTCATCAGCTTCTAAACTCATAACTCTTTATCTTCAATACAATTCACTTACTACTATTAGTTCAAATATGTTCAGTGGTTTAACACTCCTCGACTATTTAGGAATTTACAATAACAAAATTGTAAATATTGAGACCGGTGCGTTTAAAGACCTAAAGTTACTTAACAAATTGGATCTGAATTATAATTTTTTGACCGAGTTAACCATTGAGTTCAACACTCTCACAAATTTGAGATATCTTTATCTACAGTCAAATAGAATTTCGCGAATTTTACCAGGTTCTTTAAGCAGTTTGAAAAATTTATATCATTTAAACTTGGGTAATAATATAATCTCAAATTTGACAAACGAATTTGGTTTTTTAACCAACTTGAACTATTTGTATTTGTATGGGAATCAAATGTCTTACATTGAGCCTGGTACGTTTGACAATTTGACTAATCTTTACCAACTTAATCTTGAATCAAATCAGATTAAAAACATTGATGGATACTTTAATCGTTTAAGAAACTTAAGATATTTGTACTTGTATAGTAATCAAATATCTCAAATTGAATATGGTACGTTATACAATTTGTCATCTTTGTACACATTAGACTTAAGTTATAACCGTTTAACGAGTCTATACCCGAAAATGTTCGATGGACTTTTAACATTAAGAAATCTTTATTTGGCGTACAATTTAATTAATACGATTGATCCGGAAGCTTTTAATGGTCTTGGTAATCTTTATTTTCTTAATCTTGATTATAATAATTTGTCTTACATTCAACCGGATGCATTTAAATATTTAATAAATCTTGGTGATTTGGATCTAAGTGGTAATAAACTCAAATCAATTGATCTATCTTATCAAACAAATTTGCAATATTTGGATCTTTATGGTAATCAATTTGAATATTTTAGAAAAAATTTAACTAATCTAAGATACTTGTACATTGGTGCAAATCCATTGCGATATTTAAACTATTCGTTTATAGAGACAACAGGTGTAGCAAAAATAGAATATCTTGATTTATACGGATGTCAAATATCTTATATACAAGATAATTATTTTCAATATTATCCGAATTTAAGATATTTGTATTTTTATGCTAACAGTTTGACTTATTTAAATGAATCGGTATTTGCTGGCTTAAAAAATTTGTATTGGGTTTACATTGACTCAAGGATTGTTAATGGTCAAAGAATTGTTGAAATTTACAACACTACTCAAATATTCTTGTGGTAGATTTTTGTTTTATTTTAGTTTTATTATAACTATTTAGAGTAATTATTCCTAGTGTTTTTCTTTAATAAATTTTTAAAACAAAGTTTTTTTTCAAAAAATTTTTTTTTGGATTAGTGTTCGACATACATTCACAATTAAAAATTGTTGAGTTTTGAGTTTGTAAATAAATCTTGTTTTTTTCAATTTAATTTTTCAAAATTATATTAAATTCAAAATCAAGATGAATACACGTTCGAGAAATCGTAATGATGCCGAGTTGCTCCCTTTTACGTCATCTGAATCGAATCGTGTTTTAACTCGGAGCCAGAGACGAGTTGCTAACAATTGCGAAGAAACCGTATCAAATTCTGACCTGAACGAGAGTGCACATAGACATCGTTTAAATTCACGAAATGATGATACTCGAAACAGACCCGATAACTATGTAAGATCAGTCGAAGGTGAGTTAAATTTTTAACTGCTTCAGATTCTCTATCGTTCGTTCGATAATTTGTGAAACTAATTGACATTCAATTGAATTTTTTTAATTTGACTTTTTGATTTCTTTTATTAAGAGGGTTACAATATTAAAATTAGATCGAAAAAAAGAGGAATTTGAGGTCAAGTAAGGTTACCCTATGATGGTACCCTTCTTTTAACGGAATAAATCGGTCAAAAAACTTGGTGCCTAAAGAATATCATCTGGAAAAAAAAGTATTTTAAAACTTAGCTATTTTTCAAGTTGTCTTGTGATTTGAATAAAGGGTAACCTTACTTGAGTAGTCAAAGCGCGGGAGAATAATCGTTTCAATAAATTGAATTTTGACATTTTTTGAAAGATAAAATAGTCGATCGATCGAATAGAGTCTTTTATTGATGGCTTGCTTTATTACACCAACATGTTTCAAAAAATTCATTTTGTGATCCTAAATTAAACCCAATATTTTAAAATTATTACAACCTCAATACATATATTTTCTATTTGGAAGAACTCTGGAATCTGAATACTTTTCTTGTTCGAAATAACCATTATTTTTGTTTGTGACCAATTTATTTCAAGTCGATTGAGATTACACCATTATAAGAGTTCTGTGATTGAGAATTTGAAGTTTTCAACAAGCTCATAAAAAGAGTCACCAATTTTAAGAAGAGAAGCATCAATAGCAAATAGTTTTGTAACAAAACTATCACAATAATGTAATGTAATGCTTTTGTTTCTATATGCGTGTGTTGTTACTAAATGACTTCCTGATGCGATCCTACTTGAATTCAAGTCCCTTCTTAAATACGAGGTTTTCAGCTCGGTCCGGCTTATTCAGCTAGACTTATACCCGCTCAGGCTGGGTTAAAAATTAGTAAGATCTTGGCTGTTCAGCAGCTAGATCTGAGACCGGAGATTTCCTCGAAGCAAAACTCGTGTTGGAGCCGGTCAACAGCTTTTCAGCGAGACTCGGCAGGACGAGAAGAAAGGGGACGAACAAAGCTTTTCAGCCAAGTTTTTTTATTTATACCTAAAAAAATGAAACAAAAGTTTAAGTAACAGTTAGCAAAAACTAAAATTAAAAATTCAAATTTCAAAATTTACATAACAAAAAAAATGATCTTCTAATCTCTGACATTACATCTCCCCCCTTACAAAAATTTCACAAAGTTTTAGCTAAAATAAAAATAAAAATATTATAACTTTTCCTCATCTCTTGAGGGAAACAACTCCAGTATGTCTTGTCTAATCGCGTCGTTTATCATTTTTTGTAGACGAGGGTCGATTTGATCTGTGTATTGGTTCTCTAGAGGAATTATTGTTGTTTTCGATGGTCCGAGGGCAGGGTCAATCGGGTCGCTTTACAAATCAGGCTTGTATTTGTCGTTTACTCAAATCTCTAATGGTCTCAACGCGGAACCAATCTTGGCATTTTCTTGCCAGATTCTAATGAATTTCGCGGTTTCGAAGGCTTTAGCTTCCTCCCTTGCTTTTTTAGCGAGCTATTCGTTCGTAGCTTTCAATTTTTTCATTTGTTGGGTAGTTTCATCGTGAATACCCCTCTTTTCAACGAGAATAACATCAGGCTTTCGCTTAATAATTGCTTTTGCCTCTTTTTCAGCCCTTGTCGTTTGTTTTGCCAATTCAAAAAATAATCGGTTATATAGTTTGTTCTCGCAATCCTAATCCTTTTTAAATCTTGTTTTTGACACTCTCCAGTATCTTATTTTGAACGGCTCGCTCCTAATAAATTCTCTGTCTGGTTCTTTTTTATGTTTTTTATGTTAACTATTTTTGTCTTATTTTTTTTTATAATTTCACTATTTTTGTAAGATACAACTTTAGAAATTTCAACAGGCTCACTCCTTAAATCGTTTCTCAATTTCTTTTAGAGACCAACTTTTTTTGGTGGGATTTTAACACGCATTTTATCATCGACATTGAATTTGATTGGTTCCGATTTATATTTTGAATCGTAGATCTTTTTATTGATTACAGCTTGTTTTTAAACTCTCTCTCTTTATTGCAATTAACCAATTTTCATGCAAGTTTTTAACAAAATTACTAGGTTCATAACCTAAATTGTAATTAACAATGACGTTTAATTTCGGTTGACTTCCATAAAGCAACTCGACTTTGCGAAACCCGTTGATGGTTGTTCTGCTGTTCTGTAAGCAAATAACACTAATGGAAAGTATAAGTCCCAATTAGATTTGTTAGAGTTCGAATAAGCAGCTAGCATCTTACACAACGTTTTATTAAAACGTTCAACTAAGCCATCACATTGAGGATGACATGGTCTTGTTTTGACCTTGTTTATCTTGAAAAAGTCACAAATACTTTTGGCTAATCCTGATAGGAAATTTGGAACTTGATCACTAAGAAATTTTGAAGGAATCGACTGTCGTGTAATAATTTCATTTACGAATACTTTAGCAATTGATTCAGCAGTTTGTTCTCTCAATGGGAAAAACTCAACCCACTTTGTTAAGTAGTCAGTAAAAACAACTTTATATATGTAGTATCCCTAATATTGAGCTTAGTTAGCTTTAGTTGTTTAGTTAAATTTAAGTATACTCGTGATTATGAAATCACAGTTGTTTATTCAAAAGCAAACAAGCGTCTATATAAAAACACTGAATTTTATTTTATTCTTTTAAGTCTTGAATAATACATTTTGAAACAAACTCTCTTTAATTTGTACGATATTACATCTGGCGCAGTGAGCTAAGAATCGAGGGAAATTTCGTTTCATTCAATCCTGATATTGACATAATCAGCGTAAGTTCGAGATCGTCTACCTACAAGATGCGTTTTGAGAATTACATTGTGGCGAAGAAATTTGCTGATATTGACGATGTTATTAAGAAGGCTTTCTTTCTACACTATGTTGAAGAGAGAGTGTTTGAAATGTAACAGTCTGTTTCTAATGCTGACCATAAATATGCCGATGTGTTACACAGTTGGATTGATTTTTTGTAGAGAAGATCAATGTATAGTATGAGATATATGTGTTTTCTCAAGCAAAGCAAGAACGAAATAAGCTGTTTGATATCTTCGTGAATAGACTTAGGATGTTGGCTAAGAACTGTAATTTTGCAAATGTTAATTCCGAGATAAAATCACGGATAATACAAGGTAGTTTTTCTGAATCTCTTCGGATAAGAGCTTTAACAGATGATATAAACATTGATGAGTTGATCAAGCTTGGAAGATGGAGAAAGTCAGATTTTTGATGAGAAACCAAGAATGGTTGTGACGATTAGAGAGGAGAAGAAATGCGGATTTTGTGGTTACAGTCAAAATTTGGATAAAATAAATTGTCCATTATGGGGAAAACTTGTAATAAATGTAAAAGACAAAACCATTTTAGCTCGGTTTGTAGGAGCACAAGTAGAAGCCGAGAATGGTACTGATCAGAAATATAGACTTAAGAAGAGAGTGAATTGTGTTATAGAAGATGAAGCGAATGAGCTGAGTAGCTCCGACAATGGCTACGTCTTCTCAGTGAGCGATGACCATAAAAGTTTACCGGTGAAGACAATAGACATAGGTGAGAATATTGTCACGACATAAGTTTTAAAAGACACTGGTAGTAGTCTCAATATAATTGATCTAAAAACATATTCTAGATTAATACCAAAACCGGCCCTAGAAGAAGTTAAGGGTAAGGTTTTCGGTTTCCAAAATAGTTGTCTTTTGGTATTCGCAGCAGAGTTTAGGACTGAGATTGGTTTCAATAACATGTGTGTACAAACGAAAGTTGCTGTAGTTAAAACTCTCTACGGTATTTGTCGGTGTCATTTTCTTTGAATTTTTTTTTTATTATTGATCTTTGTTTTTCAATGTCGGTGAAAAAAAGGTTGATGTAAATATTCGAAAAGTTTGAATTCTTAAGGTTCGGTGAAACTCTAATCAATTGTCTAGCACGCTCAGTTGTCTCTAGATCACAAATAATTTGTCTTTGATAATTTGAATTTTTGGAGTTTTTTACCATCCGATGGAAACTTTTTGGGGGTTTCTGTTTCAGAAAATTGAAGATTTTTCCAATTTCCATCTTTTCATTAAAATTTTCATTCATTCCAAGAATAACAACTTTATTTCTCAGAAGTATTCTCTTGGATCTCTCTGAATCAACAATGTTAAGGATAGCCATCTTAATCTCGAGATCTTGATTAAGGTGATCTAGCAAAAGTTTGGTAATAGATGTTGGTTCCATAACAGAAAACGATTGTTTATTCCACAAGATAAACTTCTGATTATTCGGTTAATGAAAGGTCAAGTGTTGGTTCCAAAATCTGATGGTAAACTAAGGTTCGTAATCGATGCGAGTGCTGCTAATCGAGCAATCAAGCTTACCAGACATCGCGGATATTAATGGATCAACGATTTTTTCGAAAGTTGTCTTTAACGATGGTTTTCATCAATCGACTTTTGCTGAAGAATCGCGTGAACTGACTACTTTCAGTACACATTTTGGAATATTTAGGTACAAGCGGTTTTTACAGAGTATCAGCGCAGTCCCTGAGCTGTTTCATCATGCGATCGAAACAGAAGTGGTTGATGGGTTAAAAGGATTAATAAACGTAATTGATGACATAATTGTGCATGGAAAAGATAAAGATTAGCATGATCAAAGAATTGAAGCATTGTTTGAGAAGATAGATCTCAGAAGGTTAACGGTCAATGAGAAGAAATGCCTAATTGGTGTGGATAAGGTAGAGTTTTACGGCTTAGAATTTTCACGTGAGGGTATTAGGTTGACTGAGGACAAGACGAAAGCATATAAAGAAAAAGAATGTGTATACACATTCTTTTTCATATAAATTTTTCACAAACTCATACAAAAAGCACTTGAATGCATTCCAAACGTTACAAATGCAACAGTTGACATTTTGATAGTGGCAAAAACACAAGAAGAACACGATATTGATTTTGTTTTTGCGCCGTTAAATATCAACAAATGTGTATTTTCAAAAAGTTCAATAACTTTCTTCGCATTGATTCTTTCGATTGGACAGAACAGCACGAATCATGTTTCGAAGAAGTCAAAAAGAACCTAGTTGATTTAGTCAGTTACTTTACTCCTAATTGGGATACTCAAGTTACTGTTGCCGCTAGTCCCTACGGTCTAGGTGGAGTTCTAACTCAAAGTGATCCAGAAGACAAAGACAAAGTACGAATAATAATGTATATTAGTAGATTTTTAACAATCACAGAAAAGCGATATTCGCAATTAGAGAAAAAAGGCTTAAGACTTTAGACAATAATAATAGGATATTTAGAGTTTTAGAAAGTTATGACAATGGTGATACTTACGAAGAAGTTATGACAGAACATTTCAAAGCTAAAACAGACATAGAAAAATTCATTGTAGGTTCTAAATCTTTTAAAAACTTATTTTTTTGTTAAAAACTGAATTTTTTAATAAATTTTTTGGTTTGAGCTTGTTTTTTTGTTACTTTTTAGCTATGCTTTAAAATCCATGATAAAACAAAAATCTAAAACCCCCCTAATTAAAAATTAAACATATAAAATCAAAATTTTGCTCCGATAACTTTTTTCTAAATTTAATGTCCTACATTTTGGTACCAATATTATATATCCCAATGAGGGTCTTTGGGGCTAACATAGGCCTTAAACCCACTCAACCCCAAAACAACATACTTTTGCTGGGGTCAGTTCAAAAAAATTATTCATCTATATGAAAATATGGTCACTAACGTATTTTAGGGTGCTGAATTCATATATCTCAAAAAAAAACGATCTGTTAACGAATTTTTAAATGCTGTCTATTTTTGGTACTAATGGGGAGGGGTATCATGTAGAAATGGGTTCTCGATTTTTCCACTTTGATAGGGTAATTTTTTGTGCTGAACAACGTAGTATAGTTTGTTTTTCTAAATTTTGCTTCCTAAAGGCGTGAAGATTTATGATGCGTTCGCCTTTACTTTTAGGACGGGATATTAAAGTTTTTACTAATTTTCTTATTCTCAATTTTTATAACAATTATAAAAGCTTAGCAAAGCGTGATTCTGAACAAAACAAAAACATTTTCCTGTGAAACAAAGTTTGCTGCATCAAATAACAAAGTCTGCAAAATCTCTGCAAATTCTTTAAAGATTGCACACCATTAAAAGTATTGTTTTCAAAATGCTATATTTATTTGCAGAGATTCTGAAGACTATGTTATTTGATGCAGCAAATTTTGTTTCAAGTGAAAAAGTTATTGTTTTGATCAGAATCACCCTATGCACAGCTTTTATTAGGGTTTTATACTTAAAGATTAAGGAAAAATAGCAATACAAATTAACTCTCCAGAAAATTTTCACCCTCAATTAATAGTTAAGATTAGGATTAGACATGAAAAATAATTAAACATGACTAGCGGAAAAAAAATTTTGCAAATATATTGCGCATTTTACTAAAAATACTACTTTAAATGATTTGTAAGCTTTTACGTATTTACAGAGATTTTGCAGACTTTGTTATTAACAATTGTATCATATTGGATAACCATTGTAATTTAATTGTAACTGGCAGATTTATCATTCACCTCCAGGCTATTCGAGTTCTAATAGCAAAATAGAGAGTCATTTAAAGATAGAGAGACAATTAGGATCTAGTCGGTTATGTGAACACATGTTCACCTAATACGTGAACAATCAGTGTTCACGGTTTAAGTGAACATTGTGTTCATCTAATATCTTGTAGACTTTTAAGTGAACATAAAAAAATTGTCTTTATCGAACACTTAATTTAGGTGAACATTCAAAGTTTAGGTGAACATTTTTAAAAAAAGGGGAAAACTTGGGGGATTTGGTGAACACAAATGGTTTAATAAGTGTATTAGAAAAAGGTTATTAATTTAAATAGCCATATGAGTCATGATGATTGTAGTTAATTAATTAACTACAATGATAATATGACTCTCTAAAACTCTTTCACCCTCAAAAAAACGATGACTAATTTGACATTCCACTGGATTTCTTTTTCCACTTAAAACTTTGCTTATTATTTCTTTTGATTTGGTATTGACTCGTTTACTCTTCGCTTCCTCTTCAAGTAAATTAGCTTTTAATTTAATGTTGCTTTATTCTTGATATTAGACTAGAATATCAATGATCAAAATTAAGTGAACATTCCAAGTTTTAAGTGAACACTTCGAAGATTAGGTGAACATTTCATTTTTAAGTGAACAATCTTGTCTTTTGGTGAAAATTTTTTATTATTTTTGTTCACTTAAAAGTCTACAAAATATTAGGTGAACACAATGTTCACTTAAACCGTGAACACTGTTTGTTCACGTATTAGGTGAACATGTGTTCACATAACCGACTAGACCCGATAATTAAAGTTTCATTTACCCTAAAAAAGAGGCTCTCAATCTTGAAATCACTCGAAATGTTAGAAAGTGTAAATTTTATTCTAACACCGATTTAAAGCTTAATAACGAGCCTAAAGTAACCTCTTCAATGTTAAAAGAAGCTAGTCTTTTCAGTGATAAAGGTTACAAAAAAGTAAAGGAAGATGTTTATCAAGTTTTGGTTAATCGTCAAAAGTTTTTAGTAAATGTTTCAAGTCGTTCTTGTACCTGTTTCGGTTATTCAGACAGAGCTCCTTGTAGCCATTTGGTATTTTTGGCACATAAACTAGGCGTTAATTTAGGATATTATAAGTCGGAAAGTGTGTTCGTGACCAGGGGTTGATTTTTTTCCCGGAATTTCTACACGAGGCTGGGTGGTGTGGGTAGTCTAGGAGAGAAGAAAAGTCGAGTAGAAACTGTTTTTTTTTCCCTATTTGGGGTGGTTTTTAAAAGTTCGCAAAGGGAAAAAAAAACTGGGTGGGGAGGTGGTTGTAAGAAAAAAATTGATGAAAGGGAAAAAAATTAATTTCTGTAAATCAACTTAATTTTCATGTGATGTTTAGACTCTCCTTTCAGATAATTATTTTTTCGTTATGACTTTAAAAAGAAGCGGCTTCATAAATAATCCAAAAAAGTTTTGTTTTTTCTCAATTGTTTCATAGCTTTTTTTATAATAGCTTTTTTTCACTATTTTTGTTCTTCAATTAACAGACATGTGTGAAAAAGCGGAAAACGTAATTTGTAAATGAAATTGTATCAGAATTGTATTCTATTCTAGTTAATCTCACACGATAAAAAACAGTCGAATTTTCAGCTCGTCGTCAATTGAAATATCCTATCTTTAAGATGAAAAAAGCAGTGTCTTTGTTTAAAGTATTTTATTGAACGTAAGTTGACTTATTTTAAGAAACAAAGCTCTAAATTAAATTAATTAGAAACAAAGATACCGTATTCCCTCGTTCAATTATGCAGCACCACGACCCAAAATCCTAACTTTTAGGATGGTTTTTTAACGATTAGAAAAATGCTAAAACATGCTTAAGACATTCGTTACACTGTTGTTTTGAAAGCAGAGTCTATTTAGAATATTTAAACAAAGGCCAATTGGTAAAAAGAGCTTCCTAAACTTTTTTATTTCGTGTTATGATGCTGCATAATCGAACGAGGGAATACGGTACTATTTGTCTAATTGTAACTAAGAAAGTAAATATTATGAATTGTCTAAAATGCTGACAAATACAGTACTAAATGGTAGATTAAGTTCAACTTAAATAAATCATCCATAATCAGCTGCGGTCGTTCTCTTTTCGAATCCAATTTTTATCTCAATAATTCAGTTCTAAAGAAATCTGATCAGATTGAGTATCTTGGTATATCCTTTAAATCTGATCTTGACTTCAGTACCCATGTCATTGAGAACTTCAAAAAAGTTCATCGAAGCTTTTTTGGTTGTTCGTACTTCATGAAAAACATTGGAGAATCCTCTTCGGATATCAAATCCTTCATTTACATAACTTTCTCCCTATCTCATTTTACTTACGGTCTTGAAAACCTAAATCTCAATTGTGGGACTAAAACCACTCTTAATCTCTCACAAAACCTGAGACCAACATGTCACACTTCTAGAGTTCTCAAAGTCTTGAAGATATTTAACTTTGAAAAACTTTATTCATCAACTCAATTAGATATAACAATCTTTCATCCCTTATCGTTCATTCGATGTGCGAGGAAGCACCATCAAAGAATTGATTCTCAACCGATATTGCTCTTATCTCCAAATTTTTTAACTTAAACTTGTCAACAATCATCAATAATCCTTCCAAACTCAAGATACAACTAAAAGAAATGTTTAAACCGGTTGACGACATCTGTGACTCAATCAGACTTTGCTTGTGTTATTTCAGGTCTAAGCACTTTAAAATTATTTTAAATGAGCTATTGAAGAATTGATGAAACCTTTCATCTTGGTCCAAGCTCTTCTAAAAACTCTTTAATTTATAAACAATTTTATCTTTATTTTTTTATTTTCGTTCTTTTTTAGATCTTAAGTAACTTTAGTAACTTTTTTTTTTTATTTTTTACATTTACTTCTCCAAAATGGAAGTTAATTCAATTGAATTAATAAATAAATTAGTAAATATGATGAATTAATTTAACATTTTGCGATTAAATGAAAAAGTTTTAGATTAAGTGCACATTAATCTTAATAAGATAACAAATAAACGACTTTTTTTGTCACTTTATTCTATAAAAAAAATTAGGTAAAAATTTTGTTCACTTGACCCGTGAACATGATTTGGTCACATAATATGATTGAATCATAGAATCACATTAATTTAGTGTTGATAACCGACTTTTGACCCAACTGGACAAAAACGGGAACGGTAATTTATCATATAAAGGGAAATATGGATATTGTAGATCTCATAGCCTGCTTCAAAATGAAACCCTGGTTGTCTTTATAGAACGATTCCTTGAAGAGTAAGTATATTTTAGTTGAATTCTAAAGAAATTTTCTTGGTAAACTAAACCTTATTCACTCCTCAAGAAACCGTTTTATAAAGACAACCAGGATATCATTTTGAAGCAGGCTATGAGATCTCCAATATCCATAAAATATTAAATCATAACCGTAAAATATTACGGTTATGATTTTAGCTTAGTTGGGTCAAAAGAGGTTATCAACGCTACATTAATTATAATAATATTAAAAATAGATTTTTTTATTTTCAAAAAAGAGTTAAAACATGATTCGTTCCGCTCTAAAAAGCGTCATGTGAATTTGAAATAAAAAATCAAGCATTTATTTGCGATCTTTTTTTTCTTATTATATAAGAAAAAGTAAGATGGCATAATTTAAAAGTGATTACTAATTTTCAGTGAGTTTTAAGGCTCAATCAACAACGACATGAAATTGGAACTTTCTCAAAAAAAAACATCAAGCTAAAATCACATGACATTAAAAAATTATGAAAACAATTTAAATTTAAACAAAAAATAGCATTTCTTAGTTCATGTTTTAACAAGAATGATGAAATGAATAATGAAAATCAATTATGGTGTAAATATCTCTTTTGATGATAAAAACTTGAAACAAAATCTGACTTATATATCTGTCCTACTTTAAGGAAGCGATGCACGAGACTGTCAGATGTTATATGAGTTTCTAAGACGATGAAAGTGGCTTCTTGAGGGTACCAAGAGCCTGAATTTCTCAAGCCATTGCAGGAAAAGAAAAGTTATTGGAGTTACAACTTTTTATTTAATAAAATTTACAAAAAATTTAAAAAAAATGTCATTTTAAAAGCTGATTTGTCACAATATGGAATCATGTTAACAAAAATTTTAACGTAAAATTTTAGAAAAACTTTTTTTTTACTATTTTTATCTGCTACGTGCCGAAAATAACGATTTAAATTAATCTACAAAAATTTATCTAATTTTCAATGGCTTTTAAGCAACAACGAACAACGACATGAAATTGGAACTTTCTCAAAAAAAAACTTCCATGTTCCATTATTATCTCTCAACAAAGCAGGAATGTACGAATAAACATGTTCACAAGCAGATACTTCAAACAAAGGTTCACTAAAATCTCTCACCAAACATCGTTGACAATTACATTTCGCAAAGACTCGTCGTTGTGGAAACATGTTTTGTCTGTATCTAAGCTCATTGTGATGTGGACAAATTGATTTTAGCTCTTGTGAATTATCATTTGACGACAAGCAATCTCTTTTACCATAAATTTTAAACAATTTTCCCTCAGTTATATTCGTATGATTTAGGATCATGTCTTTGTACAAGTTTCTGTCTTGGTCCAGAAGAAGACTTGTTAAAATGTGCAAATTTTCTGAGTATTTTTGTGCAAGAATAGTTTGGAGACTTTTGAAGGGACTGTTGTATACTTCTGAATGCCAATTTGTACTGTAAGATCTATTTTGCTTCCCAGCATTCGAAAAATAATCATATATCATTCCGTAAAGGCTAGATTCATCCTTGGCATAAGTCGAATTTATTTTTGTGAGTCCAATGATAAAAATTAACAAAAAGATTACAACTGACAAATATTTTAAATTCATTGTAATGTCGTTTACCTTACAAAAGAATTGACTATATATCCTTAATCATTAGTAACATCTACTGTTCCACTTCACATGATCATTAGTATATGATTTTTAAAATTTACTCATAATAGTTAAAGGCTTAGTGAAGTCTAATAAAGCATATTAATTAAAATTTTATTCCTTTTTTACATGAATTTCGATAATTATTTGAAGGGCAATTCAAAATAATTTTTTATTATTAGTAGGTAACTCTTATTCATCGATTAGATAATAAAATTCATTTTAATTAATGAATTTCGATGTGAACCCAGGTGAAATTGGAAAAAGAAAGGTGTTTAGTAAGATTTTGATTGTTTGCAAAAATTTGTTCATAATAATAAAATTAAATGAAAAAGACTTTGAATTTCAAAGATGATTTTTGAGATCAGAAACTCTTTTGATCCTAAATAGATTCAAGGCAAAGAGCACTCAAATCAAGCTGAGTTCATTTTCAATAATCATGCAGGGCACGCTAGTTCATTTTTAAAAGTTCATGATTTTTAAAAACCGAGGTGAAATTTGTTTTTTTCCAAAACTATGGAATCGGAATTTACATATTTATACGGTTAAAATTTGTTATTAATGAAATTTCTTTAGACCGGTGATCAGAGGATTGTTGAGTTTCAGAGAATTTGTAACAACTACTATAAAATATATGAGATATAATGATATAAGTCTCAAAAATAGGTAAATGAAATCCGTCTTTTATGGGTTAACCAAACTTTTACATTTTAGTAATTCGACTGTACTACGGTCAATAAAAATTCGATAAATTCGATTATTTTGATACTTTGCTTATTTTTTGAAACGCAAACTTTTATAAAATTTTTGTTCTTTTTAGCTAGGTTTATGCTTAGAAAATTTGAAGGAAAAACTCGTAGTTTATCACAGGGGCGCACGAATGTGCGCCACCCTATAATATGTTCTCAAAATTCGTAATTTTAATTATTTAATTCAATTTTGAAAATAGACTGAAAGGCCAATTATAAAAAGTTATACATTGGGTTAAAGCTCATTAAAAATCCAACATTTTTCTATATAAAGCTTTCTTATGTTTTTCAGATTCAAATCAAGGTTTAGTCTTTTTTCAGCTTTTAGCATGGATTTTTTAATGCATTGACATGAAATTTTAACAGAATTCAAATCTTGTTTATTTGTTTTACAAAAAAGACACTTCTAAAGTTAAAATAAAATATTCTAATAACTTTTTTAGAATTAATATAATTATTATTTTTTAATTCATGAGAGGTATTTTTCTGTGAATTTATTTAACTATTTTAGTATACGTGGGACGAGGGTCGGACGGGTTGGAATAAATGTGACGAACGACGATTGTGGTTTTAACGTTTATTGTTCACCAAAAATGTAAAAATAAATAAGAAATGAAATCATAAACATAAACAAATAAACAAAAACAAAATATTAAATAGTGAATTTGCAACGCGTGATTCCATGAATGCAACGCATGCCTTTTAACATAAAATCATTGAAATAAAGTCTCACTAATATAATAAAATCTTGTTGCCTTTTTACATAATCTCTTTCAATCAGATTATGCACTCCGTACAACACTATTAAAATGTTTTCTAAAATACAAAGAGGAAAAATTATGACAAAGATGCCTTAACCCTTAAAGACAGGTGGCCCTATAATATGTCAACCATACAATTAATCTTTAACAATTATTTAACAATAAAGGATTACTTTATAATAATTTCAAATTCAAACAAAAAGTATTAGAATTTTACAGGCTTTCTTAAATGTGGCGGCCTATAATTTGTTCTTTGTTTTTTCCCTTTTTATGATTGACATATTATAGGGCCACCTGTCTTTAAGGGTTAAGGCATCTTTGTCATAATAACATAGTTTGTTTTTGAAATCGTATCCCTTGTTCTGATGTACTGATTCAGATTACGTATTTTAGTAAATTCCGGTTCCGTAATTTATAAAAAACATTTTTTACACCTATTAAAACATGGTAATCTTGATGACATTAATTGAGTCGAATATTGACAAAATTTTTACCTTCATTTGGAAATGAAAATTCACGAGCTTACAGAAATGATCACTATGAAATACCGGAGTTGTAAATCGGTATGCTTACTTTAAAATCTTAAAATGGAACGAGTTAAGATTTATCTAAACGAATATATTGATTAATTATATTAACCATGTTTAACTTTCCAAAACTTAATCTAAATCATGTTATTTCAAGTCAAAAGTTAAAAAATTAAGAAAAGTGTCTAAATTACCGTATTCCCTCGTTCGATATTGCTGCACCACAAGTTAAGACAGGCCTTTGGACCATGCACCAAAGTACATCTCGCCTATTCTATAACATTGTTAACTTGGAGGGCATGCTCTAATAGCGTAATCACGCGTTTAGGTCTGCATCAAACACTGAAAGTCTTAGTTTAATACGTCAAGACTCGATATTAAAGAAAAAATTAAAAAATAATTTTTTTTCTAAAATACTCTCATCTAATCTCGGAACCTTCAAAAACTTAATTCATGGGTACACGGGCGGTCGCCCAATCACCAGAACGTATTTCTGGGATCCGCTATCACCGTTACCTATTCGTAGAATCGGGAGGCCCAGGCGTTGAAGAAGATGTGGACAATGAGGACCTATCCCCATCGGAGCTCCACAACCCACTCGACGATCTACCCCCTCACCAAGTGTCTCACCACCATCATCACTCATCAATGCTCTCCCCGGCAGCGTGAGTATACCACCATCACCATCGCAATCATCTATCGAGACCCTGATCCTGGTAGGAGAAATAGTGGAATACGACATCGCTTCGGACTACCACCGAGACCGTTAGTGAAGGTATGAGCTTGAATTTCGGACTTCAAAGACCGGCGCTACAATCTGATAACTTCCAGTTCGAGCAGTATTACGAACCGACTTCGGACATACGTTCCTTCGTCTCTGCTTTCTCTCTGCCTAAACGCTTCTTTAGGAAATGGAAAGAAGGAGTCAGAGTTCTGCCCACCTCAAACGTGGCTCGAACTAAAGGGACTAAATCACTGATCACACGATCAGATCCGAAGAGGTACGTAGTACTTAAATCGCTACTGGTGGCCAAAATAATCGAAGAAGTGTCATATTTTTTTGTTTCAATAAATGTAGCCGTTTAGAGCCTGTTGTGGTGCTTAAACAAAAAAAAAGTTTATTAAGTGTTACTATGTGTTTCGAAAATAATTTATGTGTTACCAAACGTAAAACATAATAAGTATTAAAAGTGTTACAAGTGTTAGTGTTAAAGAACTTTAAATTAGTCATAGGAATCTGGAAAATTCTTGTAATGTTCTGGCACGAAACATAACACGAAATTGTGTGTTATTTACAAACTTGATTAAACAAAGTTATACAAACATTATTTGTTAGGATTTGTTTGACTTTAATCTAAAATGAATTAAAATTTCTTCCTCTATCTGACAGAATTGACTTAGCTTATATATATTTTTTTACGTTACCACATTCCGAACTCCCAATATGCGATCTCTAAATAAATATTATTTCATGCGAAATTTTTGAATTTTAAATTTAATGTAAAATTTTGAAATAAATATCACTTGAAAATTTTTTCAATTAATTTTCACCAAAAAAAAATTGAATTTTTTATTTCTTACAAAAATTACATGATCTTGGTATTAATCGCAGTATTGCCTTTTTTAAAGGCGCAAACAACAAAAGGTATTAATTTTATATTAATGAATCATAACTGAAACAATTAAAAAGCTGATTTATAAGATTTGACCTACTCGAGAATAACTGGAAAATACGGAAATAATTTTTTCGGCAATTCGACAAGATTATTAAATTCATATTTAACCAAAAATAAATTTGATTGTATTAAACAATGTTCGCATGAAATAGAATGTAGACTAATTGAATTTAGTGATGAAAATTGTAACCTGTACCTAAGAATGACGGCTAATGATCGAAAACTTCAGAGTACATATTGGCTAAAAACTTCGGATCAGAGTCTTTTAAATTGCTATGAAAAACTTACAAATATGTAACATTGAGCCTAATGCATTCAAAAATTATGCGATTTTGGTAAATCTCTACTTGGGAAGCAATTCTTTGACTATTTTAAACATGAACACATTTTACAATTTAACAAATAATTTAACAAAATGTATCAGTCAAAAGTGTAGTAGTAAAAATTGTAAAGTTTGTCACTTTGCTTACAATTCGTATTTTATCGGTTATCAAAATATTCAAATTCCAATTAAAGAGAACAGTAATTGTAATTCCTGTGGAGCCGTTTATGTTATAAAATGTCAACTTTGCAAATTATTTTATATTGGTGAAACTGAAAAACAAGTCAAAATTAGAATCTCACAACATATCTATGGTATAAACTTTTTTAAAAGTAATGTATTGAAATGTTTGATGAACACAGGAAGATGTTCAGAAGTTGCTTCACATTTTGCAAATAAAAATCACGATTTGGACAAGACATTTAAGTTCTTTGTATTTAAATCGCAAATAAATGATAACAAAACAAGAAAGTCAGTTGAAACAGAACTTATTCATTTATTTTTGTCATTAAAAATTCCTATTCTTAACAAAAAAATCCCCAATATGCATAATATTACAAGTTTTTCTTTTTCATAAAAAATGTTTTATTTCGAATAATTTGTAAATAATTTTTCATATAAAAAAAATTTCATAAATAATTTTTTCATTTAATTTTTATACAAATTTGTCTATTAAATTGGATTTTGTTTTACTTTTAGAATTGAAAGTCCTGAAGAAGCCGCATTTGCGCCGAAACGCGTCGACGACATTATTCACTTTTATTTTGTTTGTAAATAAAGTTTTTATTTTTTTATAAACTTTGTCTTTGATTTCATTCAATTAACAAACTTGAGGTTTCTTGAAATGGGTTCAAATAGTTTGAAAACAATATCTGATGGTGCATTTTTATCAGCTTCTAAACTCACAAATCTTTTTCTTCAATACAATTCACTTACTACAATAAGTTCAAATATGTTCAGTGGTTTAACACTCCTTGACTATTTAGGTCTGCACAATAATTTAATTGAAAAAATCGAAACCGGTGCTTTTAAGGATCTAAAGTTGTTAGTCTCTTTGGATTTGTACAATAACTACTTAACCGAATTGACTACTGATTTTAGTGATCTTTTAAACTTGAGAAGTCTAAATTTACAATCAAATCGAATATCACGTATCAATACACATGCATTTTATAATTTAAAAAATTTGAATAATTTAGATTTAGCACAAAATCAATTGACGAATATTACCAAAGAATTTGGCTATTTGACAAATCTGAACTATTTGCACATGTTTTTAAATCAAATATCTTACATTGAGCCTGGGGCGTTTGACAATTTAACTAGTTTATATCATCTTAATTTAGACGGAAATCAAATCAAGAATATAACTAGTTGTTTTGGTCGCTTAAAAAATCTAGGAGTTTTAATGTTATTTAGCAATCAAATATCTCAAATCGAATATGGTGATCTAAACAATTTATCATCATTGTACCTTCTACAATTGGGTAATAATCGTTTAACAAGTTTGAATCCTAGAATATTTGACGGACTTGTTTCACTGGGTCATTTATATTTACAAAATAATTTAATTCACACTATAGATTCGGAAGCGTTTAAAGGTCTTGGTAATCTTAATCGTCTTGTTTTGGAAGGAAATAATTTGTCCTTTATTCAACCGGATGTTTTTAAATATTTAACAAATCTCGGAGAACTGAATTTAAGAAATAACAAACTTAAATCAATTGATTTATCGTTTCAGTCCAATTTACACATTTTAGATTTACATGGAAATCAATTTGAATATTTCAAAAAGAATTTAACTAATTTAAGAACATTGTACTTGGGTAATAATCCATTAAAGTACTTGAATTATTCGTTTATAGAGACAACAACTGGTGTTGCTAGTATCGAGACTCTTGATCTACATTTGTGCCAAATATCTTATATACAAGATTATTATTTTCAAAATTATCCGAGCTTAAGATATTTGTATTTTCGTTCAAACAATTTGAATTATTTAAATGAATCGGTATTTGCGAATCTAACATATTTAAATTATGCTGAAATCGATAGAAAAATCGTAAATGGTCAAAAAATTGTTGAAATTTACAACAATACTCAAATTATTTTTTGGTAAAAATTAAAATTTGTTTTATTTTATAATCGCTATTAGAAAAAAAGATTTTTGTATGTTCTTCTTAAATAAACTTTTATTTAAATCAAGCTTTTCATGATCCTTTAGTAAACTCAACTGTGTGTCTAGTCCAAGTCTACTGCGATGACTTCATGTTCTGACCATTTTAAAGACTTCGATTGGAAAATTTCAATTTGAGGCTGATAACAAAACTAGATGAAAAAAAAAGTTTCAGTCGTTTTTGAAACAATCTTTTAGCAAAAATGGTATAAATAGTTTAAAATGTTGAAAAAAAAATCTGATAGCCAAAATTTAACTCTAATTAGTTCCTAAGAACCGGCATGTCGTTTAGTCATTTTGAAAACCACTGTCCCCCAATTAAAGACATGTCGTTAAATTCGAGCAAATACGTCATCATATAAAAAAAAATTTCCCCTCATTTCAACCGGTTCAAAACTGGTTCCAACCGGTTTGAAATCGGTTCCGACTTGGAACCGGTTCTAAAACAGGTTTGTAATTCAGAACCGGTTTCAAAACCGGTTTTAAAATTCCAAACCGATCTACCAGCTCTAAATAAGTTTCAAAAAAAATTTAAGAGATTAGAGCTTAATTTGTATCATAATACAAAATATAAGAGGTCATATATTTTATATAAACAATTTAGACGCCATTTTTAAAAGAGTTCGGTTTCAGATCTCGTTTTTTCGCTTACGAACTTTTTGCTTAAATTACGAAAACCACAAAAAAGATTCGATTCTTTTTTTCGCGAAAATTTTTTCCTAAGGTTCCGGAAATGCAAAACGTCCAAAACTATCTAAGAAACTGATTTTCAACCTCAAATTCGTAATCTACACATTTGAAAACCTTGTTTTTAGAGGGTGTTCAAATAATTTTTTCAAACCCTAAGGGTCTAACGTGTCAAGTGTGTGGGTATAACCCCTAGAAAACCATACTTTACATTTTAACCTATAAATTTTTTACAAGATTAATGTATAATCAAGGAATCCTGAGTTATTTGAAGGGTGCAAATTTTTCCTCTTTTTTTACTTTTTTTAAGTGTTTACCCAACACCTATGATTTAACCAATTCTACAGCTAGATAAAATTCTGAAAATTTTGTTGATTTTACTTTTTTCATCTAAGTTGTACTAAAACTGGTTGAATTGGATGTTTGCAAAACAAGACTTCCTAGATAGACCGTCGTATTGATTTGGACCATTTTTTTTAAGAAAAAGATCATTTAAAAAGAATCGTACTTCAATTGTCTACTCTCTTTTAGATTTGACTCGATAAATAAATTCCAATTCCAAAATTAAATGAACACTACTTAATCGCTAACCCTTTGCTTGTTATTTTTATTTTCGCATGATTGTAAAAATAGTTTTTAAACCTAAAACTTAGTTGTCTAAAAATGAAGCTTAAATTTTTTTTTATCATGCAACTTCAGACAGGTTTATTAGGACATAAAATATGAAAGTTTAGAGCATGTAAAAATTTTAACTTTTTTTTCAAGTAAATGGTTTTGTTTTTGAGGCTTTTAGTTTTTGAAACTTTTCTTTAGCTGTGTCTTATTTTTAACAGCATCGAAGACGGTCAAGACTTAAAAATTAAGATTCTTCGAACGACCTAGTTATAAAGTACAGCCCGAGTTAAACCGTCTATAGATTGGAAAATTTTGAAAATACGGGTCTTAATCTGAGTCATGAGCATTGTACTTAAAGACAGTCTCAGACCAAGGGATATCTTCCAACTCTAGTTAAATAAAGACATATGCGTGTCTGTGTATAAGTTTTCAAATACAATTTTACCGTATTACCTCAAATACAAGTAACCACAAATAGAAGAAAGTTGCTTTTATTTGAGTTAAAATTTTCCTTTTATTTGAGTTATTTTTTTTCTAAAAAAGTGTCTCGTTTAAAAGAAACGAAACACTTTTTTGAATGAATAAATAATGATAAAAAGCTTCAAAAACATGATTTTTTGTGCCAATAAAAGAAAAACTTAGAAAAAAATTTCTTTTATTTGAGTCACTTTTTTGGACTTTTAAATTTTCGAATAGAAGAAATTCTTTGATGACCGAACTGTCTTTTATTTGAGGTAATACGGTATTTATAATTTAACATAATGGGGAGTCAGATGGTTGATGTACTTAAGCGTAACAAGGGTGAGGCAAGTACATATCAGACATAATTTTTTATTAAGTCTGATTAAACCATTCATCATTTATAATAAAACCTTTATGAGAAGGTCTCATCATCCGAATTGTTGTTATGTTTAAAACTTCTATTTATACCCAACAACTTCAATTAAAATCAAAGTAACTTCAAAAAAATTCGTTTCATAAATTTTCATAAAAAATTTTAAATTTCAAAAAGATGTAGCTTTGAGAATAAAACCTTTTGTACATGTTCAAAATTAGTTGATTTTAATTTTAATTGAAATTCGAGAAAAAAATAAAATTTTTTAAAATTTATCTTATCTTGAATGGACAAGTCAAACGTAACGTTATTATGAGCATAGATAAAATAAAAAAATTCTTAGCTATTTTAAGTTGTATCGCATACGCAATTGTTGTGTTAATCGTATTACCATTGTGTATTTATGAACGAAATCGTAATTATTCTAGCAAAGTGGAGGCCTGGTTTGTCGGTGGTATATTTGTAATGGCCACATTGCCTGTTTCAATGTACGGCATCATTAAACATGCACTCCATTACAGTAAACCGCATTTACAAAAATATATTATTCGTATTCTATTTATGGTGCCTATTTATGCACTTAACTCTTGGATTGTGCTCAGATTTCCTCAAACATCGATCTATTTGGACACGATTAGAGAATGTTATGAAGCGTTTAGTATTTATAACTTTATGATGTATCTCATCAATTTTCTAAAGTAATACCCCTTGTTAAACTTTCAACAATTTTTTTAATAATTTTGTTTAGATATGAAGTCCCCGATTTTGATATTGTAAAATATTCTAAAAAAAATATCCGATGGCTTTGTTGTTGCCCACCATGTGAGAATGGTCTCTCTGTTTTAGACAAATGTAAATTTGGGGTTTTACAGTACACTTTGATCAGGGTATTGACATCTCTAATAGCTTAGTAAGTTTAAAATTTTCAACCCTGCTGAAGATTAATCGTTTGTTTTAAGTATATCAGAGATTTTTAAAGTTTATAATGAAGGTGAGATTGATTTTAGATTTTCCTGGTCGTATGTAGCTATAGCTAATAATTTTTCTCAAATGGTAAATTTTTTTTTTCATTATTTTTCAATGTTAAAATTTGAAATTAATTTTTTAAGATCGCCATGTTTTGTTTGATTCTTTTTTATACTGTTTTTAAAAATGAACTTGCACCATTGAAACCAATTAGACAATATTTGTGTATTAAATTTGTTGTTTTTGTCACATTCTGGTAAGTTGAAAGAAAGCCTCTTTTAGATATTATGCTGATATCTATTTTTAATTTTAAGGCAATCGATTTTGATAGCGGTTTTAACAAAATTTGGAATCATATCAACAAATCAATGGCCATATTTTCCGACAATTATCGACACTGTAAACGGTCTACAAGACTTTTTAATATGCATTGAAATGTTCATAGCTTCAATAGCGCATATAATCGCATTTCCAGTGACCCCTTATTTGATAGATCAGCGACTAAATTGGTTGTCGAACATTGCCAATGCGGCTAACGTGTCAGATTTGAGTTATGAAGTTAAAAGTCATTATGATCATTTTTATGGAAAAGTTAAAAGTGCTTTGAAGAGAGGACGTTCAAGTGAAACTGTTGTTAATTCAAGTGAAGATGCTGATGAGTATACGAGACTAGTTGTCGAAACTCAAGGTAACATTTTTTTTTAAAATTTCAAAATTTTTTTAAAGACTTTATTTTTTTATAACTAGAAACTTATGGCATTCATGCTCAAATTGAAAATGATTCAAGTGACATAACAGTTGAAATTTAAACACACAAATCTAATAAACTAGCCATCCAACTCAGTGATATTTAGTATTTCAATTCAAAAAAAGTGTATATTCTTATTTTTTTTAACATTATAAAATGATTTAAAAATTATTGCGGTTTATTTTTTTTAATTATTAAAAAAAGGACATGGTTCTATGTAATTTATAAAACAAAAATCTATTGTATATACTTTTTGATTTTTTGTCTCTATTAATTTTTTATCTAATAAATTATTTACTCTTTAAGTCTTCAGTAGCATCATCATGGACTAAAACATATAGTATGGTCATTTTGGAATCAGACCGAACAACAAAAAATATTTTTGAAGCTCCAAAAATATTAAAAAATTTCAATAGTGGCAGCATGAAAAGTTCTTTAACTCAGGAAAGATCACCTTGCTTTGTGAATTGTTTAGAGAAAAATACAAATGGCTTGATTTTTCGTCTTTTATACATTTTTACCCACAATTTTGAATCTTGCAAATGAAAAAATATTTTCAAAATTAAAAAAAAAGAGACATCTCGAAAAAAAATGCAATTAATTTTCAAAAAATTAAATATAACGGGGAAAACCAATTTATTTAAAAATTGAATTTTTGGTTTTTTGAATTTTTTTAAACATGTTAAGTATACCAGCATATTTGACCATATCCCCAAAACATACTGGGGACATGTTCAAACATGTTGGTATACTTATACAAGATTTGGTACGTTGATTTTACCGTTAAAAATTCAAAAAACCAACTTTTAAAATTTTAAAAATTGGTTTTTTGAATTTTTTTAAACATGTTAAGTATACCAGCATATTTGACCATATCCCCAAAACTCTTTGGGGACATGTTCAAACATGTTGGTATACCTATACAAGATTTCGTACGTTGATTTTACCGTTAAAAATTCAAAAAACCAACTTTTAAAATTTTAAAAATTGGTTTTTTGAATTTTTTTCAACATGTTAAGTATACCAGCATATTTGACCATATCCCCAAAACTCTATGGGGACATGTTCAAACATGTTGGTATACTTATACAAGATTTGGTACGTTGATTTTACCGTTAAAAATTCAAAAAACCAACTTTTAAAATTTTAAAAATTGGTTTTTTGAATTTTTTTAAACCTGTTAAGTATACCAGCATATTTGACCATATCCCCAAAACTCTATGGGGACATGTTCAAACATGTTGGTATACTTATTCAAGATTTGGTACGTTGATTTTACCGTTAAAAATTCAAAAAACCAACTTTTAAAATTTTAAAAATTGGTTTTTTGAATTTTTTTAAACCTGTTACGTATAGCAGCATATTTGACCATATCCCCAAAACTCTATGGGGACATGTTCAAACATGTTGGTATACTTATACAAGATTTCGTACGTTTATTTTACCGTTAAAAATTCAAAAAACCAACTTTTAAAATTTTAAAAATTGGTTTTTTGCATTTTTTTAAACATGTTAAGTATACCAGCATATTTGACCATATCCCCAAAACTCTTTGGGGACATGTTCAAACATGTTGGTATACCTATACAAGATTTCGTACGTTGATTTTACCGTTAAAAATTCAAAAAACCAACTTTTAAAATTTTAAAAATTGGTTTTTTGAATTTTTTTCAACATGTTAAGTATACCAGCATATTTGACCATATCCCCAAAACTCTATGGGGACATGTTCAAACATGTTGGTATACTTATACAAGATTTGGTACGTTGATTTTACCGTTAAAAATTCAAAAAACCAACTTTTAAACTTTTAAAAATTGGTTTTTTGAATTTTTTTAAACATGTTAAGTATACCAGCATATTTGACCATATCCCCAAAACTCTATGGGGACATGTTCAAACATGTTGGGATACTTATACAAGATTTGGTACGTTGATTTTACCGTTAAAAATTCAAAAAACCAACTTTTAAAATTTTAAAAATTGGTTTTTTGAATTTTTTTAAACATGTTAAGTATACCAGCATATTTGACCATATCCCCAAAACTCTATGGGGACAGGTTCAAACCTGTTGGTATACTTATACAAGATTTGGTACGTTGTTTTTACAGTTAAAAATTCAAAAAACCAATTTTTAAAATTTTAAAAATTGGTTTTGTGAATTTTTTTAAACCTGTTACGTATACCAGTATATTTGACCATATCCCCAAAACATACTGGGGACAGGTTCAAACATGTTGGTATACTTATACAAGATTTGGTACGTTGATTTTACCGTTATAAATTCAAAAAACCAATTTTTAAAATTTTATAAATTGGTTTTTTGAATTTTTTTAAACATGTTAAGTATACCAGCATATTTGACCATATCCCCAAAACATACTGGGGACATGTTCAAACATGTTGGTATACTTATACAAGATTTGGTACGTTGTTTTTACCGTTAAAAATTCAAAAAACCAACTTTTAAAATTTTAAAAATTGGTTTTTTGAATTTTTTTCAACATGTTAAGTATACCAGCATATTTGACCATATCCCCAAAACATACTGGGGACATGTTCAAACATGTTGGTATACTTATACAAGATTTGGTACGTTGATTTTACCGTTAAAAATTCAAAAAACCAATTTTTAAATTTTAAAAATTGGTTTTGTGAATTTTTTTAAACCTGTTACGTATACCAGCATATTTGACCATATCCCCAAAACATACTGGGGACATGTTCAAACATGTTGGTATACTTATACAAGATTTGGTACGTTGATTTTACCGTTAAAAATTCAAAAAACCAATTTTTAAAATTTTAAAAATTGGTTTTTTGAATTTTTTTAAGACCTGTTACGTATACCAGCATATTTGACCATATCCCCAAAACTCTATGGGGACATGTTCAAACATGTTGGTATACTTATACAAGATTTGGTACGTTGTTTTTACCGTTAAAAATTCAAAAAACCAACTTTTAAAATTTTAAAAATTGGTTTTTTGAATTTTTTTCAACATGTTAAGTATACCAGCATATTTGACCATATCCCCAAAACATACTGGGGACATGTTCAAACATGTTGGTATACTTATACAAGATTTGGTACGTTGATTTTACCGTTAAAAATTCAAAAAACCAATTTTTAAATTTTAAAAATTGGTTTTGTGAATTTTTTTAAACCTGTTACGTATACCAGCATATTTGACCATATCCCCAAAACATACTGGGGACATGTTCAAACATGTTGGTATACTTATACAAGATTTGGTACGTTGATTTTACCGTTAAAAATTCAAAAAACCAATTTTTAAAATTTTAAAAATTGGTTTTTTGAATTTTTTTAAGACCTGTTACGTATACCAGCATATTTGACCATATCCCCAAAACTCTTTGGGGACATGTTCAAACATGTTGGTATACCTATACAAGATTTCGTACGTTGATTTTACCGTTAAAAATTCAAAAAACCAACTTTTAAAATTTTAAAAATTGGTTTTTTGAATTTTTTTCAACATGTTAAGTATACCAGCATATTTGACCATATCCCCAAAACATACTGGGGACATGTTCAAACATGTTGGTATACTTATACAAGATTTGGTACGTTGATTTTACCGTTAAAAATTCAAAAAACCAATTTTTAAATTTTAAAAATTGGTTTTGTGAATTTTTTTAAACCTGTTACGTATACCAGCATATTTGACCATATCCCCAAAACATACTGGGGACATGTTCAAACATGTTGGTATACTTATACAAGATTTGGTACGTTGATTTTACCGTTATAAATTCAAAAAACCAATTTTTAAAATTTTATAAATTGGTTTTTTGAATTTTTTTCAACATGTTAAGTATACCAGCATATTTGACCATATCCCCAAAACATACTGGGGACATGTTCAAACATGTTGGTATACTTATACAAGATTTGGTACGTTGTTTTTACCGTTAAAAATTCAAAAAACTAACTTTTAAAATTTTAAAAATTGGTTTTGTGAATTTTTTTAAACCTGTTACGTATACCAGCATATTTGACCATATCCCCAAAACATACTGGGGACATGTTCAAACATGTTGGTATACTTATACAAGATTTGGTACGTTGATTTTACCGTTATAAATTCAAAAAACCAATTTTTAAAATTTTAAAAATTGGTTTTTTGAATTTTTTTAAACATGTTAAGTATACCAGCATATTTGACCATATCCCCAAAACATACTGGGGACATGTTCAAACATGTTGGTATACTTATACAAGATTTGGTACGTTGATTTTACCGTTATAAATTCAAAAAACCAATTTTTAAAATTTTTAAAATTGGTTTTTTGAATTTTTTTAAACCTGTTACGTATACCAGTATATTTGACCATATCCCCAAAACATACTGGGGACAGGTTCAAACATGTTGGTATACTTATACAAGATTTGGTACGTTGATTTTACCGTTAAAAATTCAAAAAACCAATTTTTAAAATTTTTAAAATTGGTTTTTTGAATTTTTTTAAACCTGTTACGTATACCAGCATATTTGACCATATCCCCAAAACATACTGCGGACATGTTCAAACATGTTGGTATACTTATACAAGATTTGGTACGTTGATTTTACCGTTATAAATTCAAAAAACCAATTTTTAAAATTTTAAAAATAGGTTTTTTGAATTTTTTTAAACATGTTAAGTATACCAGCATATTTGACCATATCCCCAAAACATACTGGGGACAGGTTCAAACATGTTGGTATACTTATACAAGATTTGGTACGTTGATTTTACCGTTAAAAATTCAAAAAACCAATTTTTAAAATTTTAAAAATTGGTTTTGTTAATTTTTTTAAACATGTTAAGTATACCAGCATATTTGACCATATCCCCAAAACTCTATGGGGACATGTTCAAACATGTTGGTATACTTTTACAAGATTTGGTACGTTGATTTTACCGTTAAAAATTCAAAAAACCAATTTTTAAAATTTTAAAAATTGGTTTTGTTAATTTTTTTAAACCTGTTACGTATACCAGCATATTTGACCATATCCCCAAAACATACTGGGGACATGTTCAAACATGTTGGAATACTAATACAAAATTTGGTACGTTCGTTTAACTTTAATTTTAAAATTTTAATTTTTAATTTTTCAATATAAAATTTTATTGTTTTCATTGCGATTGCAATATTTTTAAAATATTAGCTTTTCCTTTTTTTTATTAACTTTCAAAGTTGTGTGGAAAAGTGTTTAAGAGACGAAAAATCAAGCCAAATAGTACAAAAAATAATTACATCCTATCCTTTAATCTTCTTTCTGATCATATTTATGAGTTGAAATTTTATAAAACCGTGGTACAACTATTGTATCACCTGATGGCTTTTTTTAAATTCTGATAAACCTAATGGCTTTGGAATAATTTGGAAAAAATCCTTTTCTAATTAGTACATGCATTTGCATTACATAAAAATGCTTAAAAAGCTTTACTTTTAATCTGGTTTTGGTTAAGTTTGTTTTGATATTTATTTATTTATTTGATATTCATGTACAAATCAACTTTATGATTTAATACGGATTTTTCTTAAACGATTCCACTTCCGCTTATAAGGAAATTACCTTCAGATGATACAAAAGTTGTATCACATTTTCATAAAATTTTAACTCAAAATATTATCTGTAAGAAAAATTAACACTTTTTTAAAATTATTTTTTGTACAAATTGTTTTTTGTTTAAAAATTCACAAAGCCAGATCACCTGTGATAAAGGACGAGTACAGCAAAGAAGACATCCAAAATTTTAGACTCATAAATGTATCTGACACGATTGCAAACATATTCGCCTTAAGTCATCTTGAGTTCCAAGGCATACTAATCTTAGTTTGGATTTTCAAACAACTCATCTTGTAACCAAACAACTTATGTTCTAAATGAAACAATATTAAAATTTATGAAGAAAAATGGGTATGTGCAATCAATGCAAGCAAAGTATACGATAAAATGAATATAACTAATTACTTCAATAAACTTATTGGTAAACTCAACCTCTAGTACGGAGGATATATTATGATGGTTCTCTTGCATTCTTTTAAAACCATAGATTCATCGGAAAATATTTCAAAAAAACACTTGAAGTGATACAAGGCAATCAATATCGATGAATTGGCAAGCCTAATCGAAAAAGAATTCAATCCCTAAAAACCTCAATTGATTATCTTTGGAAAAAAAAAACGAAGGAACCTAAAACAGACCTTAAAAATTTTGCTTTGTTAAGCATGAATTGTGAGTAAATGATGGTTCATACGTACCATGATTAACTCACAGTTCAACAGCAATGTTGATCTTATCTATAAAGATTTTGTCAAGGTATTCGACATCGTTTTAAATCCCCAACTCTTAGCTTAAGTCAAAAGTGTCCGCTTGTATTGACTGTTGTTAAATTGGATAAAATGTTTCTTAAGTGATCGGAAGCAAAGGGTTGTCCTCAATGGTAGACCAACATATGGTCAACAACAGCGACCTAAAAACAAAAATAAAAATAGAATTTCACAAAAAATTCTGCAGAACAATCATATCATATGGATTTGAATCTTTAAAGATCAATAAAATACTTTTTATCTTTAGAAGAAGTTAAAGACAACAGAAGGTACTCTCCTAAAATGCGCTCTTGTGTTCAAATGAAAAGCAAATAAAACTTCACACTTTCATCAAAAAGCTAAACACCAAAACCATTACTTAAAAAAAATCAAAATATCCTTTGTTTAGGATTCGTTGCGAAAATGATAGGCGTTGTTTGACTTAAAGAAGGGAGGGGTATCGGATTTAAAGATTTTAAAAAAAGCCGCGTTTAAATTTTTTAAATTTTAATTAAGATGTTCAAGTCGTAGGCTCTAATTAATAAAAATAAAAAACTAAAACTTTTTCACATTTTTAATAAAAACCCGAATCTCATCACAGCTTATTAATGCAACCCAAACTTGAAAAGAAAATGTTTCGTAACCGATAAATTATGAAATCGTTTTGAACGTGAGTACAAACTCTAAAACGATAAAAAAAGTAAAAAACCAAGCCTTTGCTATGAATATCAACTGATTAGTAGGCTTTTGAAAGAAAAAATCACAGTCGTTAGATTCTCATGAAATAACAAGTACGAAAAAACAACAACAAAAGAAACAAACTAAACAATAAATTCAAAAAAAAAAAGCATAATCACGCATTAAATATTTTTGTATATATTATATTTTTATCTATAAATAAAAAGCCCCAATTTTGAGAAATTAGTTAGTTGAGATTTCAACAATCTCTTACGAAAAAAAACAAACTTGAAAAAAAAAACAAACGAAAAAATGAGTGATGAAAATAACAAGTCACAAAGCTATGACGTGCCAGCAACAACATCAACGGCTGCAACAGCTGCTTACTTTGATTTTTTCGAGTACAAACGTTCGAGAAGCAATTCGCCAAACAATGAACCAGACATGTTAGACTTGTCTTACTTAGACCTAGAAGAATGTGAATCGAATTTAAATTTTGCGTTACAAGCCAATTTAGACGCAGTTTCAACGATCAAAAAAATACTCCTCAACAATAATTTGATCAAAAAAATACCGCCTATTATAAATTTTTTTGCGCATGTAGAGACATTAGACTTATCGTCAAATTGTCTAAAAATCCTTAATGAAGACATATGTCGTTTGAATGGACTTAAACATTTGATCCTACGCGACAACCAATTGGAAGATAACTCTCTACCAAAAGATTTTGGTTTGAGACTTAACAATTTAGAAATAGTCAACTTTTCAGGGAATCTATTCACCCAATTTCCTTACCAATTACTCGAAATAAAGAGTCTAAAAGAAATATACTTAGGGAGTAATAAGCTCAATGCCATGCCGAGAAATTACGATCATCTTCAGCGTTTGGAAATTTTGTACCTTGGTGGTAATCAATTGAAAACCCTACCCGAAGAGATAAGTCAATTAAGAAGCTTGACAAGTTTAAATCTGAGTAATAACTTGTTGACTTCTTTACCTAATAATTTAGCCCGATTGAGAAATATTAAGACACTGGCATTACACGGTAACAATTTAACCCATTTACCAGTCGAGTTAGTAAAACTAAATTTGTTCGAATTGAGTCTTCGTAATAACCCATTGGTCAGTCGATTTGCTAAAGAGTATACTTACAATGTACCGTCTTTATTGGAATTGTCCGGTCGTATAATTAAAACTAAAAATTTACAATACAATACAGGTGTATTGCCAAAGCATTTGGTGAATTATTTAAATTCGGCACAGTGTTGTTTGAATCCAAAATGTAAAGGAGTTTATTTTACGTCCAAAGTTGAGCATATTAAGTTTGTTGATTTTTGTGGTAAATTTCGTGTACCACTTATGCAATATTTGTGTTCATCGACTTGTAATGAAAAAATTACGAATCGTACAATTACAACATCGTCATCGTCTGGTTCGGATATGTCCGACACAGATGATCAATATGAAAATAGATTACTTAAAAAAATTCTTATTGGTTAGTATTAAGAAGATTTTTAAAAATTTTTTTTTGTATTTATTTTTTTTAAATTTTGAATGAAAAAAAAAAAAATAAAAATTTGAGAAACTTGAATAACTTTTTTTGTTTGATTTATTGTTTCGATCCGATGATCTTTGGATTCGTTTTTAATAATTTTTAATATGTGTTGTCTGGAGCCCTGGTACAAGATTAAAACTGCAGGTTTGTAAAACAAATTATGGTTTTCCACAATCACTGTAATCCTCAAAAGGCGCGCGTGTGTCATTCGAAAGACACATTCACCGTTGCCTAATGATTTCAAGAAAGCATTCTTCTCCAATGTTTTATAAAGACTCTATAAGTCAAGTCTTACTAAACAGTGAACTGCTTTAAGGTGACGTTATGGCAGCATCAATTTTCATTATTGATCTTGATAATATAGAAATCAGAAGCAGACCTCGTCACACATTTAAGAAAGTCTTAAAGACTCTCACAAAAGAAACTAAACTTTTGTTGCTTTTCGCAACTTTTTGAAATTTTAGCAACTTTTAAGCAATTTTAGAAAATTTTTTGAGAATTTTTTAGAAAAGTAAACAATTTAAGGCTGTCACTAAAATCCGGACACGGACAGGCGGACACGGACAGCCGGACACGGAATTTTAGCTACCGTAATTCCGTGTTTAAGGACGCGTGCATTAATACCCAAAGTCATATGTGAAGTGCATGCACAGACATTAACCTCTTCCATGTTAAAAAAATACTATTTTAGGTTCGACGCACTATATGTGCATCTTTGGGTATTAACGTGTGATACTAATTGAAAAATCAATCATAAACGTTGAGTTAATATTCAAAAATCCTGGTTTAGTGCAACACTTTTGTTTAAAATTTTTGTAAATAAAAAAAAATATTAAAATATATTATTTTTAAATTTAATTTTAGATGCTGTCATAAAAGACGATTCGGAAAAATATTAAAAAAATATTAAAAAAGTATTGAATTAATTATAAGAGCGGCTTTTAAAGGCATAATTTAATTGAAAAATTGACTCGATTTGAAAATTCTAATTAGATATTTTGTTTTTTGAGCTCTTTTTCCTAAGAACACTCCCATCTTTGTTATAAACAACAACCGGAGTAAAATCAACTGAATTTAAATTTAAACTTTGAGGTGATAGACGTAAAACTTCCGCATTGTGATTTGAAATAATACTTGGCGATTTTGTTCTATTATGTACTGTAATATTATTTTCATCAGTAAACAATGGTAAACCAATTTCCCTTTAGGCAAGACTTATTGAAGAACAAGGATGACTAAAAACTAAAAAATTATGGGCTACTTGTTGATGCTGAATTGGCTGAGCTTGACTTGAAATTGGTTTACCATTGTTTACTGATGAAACTAGGTAAGAAAAAGGGCTCAAAAAACAAAATATCTAATTAGAATTTTCAAATCGAGTCAATTTTTCAATTAAATTATGCCTTTAAAAGCCGCTCTTATAATTAATTCAATACTTTTTTAATATTTTTTTAATATTTTTCCGAATCGTCTTTTATGACAGCATCTAAAATTAAATTTAAAAATAATATATTTTAATATTTTTTTTTATTTACAAAAATTTTAAACAAAAGTGTTGCACTAAACCAGGATTTTTGAATATTAACTCAACGTTTATGATTGATTTTTCAATTAGTATCACACGTTAATACCCAAAGTTGCACATATAGTGCGTCGAACCTAAAATAGTATTTTTTTAACATGGAAGAGGTTAATGTCTGTGCATGCACTTCACATATGACTTTGGGTATTAATGCACGCGTCCTTAAACACGGAATTACGGTATCTAAAATCCGGACACGGACTAAATTTTTTTGAATTACTAAAATCCGGACACGGAAAAGCTATGTCTAAAATACGGACACGGAATCTTTTTTTGAAGACTAAAATACTGACAGAGGATTTCGTAAGCAAAAAGTTGTTACGAGATATCGATGGTGTAATTTTGCGTCGATCTTGTAAAATTGAGTCGAAAGTCGATGAAATAAAGGCTAAAAAATTGTTAGAAAAACTTAAATATCTAGACGTATTAAAAGATCTTGCCTTATTTCTTATTCAATCTTACGCTTTATATTGAATTTTGAAGTTCTTAAGTTCACTTAAAAGAACTTTATAAGATCTTTACCGTTCTTGAATCTCTACTTTACTAGAACTTATTAAGATCTTGAAGAAGAACTTTACTAAGAACCAAATCAAAATCTAATTAAGATTATTAAAAAGAACTATTATCGAATTTTTTCCTGGATCTACTCCTTCCTCTGAAACAGAAACGTTTAAGATTCCAAAAAACTGATCTTATAGTTACACCAGAGCCCGTACTTCAAGGTATATTAAATATTGTATCACCACTGCTTTAACACTAGAACGCCCGAGGGGTTTTTTAGACCCCTACATCGAAAATTAAGTCCTAATTATATCTGAGATAAAAATTTAGGATCGACTTGATCTCAGTATATTTGATTCATTTTCCTCCATATTTTCAGAAAATATAGCTAGTTTGTCATCAACTTTAATGGTTCGTGAATAAAACGGAACCATAGTTTTCGGAAAAAATCAACCGGGCGTTCTAGTGTTAAAGAAGAAGGATATTAAAGTTTGTAGTGTATTTTAGATGCTAAACGAAAACTTTTGAATCCAAAAAGAGATAGAAAATTAAAATTAAATAATAAAATTTTTTTAAATGTGAATTAAATATTTTTCTGTTTTTGTGTCCTATGTTTAAAATAAATTTCGTTTTTGTAATCAAAGGTTGATATTCAACCATTTTTGAAATTTTGTCCGTGTCCGTATTTTAGTTTAAACCGGTCCGTGTCCGGATTTTAGGAGATTCTTAACCAGTCCGTGTCCGTATTTTAGTTTGCTTTTTTTTTTGTCCGTGTCCGGATTTTAGATAGCTAAAATTCCGTGTCCGGCTGTCCGTGTCCGGATTTTAGCGACAACCACAATTTAATAAACTCTTTTATTTTTTTTTAAGAGTTATTAGCAGTGAACATGCACCGAAACAATATGAAACTTTACTATGTACTTTTTTTAACTCGGACTAAAAAACTTTAACTTTTTATCTTATTCCTTTGAGTTGTTAATGATTTTGTTGAAGAAAAATGGAAAAACGTAGAGAAGAGCTTCTACTCACTCTATGGACTGGGTTGCAAGCCAAAAATTACAAGCCCCGATTTAGTGAGCTTCTTGTACAAACAATTTTGCCAATCAATATTCAGATATCATCTTGATACGGTTTGGATTGGTGCTGATAAACTCAGTGAATTCGAAACAAGACAGAATTGGCTCTTAAAAAGAGCTCTCGGTATCAAGAAATTTTCAAGATTCAGACCAATGTTAGAGGCCATCAAAGTGGAAACAATTGAGCAAATTTACTGGAAACATAAAATCTTCTTTCTGAAACAACTTTGTCAAAGTGTTTTGTGTAATAGCCTACTTGTTTTCTTAAAAGAAAACTATGAACAATTTGACCAAAAAAACTCTTCGTACTGTAGACAGAAAAACAATTTGGAAAAGAAAATTCATATCGATACATTCGATTATAATACAAAAACGTCAATTTCCATGGTTGACCATGTCTTCCAATGTGCAAACCGAGGTTTAGTGGACTCAATTAAATTTGTTGTTCAAAAACTTAAGATTGAAATATCACAAAATTTAAACTAATTTTACCTATTTAATATTTTAAACAACTATCTAAAAGTGGATTTTTTTACATAATTTTTTTCTTTTTTCACGTTTTATAAATACTTCTTATTTTTATTTTATTTAAATTTTTCTATTCTTTTTTTTGTGTGTGCCTATGAGGCTTAATTCAATAATAAAATTAAAATTAAAATTATTCCTTTGTTAGACTTTTTGTTTATTTCTTTAGATTTTAGCTAAAACGGCTTACGCTGGTGCCAATTTAAATAAAATAAAATTAATCCAAAAAAAAGATTTTTTTATTAACTTGAGTAATAAAAATGCAACAACAACAATCTAAATCAGTTGAGAGTGAGCTGGAAAATCCAGGCGATGAAACCTTAGATGATGTTGATGTGTCAAAAAAAGTTATAAATGAAATACTCAAAGGTATAAATGAAAAAAAATTGAGTGAACATTCGGATGAGTTGATGGAGAAAGGTGTAAAACAAGCGATCGAAATTACAAAACCTAGCGGTGAACAAATGAAAATAACAAAAATCGTCGAAGCCCTTAAACCAAATAACAATTCCGAGATATTAGAAGAATTAAAAAAGCTTGAAACAAGACTAGATAAAAAAATATTAGAAAAAAAGGTTTTTTTATTAACTTGAGTAATAAAAATGCAACAACAACAATCTAAATCAGTCGAGAGTGAGCTGGAAAATCCAGGCGATGAAACCTGAAAATGAACCGCCAGAAATCGAATCAAATGATGATACAAGCAGCAGTCAACATGTTCAGACCAAACGAGTAAATGTCAATAAACAAACAGTCATCACCAACGAGTCTGTCCCGTCTACTTCAAATAATATTTTGGGAAAAATGTGTGATAAATGCGGTACTAACATGCTTAAAAAGAGGGGATTCTATTGTCCAAAAGTTTGCAACAAAAAAAATTAATTAATAAGTTTATTTGATTATCTTTTTTTTAATTTGTTTTGTCTTAATTAAAAAAATTATTTTTTTATATATATAGTGATACTTTTCTTACTTTTGTTCTTTTTTTATCGTATATATTCTGAATTACTTAATAAATTACAATAAAATTGAATCTGTTCTTTAACTATTATTTTTGTGATATTTTTATTAGATTAGTTCTAATTTTATATAAATTAGTGGTAAGTTTTACTCGTTTTGTGGTTATGAAATATATAGGCTCCAATTTTTTGTATCAAAGATCATTTTTTAACTTAACTTAAATTATAAATTAAGGATTTAACAAGATTTTCATTTGAATTCGATTTGATTTTTAAAATTTAAATTAAAAAATGTTAACTTCTCTAAAAAGCCTACGATAATTTCTAAAGACCATTTTTGTAAAAGAAATAAAAACTCATTTACCAAGTTCGAAATAATTAGGGTCCACAAAAATATGCTGCAGCAAGCTAATGAGTATGTTTTTAAGGCGTTTTTTAGCTTCTTATTCTTTATAGGCCATGGATATTAAGAATAAAAATTCCAAATTAAGCATCTAAGAATTCATATTGATTTAAGCATTCTCAACGTAATAAGCATTTTAGCCAAAGTTTTTATATGAACTCGTCCCGTATCCTTAATCTTAAAGATCAATAAGATTATAAATTTGACGAATGTTTTATTTCTATTGATAGTGATTCAGAAAAAACAATTGATGGGGCAAAGTAAAAATTTTGCTCAAATTTCAATTTGCTCATTTTTCTCAAGAAATTTAAATACGCAATTGAATGCATTGCAAAATTGCAGATGGCTTTCCTTTTTTTTTTAAATGTAAAAATGAATCTTTTAACAGTTAAGTTAGTTCTGTGACCTGCAGTGCAACTGAATTGCGTATTTAATATTTTTGAGCAAAATGAGCAAATTGAAATTTATTATTTTTAATTTTGACTTACCTTAAATTTTATCTATTGAAAATTTCCTTCAAATTTTTATACGTAGTAAGTTTTTCCAATAATAACATTAAAGAGTAAAAGCACCGACCAAAAGCCAAAACAAGGGGTGCAATTTAAAAAAATATTTTTTCTTTAATACATGCTGTGTAAGTTAAAAATGTTTTAAAATCAGCGAGATGGTATTAGTTGTTTGTGTCAAAATCGTGTTTCGAGTTGTGATGCTAAATTATCGAATATGGTAATAAAATGAGTCAAAATTTTTATATTTATAACTGGTTGCAAAAAAAGCGTTAATTACGTGAAATTAATTTTAAAAAAATTCATACTTTTAACTTTTTTAGAATTTCACGATCCAATGTAATATTACATCATGCGGAACAATTTATTTGATATAAAATTAAAGGGAAATGTGATAAAAAAGAATATTTTTTGTTGTCGTTTGAACAAATGAAATTTGTAAAATATATTTTTCTTATAATGTTCTTGTTAATTTTTATATTTGGACTCACAAAAATAAATTCAATTTATGCCAAAAATGAATCGATTCTTTACCAAATGATAAATGATTATTTCACATTAATTGGAAAACAATATAGATTTAACAGCACACGTTCGGATATGGAAAACAATTCGTACAAAAGTTTACAAACTCTTTTAGCTGAAAAATACTCAGAAAATTTGCAAATATTCACAAGTCTCCATCTGGACGAACACATAAACTTGTACAAAGACATGATCCTAAATCATACGAATGTAACTGAGGGAAAATTGTTTAAAATTTATGGTAAAAGAGATTGCTTGTCGTCAAATGATAATTCACAAGAGCTAAAATCAATTTGTCCACATCACAATGAGCTTAGATACAGACAAAACATGTTTCCACAACGACGAGTCTTTGCGAAATGTAATTGTCAACGATGTTTGGTGAGAGACTTTAGTGAACCTTTATTTGAAGTATCTGCTTGTGAGCATGTTTATTCGTACATGCCTGCTTTGTTGAGAGATAATAATGGAACATGGAAGTTTTTTTTTGAGAAAGTTCCAATTTCATGTCGTTGTTCGTTGTTGCTTAAAAGCCATTGAAAATTAGATAAATTTTTGTAGATAAAATTTTGGTTATTTGTGGCACGTAGCAGATAAAAATAGTAAAAAAAAAAGTTTTTCTAAAATTTTACGTTAAAATTTTTGTTAACATGTTTCCATATTGTGACAAATCAGCTTTTAAAATGACATTTTTTTTTAATTTTTTGTAAATTTTATTTAATAAAAAGTTGGAACTCCAATAACTTTTCTTTTCCTGCAATGGCTTGAGAAATTCAGGCTCTTGGTACCCTCAAGAAGCCACTTTCATCGTCTTAGAAACTCATAGAACATCTGACAGTCTCGTGCATCGCTTCCTTAGAGTAGGACAGATATATAAGTCAGATTTTGTTTCAAGTTTTCATCATCAAAAGAGACATTTACACCATAATTGATTTTCATTATTCATTTCATCATTCTTGTTAAAACATGAACTAAGAAATGCTCTTTTTTCGTTTAAATTTAAATTGTTATCATAATTTTTTAAATGTCATGTGATTTTAGCTTGCTTGATGAAAAAAAATATTTTTTATAAGATTTAAAAAGAAAATATTTTGAAAAATGGAAAATCAATGGGAATTTGATAAATTTCACGAAGACTCTTATGGTAAGTCTTTTAAGCCATCGTTTTTTTCAATCATAATCATATCATTTTTTTTTCATATAGAACTTGCCAAAAATGCTGAGGTTAGAAAATTCAAAAATTTTTTGACAACTTACAGCAAAAGTTTGTACAACCTAGAAGAGAATTTACATAAATTTCCTTACAATCAGTTTGACTTTGACTTAGATCCTATTAACCTCGAAGTAATATCTCTTAACCCGAGATTTTAATTTTTTTAAATTTTGACACATTTTTAAAAAAGTCAATCCCGTATGAAGAAGGCAGTCTACTTCAACTTATCAAAACCGATAACAAAGTCCTTAACAAAATAGTCACTGTTTTTGCTGCACTTTGTTCTGAAATCGGGTTTCTAGTCCGTGAAGGCGAGAATAAATATGCATACGGTCTGCTACTCTACGGAGAAGGCCCAGAGGTTTCTAAAGAAGGTGGTCATAATTTGACTCAAATGGCAAAATTTGTGTCATTCTTACAAGAATTGTCGTGTTTTGTCAACCGATGTTACGAAGTCATCAAAAGCACTTTACAACAACTCAACGTTGCTTACTCGACTTTAAAGTACTTTAGGGAAAACTTGCTCTAACCAACTTTTAAACTACTCTTTAAGGGCTGCTTATAAAATCGACACGACTGAAATGCATTTGAAAGCTGTTTTTATGTCTTTGGGAGATTTGTTGAGAACTCTTTTGACCATAGACTTGGCCATTGAGCAAAACCCTCATTTAAAAGATGATTGGAATGCGTACAAAAGGTAAGCTTTAAACAGCTGAAGAATTTCTCTTCTAAGACTTAATTTTAAGGATGGTCAAAAATGTCCACCACAATCCGAACAAGTTTTCCCAAATTGACATCAAAAAATTTTATCGCTTCGAAAAACATTTGATCGAACTTGAAGGAAAGTTGTTGGACGGCTATGTATTTCAAGTAATTTTATAACATCAAGTCAATGGTACTTTTTGTCAAGGGTCTTAAAATGTTTTTAGAACTGTGTTGAGCAATTATTTGATGATAAAAACGCAATGTTGTCCAAAAATCCAGTCCTATCAGTCGAGTTTTTTTTCAATATTAAGCAACTCTTTGACGAAATCGAGCCGAACATAAGTAAGCCCTAAGACCCTCGAAGAAAATTTTTGTAAAAATTTTTTTTTAAGATGAAAATTCTCCCGTTGATGTTCGCCACAAGTTTGTTTCAGTCTGCACACTGACTGTTTTATATAATCAAATATTTCGTAACTTGGACAAAAAATTTTTCAAGTCATTATGGGAAACTAACAAAAAAATACCCGTTATAATCCTAAACGGAGTCTTAGCTTGGTTCAGTAATGATTTCTTGTTAAGTAAACTTCCAAATTTAGTCGGTCAGGTTGACAAAAACCCTAGTCAAAATATCTTGAACACAAAGCAATCATTTTATTCTCTTAAAGTCCTAAGCTTGTCAAAGTAAGTCTTAAGACTATTTTCAATTTAACATTAATCATGTCTTGTTCAAGAATGTACCAACAAATAAACAACTTGTTAAACATTTGGTTTATTAAAATGCAATCATTGAATGATTTATCAGTCCAAGCATGTCAATCATATGAAAGTTTATTTCTACAAGGAATTGAGTATAGTAACTACATGAGTTATACAGTTTCGTTAGTTCTTAATATGGCGTTGAATCTTGGTACATCGATTACAAAATCGAATATTTTAGATCTTTGTAAATTGATTGAATTGGTCAAAGCTATTCAAAAGACTTATTATGAAAAGAAAGAAGTCTTAGCCATTTCGAAACAATACATTTTACAGTCGATTAATAGAAAATTGTTGTCTTTCATTCTAGCCGCAAAGGTTAAAATCACTTTTTTTAAGTCTTAAAGAAAACTCTTTTAAATTTTATATTTTAGAAAAGACTTACATCCGATAAAAAGTACACTGAAAAACGTTTGGATATTCTATCGGGTCTTATTTTGGCTGGAAATGCTTTAAATGGTCCTTGTAAGTAAATTTTTAACGTTCATTAATTTAAAAATGTCCATACCATCTGAATTTGTTATTTCTGATATTGTTACCGTGTTCTACGACCTCGACAACCCGAGAAAATCAATTTTTTCATGAGGGTAAAAAATCGAAAATCATGAGCCTACTCACCCGCTTTTTTCAGCCTAATGATAAGGAGCTTAATTTAAACATTTAAGAACTCTTGATTGGAAAAAGTAAATATATGTTCTGAAAGCTAAAAAGCTATCATTGACGCTGGGACCATTTTCGATGGGGGAAAAAAATTCCCTAGAGCAATACACGGGTGAAAACGGTATAAATAAGGGCATTTTTCAGTCAAACTGCATCTCCTCCTAGGGGAACAGCAATACCGAATTTTTTTTTGTATCTGATTAAACAAGAGGCGATTCTCTACAAATCTCAGGATTTACTTTTTTTACAGTCAAGTCCCACTTATATCACCACCCACTTAAGTCACTGTTACACATATATCACTGGAGAGATTAAGACTAAAGAGTCAGTTTTAATGTAAATCGATTCCAGTTAAGTCACATTTCATTTTTATCACTGCAAAATGGCTTGACAAATAGGGTGATATAAGTGCTACTCGACTGTATAGGCTTTTTTGCACCCTTTTTAGCGCCCAAACCCGATTTTCAAAAATAAAAATGTTCACTATCGATATTAATATGTTTTCTAGGGTTTTTTTATACAAGAATTCAGAATTCTAAGTCAAAAAGTGTTAAATCACACTTCTTTTTCGTTTTTCATTTTTATTACTTTTTTTACCCCCATGAAAAAATTGACTTTCTCGGGTTTTCGAGGTCGTAGAACACGGTAACAATATCAGAAATAACAAATCCAGATAGATTTTGAATTTAATGAACCTTACATTAAAATTAAAGAATTTTTTTGTTAAATTTGTTCTAAAGGTACAAAAGAAAGACTTTTAATCGCTGGTTTTGGTTTGACCATCTCAAACAGAATGGTAAATTGAATACCTATACCTACTCAAAAAAACCCTAACCCCTTATTTTTATTAGAAAACTTTTAAACAAGACGAGAATGTTGACGAACTTTTGCGGAAATTGGAAAACTTTGCGTATCTCGAATCTAAAATAAAACAATCATGTGACTTTAGTTATCTTTACTGGCATTTTAAAGTTATCACTCCGATCTATCTAACAGACATTTACGAGAACGCAAACATCCCTAACAAAATTCAATACATTGTTTGGGCTTTGAGAGACATTTTGGAAAAACTTAATTTTTCACGGCATACGAGTAGCGACTTGGTATCGGAAAAGTATCTAAGAGACTTTTTAAGAATTCTTAACAAGAACTTTTTAGAACGTGTTTGCCGTGATATTGAAACAGACTTGAGATTATCAATCCATTTGGATTTGAAATCAGATCAATCAAAGTTGTTCAAAGACGGTATCAAAGACTTGTCGAAATTTGTCAGCTTACAACCAATAGTCATTCACGACAAATACATTGACATAAAAAGTAAGAAAAATGTAGACTTTTAGTTACCTTAACTTGTTATATTTTGTGTTTAAGCTCACGTGATCCAATATTTGGACAGGACTTTTTATAACCTAACAGCCGTTGCTTTACACGATTGGAAAGCTTACAGTGAAATGAGAAATTTAGCTGAACAAAAATATAATTTAGTCTTATCGGAACCGTATTTACCAAGTTCGACTCTTGAACAAGGTCTCGATGTCCTCGAGGTCATGAGAAATATTCATATCTTTGTTACTCGATACCTCTACAATATGAACAATCAAATATTCGTTGAAAAAAATAGTCAAAATAAATGTTTAAATACAATAAACATTCGTCACGTGGCAAATTCGATAAGGACCCATGGTATTGGCATTATGAATACAACAGTCAATTTTACATACCAATTTTTAAAAAAACAATTTTATATATTTTCACAATTTTTATTTGACGAACATATTAAGGCCAAACTTATACGAGATATAAGTTTTTTTAAAGAATCAAAAGCAAGTTTAAATCAAAAGTATCCGTATGAAAGAGCCGAAAAATTCAATCGAGCTATACGTAAACTTGGAGTATTAGCTGATAATCAAACTTATTTGGATCAATTTAGATTATTGATTGCGCATATTGGTAATGCCATTGGGTATGTTCGTATGATTAGATCGGGTGGTTTAAATTTTTGTAGTAATTCGATTCGGTTTGTACCAGATATTGATGATATTGTTAATTTTGAAGAGTATGCGAGTGATTTGAAAAATAAATTGTCAGACCAAACCATTCTAGCTGCGAAGTAAGAGTTATACAATTTTTAGTTTATTTTCTTAAAAAGTCGCTCTCCCATTTTCTAATCCGGGCTTGGGACCGGCCATGGCATGGTTACGACTATGCTGCTGCCATCCACCCTAGTGACTGTGGGACGTTCATCATAAACAGCGTCACTCATCCGAGTCAAAGACTGCGAATTCGACAACTATTCAGACTAGCCTCAAACCAAGCGTATTCTCCTCGTTGGAGAATACTTAACTTTGTCACTAGGGTTACACCAATTGCTAAATGGGTCTGCTGTAAAACAAGTTCTTGCGCCTCTACCCAGGGTCCTAAACGGCGTGATGGTCAAAGCTAGCGCCACCCCAATACGACAAGATTCGAACGCGATCCTTAGACCATCACATTTAGAACGGTGTTAGAATGGTAGTAACATCGCCGCCCTCCCATTTTCACATCCGGGCTTGGGACCAGCCAAGGCATGGTTACAATGTTAAAAACATGATCCTACACGACTATTGTGGAAATTGAACGTTCTGAGAAAACTAATTAACATTTTTTACTTTAGAAATTTGGACTCAATTTTAGCGAATTTGGTGAAAAATTTTAGCGAAGGCTCAGATTATTTCAAAATTTTAGTCGATGTTTTTAAGAATGAATTTCGATCCGAAAAGAATATGCATTTGAAAAATTTTTACATCATCCTTCCTTCTTTGGTAATTTATAACTTTTTGGTTTAAAAAACTTGATTAATTTTTTTTGTTATCGTTTTAAGACCCTTAACTATGTTGAGTACATGATTGGAGCTAAAGAAAAAATAAGCAAAAAGAACAGTAACGATGCAGCATTTACAGATGATGGGTTTGCAATTGGTATAGCTTATATTCTAAAGCTATTAGATCAAAATCATGATTTTGATTCTTTACATTGGTTTGATTCGGTCCGAGACAAGTTCAAATCAAACACAGTAAGTTTTATTAGGAATTGTTTTAAAAAAAAACAACAAATAATTTTTTGCTTGAAAGGATTCGATTGTGAATCAACAAAAAACCCAACAAACAGACGATAAACTAGTTCAAACTCAAGCACTTACTCTGCAACGTTATTCAACGTATCAAAGAGAGTTTAATTTATTACAATATGCATTGTCAAGTGCTCAAATATTTTTCAGATCCGATGAGGAAAATAATGAAAAATCCGAATGAGAATTTTCTTGAGATTTTTATAGTCAAATAAAATCAATTTAGTTTATTTAATCTATTTATTTATTTGAATAAAATTTTTTAGTGCTTAAAATTCAAAACTTTGGTACTTCTTCTTTAAATTTTCGATTTTATTACTCTAGTCTACGACCCTGATAACCTCAATAAATCATAAGAAATTACATCAAAAAAAGAAGAATTTACATCTTAATATTTGATAAAAGTGTATCAACATAGTTACGTAAGTCTTTCATCAAAGGTTATACCAAGATTTAGTTGAGTTAGTTGATACAGTGGTTCTTGCGAAAATGTAACGTTCTGTTTGGAAAGCGTTCAGAACTGTCTTTAAAAACACTTCCGTTCTAGTTCCAAACGTTTTCCAAAAGGGTATCGTGTCCGTTCCTAAACTCGTTTCTCACTAATGAAAAACGAAAAACAGTCCGGAAACTTTTTGAAAACATTTACGGAATAGAACGGAACTGTTTTTAAAGACCGTTCTGAACGCGTTCCAAACAGAACGTTACATTTTCGCAAGAACCACTGTAGCTGTGAACAGTTAAAGAAGCTTAGATTCAAGTTAAGCTTAAGAAATAAGACGATTTTCAGGTGAAAAACTTTTTTGTCGGTCTGTTGTAAATAAAGAATTTCACCTGTGAAAAGTGGAAAGTAACTCATAGACGAAAGAGGACTAATAACCGAACCCTGAGGAACACTTTTGTTCTTATAACATATATTTCACTGAACCTTCTATCGACCAATACACAAAATTGCCTCAGATGTAGAAAGGAGATTATCCATTCAATGAGATAAATAGGGACACCCATCTGAAAAATCTTATAAATTAGACTCTCGTGCCATACACGATCAAATGCTTTTGATGTATCAAGGAATAAATTACAAGCACTTTTACTTTAGATAAAGGACTCACTAATCTATTGGATTAAGAACATTAAGTTATCAGCTGTCCTTCTAATATTGCAAATACCTGATTGTTCTTTTGCTATGAGAGAGTTTTTTTCGAGAAACTGATTTTGCCTGTTTGTGACTGTATGAGTTATTTAGCTTTCTACTGCACTTGTACCGAACTTTCACTTTTTGCGCAGCGAACTGTAGCCGTAGCGTACCCATAGCGTACCGAACCGTACCCTTGCCGTAGCGTACCTAACTTTCCGTACTCACCGTTATTTTTTCTAACTTTGCGATTCTTTATCATTGGTGCAAACATAAATCTAAGTAAAACTAAAAATAACTCAAGTATAAAGTATACAGTGGTGCTATGATACCATGAATTCACCAATGAAGTAAAATTACGTTAATTCACCAAAATTGACAATAAATTACGTAAAATGTCTCAAATGGAGGAATTTTCAGACGATCTAGTGTGTCAAACAGATGCAAAATTTTTAATGGTCAAATATTAACAATTATCAATAACTGCACAATTTGTGATTCTTCATCTTCTTTATCCGACTGTTGTTTTTCAACATTCGGTGACGTATGATTTCCATAATTTGCGACCACTGGCAAGTTTCTCAATTTCAGCTCTTGTTACCTCAGCTCGTTTCGGGAACAATTATTCAATGATGTATTTAAAGTAGCTTGTGGGCTTACGACCTCGTTTGCAAGTACCTAGTCCCGTTTCGGGTTCGTAAAATATAAAAATTTTTGCTGGCTCATTTTCCGGTCTTCTAAGCGTGAGCATACCGAAATTTCGATTTTTTTCAAAAATTTAGGAAATTTTGTGTTTCACCAAATTTCACCAAAAATAACGTAAAATAACGTTAATTATCGATATTTTACGTTAAATGACGTTTTCTAGAATCAGTCATTTTACGTAATTTATTGTCAATTTTGGTGAATTAACGTAATTTTACGTAAAATGTGGTGAATTCATGGTATCATAGCACCACTGTATATAAAAATAACAAAATTACTCCTCAAATTTTGATTTTTTAGATAAAAAAGAAATTTTTTTTTTCCTAATTGGTTTATAAGAATAAGTGTTTTTTAAAATTAGTTAATAAGAAAATAAAAGGTCGATATGTGAGGTGAGTAAGATGGGTACGGTACGCTTCGCTGCGCTGCGCCTACGCAAATGGTGAAAATTCGGGTTAAAAACACTTAGAAAAACCTAGAATTAACAAAATCGAATCGAAATTATACTGTGCTACATACGACCGTAATTTCAAATTCGTTATGAAATTCGAGATTTAACAAAATCTAAATATCAATATTAAGATCTATGAGTTGTCAAGCCATTTATCAAACTTCTCAATGGTTCATTTATCCTGAATTTTAAAATCAAATTAAGCCTTCTAAATATTGACCAACTCTCTGCTGTTGAACGTGTAAGTTAATCAATCTCTGATAATCTTCGTTAACCGTTTGTGGATTGCTTTCCCCTATCTCAACCACAGTTAAAGCATATGAATGCCTTATCATTTTCCCAGACTTAACCAGAACCTCTGGTCTTAATTATTTCTTAACGTTAAGAGAAAGTTTAAATTAAATTTGACCAGATAAACAAAACAAAATATTTATTCAAGCTCTTAAGAATACGATTTATTTTTTGTCATATAGAGATATTTTGCCTTCAATGTCTTTGTAAAGTCGATAGCTTTGGTAAATTTCTTTGAACGTTATTTTATTAGCTGTACAATTGATATTTTTTTGTAATACTTTTATAACTGTGTCAAGTCTAATCATGTCTTCAGGTTTCATTTTGTGAAATGATATAAAACTATCACTGCAACAATTGACACCCTTTTAGATTCAAAAAAAAAATTTAATTTTAATCGTTTCAGGGCTAGATTAAAAAGAGTTACTTGTTTGGGTAGAAATTTAGCATACGATTGTAGCCATTCTTGATTTCCGTTGACCATCTCACTTATAGAACTCGGAAAAAATCTATTTTTGTTTTCCTCATCTAACGATCGTCCCATATAAACTCCAAGACTTCTCAAACATTTTCCAACATCGACATCTTCTGTACCAGTGTTTTCACAAATAGAATAATTTTGGTGTAATTTAGAACCGATTCGGGTCAACGCTTCTCGACTTAAGACGTAACCAGCCCCACCTGATTGGTACCCTCTTTTTACTAATATCTTAAAATCGAATCCATATGTCACTGGTTCTGAAAAATTTTTTGAACCGAGAAACTTTCTCAAGTTGTCCATTTCGATGTAAGTATCATCATCGGCTTTTAGATACCAATCATAATTTTTATATTCCAAATAGACATCTCTTAAAGTCATAAAGACTTTGTCTGTAAGTTCACCATAAGAATCGTTCACTAAACCTTTCGGGTACAAAAGTAAATTTTTTTCACTGAAGATTTCATTTTGATTGGTTAAGTTTAACGAATAATTAAGAGTAATTAGTTTGTAACGATCACATTTATGAGCCCATAGATTTACAATGGTCCTTGCTCGACCAGTTTGGAACCCATTAGGTGTTGTTAAAATGAAACAAAATAAACGAGATTTTTGGAGTTGCGATCGATTAAAGATATTTGAAAACCCATTTTGAGTATCAAAAAAAGTTATGAAAACAAATATTGTGTAAAAAACCAATAAAATTAAAATTAAATTATAAAAATTTAAATTTCGAGTAATAATTTTCATTGGTAGTTTGAGTTAAATTAATAGAGGATATTTCATTTTTTGTTTTTATTTTGTTGTTGTCAACTTTGTTGAATGACTAGATTGGATTAAGAAAATCAAATATTAAGAAAATATTCATTTTTACTAATGAAATTTAATTAGAGATATCTTGAAATTAATTTAGTGAATATAATCAATTAAAATGGGATTATACATCAGAAAGGATCACTATATATCATTTTCAATACCCTTAACAACATTCACGTAGTACTTAAAGTTAAGTGACATTTATTTTTTACTTTGTCATATTTGAAAAAAATATTGTCGTAACCATGCCTTAGCCGGTGAATATAGCAATAGGTGTAACTGCTGTCATTCTAACATCGTTCAAAATATGCTGTATTACAGGTACGTGTGTCTAATTATTCCATTCAAATCTTGTCGTATTGGGGTGCCGCTGGCTTTAACCATCACAACGTATAGGATCCTGGCAACGAACGCAAGAACTTGTAGACTCATTTAGCATTATTAGTGCCAATCCCACAGGCTTGAGCCCTAGTGACAAAGTTAAGCTTGGTTTATGGTTCCAAGCTAAGTCTGGATAGTTGTCGAGTTCGCAGTCTTTGACTCGGATGAGTAACGCTGTTTATGATGAACTTCCTACAGTCACTGGAGTGAATGACAGTGGCATAGTCGTAACCATGCCATGGCCGGTCCCAAGCCCGGATTAGAAAATGGGAGGACGACTAGTCTTTGTTAACCTTATAATTTTCTATCAACTTTACATGTGATATAACTTTTTAATTTCTCAATCATGTCATTTATAAACACGCATATATTTACTTAAAAGAAGTGACTATTGACACGGTATGTGCCAATAAACATAGAATATTGACACTATAAATTAATAGTGCATAATTCTAACTTTTGGACACAAGGAAATTTTTCTGGAGGCTCAAACAAATGAAGATCCTATCTGAAAAGCGCTTGGTTATACAGCGTAAATTATCGTCAAATGTTACAGTGTCAGTCTGAACTTTTTTACCTTAGAATCGGAGTATGATCCTAAGACGGAGTTTAGGTTAAGGGTCATTAGCCGAACAGTGGAGCCTCTGTGTTAGATTAACAGTCGCGTAATTTCCGACTCAGGCTCAGACTCCGATTCTGACTCCAAAATTAAAAAGTTCGCGCTGATACTGTACATGTAACTTAACCTAAATACTCGGGTTTTAGCGGAATTTCTGATTGGTTGAAAAAAAATTGGCCAGTGAAAAAGTTCGCTAAAACACGAATATTAGGTTTAGCTACATGTTTCTTTTAACGATAAATTACGGCATATTTATGCAACGGGAATTTTACCTTTAATGAAGTCAATTTTGGATCCTTTTTCAAATCGAAAATGTATTTTTGCTTGGCGCTTATTTGATCCATTCCTCTCATTCTCTCATGCTGTTTGTAACTACTTTTTGGACGATTTTTACGATTCAAAACTGTGATAAGATGACTAAAGAGTTAAAGAAGATCATTTAGTCATGGACAAAAAGGAGTGTATATTTCTCATCGTTAGAGTCTCTTTGAAGGATGTCACTTATTAACTTGATATATAAATACTTTGCACCAATTCATTAATCGACTAGGTCTTGTGTTTTTTTAAATCGACAAAGCTGTTCTTGCCGAAGCTTAATATGAGCATTTGCTATGAAAAAAATATGCTTTAAATCAACCGAGTTAAATCTATCTAAGTGTAAAGTGATGTACTTAGGCAGAAGAAAAGAAAAATTTTCATACGAAATGGTTAACTCGGGAGGGAAACATGTGCTGGATGAATCAAGTCAAGAAAAAGATCTTGGAGTTATGATTACCAATGACAAACAGTGTACGTATGCTGCAGCAAAGGCTAACAGGGTCCTCGGACAGATAAAAATTCATTCAGATATCTCGGCCATGAGACGTTAAAGCCTCTATACACTGCATTAGTGAGACCACACTTGGGGTATGCGGTAAGCTCATGATGTCCGTATTATAAGACCGACATAAAGATCTTAGAGAGAGTACAAAGAAGAGCATCAAAGTTGGTTAAAACTGATCAAATCTAAACCCTATGAGATACGCCTAAAAGAACTCAATTTAATGAGCTTAGAGGATAGACGCCGTAGGGGCGACTTGATACAAATGTACAAGTTGGTTAATGGTTATGAAGATATAAATTTGCTCAACGGTATCAATTTCGCAAAACCTACCACAATCAATTTCAAGAAACAGTTTCAAGAACATCATCGATGAGAAAGTTTTTGGGATGACACAAAGCAAATGATGCCAAAGCCCATCAAGGGCTAAACGCCTTAGTGCGTTGGTATAGAATTTTTCTATACCGCAGCTCACACTAACTAACTAACTTTGAAACGAACCACTCTCAAATCGATAGACATCAAAACTATGATTGTTTTATTTGGCGTTATGACTTTAGTTACGAAATTGATTGACAACACTATACTACATTCGAATCGTGGTTGGATCCTTGAATGGATTAAAGATTTCTTAAGAAACCGTTTTCAAAGAGTAGTGTTGGGTGACTCGTGTTCGTCTTGGAGTCAAGTATCAAGTGGTGTCCCCCAAGGATCAGTATTAGGACCTCTTCTTTTTGTTATATATATATATAAATAACCTACCCGAACAACTAACTAGTGTTTGTAAATTATATGCGGATGACAATAAGATTTTCAGCATACATAGAAACTGTCTTTCACAAAGAGAGCTACAATTCGACTTAAACAGGGTTCTATTATGGTCTAACGAATGGGAGATTCCGTTAAACGACAAGAAATGCAAAGTTACACGATATGGTAACAGTATCGAGGAGCCTAATTACGTAATGATAAGCGGTGATGGTAGTGCACAGAAGTTGCTAACGAGCTGTGGTGAGAAAGATTTGGGTGTTATGTTTCCAAATGATCTGAAATGGGTGAATCATGTTAACAATGTTGTAAACAAAGCAAATCGGATGTTAGGTATGATTAAGAGATCATTCAGCTTTTTAGATTGTAAGTCGTTTTTGCTTCTTTATCAATCATTAGTTAGACCACACTTAGATTATGCGGTAAGTGTATGGAATCCATATCTGAGACAAGACATTAATTTAATTGAGAAAGTACAAGAGAGAGCTACAAAAATGGTCAAAGCGTTAAAAAATCTGAGTTATGAGGAAAGATTGGATAGATTGAATTTATCGACCTTGGAAGTAAGAAGAATCAGAGGTGATCTGATCCAATTTTATAAGATAATGGCTGGTTATGAACAAATTAGATTTACAAGTCGTATAAATTTCAGCATCAGTAATTACTCAAATAGGAGGAATGTGTACAAATTGACAAAAGAGCTCAACAAGAATTGTAGAGCAAGAGCAAACTTCTTTACAAACAGAATCGTGAATGTTTGGAATAGGCTACCAAACAATGTTGTTCAAGCAAGGAATTTGGATTCTTTTAAAGCGAAGTTGGATGAATGGATGTATGGTAACTACAAAAGCCAGTTTGGCTAAGTGCTCATAGCACTGCACTCTGTGCGCAGTTAAACTCACTACTACTACTACTACTACGTCAAATATTTATTTTTAATGAATTCATCTAATAAGGCTTTAAATATTAATCTGATACGACATTTTCTCTAGATAGTTGAAATTTAAAGAATTAAATTTATTAACTGATTTTAATTGAGAAAAATTTTATAAAAAATCTAATTGATTTTAAATAATCCTTGGGGTAACTTGTGAAATTTAGAAAATTCGCTAGCAAAATCTTCTAAATTTAAGTCGTTAATCTCCTTGGTCAAATGATAATTTCGTTTATTGACCTCAAATGCTTCACATATCAAGTCAATTGAACCATTATCATTCAAAAAATAATGACAAGTATTAATTCCCGAATTCCATAACTTTTCATATAAATTCGGATTTGATCTCTTTATTTCATTAAAATCTGGTAATTGATTACTTGCTTTTGCTATCTTATCGATCAAAATCGTGTGTTGACCATACGGGTATCGAGATTTTTTATCATCAAATCGCTTTTTTTCATCTTCATTTATTTCAAAAAGCATCAAATCTCTACGCGGTAATTCATTTTTACCAGTGAACACTCGACATGCCCAATTGGCTTGAAGCTCACTTCCTGTATAATACGATCCTTCAACTTGACCAACCATGGCGAAATTTTTTAAATCAGGATGAAATGTACATTTGTATAAAATAATTGAAAATCTATAATTTTTTGTATCGTATTTTATCGTTTCTAAAATTGATCTCTCAAAATAATCACATGCTATGTCGTAACCAGCACAATAAATAATTACATCGCAATCTTCAACAAGACCATTTTCTAGCACAACTGAATCATCTTTAAATTCTTTTATGTTTGATTTGATTGGTTTAATTTTCCCTTCTTTGACATAAGGTATATAATAATCTGATACTGCAACTAGTATTTCTTGATTTGGATCGGTCAAATCCACATATAAATTTGAATTACTTTGTTCTTTGTTCGTTTGATACGGAAAAATTTTTGTAAAGAATTCAATTTTTGAGTTTTTTATTTCTTGTGGTGTTAGGTCAGACGAAGGGTAATGAAAAACACGTTGATTATAGAACATTTCAATTGGTACTATTTTATAATTTGAATCCGATACTTTTTGACAAACGAGTCTTGGTGAAACTAAATAAGGTCTAGGAAAAATATTAGTGACTGTTTTTGCATGACCAACAAGAGAGGCTGATATCTCTGTCCCGCTAATAGAACATCCCAAAACGATTACCTTTTTATCTATCAATCTCGGGTCGTTCAAACGATATTCACAACTGTGCATTTGTAAACCTTTAAATTGAGACGAATTCTCAATTTGAGGGATCCTTGGTTTACTGTGAAGACCAGATGCGATTATTAGAAAGTCGAATACTTCGATTGACTGAGTGTTAGTCTTGATGTCTAATAACTTTAACTCCCATTTGTTAGTGTCTAATTTTTTGACAAATTCAACTTTTGTTTCGAACCTAATGTGTTCGTTTAACTTGAACTTTTGAGCATAAGACTTGAAATATTCGTGAACTTGCTCAGCTGTTAAGTAAATTGGAGTGTCGTTAGGCCACGGGTGATCATGAAACATCATAGTGTATTTTGATACGTTTGAGAACATTCCATTCCAAATTGCAGTTTCATTATTTCGAGACCATAAGCCTCCAATCTGGTTGGTTTTTTCAAGTATAACAGGCTCTAAGCCATTTTCTAAAGCGTATTTAGCTGACACAAGACCAGCTCTTCCAGCTCCAATGATAGCTACTTTTTTCAAAGACATTTAAACATAAAATGTTGTTTTTTTTAAAAGTCAAGTTTTAAAAAATAGAGAGATAAAAATATCTTCAAAAAGATAGTCTTTCATTTCTTTGATATTTTTGATAAATAGGTCATAGATGGAAAAAAAAGAGCAAGGGGGATAAGGGAGTATAATTTAGACAAGAGTTGTTTTGAAATGAGTTAAAAATCATTTATTTTCCTTTATTGAAAACAAGATACTGAAAATAAAATCAAATCCTCCTATTAGGTCTCAAACAATATTTGATTCTAAATAAATCTGCTTCCATGATAATTTAAATTAAAATTAATTCTATTAAAAAAAAAGTTTGAAATTTAAAACACTGTTATGAAATATAAGGCTATGAACGAAACAGTGAATTTGTTTGTCCTAAGTTTTACTTTTTTTTAAAATAAGGTTCCTCCGAGGCAAAACGTCCACGCTATCTGAATAAATGCTAGAAATCGGGAACCTTTAAAATTATTGAATTTTCGCTTTTTGACCAAAAATTCGTAATCCTCGTGAAAAAATAGCCTAAAAAACATTTATGCTTATGCATTTTGAAATTTATTTCTAAAAGTCAATTGTGAAACCTTCAAGGCTTTTTGTTTGACGAGCCTTGAAGAAGTTGAGTTCGAAAAACAGTTAATACTGTTTCAAATTAGCACATAAATGATATTTATGATACAGAATCTGATAGAACACAAAATTTTACACAGTCAAGATTTAATTTTAGTCTAAAAATAGTTTCAATAAGGGTTTTTTAGGGGTTAAAAACAAAAAAAACAGCAACAGTATTTTAAAATAATTGAGCTATTTTTTGAAATACTGAAGGAACCATTATTATATTGAGTTATTAATATTTTGTAGGGTAAATTTACACAAGGATACCGAATTTTTGGTTTTTCATTTTAGCTCCTTTTTAGGGATTTATTAGGTATCCCAGAGCTTTAAAAATGAAAAGTATAAAACAGACAATTAGTTCAGAATTTCTTGCTGTACAAGTTAAACTGTAATAAAATTTATGTTGTTTGTCTTTCTCTGGAGGAAATGTCAAAAAACTAAAAAAAAAAGGGCTTTTTTTCGTTTTTAAGCCCCAAAAAAAACTTTTGAAACTTTCCTTATCCTAAAATTATCATTAACTTGTATAAGGTTGAGCGCTCTTTCAGATTCTGTATCAAAAAATTTCAATTATGTGTTAATTTGAAACAGAAGTGACAGTTTTTCGAAGCCAACTCCTTCAAGAGTGATCAAACTTGGACCTACTTTGCTCAAAAATTTGATTTTTTTAGACCCTCTACTTTATTCTGTTTACCAACTCAAAAACCAAAAATTTAAAACGGCTGTAATTAAAATCGCCACTTGTTTATTTCATCTCTTATTCTGTTTACCAACTCCACTATGGTACAAGTTCATCGTTTAATATGAGTTGAATTCTTTTTAACAAATTGAGAATAAAATACTTTGGTTCTGATTGAACCTTATCTTCGTCTCATTATGTCTTATTTACCTAATCATTTCCTTATCTTTTTTTTTCAATTTTAGAGTGAATAATTTAAAATCTTTCGAAAAAAGTAGTTTTATCAATTTTTGAAAAAAAATGATAAAAATTTTAGACAAAAAATCTTTGGTCATACTTTTTCTTACACTTAACTTGCTATGTATGATTTATTTTTATTTAAACGATTACAAAAGTCCTTATAAATTACCTCTCCTTTTTTTATCGAAAAAATCACATAAAATATTTTGTTTTATTCTCACTACCCCGAATGGTTTTAAATCGAGTCGAACACAAACAATCACAAATATATGGGCTAGTAAATGTGATAATCATAAATTTGTACTTCTCGATTATTCATTAAATATATCAACCCCATTGACAAGTCTTTTTAAACAAGAAGATTTGTTGTTACACCCGGATGGTCTTGTAAATGATTCATATCAGAAACTAACAGACAAGGTATTCATGACCTTAAGAGACGTTTATTTAGAGTATGAGAATTATGACTGGTATTTGAAAGCTGATGATGATACCTACATCGAAATGGATAACTTAAGAGAGTTTTTAAGCGATAAAAATCCGTTTGATCCGATCTCGTTTGGTCATAATTTTAAAGTTATAGTCAAAGATGGATACCATTCGGGTGGTGCTGGATATGTCCTTAGCAAAAAAGCATTGGACAAAATTGGTTCAAGTTTGTACGCGAATTATTCGAATTGTCAAAACACTGGTATAGAAGATGTCGATGTAGGTAAATGTTTAAGAGAATTAGGAGTCTTATCGGGTCAGTCTATAGACGACGAAGGTAAACAAAGATTTCTTCCGTTGAGTGTTATTCAAATGGTCGAGGAAAATAATGATTGGCTAGACGTGTATTCACAAAACCCTCCCAAAAAAGTATTTTCAATTAAACTTTTTTGTTTTTGATTTTTATTAATTTTGAAACAAAGGGTGTTGATTGTTGTAGTGATAGTTTTATCTCATTTCATAAAATGAAACCTCAAGACATGATTGAATTAGACACAGTTGTTAAAACTTTACGTAAAGGTAAGAATAAAAATCCGAGTTTTCGTCATGTTTATTCAAATTATTGTTTGTATAAAAATTTAAATAAAAAACTAAGTGAAAAAAGCTGAAGGAGATTACTTTAATTCGTTTCCAGTTCCGAGTTAAGGGTCTTAAAAAAAAATTAAAAAATGAGCATTTTTCAATTAAAATATTTTATTTGTTAAATTTTTTTATTTTTAAATGAAAAAGCAACATTCATAGACTGTTGAGTTCATTTAGAATGAACCGAATGATCCGAATGAAGCTGGAGCAGCGTGAGCGAATGAGTTGGTATTAAATGAGTTCAAACCGAATGAAGCTGATTCTAAACCAAATGATTGTTGACCACCAAAAGCAGCTGATTCTAAACCGAATGATTGTTGAGCAGCGAAAGCTGGAGCAGCACCGAAGGTTGATGGGAATGCTAAATTAAAAAAGTATTAGATTAAACTAATTCAGTTGAGAAAAGAACTTTTTAAATCTTACAATTGAACATTTTTGTTTTTTCTGATAGTTTTTTAAAACTTGATGATTCTTTTTCCCATTTTTTTGGTTTTTATTTAAAGGCTCTTTTTGGTAAGGCATGAATAATTTATCGATTAAGTGCTTTTATTTTTGATTAACCAGTTCATGATTACTAGTTCCAAAATTTAATTTTGAATCTTGATTTGAAAAAAAGATAGACATTGAGAAATAACCAGTTCTAAGCAATTTTCTACAGTCTTTCAAGTTTTTGAAGATGTATTTTCTTTGTTTATGGAAAATTTCCGGATAAGTTTCTTTGTTTTCCGATTTTTTATTTTGAAGTTTGAATAATAATGGAAAAATTATCAAAGTTTGGTTAAAAATTAGCCATGCTTGTCGATGTTTTCTTGTAAGTTTTTGTCTATAAATAAATTGTTTGAAAGATTCATTAGAATCATTATTCAAACAATAAACAAAATAACAAAAATGTTCAATTGTAAGATTTAAAAAGTTCTTTTCTCAACTGAATTAGTTTAATCTAATACTTTTTTAATTTAGCATTCCCATCAACCTTCGGTGCTGCTCCAGCTTTCGCTGCTCAACAATCATTCGGTTTAGAATCAGCTGCTTTTGGTGGTCAACAATCATTTGGTTTGGAATCAGCTTCATTCGGTTTGAACTCATTTAACACCAACTCATTCGCTCACGCTGCTCCAGCTTCATTCGGATCATTCGGTTCATTCTAAATGAACTTAACAGTCAATGAATGGATGTTAATTTTTCATTTTAAAAATAAAAAATTTAACAAATAAATTATTTTATTAAAAAAAATTGGAATTTTTAAATTTAGTTTCTTCCAAAAGTACCATAACTTCCTCGAAGCTGGGAGTTTCTCAAGGCTCAGTTCTTTGTCCACTCCAATTTTTAATTATAGCATTCTAAAAGCCTTTATTGAGCTTTTTACTGATTACACAACTCGCACTATAACTCGAGAAAGGCAAGGTGAAGTTCTCAAATAATTTGAGTGCGTTATTGAAGAAATCACTTTATGGTGTAGCTTCAAAAAAGTAGATATAAACTGTAATATGACTTTTTTCATGTTTTTTACCAAAAAAAGATTCAAATACCATGATTGAAAGAAGCTATTTAAAGGCGATGTGGCAGTTACCCAACACTACAACATACCATAAAAATTACCCATTTCGTTATTCGAAAATATTTTTCTCAGGTCATCGAAAAATTCTAAAAGGAAATTTTAAAAAATTATCAAGCTGAAAAAAATCGGTTTTTCTTTACGTTCTGAAGCTAATTGTTACCCCTCACACAATTAACCAAAGGAACTAAATGGGTCGCCCGGTTAGGCTTGGTTACGATATGGGCCGGTCTAACTCCAGAAAAGTAGAAAGCGTATTGCAGCTTCAATCAAGCAAAAACATAAAATTTAAAAATATTTTATTTCAAAATGGCGGTATCCATCCGACCAAATTAGATTCAAAATATTCTGCTAATTTAATAGTCAAATGATCCATGTTATCGTTAGCCACTATTTGAACACCAGTAGGCAGTCCATCATCATTCAAACCCATAGGAACTTGAGTAACTGGAAATCCAAACACATTAAAAATCCCATAATAAATAAAATCCAAAGAATTAGTAAACAAACTTTGATTGTGATACGGAGCTACGATCGGAAACGATGGGAATAAAATAACTCCATCATCTTTGATCAAACCTTGAATCTGCTCTTTCAATTCCTCGGCTAGTTTGAGAAAAAAATCACAATTATTTGTTCTTGTTAGACCTGACACAGCTAACCAAACAGTCGGTAAAGTGTATGTGTCCTGTACACACGTTAACGTTCGAACTAACTCTTTGGTAGGATTTAACTGATCTTTGTGACCCTTTAAAAAATGACGATACCATTCTTTTCCATTTTCTCCATTATTCATTTTACTCGACCACATCTCAAGACTGTATCGAAATTTATCGAGTTTTATCTCAGTTACTCTAGTCTCTAAACTTTGTTCTATAAATTTGATTGATTTTTCCAATGCGTTCTTTGCGTCTTTTGAAGGCTCACTGATTAACTCAGCGCCTTGAAAGTCTCTTATAAAATAAAACTTGACTTTTTTCAAGTCCAAACAAAACTCAAAGTTTGGTCTCAAGTCTTCGTATCTTTCACCGCTTATGATTTTTAACATGTGTTTCAAATCAGACGCGTAACGACACATCGGTCCGATCGAACCCATATCACTCGAGATCCCTTTGAAAGACGGATATTCATAATCGTGGGATACTAAATGACTTGTTGGTTTGTGTCCATAAATACCGTTAAACGTGCTCGGTATTCTTATTGACCCTCCAATATCGGAGCCAAGACCCCAAACTGATCCACATGATGATATAATTGAACCCTCACCACCTGAACTACCACCTGCTATACGAGATAAGTTATACGGGTTTTTGGTTGTACCTGTAACAAAATTAGTCGATTCCAACCACATGCATACTTCACTTGTGTTTGTTGTACATGTTAAAATAGCACCGCTTTCTTTCATTAACTTGACAACTACAGCGTCTTGTGGTGCACGGAACTCGTTACGTGATACGAGACCACTTGTGTTTGACATACCTTTGACCCATATGGACTCTTTACAAGAGAATGGTACCCCTAAAAATGGTGTTTTTGATTCGGAATATTTTTCGGGAATGTCCGATTCGGAAAGAATTTTGTCAACCTGTTTTGCCTCTTCGATTGCTTCAATAAAACGGTCTTGTACGACACAATTGACGATTGGTTGAACCTCTTTGATACGGTCAATAAACAAACGAACTAATTGTTCACTTGATATTTCTTTATTTCGAATTTTTTTGGCTAAAACATGAGCAGGAGTTAATAGAAGGTCATTTTTACATTTTGACAAAGGAAAACGTTTGTCTTCTTGACGGTAATAGATTTTAAAGCAGAAAGTTAATAATGGTTTAATTATAAAATCAAAAAATTTGATAATTTTAAGAAATATTAAAGCGTCGTTTATTTTAATCATTTTTAGAATTTGAATTTTTTTTGTTTGAAAATTTTTGTTGGTTTTGTAAAAATTTCAAATTCCTGTTTATTTTTAGAATTTTTTTTTAAAGGTCATTATACAATTATTTTTAAATTTTGTTTTGAATCGGTTTAAACAAAAAAATTTAGGAGTCGATTTCACAACAAAAATTTAAAAATCTGTAAAATAATTTCATAAAAATACTTCGATAAAGTAGACTTAATTTCCTCTAGATTAGACCTAGTGATAATGAAATGGTCTAAATCCTTTATAGATGATACAGTACTTTTATAAAATACTCACTTGTTAAGTGTTAAGCAAGAGATGTCTTAGGAACAAAAAATTTTTCAAACTTTATTTTTTGTCTTAAAGGACTATTCTTTTCTTAAATATACATTATCTATTAGTGCAACCTACCAGGCGAGATATCTATATAAGGTTGCGGTATAGAGTTGCACGCGGTTAACCGAATTTTAAACGGTTAAATTTAGTTATTGCTTGATTAAATAGTCATCATTTTACAAAAATCATTTCAGCCTGTTGAACTTAAAATTTCCTATCGATTGATACAATCTTGCATAAAAACATTCGGTTAACTTAACCGGTTAAAAAAACGGTTAAATTAAAATTTTGGATAGTCATGGAAAAAAATGACTTATAAACTAGAAGTCAATCAATAGAGAATTTTAAGCTCTACAGTCTACTACCCTTTTAAGGATATGGCAACTTCTCAGTTGTTAAAAAATTTAACTATACTATTTTAACCGGGTTAACCGTTAAAAACTCTATTACGGTAATGCAAAACGTCCAGACATTTGAAAATATGACCTAGAATTCGTAATTTACACATATGAAAACCTGTGAAAGACAATTTTTAAGGGCAGAAAACCAACTTTAGTTTTTACAAAATAGCTCTATTTTTTACCCATCAACATCTTATAAACAGCTCTCATTCAATTAAGAGCCGTTAAAAATAATGAACTAAAGCCAGCATTTCTCAAATAAAATATTTTATTTGTTAAATTTTTTATTTTTAAAATGAAAAATTAACATCCATTCATTGACTGTTAAGTTCATTTAGAATGAACCGAATGATCCGAATGAAGCTGGAGCAGCGTGAGCGAATGAGTTGGTGTTAAATGAGTTTAAACCGAATGAAGCTGATTCCAAACCAAATGATTGTTGACCACCAAAAGCAGCTGATTCTAAACCGAATGATTGTTGAGCAGCGAAAGCTGGAGCAGCACCGAAGGTTGATGGGAATGCTAAATTAAAAAAGTATTAGATTAAACTAATTCAGTTGAGAAAAGAACTTTTTAAATCTTACAATTGAACATTTTTGTTATTTTGTTTATTGTTTGAATAATGATTCTAATGAATCTTTCAAACAATTTATTTATAGACAAAAACTTACAAGAAAACATCGACAAGCATGGCTAATTTTTAACCAAACTTTGATAATTTTTCCATTATTATTCAAACTTCAAAATAAAAAATCGGAAAACAAAGAAACTTATCCGGAAATTTTCCATAAACAAAGAAAATCTTCAAAAACTTGAAAGACTGTAGAAAATTGCTAAGAACTGGTTATTTCTCAATGTCTATCTTTTTTTCAAATCAAGATTCAAAATTAAATTTTGGAACTAGTAATCATGAACTGGTTAATCAAAAATAAAAAGCACTTAATCGATAAATTATTCATGCCTTACCAAAAAGAGCCTTTAAATAAAAACCAAAAAAATGGGAAAAAGAATCATCAAGTTTTAAAAAACTATCAGAAAAAACAAAAATGTTCAATTGTAAGATTTAAAAAGTTCTTTTCTCAACTGAATTAGTTTAATCTAATACTTTTTTATTTAGCATTCCCATCAACCATCGGTGCTGCTCCAGCTTTCGCTGCTCAACAATCATTCGGTTTAGAATCAGCTGCTTTTGGTGGTCAACAATCATTTGGTTTGGAATCAGCTTCATTCGGTTTAAACTCATTTAACACCAACTCATTCGCTCACGCTGCTCCAGCTTCATTCGGATCATTCGGTTCATTCTAAATGAACTCAACAGTCAATGAATGGATGTTAATTTTTCATTTTAAAAATAAAAAATTTAACTAATAAAATATTTTATTAAAAAATGTGAAATTTTTTTTCATCAGGTTCCGGAAATGCAAAGCGTCCACACAAATGACCTCAAATTCGTAATCTACATTTATGAAAACCTAGGCAAGGATAAGTAACCAAGGTGACAAAAATAATTTTTTGGATCCTATAGGTTTTAAGTGTAGAAACTCCTCAAAAATTTGTAAAATGATACAGTACTCTTATATAAAATTAATTACGGCTATCCCGACTCCTTTTATAATTTAAAACCAACAAATTGTTAAAGACAATATAAAATTCTATTTGGTTTCAGTAGCTTGAATAATCGTTCGTAAAATCCAAAGGAATTAATCACATTTAAATCTGATATTTTAAACTTTGAGACTGTATGGTACAAAAAACTTGACCTTAAAGAATCTTTTTTAAAAAACTCGTTCGTATCTTCATTTAATCGAAAAATATATGATATTGCTGTTACACTGATACAACAGGTCTACTTCAATAAATTCTCTACTTGAATAAATATGACAAGTTAAGTTTGTTCAATTATTAATAGAAAATCGTGGGTCTGTTAGGGATCAATCGCAAAAGTGTATGCAATAAAGAAGTATTTTCTTCGAAGTCATTCATTTTTCTAGTCAAATTTATAAACTCAAAGGGCATGAATTTTAATTTATGAACACATATGCATAATTAAATTTGACTCTCCTTAATCAAAATCACATGATTTTTAAAATATTTAATCAAAAAAAATTCTCATTAAATTTGATTCTTCAAAATTTTAAATGATATCAAAAAAAGTAGCTATCATTGGAGCTGGAAGAGCTGGTCTTGTGTCAGCTAAATACGCTTTAGAAAATGGTTTAGAGCCTGTTATACTTGAAAAAACCAACCAGATTGGAGGCTTATGGTCTCGAAATAATGAAACTGCGATTTGGCCTGGTATGTTTTCAAACATTTCAAAATACACCATGATGTTTCATGATCACCCGTGGTCTAACGACACTCCGATATTTATTACCGACGAGCAAGTTCACGAATATTTCAAGTCTTATGCTCAAAAGTTCAAGTTAAACGAACACATTAGGTTCGAAACTAAAGTTGAATTTGTCAAAAAATTAGACAACAACAAATGGGAGTTAAAGTTATTAGACATCAAGACTAACACTCAGTCAATCGAAGTATTCGACTTTCTAATAATCGCATCTGGTCTTCACAGTAAACCAAGGATCCCTCAAATTGAGAATTCGTTTCAATTTAAAGGTTTACAAATGCACAGTTGTGAATATCGTTTGAATGACCCGAGATTGAAAGATAAAAAAGTAATCGTTTTGGGATGTTCTATAAGCGGGACGGAGATATCCGCCTCTCTTGTTGGACACGCAAAATCAGTAACTAATATCTTCCCTAGACCTTATTTAGTTTCACCAAGAATAGTCAAGTATAAAATTTCCGAGTCTAATTACAAAATTCTTCCAAGAGATTTGTTCTTTAATTGTCGATCATTTCAGTACTTCAAAAAAGAACCTAAAAAGATGAAATTCGAAGTCTTTTCAAAAATGTACACATATCAAACAAGCAAACAAAAATGTCATCCTGATCTCTTTATCGATTTGACACAACCGCCGTTGTTAATCGCTATATCTGATCATTACATCCCGTATGTCCAAGAAGGAAAGATTAAACCAATCAAATCGATTGTCAAAGAGTTTAAAGACAATTCAGTTGTTTTAGAAAATGATCATTTCCAAGACTGTGACGTTATAATTTACTGCACTGGTTATGATTTAGCATTTGATTATTTTGAAGAGAAAATTTTAAATATTTTAAAACACGAAAAAAAATTTCAAAGATTTCCATTTGTTCCGTACAAAGGTACATTTCATCCTAGTTTAGAAAATTTTGCAATGATTGGTCAAGTCGAAGGACCATTTTATGCCGGCAATGAGCTGCAAGCTGATTGGGCTTGTCGAATATTCGCTGGTAAAATTCAATTACCAAATAAAGAAACGATGATAAGCGAAATAGAACAAGATGAAAAGAGACGAGAAAGAGATAGTAAAGATAAATATCCTCATGGTGGTTATACTATTTTGAATGATAAACTAGCTAAAGCGAGTGGGAGATTACCAAATTTAGATGAAATTGAAAAATTAGATGAGAATTTATATGAAATGTTATGGAACACTGGAGTCAATCCGAATCACTATTTTTTGGACTCTCAAGTTTCAATGGATATTTTAAAAGAAATGTATGAAATGTTTAATCGAATTTATATCATAGATAAAAATGATGAAGACATAACGCTTGATGATTATATCAATGAATTTTGTAAAATTTATAAATTACCTAAAGGCTTATATAAATTATAAATATTAATTTTTAATAAATTTTTTCATGTGTAGAATTTATCACCTTTTGACCTATAATTCAGAATCCTCATATAGGGAAACCCCAGGAAACATATGACTTTATATATCAAAATTATCTTTTCGTTTGTTATTTGTTCTAATTTTTCAATTTCATCTAAATTTGGTAATCTCCCACTCGCTTTAGCTAGTTTATCATTCAAAATAGTATAACCACCATGAGGATATTTATCTTTACTATCTCTTTCTCGTCTCTTTTTGCACCCTTTTTTAGCACCCAATACATATTTTTTAAATTAAAATGTTCATTTTGAAATAAACATTTTTTCTAGGGTTTTTCAATACGAAGATTCGTAATTTTAGATCGAAAAGTGGTAAATCCTACTTATTTTTCATTTTTGGTTTTCTTTGCTTTTTGTTGTACTCTAGTAACTGCTGCTTGAGACACTGCTCTCGACACTACACATTTTCTTAAAACCAAAAACTAGAATTGTGCTTCAATGACTACTACAGTTCATTTCTGAAATAAGTTGACACTATTTATTTTTTGTTTGCCTAAGCAATTTGCCTGATCGTCTTAAGCAATGCTCCGAAACATGTCAACTTATTTCAGAAATGTACTGTATGTTAAAGTGGTCAATCGAATCGTTTAACGCCTCAATAAAACGGGATTTTACTTTCCGTCGTGAACTGACTGTGCTTAATTTCATTCTTAAATGCTTTGAAATAATAAAGTTTATTGAATGAAGATGAGTTTGTCAATAAATCACGAAAAAGACGCCCAAAAAATGCAGAGAATTGCTACACAAGAGAAAAAAGCAACAAAAAATCAGTTTTTTTTGATATTTGAAGCATGTTTAAATCTGAAATTTGAATTTTAACGGTGGGATAGAAAGGCATTGTGAAGTTTAGTACAAAAAAACAGAACAATTTTTAAAAATTGAAATAATTTTTATTCTGTTGGCCTTATGATGAATCAGCGCATGTAACAAAGTGTAACAAACTTTGTTACACCATTCAGCAAACTCTGCAAAAACTCTGCAGTCTAATTGCGCATTTAGTTATAATACTTTTTAATAGTGTGCATTTTTCAGAGACTTTGCATAAATTTAGCAGAGGTTGCTCAATGGTGTAACTAAGTTTGTTACACTTTGTTACATGCGCAGATTCATCATAAGGCCAACAGAATAAAAATTATTTCAATTTTTCAAAATTGTTCTGTTTTTTTGTACTAAACTTCACAATGCCGGATAGAAATCGAAAGCTAAAAATTGTCTAATGAACTTATTTTTAATGCCACTATAACATGGAAGTAATTGGAGCTTATGAATGGTCAAAATTCTAGTTTTTGGTTTAAAAGAGCTTGTGTAATGTTGAGAGCAGTGTCTCAACCCGGTTTCAATTAGTTATCTCAATTATTCAAAGTTATCATTATATACGTTAAGAAAATTAATCAATTCATAGTTTGTGTCTGTCTATCTCTCTCTCTTTCCTTTTATTATTGTATTTATCTCTCATTGTCTCTTTAAGCAGGCTAACAGGGTTACTCTTGGTAAAGAGTGGCCACTTTCTTGTTGACTCATTTTAAATTTAATAAATATCCCTAATCAAACACTATTTCAGTATGCATTTCGTAGCACGGTTATACTGTGTAATAAAAGGCAACCACATTCTGTAGCAAGTTGTAGCGAAACTGTTAAACTAACTCTCTATTTCTTTTGTTACGATCCAATTTTCGCTTCATCTCAATGTCATAAAGGAGCATTGAGATGACCGTTGCTTCATAGGTGTTTGCCTTTACTTAACTGTTACGTGACTTGCTTTCCATATCTTTTCTTATTACCGAGTCAAATGCAATAGGGTAAGCTTTAGGGATTTTTTTTCCCATCGATTGGGATCCCAGAGTCAAATGCAGGTTTTTAGCTTTTAGATCATATCTACAAATCGAAATTTTGAATTTAATAGTAGTAGTAAAAAATAACTGCAACCCGACTTAAGTCAAGTTGACCAATTGACAGTGAATACATTTATTTAGGTAAATGGTATCTTACTTAACGGTAAAGGAGTTTCTAATGTCAAGATTTTTTCTAAGCGTTTAATCCTCCTTAACTCCAAACACTCCCTTTACCAGTATTCAAATCGATTTATCCACTCTTTAACTTTCCAGCCTCGCTAGTCAAAAATATGATTATGGCTGGATTATGGTTAGATTTCTTTCAATATGGATTGGTGTTTTTCAATTATTTAAATTTTTTTTTTTCTTAAGATTGGGACAAGCTTGTTTTCCAATTACGTTAAAAACTCTTGGTTTTCTGATATTTTGGTTTAACTGTAGTGACGCAAGTGCTGGGAGTAAAGTGAATGAACATAGTTGTTATTTTTAGTTGCTTAGCCCAATATGGACCATTGCAGTCGTTGCATTAGTTTTATTTAAACACATCTCTATCAATACACGCATTGAATTTGTTAACCGATTTGGCTGACACTGTACTAGCTGATAACATATTCCAAGAGACTATTCTATTTGACAAAAAATTATATCGACATGAGCTCTTTTTGTTGATTTTTTGACAAGTCTCTTGTCGTTTGACCTTCGCAAGTTAAGTGCCAAACTCTTGGCGTAATTAACTCCATTCACTAGGTTGATTTTCTCTAAACCATTAACCAGCTTATACTTTTGAATCAAGTGACCCCTCAATCTCCTATCTTCAAGATTTCTTCATAGGACTTGTCTCTTATTGATGTCAGTTTTAAATGAAGGGCACCACATACTTACGACATATTCAAGATGAGGTCTAACAATAATTATTTGGCTGTTCAGATTCACAAAAGAATTTTCAATTTGGCCCAAAACTCTGTTTGCTTTTGCGGGAGCAATTGTACATTGTTTATTCCATTTAAAATCATTCGTCACCATAACTTCAAGATCCCTTTACTCTATTTGTAAGTAAAGTACCCAGTACTTTTTCATTGTCAATCCATGAACTGTACCGCTAGGCAATTTCGAATCTCATTAAAACTTTCAAAATGACAAACTATCTGGAAAACAGATGAGCCAAAATATACATCATGAATTCCTACAGAGTTGAGTGATGAACTAAAGCATAAAAAGTTGTTTTTTTAAAAGCTACAATTAAAATCTTGAGACTATTTGTTTAAATAGCCAATTTTTTCATATCAAAAGAATCCTTCAAAACATCAAAAAAAACAAATTTATTTATTCTTAAAATGGCATAAAAACACAACTATTTTCTTTTATTTTAAAATAAAAAATTATAAGAAATTATTATTTTTTTTAATATACAATCTAATCAAAAAAAAAAGCCTTATTGTAATATTAAAGCGATTTTAAAGTTACCTAGCAACTCATTTAAAATATTGAATAAGACGAAATGAAGAAACATACAGAAAAGAAACTTTATTAAATAAAGCATTTTTTTTATTATTATTATTTATAATTAGAATCTTAATTAATAATGTTGTTTGAGTAAATAAAAATAGCCGATTTCTTAAAATGCCAAGGGTTTCTGTTTCTGAAGCTTTTTATAAACAATTAAAATCATTAAGACTAAATGAGTATCCAATTGTTGGTGGACATGTCAAAAAAGACGCTCGTAAACCAAACGGTAAGTTTAACAAGACCATTTTAAACTTTTTTAAATTTTATAATTTTCAAGAATTTGATGAAAATGAGAAAGAAAAATCGGACGAAATTGTCGAAATGATCGATTTAATAAAAGATAAAAAATCACCTTGGTACGAAACTTATGAATGGAGTAAAGACTGTGAATCGATCCGTGAGCGATACATCAAAGACAAATCAAGCATAAACCGAGCCAAAATAGAACAATACTTCACAAACTTGAGACTCAATAGTCTTAATGTAACACTTGTGAAATTAAAAATTTTAAAATTTTTTTAAAAATTTTTAATTTTAGATTGACTTAGTTGATGAAAATGTAAAGAACTTTTTAAACTTGGAAGAATTAATTTTATCGTGTAATTTAATATGGGAATGTAATTTATCAAATTTACCAAGTTCGCTCAAAATATTTGACATTAGTGCAAATCTAATCGATAACATACATTGTTTGACACTTAGGACTAGAACAAGTATACAACATTTAGGCCTAGCTTATAACAAAATTGAAGTAATCGAAGATTATTTTAATCCAAAATATTGGAATTGTTTAGTGTCACTTGATCTATCTTCGAATAATATACAAAATTTAATCGGTCTCTTAAACGAACTTGAGAGTTTAAAAAATTTAAAAATTTTGATATTAAGTCGTAATCCGGCTGTGCTTTTACCTGGATACCGTGGACTTGTAGTCGATAGTTTACCGAATTTATTCTCACTTGACGATATACCGATTAATAAAGATGAAAAAATTAATTATCAAGATTTCAAGTTATATGCACGTAAGTTAGATTTATGTATTTTGACTCTATCGGGTCAAAAAGTAGATTTTTAATACTTTATTTTGTTTTAGAAATACTTTCGGATCATGCTGAGATTAAATTCAATTTTATGCAGATTAAAAATCTTATTTTCCCGGAAATTCCTGATGTAAGTTTTGTTAGTCAAGTTTTTAACGGAATTCCTCGTTTTTGACATTACTCTAAATTCAGAGTTAAGTTTACTGTATGCATTGTAGGTTTAATAATCTGTTTTAAAATCTGCAATACAATTAACAACGCGAGTCGCCCTCCCATTTTCTCATCTGGGCATGGTTACGACTATGCTACTGCCATCCACTCCAGTGACTGTAGGACGTTCATCATAAACAGCGTTACTCATCCGAGTCAAAGACTGCGAACTCGACAACTATTCAGACTAGCCTGGAACCACAAACCAAGCGTATTCTCCTCGTTGGAGAATACTTAACTTTGTCACTAGGGTTACACCTATTGCTAAATGGGTCTGCTGTAAAACAAGTTCTTGCGCCCGTTCCCAGGCCTATACGGCGTGATGGTCAAAGCCAGCGGCAAAATTCGAACGCAATCCTTGGACCCACGTACCCGTAATACAGCACATTTAGAACGGTGTTAGAATGACAGTAACATCGCCGCCCTCCCATTTTCACATCCAGGCTTGGGACCGGCCACGGCATGGTTACGGCGATATTTTTTTTATTGTAAACTGAAAATGGTTACGGCTTTGAATGAAATTTGCCGCAATTCAGTATTTAATGTCATAAATAAGAAATTCCGTTTATTAAACTCTTGAAACTTTAACTTTTCTTTTTAAGTATGAAGACGAGCCGGAGATTTTCTTGTACAAGTATTCGATACGATTTGATTCAATCGAAGACTTGGACTTTGAAGAAACGTTAACATACAAAAAAGAATCAACTGTTGACATGGATCCGATGACAAATATGGATCTAAATGAAAAGGGTATTGTACGTTTACAGTTCAAATCGATCATGAAATTGAGGGACTTTTTGCAAAAGGGTACTCAAATTGAATTAGTTGAGAAAAAAATTTACTATCAATCTAAAAATTATGAACCACCGAGTGAAGAGGAATTAAAAAAGAAAAAAAAAGAGAAAAAAGACGATAAGAAAGAAGAAAAAAAAGACAAAAAAAAGAAAAAAACAAACGCTTCATTTTTGGAAAATTATAATATTGTAAATGTAGAGGAGAATATTTTGGCTGAGTTTCGATTGGAATTGGAGTCGGTTTTGGATGGACATTCAAAAGAGATTGATAAAAATTATAAAACAAAACAAAAAGTTGATTTGTCACTTTTGGCTAGCTTAGCATCGGCAGTGACAAAAAATGTCGATTCTAAAAAAAACAAAAAAGATGAAAAAGCATCAAAAAGTGCTAAGAAAAAAAGTGAACCTGATCTTAAAGAACCAATCGAACAACCACCATTGGAAATTAATTTAAAATTTCAGGTTTTAGATTTCAATAATTTTAAAGAATTAAAAGATTACTTAGATCAAAATGTTAATGTTAAATAAATAGTAAAAGTTTATTTTTCAATAAATATATTTTAAAGCTAAAAATTCTGAATCAGTTTATATGACCGATCTCAGAGGGACTCAGCCCCTCTAACTAAAAAAATTATTCCTGAAGGAAATCTTAAAGGAATGATCTATTCAGCCTTGAGTCAATCCAGTGAACTTAGTCTTTTCCAATGCTAAATTTTTCCTAAACCAAGAGATTTAAAACGAAGCATTCAAACATTCGCTCGATCATTTATTTTCACACTCTAATTTTTTGCGACCTATTTTGACTAGAGACATTCCATTCTAACTTCCTGGAACGGTACGGAAAGTTGAAATGGTTAATCTCAAAAACACATTAATCTATTGAATAATCTCAAAAACTTAATCTGAGTGTTTGCCTTTTGTTCGACATGGATTTTGCAATGTTGTTTGTTCAGCAACTACTATAAATTCTTACTTACTATCTTAGAAAGAGATTTTCGACCTAAAATTCGTAATCTACACATATGAAAACCTAGGAAAGCGAATTTTTTGGGGGATGTTAAAAATAATTTTTTTTCAGACCATAGGAGTCTAAAAATAAATGCACCTGACAATATCAAACTTAATGACTTAGAATTTACCTAAAGTCTCGTTAAGAAAATTAATGAACCCTTGAAAAACATACACCCAGGTGTTAGGGATAGCTCGGTTTTTGAGATACAAATCGACAAAAAATAGCGTTTATCACCCATCTAGGGTTCGTCGACCGGTTTTTATCGTAAAACCGGTTAATTTTAATTTTTGGTTTCATGGAACGGTAGAATCCTTATAAAGAACATAAAAGTTGTAGGAAATAAAATTTCCTAAATTTTGGTACCCTCAAAGTTGAATTGTAAAATTATTTTCATTGATTACATAGCAATTATCCCTTAAAAAAATTCGGTTAAAAAAACCGGTTCTAAAACCGGTCAAATTCAAATATAACGCTCAATTAGAAGTAGAAATGCATAACCTACATATCAAAAGATAGAGAACTAAATTTCCTATAATCTGGTATGTGATTTATAAGGATTGGACCATCATATGAAACAAAAAATCAAATAAAACAATTTTTTGAAGAAAACCGGTCGACCAACCCTACACCCATCAAACCCATATTATTTACACACATTCGTATTATCAAGGATCGCTGAGTTGTATGAAGGGTGCAAATATAGGGAAAATAGCAAATTTTACCCTTTTTTTTTTAACTTTTTTTTGATATAACTTCTACAGTGATTATCTAACGCATATGATTTATACCAATTTTAAAACTAGATAAAATTCTGAACAATTTGTTTGTTTTACTTTTTGTACACTTAAGGCCGAATAAGATCAAAAAAATCAAAAATCAATAAGATGAGAGAATTTTAAATTTTAAATTTTTGACCAAAATTCGTAATCCTTAGGTATGAAAACCTTAATAAACATATTTTTCTTAACTAAGAGCATGTTCCTGTAAAAAGTCGATTTTACGTGCTTAATTTTGGTCAAAAATTTAAAATTCTCTCATCTTAGTGATTTTTGATTTTTTTGACTTTGTTAGGTCTTTAGTGTACGAATTATAATAATTTAATTATGATTGGAAATGGTAGAGCTTGTCGGAGTAGAGATCGTGGTAGAGGAAGGGGACAAGGCCGCGGGTTAGACGTTTTTTCATCACCTGAAATCGTACAAAACCAACAAGAAATCTCAGACGAACATAATTCTGAAATTTGTAGTTATTTAGAGAACTTTGTAGCTTATTTTGTTGATATCTGGTTTGAAGGGGATTTTGACTTTCAAATATGGAATCATTCAACTACATTTGGTCCCAGGACTAAAAAAGGAATGGACCAAAAAAACTCATCCTGATATTTATCAATAAATCTAAGTATTCAGACTGATCGACAATAAAGTTAGTATTGACTTTAACTCAAGGTTATTGGGTGGTTCATCTCCGAAACGAGAAACAATTGGCTAAGGTTGAGAAAAACATAAAAAAAGTGAAAAAAACATAAAAAGTGTGACACGTACAAATAAAAAAAAATTATTTTCATAAAAAGAGAAAAAAACATTATTCTTTTTGACGAAAGAGTTACAAACACATTTATCGATTTTTTCTCAAATATGTCAATTAGATTCAAAAAGTGAAAAAAACATAAAAAATATTTTATAAACACACAATCATTTATTCTTTTTCGTACCACGACCGGACCAACTTTCTGCTTTTGAGGCTTCGTTTTTGACCTTTTTAGGGTTGACGTCAGGAAAGCCAAACTAATCAAATGATGTTGTTAATACGATTCGAGTGTTTTTGTATTTCATGAACAACTATTATTCTCAAACTTAATATCTTGTTATTAATTAAGATTTTTTTTAAATTCTTGATAATTAGTTAATTGACACTAATTAACCTGAATTTTACCTGTGAAAAATTTTTTTACTTAGTTTGCATTTTTTTTCACTAAATTTGCTACCTCGACCAATCAAGTCCTAAAAATGTAAAATCGACCTCTCGTTACCAAGCAAAAGTACAAAAAAAACGCTTTTAACGATTTTTGTATGTACAGTCTAAGTGAAACTTACAACTATTTTTGACAATAAATAAAAGCGCTTTTCTTGTAATCTCTAGATGGAAAGATTTACACTTTCTTCCCAGCAATTCATTCAATTTTGGTCCAAAAGAGAAAAAGGTTCATTTGTACTACAAGTCAATATTTGTTAACAATCACCACTCGTATGTTCTGACAAACTTGTAGAGGCATATCAAGTCTTCTATGATCATTTTAAAGGCTTTGAGATCATTTTTGGCTTCGTATTTACATTTAAATGTTTTTTTTAAACTCTTTTATATTTTATCTTTAACGTATATGTTTTTTTCGACTTTTTTCCTTTTGAATTACATTATTAATGTTTTTTTCACTCTTTAAGTTTTTTTGTTTTACATTAATGTTTTTTTTCACTTTTTATGAAATTGATTTTATCGATTATTTGCTTATGTGTTTATTTTTTAGTTTCACCTTTTATATGTTTCGTTCAACTAGATCCGAAACAATTGACATTAAAAAAGATCGATAGTACCAAAATCGTATGGACCATTTAACAAACAATGATATTGATATCTACGATGAGGTCGGCTTATATCATATGAAATCATAGCATGTTTGGACCTCTTTTAAAAAGTTTATTTTGGTTGTCTCAGATAATGTTTGTGAGGGGATCCTTAGCGATTCTTTTTTCAATTTCTCTATTTGAACTTTTTATGTTCGGTCAACAATATTATTCAGGTATATAGAGATTGCTCAAGTTGACTGATGGCGGATTTTTAAAATTATCATAATTTCGAATCATATTTGCTAAAAAGTTAATAAGTAATTAAATTTGATTAAATCAAATTTTATAAACAAACTTCTCAATTTTTTTTTTTGAAATTTTTTTTGAAATTTACTCAAGTTAAGTGTCATTCAAAAAATGTTAAAGTATTAATTAATTTCTACCAATAATAGTTTATGACATTTTTTCATAATTTTTAACAACACCTTTTAGTAAATGGAATCTAAACAACAATATTTGACATTTTATTTGATCTTTATTACAAAAATTTTGAAAAAAGATATTTATTACAAACTTTTTAAGAGTAAACAATTCATCATTAATATACCAGTTTTAATGCACTTATAACTAACTATCAATCTTCTTGCTTGTAAAAGTTAAGCCAATCCATTAAATTTTTGACTTTTCAAATTCAAAAAATACACTTCGATACCAATATTTTAGGAAACAAAAAAAATCGCAATAACATTAATTCAACTGAGAAATATACTAATTTAGATGTTGATGATCTTAGTTGATCAAAAAATTCAGGTAGAGTATGGTATTTGTGAAAATATACACCCAGATGTAACTTTTACACGAACTGAGCTATGCAAAAAATTATTTTCATAGAAGGTAGAGTAAATGAAGGGCTAAAAATTGATATCATTTTTAGACCCCTAGTGAAGTTATTTGTGGAAGAAAACTGATTTTTCACTTTTCAGTCTAAATGACCCTCATACACTTTTTATAATGCTTTGGTAGTTATATCCCTGATACAATAATGTGTCTTTATCTGAAATGATTTTTTCATTAAAAAACGCTTTTTTTGGCGATTTGTATCTTTAAAACCGAGCATCCCAGATTAAAATGGACATTACATCTATGTAGATCTCGTTCAGAGCTTTCGATTAGTATATAAAAAATAGGGTGTGTATACAACATTTATAGGGGGTATATGAGGGTCATTTAGACTGAAAAGTGAAAAATCAGTTTTCTTCCACAAATAACTTCACTAGGGGTCTAAAAATGATATCAATTTTTAGCCCTTTATTTACTCTACCTTGTATGAAAATAATTTTTGCATACAGTCGAACCTTTCTAATCCAGCCAAGTCGTGAAGGGAAAATTTTGCCGGTTTATCGAAATTGCCGAGTTTTAGATTCAATTATAATGTATTAATTTGGAGATGGGAAATTTATTCGGCAATCGAATTTGCCGGATTAACGAAAGACGGATAAGAGAGGTCGTTTAAAAGTTAGACCTGGTTGTATGTTTTCAAAAATAAACCCGGACCCTTGAATATACGTCTTTCAAGGGTCCAAACCAAATTATTCTCAAAAAAAAACTAATAAAACTTATGGTCTACTCAACCCAGACCCACCCAATACCTTAAATTCAATGGGTAAATATGCTGATATTTGCACAGGTTTGATAGAAGTTTTAAAAATTGAAAGTAAGAAAACACCCGACTTATCTAGTGCTTTCTTAGTTTTCTAAACGGTTAAAAATTAACTGATAAATCAATTTTAAGTTTGGTGAGAACATAACATATGTTATAGGGTATCATTTCTTTATTAAAATTTACCTTTTAACAAAAAAATGTTAATTTCAAAAATATTACACAACTTTTTTTTTGCTAAGCTGATACTAAATTTGCTCAAATATTTACTTAAGGTCTCAAAGTAGAAAAAGCATAGTTTGATAGCAAATAAAATCCATTTTTTAACATAAATAAACAAACAAAATAAAATAGCATTAGGAAACCATTTTGTGTTGACGTTTATAAAAATAAACAACGTTTAACGAAATTTAATTTTTCGGGGCTTCATTTAAATCCAACACAAAAGACAAGGATTTAGCTTGGACATTAGTCCAAGGTGTTCGATGAATAAAACAAAAAAGTTGAAAATATAAAATTTTATTATTGAAAATCTTACAGTTTTGTGAATCATAAAAACAAAGCAAAAATAAAAAAAAAAAAAAGTAAACTTATGCACACATAAAACCAATCTCAAGATAAAACACAAATAAAAAAACTCAAGTGAAAAAAACTAATCAATAATTGGTAATTGTACAATTAAATAATTTTTAACTTTATCATCAACATACTTTTGCTCTTGAACTATTTTTAAATCTTCTGATTTAACCCAATCAGGAAGTATGTACTTGCGAACATATGGTTTATTATCGAATGTTACTTTTTTAATTGTTAAATCTTTAACAGCGCGTACTTCTAAAACACGTTTATTACTTGAATTTTTATACACATTTATACCATCAAATTTAAATTCCATTAAATCAAACATTAACTCAAGATACTTGTCACCTTTTTCTGTGTCCATTTTTTTATGTTTTATGTAATCGTTATTTTCAAATAGGTCTTTATCAGGCACTGGTATTTCTATTCTTAAAATACCATCTGACTCGTCAAGACAATTTTTAATGTTATGAAATTCAACTTTATCTGGTAAATTTATCTCATGATTAAACTCTTGTACAATTGGTTTTCCGTTTGTGTCATAAATTTTTTTGAACGCGTTTATCACAAGCACGGACTTGTTACGCACCGATATACTTATATTCTGGGGATCATAATCACTTAGATCAAATTTATATTTAAGACTTCCATTACTTTTACCAACTCGGCGACTCATTTTTGATTTTATAGAACACCCTGATTGAGTTACATTACAATCAGGCCTCAAAAAAGCTTCTACAATTAACAAATTTTGTTTGCTCTCGTATGTTTCTAAGAAACAATTGAGGCTCTGAGTGTCCACATAACTTGGTATTGTTATCTCACGACGAAAATTTTCAATTTCACGAAAATTTTCTGTTTCAATACGTTTGTCTATTTCGATAGTCAACTTATCGCCAAGTAATTTTAAACGAAAATTGTCTGCTGACAAATGATCGCCAACTAGGAATTCACATTTGTATTTTAATAGGCCTGTTTGATCACATTTTTCAACGTATGTATTGTGTTTAAGTTTATCGGGTAGATAATTGTTAAGGTACTTATCGTTTAAAGTTTTATCAATCATCATTTTTTTGTTGTTGAAATTTTGTTGTTTAGAACGATAATGAAGATGATGATGTTGTTGAAATTTTATTAATAAACATTTATAATAAATTACGCTTTTTTGTTGTGTTCTGAAAATGAAAAAAAAAAAAAAGAAAAATATTAAAAAGCTCAGGTAATAAATTAAGAAGATGAAATACGGGGAATTGAGAATAAAATCAATTTTTTAGCATGAGTTTTATTTTTTGATACAACAAATAATAACAAAAAAACTAAAAAAACTAAAAAAAAGGTATTTGATTTGATATAAATTAGGTTTAGATTGTTATGTAATTTTTTTTTCATATTTTAATTTTCAAATCAAACATTTGATTAATGGATTTTTCTATTTTTTTCGTTGGAAATTTATGGAAACAACTTTTTTTTTAAGTGTAACATACACTCATGATACAAAATAAAGAAGAAATTCCCGATTTTTGTAAATATTTTTTTGTTTTGTTGTAGAACATCGGAAATTAGAGAATTTATTTGTTGTCGTTGTTTCCTCTCTCTTGTGAATAATTGTTATCGTTCTTTTACGGAAATTTAATCATGCAATTTGAGTCTTAATATTTATTTGTTGAATGAGTAGAATTAAAAAAAGAAAAACTTAACATGGTATTCAAATGTCGTCACCCAGAAGTAAACACTTAAATGGATAAACAATGGCTTAGGAAAAAAACAATTAAAATACCCCTCAATAGATAGAAAATTGGGTATGGATAAACGAAAAAATTAACAAATTATTTTAAGAAAATTTCAACATGTTAAAGTATGAATAAATGCACTTGACAAAATCAAACTTTATGAAAAATTTATTTCTTATTTTTGATATAAAAAGCTTAAGATTTTGTCTTTTATAAAGTTTAAACAAGATTCCGGAAATGTAAAACGTCATTAAAATTGATTTTCGACCTCAAATTCGTAATCTACACATATGAAAACTTTGGAAAGCAAATTTTTTAGGGGATGTTCATAATAATTTTTTTCATCCCGTAAGGGACTAAAGTGTCAAGACCCCTCAAAAAACATACTTTACTTTTTAACCTATAGCTTTTTTGTTAACTCATCAACCCCATTTTATTTATACATATTTAGAAAGAGCGTAACATTTACTACATGATTAACATATTATCAAGCATCCATGAATTATTTGAAGGGTGCAAATTTAAAAAAATTTAGCAAATTTTACCCGTTGTTTTACTTTTTTTGATATAACTTCTACAGTGTTTACCTCACGCATATGATTTTTACAAATTCTAAATTCTGAACAATTAGTTGGTTTTACTTTTTGGTCCTGTAATGTTTCATAATAGGCCAAGAAATGTTCATAGCATCTACAATAAGTATTCGATTATACAGAATAGGAAATTTTTTGGGTTCTGTAAAACCGAATTTTCTAGATAATCGAATAAGGGGTATAGACACTAAAAGAGAAAAAAATCTATGTTTTAAGGTACAAAAAGATCAATAGAAATTATGAGACAAAAAGTTAATTAAGGGTAATTTAACACAGAAAGCTTTACTTCTAACTGAATTTCTTAATAATTTTCGATCCCTTCGTTTGGAACCCTTAAATTTCTTGTCGAAATTAGACAAATAATAAGTCATGTCCTATTTTCAAAATTCTGGATAATCGAATATTTACTGTATTTTCATTTTCATAGCAAGTTTTTCATTGCATATCAAAATGACAAAAAATAAACAACTTTTTTTAACATTTGATATTTCATATACTGCCTCTTTTTTTTTAATTGAAGACAACACGCATATTAGGAGACAATGGGACATTTTTCTTTCATAAAATGTGCTATGAAAAAATATAATGCTATGAATCGTCTCCCTAATTTTAAGGCCGAAAAAGGTTAAAAAAAAACAAAAATCATTCAGATGATGGATTTTGAGATCACGAATTTTTGGTCAAAAATTTCAAATACGTCATATCATCATAAAAATCATCGGAGTTCAATTACACCAAACATTTTTTTCCCTACAAGCCTATACATTTTGCTTAGCCTTTTGCACTTTGATTGTTCAGTATAGAACTTCCGAAATTGATTAAATTTTCAGAATGATTTTGAGTTTTTCTATGAATGTTTTTTTTTACATTATTTGAAAATTTGAACAGGTAGCTTGTAGCTTCCTCTTTAAAATGAAACATAAAAAATTAGTTTTTCTTTTACAGCACATTTTTGAAATTAATCTACAGCCTTATCTCAGATATTAATTAATACCTCCCGAAAGAGGCCGATATTGAAAAATACGCTGACGATATCCTTAGTCACATAATTGGAAAAGCCTGCAGCGAACTACCACAAGAAATTATCAATGGAGTCCAAAAATGGTGTGCTGAAAACAACATGCGCTTAAACACAAACAAATGTAAAATCTTATTCTCGTCTGGAAAAGACTCAGAAACACCACCTAGCCTCTGCCTAAATGATACAGAACTACAAGTCGCAGAATCATATCGATACCTAGGTATCGAAATTAACAACAGACTTGACTGGGGTCAGCAGTGGGAACATATTGAAAAGAACACGAGTCACATCTCGTTTCTGATAAAACAACTCAAGCGTCTTGGATTTAATAAAGAAATTCTGGTTACTGTTTATAAAAGCCTAGTCGTAAGCCACCTTGATTACAATATCCCGGTGCTCTCTATGGCGAGTATAGGAATTAAAACAGAAATATGTGACCTGCAGAAACGAATCCTGAGAATCATTGGTATAAATAAAAACGAGGCACTTGAAAAATACAATCTAGTTGATGCTGTTGAACGAATCGAAACAATGAGCCTTAAAAAAGTATCAAAGCTCCTCGTCGACCCGAATAACGAAGTGTCCATAAAATATCGAAACACCGACCGATATAACTCTGATTTTTGCTTCAAAACAAAACCGGCTAAAACGAACACATACAACGATAGTATAGTAAAAAAACTATCCGAATCCTAAGAGATGACGAAAGCAAGAAAAATTTACTTAATTTTGCAAAAACAACCAACGATAATAACGTACAAACAAAAGTTCTTATAACGTCAATTAAACCTAAAACAGAGTGCCCAAATTGTGGTAAATATTTTGAAGCAAAGATCGGGATCAAAACACATATGAGATCATGCCATGTTCCAAAAATAATATAACCTCACATAACGAACCTCATATCTTATTTTTATTTTATTTTTCAATTTCACACTTATTTTATTTTTATTTTTTATCCTTAATTTAAATTTTTTCTTTTTTTTTATACTGATGTAAACTAATATAAAGTAATTCACAGATACAACACTTATGAGTGTGTATCAATTATTGTGCCATTTTATATGAATTAAATAATCTATATAAACTTTGCTCAAGAATAAAATCTTATCTAAAACTTCAAAAGTTCAACGAAAAAAGAAATTTAACACTCCACTGAAAAATAAAAACAAAAACTTGTTTTAGAAATGGAAAATTTTTCATTCTGGGATCAATATTCGTATTTTTCTATTTTACCATACCAATTGGATTGTGCAGACACACCAAAATATCAGCTTTTATGACCGTGACTTCAACTTTTAAATTTTCGAATTTTTCACAAGCCTCTAAATAAGGGTTACTGCAATTTTTGTAAGACAGTTTGAACCCTATAGTTATGGTATTTGGTTCTCAATTTGGGAAACTTCGCAGTTAACTTTTTTCCTGAAAAGTCTTTTAATTTGTAAATAAAATTAGACAAATGAAATTTTATGACCAAAAATTGAAAAACCAAAATTTCTTTGCTAAAACCCTATGCTTCCTTTGTCTGAAGCCTTACCGCTGTTTTTATAAATTAAAAAAAAAACAATTTTCCCATCGTCTGTTATTTATAATTCTATAAAACAGCAACATTTTAAACACATTAATAATGTTTTAAATTATTTAAAATAATTATTTTTCATGAATTAGATTATTTAATTTAAAACAATTTTAGCATGCTGTGTGAAAATAACATTCTAAAGAAAGCTATCTTCAAATTGAATAATTTTGTTTCAATAACAAAAACAAAAACTGATACATAAAATTATAACAAAAAAAAAAGCTTATCTTGAAAGAATTTTTTATTTAATTTCTAAATGTTCTACTTACTCGTTTTGTTTTAAGATTTTCTTTAGCAATACAAAAAAAAATCAAGATCACACTTCAAAATTTGATTTAAATAGACTCTTATCAAATAAGTTTCAGGATTTATTCTTGTGTTTATTACAATAAAAAAATAATAATTGACGTTAAGATGATTATAAAATTTATATATTTTAAATAAATATTAACTTGTTTGAATATTGTTAGGCCAAAAATCTGGGATCTCATCGAATATTTGGTCAATTGTCTAATGTGATTAACATAAAACAATTTTAATTGGTCAACGCTATTTACATGGACTTCGAGATTTACATTATAGAACTGTAGCAAACCCTTTAGATAATTTCCGAATGAAAGATTGGAAAATTGAGTGTTGAAATGGCAATTTTTTTTTAATTTTAATTTCAATTTAAACGGACCCTTGAAAAACATACACCCGGGTGTATTTTTGAAAACATACACCCAGGTGTAACTTTTACACGAAGTGAGGTATGCACAAAATTATTTTCATATAAGGTAGAGTAAATGAAGAGCTACTAAATTATACCATATTTAGACCCACTGTGAAGTTATTTGGGGAAGAAAACTGATTTTTCACTTTTCAGTCTTAAAGAACCCTTATAAACCCCCCCATAGTTGTTGTATACACCCACCATTTTTTATATATCAATCGAAAGCTCTCAACCAGATCTACATAGATATATAATACATTTTTATCTGGGATGTTCGGTTAAAGACATACAAACCGCCAAAGGAAAATGGTGTTTTTGGCGAAAAAAGGCATAAAAATGAAAAACGAAAAGGAAGTGGGAATTACCACTTTTTTACTTCAAATTCTGAATTCTCGTATAGAAAAACTATTAAAAACATAAACATTTTTTTTATTAAATTAATCCCTTTAATTAAAAAAAAACAGGACTTTTGCACCTTTTTAAGCGCCAAAAATCGATTATCAAAAATTAAATGTTCACTATCGAAATGTATATGTTTTCTATGGTTTTCCTATACGAGAATTCAGAATTTGAAGTCAAAAAGTGATAATTTCTGATAAAAATGTATTATATATCTATGTAGATCTGGTTGAGAGCTTTCGATTGATATATAAAAAATGGTGGGTGTATACAACAACTATGGGGGGGTTTATAAGGGTTCTTTAAGACTGAAAAGTGAAAAATCAGTTTTCTTCCCCAAATAACTTCACAGTGGGTCTAAATATGGTATAATTTAGTAGCTCTTCATTTACTCTACCTTATATGAAAATAATTTTGTGCATACCTCACTACGTGTAAAAGTTACACCTTGGTGAATGTTTTTCAAGGGTCCATTTAAACTTCAAAAAAGTAAATATTTCTGTTAGATATCGATTATCTATTCTAGTGGTAAAAAGTGACTGGAATATACTTATTTAGTCTAAAAATCAAAATACTGATTTCTTAATCATTTTTTAAAGGCTTAAAAGAAACTTGTTTTTTGCAAAATGAAAATTTAGGAACTTAGTTTTGCAATAACGTTTTGAACTTAAAAATTTTGATCCCTGAATTTTGCAATAAAAGTGTCAAAAAAATGCTTTTTATCTTGGAGAAAATACTTTCTGGGTTTTCAGATAATCTGTTTTCTAGTGATATAATTTCTAGGACATTAAATACTTCCGCTCGGTTTTTACCCGATAGAATAAATTTTGGAAGTTAAACTGAAAAATGCATTGAACCAATCACTCTGTTCTCCTAAAACCTCAAGAAACACCCTTAAAACAATTGCTTACACTATTAACTTGTTTTTGGAAAGCTGAATATACTTGAACTTATTAGAACTGACGATCTGAAAAAAGATAAAGTGTAGTATCCTAATGTTAAGTTAACTTTGTATTCTAGTATTAAAGAATCTTGTTTAGACATTAATTAGACTCCTGATAGACGATACCACATCCCGAAAGCATTTTCAACTATTGTTTAAGAAGTCTTAAGCCATTCTTAACTAATTATAAATGTGATTCATTGTTTTATAACTAGACAGATTTTTGAAATAAACTATTTCAACAAAAAAGTTTAGTGAAAAAAAGGTGTACCTTCCTCTTTACAGTACCGTACCCTCAGCGTACCACCGTACTTTACTCCTTAACCATTTCTCTTTAATCAAAATAAGTCGGATACGATAAAAGAGATTTTAACCGAGTAAATATTTATTAGGAGATGAATTAAATGAGAGAATTTTTACCAAAAATCCTAGAGCTTTCTTTCTTGGAGTAAGCGCAGTACTTTTTTGGAAACCAATGATTTTAGCCTAAATAGTCAAGTCGGTAATTTAAATAATTTTAGAAGTACCAAATTTTCATAAATAGTGGAATGTATCTCTCCTGATAAATATTTATTCGATTACAAACTCTTTTACCGTATCCGACTTATTTTGATTAAAGTTGAGTGAGTAAAGTAAGGTGGTACGCTGAAAGTACGGAGGAGGGTACGTCTTTTTCTCTAACAGTGCTGTACATTTGGCGCAGTGAGAAGTGTGGTTGAGTATGGTCGAATTTGCTGAATTCAATTCTGATGTGGAACCGATCCCTGTTGGCGTGAGATGGTGGCGAATATAAGGAACAGTTTGCGAATTTTATGGTTTTACTCAAATCCAGTACGAAAATCTAGCTTGTTTTATTTCGCTGAACAATCTGTTTTAAAGATGTACAAGACAAAGGAAGCTGCCGCAAACAAATATGAATATTTTATCAAGGTGCTTGATGAATTATTTGTCCCCTAAGTTAATCCTGAATAAGAGAAATTTATTTTTGCTAGTGCCAAACAGAGTACGAGTGAGCCTTTTGATTCATTTGCGAATGGATGTGAGTTTAGTGAGTCTGAAGCTCAATTTTAAAGAGTCTTTACACCTTTACGTAATTTTTGTTAATTCTGTTGGATTTGGCAATGGATCTGAGCATACCACTTGAACTTATTTTTTGAAAAATTATTAATTTCCTTAAGAACCCACTTATTGCCTGAAAAAAACTTAAAAACTCAATCTCAATTTAAATCAAAAGAACCTACTAAGATGTTTATCAAATTTAAAAAATAAGGATGTATCTTGTATCGAATTTTTGAAGAAATAAAAATGATTAAATTAAGTCACTTGAGATACTGAAAAAAAAGAACAAATTTTTAAAAAAACTTATTAGGATTTGAATAAAAGCGTCGTTTGAATTGTTTTTGTATATTTTTTTCGATTAAAGACTTAATGGAATTTTTCTAGGCTCATTAGGTTTTATTACTTAACGAATTAATTTCTTTTCCTATTGAGGCAAACAGGATTTGCTTTCTTAAGAAGCTGCAACAACAACAACAACAAAAAGAGTTAATCTCTAAAGGCTTCTCAACAATATAAGAAACGTTCTAATTTGTGAAAATTTGAACTAACTATTTTTTTTTATCGATTAAAAGATCCATGAATAAGCCGAATGATACTAACCTAATATTTTTTGAATTAATAAAATTTAATTTAATTCTTTTTCCTTGAAGTTTGTGGATCGTAATCAAACTTTTCTGTTTTGAGAAACAAAACGGATGTTTTGAGCTTAATTTACAACTTGTTATTGAAAATTTTTTAACATTAATTCGGATTTCATAGAAAGTCATTTACATCATCATTTAGAATTTTTGCGGTATATTCGAAAAATATAATGGTCGTAAAGCTTGAAATTTGATAAAGAACGCCGGGCCCCAGGAGACTAAAGATATCTTTTATACAAAAAAACTTTTAAACATGATGTTTCTTTGTCGATTTCTTACTCCATAACCAAAGCCCAAATTACAAAACAATTTTTAGATCTTTCCGAGAGCTTTTTCCTGGAATATAGAAAATGGTAAGGAAATTTTGCAAAATATCCCTGGATCTCCATGGAGATCCTTTAGGTTCTTAATCGAGTCAGTTTAGCTACACCATGAGTCTAAATGAAGTGTAATTTTGAAACTCTAGATTTACTCTACCTCAGACATATGAACCTAATTAATTTTAAGATACTGGGTAGGTATGGGTTACCCAATAATTTTGGATTTTAGATAAGGGTCTGGGTTGGGTAACCCATAAAATTAGGGTATATGTTCCCAAAATTATGTCTGAGGTAGAGTAAATCTAGAGCTTCAAAAATGACACTTCATTTTGAAGCCTAGTGAAGCTAGACTGAGTTTCTTTGATAAAGGATCTCTAAAAATGTCAGACGCACCTAACATTTTCTATAAATCAACAAAAGCTATCGGCGTGATCTACAAAATTTTCTGCTTTACCTTTTATTGGCATAATTTTTTAAATTTGTATTTGTGCAGAGGGTGTATCACGAGATCTGCAGAATGTCTGCTATAATAGTGTAAAATCCACACTTTTTAAAGATATGGAAATACAAATTTTATTTGCAGACTTTTTGCAGAACTGTTAATCTAGTAATACATCTTCTGTTTCAGTTGATAAAGTTTGCACAACAGTTTATCATTTTTTGTCACTTTTACCAATAAAAAACAACTCCCGAAATAATCGAGACTTGTGAAAAAAAATTGTAATTTTTTGTAAAATGAGTGCTCCGAGAGGGTTTTCTCAAGCTTCAATAACAAAAAGAATTAAGAATAAGTTTAATTACAAATATCAAAAATCTTAATTTGCTTTGATACTTTTTGTACAAAATTTCAAAAAGAGAATACAACTTGAAGAAAAAAAAAGATAAAAAATGTCATACTATTTTCGTTTTGACAAAAAGAAAATAAAACTCTTTTTGTCGTTTCAATTTGATCGTTTGTATTTCGTGATGGTTTTAAAAAAAAATTTGTAAATTATTTAAACAATAATTAAATTTAACTCTTACTTTGCATGCTTTTATAATTAAATCAAGATTGAGATTTTAATTTGAACAAGGATTTAAACTCTTACTTGACTTAATTTATGCATAGCTTAGAAATAATTACAAACCTTACAACTTTATTTCCGAAGATTTTCTATGAGTGAATTACCGAGAGGTGTATTTCCAGTCCAAAGAAAATTTCGATGGGGTTCAAAATCAACTCGACGAAACATCTCTTTACATTTGTAAATCTTAAATTTTAAAAACTTGATTAAATCCTGAAAAACATACCTTAAGGTGTAACTTTTACATGAACTGAGGTTTAAAAAATCTTCGGTAATATTAATTAGATATACAACATGAAGGGCTACAGAGTGTTATCCTATTTGGACTCAATGTAAAGTTGTTTGGGTAAGAAGACCTACAGTGGTGCTATGATCACAGGAATTTACAGAATTTTACGTAAAATCAGGTAATTTTACAATTTTTGACCCTTTTTTCCGTAAAAATAGGTAATTTTACGTAAATTTACTAAGGTGAAAAACAGTAAATTTATCTAATTTTACGTATAATATGGTAAATTTACGGAAATTTACGTAAAATGCTGTAAAAACCAAAACGGCCAATTAAAATTCTGAATTCTTTCGATTAGATTTATTATGGCAAGTTGAATTATAAGTCAAGTTAAAAAAAAAATGTTTTTTCTTGTTCATTAACATGTTTACTATTAAATTAAACATGATTTTGTTTTTTATTTAATTTCATCTTGTGAAACTTTTTGAAATACCAAATCAGGGTTTAATTTTTTTTTGGCCGTTTTGGTTTTTACAGCATTTTACGTAAATTTCCGTAAATTTACCATATTATACGTAAAATTAGATAAATTTACTGTTTTTCACCTTAGTAAATTTACGTAAAATTACCTATTTTTACGGAAAAAAGGGTCAAAAATTGTAAAATTGCCTGATTTTACGTAAAATTCTGTAAATTCCTGTGATCGTAGCACCACTGTACTTTTTTCAATTTTCGGTCTCAAAGAATTTCCATTCAGCCTTTATTTCAACCGAAAGCTCTCAACGAGATCTGTATTCAAGATCGGACAAGATGCATGATGAAGTAACGTGACAAGAGTCAGCTAGTATTGGCAAAAAATAATAGTCTAAAGCCGATACCGGTCATTGGGAGACCTAATGGTCGTCATTCCCGACCTAGTTTTTGCTTAAAAACAAGGGGAAGATGTGATATATATTATCTTATATCCTTGATACAAGATATTCACGCTCTATGAGTTTGAGTCAGCCATTGGTACCTCTAAAAGAGTCTAAAATCGACCAGCTATTCCAATAATATATATGCAATATGTTATTTCCAGAAAAGAGCGGAGTGGCGATGCTGGAACTGGTTAAAATTGCGATATAAAAATCGCGTTTCTTAAGTGGAAAAATCATTTAATACACGATTTTATCGAAAAATTGAACAGAAACCCAGGAAATTAAATTTTGAGAATTATGAGGTTCCTGAAAAAATATAAAATTTTACTCAATATTTTCGTTGATCGAATCCAGGCAAAATTCATTATTACTATATCAGCGTGTTTTATTTTATTTTTGGCTGATGAAAGTAAAAAAATAAAACAAAGTCTAATTTTAAGAGACCCATGTATAAATATGACTCTAATTGATGGAGAATTTTATGGTAAGCTTGACTGATGAGTCCTAATAAGGACGAAACCGGTCTCAAGCTCCATAAAATTTAACATCAAGTGTGCTATGCTCAACTCCGTTTTGGGCTCACATACAATATCATAACTTCGTTTATGTGTGTATAGATGTTCATTTTATATTAAAGTATGGAAAGCGGCATCTTTTCATATGAAGGGTCTTAAATTTCTGCCAAAATTCAGTTGACAACTACCTGAAAATGAAATTCTTTGTTTACGTAATAAATTCTTTTATAAAAAAGTTACCTAAAAATAAGTTTCTAAATTTGAATTTCCTATATTTTAAGATCAATTTCTCATATCTGAAAATTTATCATTTTTTTGAAAAAAAAAAGTTGTCTTTCTTTTGGCCCATGGGATACCAATTTTTGACCGATTCGAATTCAAGTTATTATTAATATACATGTATGTATTGTCATATTGAAATTCCTTTACTTACAAAAATCACTTTATTCGGTTTCATTGATGTAACGACTTTGAAGCACACTGAAAGAAGTACACTCTAAAAAAATTTAAGACACCAAGATGCCTTATATGTGTCTCAATTTTTACAAGACGGTTAATAGACGTCTCAAAATTTTTTAAGACTTCTATTAGGCGTCTAAATTTTTCCAAGACGGTCAGTAGCCGTCTCAAAATAATGGATCAGTATTTAAGACTTCTAGTAGGCGTCTTGAAAAATCGATCATTTTTTAAGACAGTATGTAGGCGTCTCAAAGTATTCGATCAGTATTTAAGACTTCTATTAGGCGTCTTAATTTTTCAAGACAGTTTGCACCCGTCTCAATTTACAAGTTCGTGACTAAATTTTATTCAAGAACGGTAAAGGATATTAATTAATCCTAAATAGAATTAAGATTCTTGAGCTTGTCTAGTAAACTCTTGATGATCGGTTATAAGGAACTGATTAATTATTGGTAGGGAACCGTTTTTAATTTTTGTTACAAATCTTAGTCTGGCGATCGCCCTGGAACAGTGATAGGGATTCCCAAAATGAGACTCGACTCCAAGTCTCTATCTTGTTCAAGATCGACTAGAACTCTAAGTCTGAGTTTTTTAAGATTAGCGGCTTAGGCTCGAGTCCGAGTTGAGTCTTTGATTTGAATTGATTTTATCTTATTTTAAAAAACTGGGAATTACTTGATAAAAAATATCTAAGACATATCATTTTTGTGATGGAGATTTATTAAACTTTTTTTTCACACAAGCGGTCTTACTGAGTCAATTATTCAATTAAAATAATAAGTAGAAAAAGTAAAATTTTTTTTCACAAATTTTTTTTTATTCTTGTCGGCTGTACTTGTAATAATAATAGCTGTAATAATTTAGAGTTTAATGTCTCCAACGTTTTTTTTCAAAATTCACAAATCTCGTATATAATCTCGTAAATTCACAAAAATAGTTCTTAGGTATACCTAAGAACGAGCTATCGATCTGCTTGATACTTGAAACATAATTGTCTCTTGGAAAAATTCGGATTTATACCTGGTACAAAAAGGAAATTTTTGAATTTACATTATTGAGAATAAAAAAGTTATGGAAATTTTTTTTTAAACTCCTGTAAAAATCTAATAGAAAACCTTTTTTTAGTTCGTATAAAGTTTTATTTTAAGAAACACTTAGTTAATTGATCTGGTCTGTTGATGATCGGTTGTCATTAGGGTACTTCGTCTTTTGCACAAGAAGTAACATAATTTTAATTAGGGTCACTAATCTTAAAATTATTTTTAGTTTTTTTCTAGAGATTTTGTCTTAAGGAATATAAATGAATCAGATAAGTTACCACCCAACAGTAAAAATTTCCTTTTTCTACCGGATAAAAATCCTAATTTGTCTCGGAGACAAATATGTTTTGTGACGGTACAATTTACTATAAAAAATGACTACAAAACCGAATTTGTGACAAAAGGGTCACCCTAAAACCCGGAATCGCCGGAATTTACCCGGAACTCTATAACTAAAAGCCGAAACTCTCAAGGACGGAACAAATGACTAAAATCAGGAACGTGTTCCGGAACATAGTTAAATTTATGTATCATATGTATAAAATCGTGCCTTTTATTATCTGTCCATGATGTTTTGGTGACTTTCAACTTCGCAAGTGAAAACTTTTCTCAAATGGAGGAATTTTCAGACGGTCTATTGTGTCTAAAAGATGCCCTAGATGATTATTACTTGGTATTTATTTGCAACCATACCGTACTGTACAAAACTTTGTCAGAAACGTGGTGTTTCTAATAAAGGAGTACATCCTCGGAAAATATTCCAATAATTTGACTAAAATAAGATTAACTCCTTCATTATTTTTTTAAGCCACCCCTTTTCAAACACAAAAAAACTTCATGGCAAGATCATAAAAGGCACGATTTTATACATATTATTTATAAATTTAGCTTTATCTATGTTCCGCAACACATTCCGGATTTTAGGTATTGAGTTCCGGGTAAATTCCGGCGATTCCGGGTTTTTGGAGCAAAATAAATTTTTCCTAATTTAAACCTCCAAGTAATTTCAACAATCAGTCTAACTAAACAAATATTACCTAATTATTTTCTTTATTTGTATCACACTTCACAAGATAATGCAAAAAATTCACTGACCCAACATAACTGAGCCTAATTTATAATAAGGAAATTTCTAGCTGTTAATTAACTGCTTCAACTTGAAAAAAAAACAAAAAAATCTTAAACTATTTCATAACGTTTAATCTCAAGTATTTAATTAATTTTTTGGTCTGAGTCAATAGTATCCAATTTTCTTTTTTTTTGTTTAAACAAACTTATTTTTTTCGAACTTATTGAATTATTTATGATTTGATAAGTTTTCGACAAATGTAAACGAAGCCAATTCTTAATACCTTTCGCAAAAAGCTTTAACTTGAATTACGTCTTTTTGTAATTTAAAATTTTTTTTTTTTAAATTTTGACTTTAAGACGAACACAGCTAATTAAAGGTAAAAATTAATTGATAAATAAAACCTGTTGAAAATAGAATTCTTTAGAAAAAAAAAGGGAAAACTTTAAAATTAATTTCTTTCAAGTAGCTATAGTTTCATATTTTTTATAAAGAAAAACTTTTCTCTTTTCTTTTCTATAGCTTATTTGTTTTTTTAAAAAAATGGATCTTTTTAAAAATCAACAATCAAAATGTCCAAAAATAATTAACAAAAACATTGAGCTTAAACCAAATAATGTGTACACTGGCAACTCGCCTGTTCAAGGTAAAAGTTAATTAATTTCTTATTTTTAATTAAATACAAATTTTTTTTTTAAAAAAGAAACTCGTCAAGACGTTTCAAAATTGAACAAAAAAAATCCATACAAAACCTATGGACCATCAAAATTGTATGGTAAAAAAGTTCTCAAAGAAGTCAGTCAACAAAATATTAAGACATTTTAGACATTATGTAATTTTATTCGAATTAGCCTCGAAGTGATTTTTATTTTTGAATAATATTAAAAAAGAAAATAAATGGCCTTAAACTATCAGTTTCTTTTGATTTAATTCAATTAAAGAGAGTGTTTATTTTGACTCTTAATGTCATTTGAAATAGGTGATACATAATCCAGGAATGTTTACTATCTTGAAATTTATGTAAATGATTCTTTTGTTAACTTTTTGTTTGTTTTATTAATTAAAAAAAGAAAGCTTGTTGCGTAATTTTTTAAAGAAAGTTTGTTTTTCCTAGAGATAAGAAAGTTTAAATTTAAAACTAAAAGTTTCTTTGTTGGAGTTGATTTGAGCCGTAAGCGTTATAACCTTTTTACATTAATGTCACAATAGAGAATAATCGACTGCAGTATAGTAAGTAACATTTTGAAAGCATGTTCCAGAACAAAAAAATTCAGTTAAATCAATGTACTCTTTTTGACAATATGATTTTCGTTAAGTTTGTTTTGCATCGTATTGTAAGAACCCCTTAGAAAATGTAGCTCTCAGCAAAAAGTACATGAGATGCAAAACTATCATAATGGGGTTTTATGACCTCATTTTTAGATTTCCCATTCATGAAAACCTAGGGTTAGCATAGATTTTTAGGAAGGTTAAAAAAAGTTATAATTGGACTAGAGGGGTCTGAAAGTAAGCCATCTCATGAGGTAAATGTGGTAATTTATAATAGACCCAAAATTTCAAAAGTAAAATTCAGAAAAAATGCAAATTTTAAGGCATTCTTTCAGTTTTTCCATTTGCCTCTAAAACTTACATGAAAAAAAATTCATGCCAAAGAGGATTCAACTCCTTTAAATGTATGTTTTGGTGACAAGAAGTAAGTAAAAAGTTTTGTAGCCAGGTTTGAGTTTAGCGTTCAGATCAATCATGTAAAATCGTATTTTTTTATCTACTGCTTTTTATCTATGGAAGTTTTGCATATGTAATAAACTTTGTTACACCCCAGAACAACCTCTGCAAAAAATTATTACGCACATTTAATAGATATCGATGCGGTGACAACTAAAATTGTTGCAGGTTGCATACAGTCCAGGGGCGTAGCTAGAGACTTATGAATAGGGGGGTGGGGGCAAAATTTTGTTTGAAGACAATGACAAAGCCTTATAATCATTTAGTTTTTAAATTGTCGAGTCCAAATCAACAATTTGAAGCTCAACCGATAAAATATTTGTTAGCTTGAAAACCAAACTCTTAACACCAAGAAAAAAAACGAATACAAACGAAAAAATTGCATGTACCGTATTTACTTGCTTATAAGCGACTAAAAATCGCATCTTTAAGGGATAAAATAATGCCTAAGCGAATTGAATTTGAGGTCCTAATGCGACGCTTAATATACAACTCAGTCCGATCTACTTCAAAATCATAAGATTTGAATTGATCTGATCTCCATTGGTCTGGAGGAAGGGGGTACTAGGGGGAACTTGTAAGCAAATAAATACGGTATATGACGCTAATGAGTTTTTATCAATTCTATTTATCTTTCTAAATTTTTTTTTATTAGAAAATTAAAAAAAATATCCCATTTTAATTAAAAGTACAATTTTCCTTTTACGTTAAATTTTCCTTTTACAGTACTAATGCAATAAATTACTTTGATCAATAATCTTACTGCTTGTTGGTTGAGTTCAACAGCCATGTGTTGCAGGATGACAAGCTTACTGGAATTTGATAGAATCAAGAAAAGAAGTGTGTTAGTTCGTAATCTTTTATTGAAACATTGTCATAAAGATACATTTTCCTTCCAACTTCAAACATAAGTAAACTATTCTCTTTTTCACAAAATATAACTTTTTTTTATAAAATAGAACCAGCTTAAAAGCACCTATAAACCAAGCACATCTGATTCAGCCTCAGAACAAGTTTGCGCTTCAAAAGTGTCTACTACGGAGGCATGCCTGTATCTAGTACTTGTAGTTACATACCGTCACCAGTCTCTTGTGGTACGCCTGACGATCACTCTTCAGGAAAGTTGCTGTTCGTGATTCACTACTGGAGGCACAGATATTACCCCGCTCTATAGGAGTCGCAAGTAATCTGCCGGACCACTCTCAATGATTAGAATAAATTAGTCAGAATTTCTTTTTGGTAAAGAATAAATAAAGAATTTTTAAAGACAAAATTTAACAGCAAAAATTCTTTTAAAAATCTTCATTTTCCCTTTAAAATTTGAGGAAAACTTAAAGAACCTTTAAAGATACTTTAAATTTTCTTAAAGAAATCTGATCAAGATAATTATTTTTCGCTAAACTTGAAACTGAGATGATGGAAATAGATCCAAAATGATGGAAAAAGGATTTTAATGTACATTTTCCGTTAGATAGATTCTCTGTTTTTTGCTAACTTTATGATCTCTGACTCCATTGCTTGCCGTTTCCTAAAAGACAACTATTAAACACTTAAATTGCAAATTTTTAAAGTCTCTTCTTGAAAGTGCATCTTAAGATCCACCGATAGACAATTGAAACAATAGTCGTTCGTTTCACAGAGCATGATTACTGAAGATAGTTACAATTAAATGATTCAGAAATATTATGAATGTCTCATAAAATTTTAATTTTCCCGTAGATTCACAATAATTGGACTGTCCAATAGATTCGGTAATATGAATAAACCAATACTGGCTACAACAGAGAGTAAACCACAAGTGGTAAAATAGAAAAATTAAATTTGAAAGAAACAAAATAGTTCATAAAATAAACAAAACGCTTTAAGAAAGACATCTATTTAATTTTATTTAATAAAATTTTTCATTTTTATTTATAAAAAAACCCAATTTGATTCTGTAGGTGCATTCAACAACAATCAAATCGTTAAACACTTTTACAGTTTGAATATTTTGATTTCTATTTTTTTTTAATAAGAAAAATAAATAAAAAAATTCAAATTTTTTGTTTTTTGAACAGTAGAATGTTATTTCATTTAAACAGATGCAATTTTTGCTGCTGTTTTTGTTGACTGTTTTTATTTTAAAATAATTGAAAGCAGACTTTAAAATTTTTTTTTAGTTTCTGGAATCCTTAGGCTTCTGTATTTTATATTATTCTATTCCTTCAAGTCATTATAAGTCGTCGTAATTTTAGTTTTAAATTAAAAATTACCTTGGGAAAAAAAAAATTCACCCCCAGAGGGGATCGAACCCTCGACCTATGGATTAGAAGTCCATCGCGCTATCCACTGCGCTATGGGGGCTTGTTCTTGAATTCTACAATAAAGTAGTTTTGAAAAGCTTTTTGCAAAAATAATGTAACTTGAATTGCTCAGAAAATACCCAAGTCAAGTTAATTGTTTCATTTTCAGTTGATTAAAATTTTCCTGTAAAAGTTTTAATGAGATCCTAAAAGGACCAGGCTAGTAGTGGAATTTTTCGGTCAAATTCTATCTAGTCTCAGCGGATACCCTATATTTTCTAAAACGAGAATCTCGAATTCTGATTAAAAAGTGTAGACCCCATTTTCTTCCTTTTTTTGATTTTTATGACTTTTTTCATTCTCTAGTGTCCAAAGAGGAAAAGAAAAATTAAATCCTGATTTTATAGAGTATCGTCTCTTGTTTAAGGAGATGTATAAATAAATATGAGTTAAGTTTATCCCATGAAAATAGATAGGATTTGAGTGAAAAAGGCTTAATTCTTGCCATTTTCACCCGAGTATGGCTTTAAGGAAATTTATTTCCACATAGATCATGGTTCCAGCGTCAATGGTAGCTTTATTATAGATATTTATTATATATAGGATTATAACAGATATTTTAGTTATAATCCTAAGCTATGACAACAAATAAATGAGAATAATCCGGTCAAAAAGCAAAAAATTTTAGAATGTTTAAAGAAACATTTTCTTCATGATGCTTTGATGGTCTCTTATGGAGTTTTAGATGATCAAATTCATCATTCGATTAATTTTTAAGGAAAAATCGTCAAGGTTTCAAGGCTTTCCAAAGCCTCCTTCAAATTTTTATGTGGTTCGGCGAAAGGGGATATTTACCTGCTGAAACTTTCAAATCGAATATTTAAATGAAAACCTTATCCTCACTAAAGATCATGAATGAGAGTGTTCATCACAAAGATTTCCTTGATTTAAAACGACTTGAGATGAAAGGGTTGGATAATTCATTTTATCGACTAATTATGAATTTAATATTTAATTTTGATCTGTCTGTCTAACAATCGCGGAAAGCGTTTGACTCTATTTAGAAGCAATGTCTTGGTTCTATCCTGTGGGCCACCTCATTACCGTTACCCGAGATTGAAGGTAAATTTCTTTTCATTTGGCTGTAAAAAGCTGAGAGGAAAGGCTAGAATTTTTACCTTTATCCCCATTTTAAAAATTGGTTTTCAAGTCCATGCTAAAGAGTGATTAATTAGAAATTGCAAACACTAACTTGGAAAATCGAAAATAAAGAAAATAATTGTAAAATCAATGCAATGGTTTTATTTTAATTATAACTATTTTAAATAAAAACATTTCACCGTAATCTGTAATAGAACGTTTCAAGTATACAAAATATCTCACTGCTTACAAAATTGTTGGCTAAAATTTGCAACAAAAAAAAAAGAAGAACAATTTACATTTATAAAAATAGATAAAAAATTTACAAAAAAAGAGACTAAATTTTATATTCTACATCTTATCCTCTTGTAAAATAGGTAAACGTGATGGATCATTAGCATTACTCTCTTGTCTGTGACGGTTAATGCTATTATTCGTATTTGTGTTTGTCATTTGAGTTGAGTATAATGTTGGAACTGATAAATGACGACCAGTGCTACCAAATGACAATATTCGTGAGCCAATGTGAGTTATTTTCCATGATCTTAATTTTGTTTTTACAGCATTTTTTACCTTTAAAAGAAAAAAAAATAAACAAAATTGAGAAAATTTTTAAGCCGAGTCTCTTATTGTTATACTTCATCATTAAGAAAGCAATATACAAAAGCAACCCAAACACCTTGAGTAGCTTGAAGAAAAATATTGACAAAAAAATATATCTTTGAAAATAATGTCTTGGGATTTGATGGAAGCCAAAAACAAACAGCAAATGTTGTACCAAATAATGGAAAAAGTACTAAAGTTGCTCTTGTCAATTTTCTATTTTTTTGAAAAAAAAACAATTTTATTAGGTTTTAAATTGTAATTTAGACGGCGCTCTTTAGTTTTATGATATAAGTAAGGTAAGGTTCACGTCATTCAAAACTTTAATTTTAACCATGCGTAATTCATTTCATGGTCTTTTTTTGATATCTAATAATTTTCCATTAGTCATGATATCTAAAATCAAAGGATGAGAATTTTCTAAAATTTGGTCTGAACTTATCGGACCTTTTGTCAACGATGACCCAGTATGCGAAAAAAGCTCAGCCTTTTCAATGTAATTTTCAAAAAAGTTCTCGACCATACATAATGTAAGATCAAGTGGGAAACCCAACATAGAAACTTAATAAAACTTTAAAGTAAGACTCTTAGCTCCTGTCAAATGAGTCTTTTATACAGGAAAGAATTCTCATAAAATTAAAAAACGTTCCATAGGTGATTTTTATGCGGTCATTGACAATAGATGACTTATCGGAATTTGAATACATGTACAGTGAGTCTTTCTAAAATGTAGACTTTCTTTCGGAAAGTGTCCAGTGCGGTCATCAATATATTTTCAATCCAGGATATTGTAAAGGACAGTATAGCAGCCTTTCCTAGAAGTAAGCCGCACCCCGTTTCAAGAAAGGATTAATTAATTCTGTACAAGGGTTAACCGAACGGTTACTTGAAGTAGTAGAAGTATTAGTACTTTTTCTGTGCATATTTAACATCTAGTAGACTGCAAAAGCTGCATACTAAGTTTTAAATTTTATCAAGAACAACTGCAGTAACAAATGATTAAAGGGAATAAAGAATCTAAATTGTAAACAGTATATTGAGACCTTTCTTTTTAGAAAAAAAATTCGATCACTAAATATTTGAGAACTTGAGGTTTTAAATTTCACATTCATTAAACAGCGCCATTTTTGTTAAATGTCATAAAATTACTTGTACTGAGCATATTTTGTTTTAACTGCATCATTATGAGTTCTCAATTTGGTAATGATGACATACAAAATTACAATCAGTAAAATGCAATTGATCTACAAACAAAACAAAAAAAGGGTTAACTCTTATTTTCTGAACAACATATATTTATTCTGGTACCATCAATAAAATGTAAATTGGAATATCAATTAGAAATTCATGGACCGGATTATACTCAGACTTAATCCAACTACAAGTTCTAAAATATTTTGATTTATTTTAATTTTTTTAATTTAACAAAATTAATTCTAAAATTACGTATTTGATGATGAGTAAGTTAACATGGCGTATGGAACGATTGGAACCATCGGCAAAACTTAAACAAAATTTATTCTATAGGCAATTTTAATTATTTAAAATTGTTTAATTTTACTCCATCCGAGTATGAGATACCACCATAATTTGATTTTATTGGACGAATAAGCAGCTACAATGACTGTAATTAAGTAAACAGCTTCAATCATCATCCAAAAAAAACTACACATCAACGAATAATTTAGAATTACATTAAAAACAATACACAAAAACTTGAAAACTTTTTTATAGATATTAGATGAATTTTTTAAAATTAAGATTAATCTACATACATGATTGTAATCCCATACATTTTCTCGTTTACTTAAGATAAACACGTAAAAGCATATGTGAGCTGTTGATTTGAATAAAAATGTGAAAAGCATGTTACAATGAATCATGTTTCTTATACATCTCAATGATCTAATTTAATAAATTTATTGTAAGACAGTCTAATATGTTGATTGAAATTTACGGAACGATTTTAAAATACAAATACAGTATAACCTCAATTTTTTGAAACCGCGATTTTGTGAAATAAAAAAGAGAGACGCTCCTAATACTTTTAATGTAATTCTGGTTTGAATTTGTGAAATTTTTTGCATTTACCTAGATACTTCACAAAATCACTGTAACAAGGTCACACTGTAACGATCGGAGCATGATAACCCCTCAGCTTAAAGATAATTTTTTCGGGCTTATATACTTATATTAGGGTGATTCATAAAATTTCGCATTTTTTAGATGGTAAGTTATTACTGATTCAAGATGTTAAATTTAAAATATTTTAAAATTAATGAAAAACTTTTGATGAAAATTTTGAAATTTTGATGCTGTTGCGTCATTATTGGATAAAAGGTCTCACAACAACAGCAACAACCCGCAAAATATGTCAAGTAGAAGGTGAAAAAGTCCTTAAAGTAAGAAAGACTCAAGCTTGGTTCAATGAGTTTAACAGTAGTAATACTAGCCTTCGAAGGAAGAAGGGTCTGGAAGACCAGTGAGTTTCTATCAGAACGCCCTGCATACGGCAGTAGAGAGCAACCTCCGGGTTAGTACTCACGAATTATCAAGTGACCTTAGCACTTCACAGTCGACCATATTTCGTCACCTTAAGTTGATCCACAAAGTTAATAGACGCTGCAGAGTGTATCGAAATCTGTAGAAAACTAATCAAAAAACGATTTTTCAGAAAGGTAATTAGATGCGATGAGAAATGGATCTATTTTCGAATTAATGATGGCAGAAACCAGTGGTTTGACACATCTCAACCAGCCCTATCAGTTGTTAAAAGAGGACAATTCGAAAAGAAGGTAATGCTTTAGAATTACCATGGGGTAATACACTTTAAACTGGTTCCTGATGATCGTTCAATCTTGATTGCGAACAATTAGAACGAATGCATGCTTCACTTCAAGCAAAATATCCTTCTTTGATCAACCGAAAGCTTGATTTGTTTCTTCAGGATAAATCAAAACCGCATACCGCGCGGAAATAACATGGAAAAAATTTGAAGAGCTGGAAGGGATTGAACTTCTCCCTCATCCAACATATAGTCCCCATCTGATTATCATCTTTTCCGCTCTAAGGCTCATTTCCTTTGAGGATGGAATTTTACTAACCAAGTTGAAGTCTGGGTACCTTGAGTTTTATAGCTCAAAAAGAACGTCAAGAAAAACATCGTAATCTTAAGTTTTCAGGGTAACAAGTTACAGTAATTCAATAGAAAATGAAAGCTGATGAGATTTGGACAAATAGCCGTTGTAAAAGACCGAAGTTGCATGGTACAGAACTTGCCTAAGTCAATTTTGGGGTAAATGTATAAAAATTGAGAATTATCAACTCTCTATAAATCGAAATGCCATTATCCGGAAAATTCGGTCTAGTAGTGTGAGTCAAGTCCAATAGAGCGTGAGGTCGGTGGTACAATTCCAGTTAGATTAGATCATATTTTGTCCTCATATGATGCCAAATACAATTTTAAAGTATGTTTATGATAAATAACCTTCTTGTATGAGAAAAAATTCTCTTTAAGCCGAGGGGTCAACATCTACTGATAATCGTGTGCAAATCCTGTAATATTTAGCTTACCGTATAGATAAGAAAATGAAAATAGCAAATGACACAAAAATAATTGTTATTGAAAACCCAATAAAATTACATATTGTCATTAATTTGAATATCTGAGTATCGTTATCTACATTAGGATCACATACAAGCTCTTCATAAGTGTCTGTTGAATTTTCATTATGCATTTTCACTAATTGACAAGCACCCGAATCTAAACTATGAGCCATATAAGTTATGCATGGTATGTAATTTGTAGACGCCCATGTCCCGTTTGGTTGACAATATCTAGTTACTTTAATCGTTGTTTTGCTAAATATTTTTTTGTAAGGACAATCGAATTCAATTTGATAATTGGGTGGGGATGATGGAAAACAGAGTAAGTAATCAGCAGTTGACGGGCAATAGGTTTTTTTTTTCTTGAAACCAATTTCATATGTACATGGATCTCTTGGTTTGAAATACTTGAATAATAAATTCATTTTTTCGCGTTCTTCGTCTGTTGATGGTTCATTTAGAGTAAAATTTTTTTTCATTAAATTTGTTGAATTAACGTTTAAACTAGTTTGAACAGTCAAAACGAGTAAATTCCATAGAATTATAAAAAAAATTGAGTAATACATTTTTGTTTTCGATGAAACGAATAAAAACTTGTTTATCATAAAATCTTTTTTTTTGTTCTATTTAAATTATAGGATAAAGAAAACAAAGAAGAAAAATAAAAATTTCAACAAGTTTTTGAAAAAAAATTAATTTTTTGTTTTTTTTTTTCAAAAATCAATCAACATTGATCTCCGAAAAAAACTGTTTATAAAAAAAAAGGTGAAAATTTTTTTACGTAAAAAAGAAGAAGAAAAACAACAACAAAAGGAATTTAATTAAATTTAATTTGATTCAACTTGTTTCTATTTTTAAGATTTTTCGCCGATTAAACTTATCTAATAAAAAAAAAAAAATAATTTTCTGATATGTTTTTTTGAAATTATTTACCTTTTGTTTGAATGCATGCATTTTTAGGATACTCTGTGTAAATGTACACAATAAGTTCTCTAATTAAAATATACTTTATAGACATAAGATAAACTTTTTTTGATCAAGATCGAGGTTTTTTAATAAAAATAAGTTTTACATAAACAAAATAACCCGTTCGTTACAATAGAAGATTTTTAGACGATCTCTATAAACTTCATTCTTTAGGCCGTCAAAAAAAGGTACGGGAGGACAATGTTTCACTTTCATGAGTTCTTAGGCTTTTAATCTCTGCAAAATTATTGCACAGCTTCTTTTAATCTGATAAAATCAAGTTAATATTGTGGAATTTTGAAGAATTTTTGCAGATCTCAATAGAAAATGGTTGTGTAAGAAGTAAACTGGCAGATGTTTAATACAGTGTTGATTTTGTTACCCTCGATTTTGTGAAACCGCGATTTTGTGAAATAAAGAGACGCTCCTAATACTTTTAATGTATTTGTGAAATTTACTTTTGTGAAATTTTTTGCATTTACCCAGACACTTCACAAAATCGAGGTCGCACTGTACACCAGCAGCATTTTATATGACATATAGTCTGATCGAACCATTTAATCATAATTAAAGCTGATTTTACAAACAAGAAAGAGTACAACTTGCTCCCTGTTTTTGAAATTTTTGAAAAGGTAGTCAAACTCGATTCGAGAGAATGTTTGAATCGTACAGTTCCGAGTTTTGGTAATTTTTGAATCTTCCGAATTCATAGAAAAAGAGGGAAATATTGTAGGGATTGCAAAAACTGCACTTGTGAATTTTTTTTTAGAGAGCTGGTCGCCTGAGCCTTGACAGCTAGTGGCACGAGTTCAAATCCTGGTCGAGTCAAAAAAATGTAACGTTTAGAAAAAAATAATAATAATGATACCTGTCATTAGTGTTGTGCTGCTGGGAAACGATCCGACTAGAATCATCGACTAGTCATTCTCTAGATGGCCTGATACTAGAACAACTTACTAAGAAGTCTAATCAACTTCTGCAGCTAATAAAGTCTAGGATTGTTCTACTAGATGATAGATCTGCACAGAAAAATTACTACTACTACTACTTTTAAAATTAAATCGGCATGTGTAAAATTTTACGCTCTTTCAGAATTGGTGTTATAAATACCATAAATGTTGTTATTTGGCATATTTACTAACGATTAACTGAAGTACCCTCTTCCCACCAAATTAGGACCCCTTTAAAAAAAAATTGAATTTTTGCAACCCATAAAATTTCGAAATCTAAAGGTTTTTATGTATTAGAAACACGGCTAGTAGTCAGATTTTGTAGATTCAGATAGCTTGGACGTTTTGCATTGGGCGAATCTTAGTTGTTGCCCTTTTTTAGAAGTAGCTGTTTGTTCTCATCTTGTAAGCTGTTGTAAAAAAAATTAAATTTCGCCGTATTCTTTTGTAAGTAGAATAGCAACCAAGATAGAGAAAGATAGGACCTTGTTACGAGGAATATTAATTCAATCAATCCATGTGTTTTAATCTTTTTTATGTTTTTTTAATCCTAGCTCCAAGTAAACAAGTAGTTTCCGAGTCCAATTTCAATATGACGAGAAAAAAATTGAAATCGAAAATTTTTTTTGAACTTGAAATCTTGAACCCGCACCTCAAGATCCTTTTTTTGAAAAAAAATAAAAGCGATTGTTTAAACCCAGACTTTTCTCTTACAAAACGGCTATACGTTTAAATTTTAATATTTTGCTGAAAATAACTGATCTCAACTTTGAAGAAGGGGGTAGGGTCCAAAATTTCGGCTCCGCTGAAATTTTCTTACATAGGAAGGGGATATAACCATGAATTTTTTTTTTTAAAAGACCTAGTGTTAAAATTTTTTCTCACTCATACCTCTGCAGGATAGTTACATTATTATTTTAAAAAAAATCAATCCAATAGAATTTTATTTTAGACAGAAAAATCAATAAATAAATTACTTGAGCCTATTCTCGCTTTACACTTTCTGTCTTAACACTAGAACGCCCAGTCGATTTTTGCCCAAAACTATGGTTCCGTTTTATTCACGAACCGTTAAAGTTGATGACAAATTAGCTATATTTCCTGAAAATATGGACGAAAATGAATCAAATAAACTGAGATCAAGTTGATCCTCAAGTTTTATCTCGGAAATAATTAGGACTTAATTTTCGAGGTGTCTAAAAAACCCCTCGGGCGATCTAGTGTTAACATAAACCTCTTAGTCTTGTGGCTTAAAAAAGTTTTATACACTTGAAAAATCTGCTCATCACTGGCCAAGAGTCATTCTAAGAAGGTTTTCGTCCAAGAATTTATTAAATACCGTAAACGCTCGCAAATTACTCCGGGCTAAAAGTGGAAAAAAACGTTTTTATGCCCTGGGTCTATAATGTTTTTGACTCTTTTTTGTTCAGTTTAGAAGGGACTTAACGGTTCATCTGATTTAAAGACATTCTTTTCAGTAAAATCGGTTTTAAATGAGAGTTGTAACAACTATTTTCTTTAATTGGACTACCTTTGAATTTAGAATCAAAGCTAAACTACATTAGCCACATTATTCCTGCTTTTTACCCCAGGGCTAAAAATTTGTTTGGACCTTCAGAAACATCAAAATTAACTATAATTTTAATTTTCTCGGTGGGAAAAAAATGATCAAAAATTTGATAACTATCCCAGAGTTTAAAATAGGACAATTTGCGAGCGTTTACGGTAATAATTTCAAAACGTCAGTAGACATTGCTGAAAAATTAATGTTACAGTAAGTCTTGACAGTGATTTTCTATTAACTTTAAATTGGCTGGGTTTTTTTTTTTACCACGACCGAAAGGCTTATTGCCATAACTCATTTTGAGCCGATTGCTTCACTTGCTAAATTGCCCTTTTCGGAACCCTTATTTTAAGTCACCACGACTCGCAAGCCTGATTATTTTATAAATCAGTCCCATTTGGTAGTGAATGGTGGCGCCCATCTAGAGTAACAATGTGCCTTATGTTTCACATCCGCATGGCTTTGTGTTTGATATGCAAGTCGATTAAGATTGGCCTTATAAATTGCGTTTGACATCATACGATGACTGAAAATTTTCTTACCCTAGCGGGAATTGTACCTTAAACCTCTCGTGTTACAGTAATGTTACAGTAAGTCTTGACAGTGATTTTCTATTAACTTTAAATTGACTGGGTTTCGGTGGCAAACTATTTCATCGCATTAAAAAGTTCTCATTTTGTCGATTCTTAAATCAAGTCAAAATATTCCCTTTTTCTGTGTTTATGAATTAAATTAAAAGAATTTTCTGTTATTTAAAAATAATTAAATTTATTTCCTCACAAAATAGTTTATTTTTATTTTAGAAAAAAAATTACTTGAATTTAATAAAAAATACAATAAATACTTACAATCATTTATATGAAATACAAAAAAAAAAGAGAACTATTAATTAGACAATTTTCTTTTATTTTAAGATAAAACCGAATGACGGACCTGCAAAAAACAAAAAAAAAATAAAAAAAATTAATTTGAGTTTATTTTCATGACTGTTCATTTAAGAACGTTAATTAAAAATTTAATTTTTTGAAAAAATTCACAAGAAATGCTTCATTTAGATAAAGAATAATCTCATTAATGAAATTGAATACCAGTTTGTTTTTGTTTTTTTTTTGTTGTTCTTCTTAACAACAAGATAAATTAAATTCAAACTTTTAAAACTGTATTTCGAACAACAACACCCGAATTTTGAGTACCAAACTTTAAAAAATATTATTAAAAATTTCTATTAATAATTGGGGAATAAAAAAAAAAGTGTTATAAATCAAAAAAATATAAAATTAGACTTTAATATTTAGATTAGAAAAAAATTGTGCTGCTTGTCTGCGCACTGGCTTTAAATTTAATTTTTTTGTTGTTGTAAGGCTGATAAAAAAAAAAAAATTTTGGGTTAGGAATTATGATAAAAGTTTTTTATGATGAAACTCTCCAACTTATAAATTTTAGTTTTATTAAAACATCTACAACAAGCCCGTAAATTTAAACAAACATTAATTCATCAGATAAGAACTAATTAATCAAGCAATTATTTAAAGAATTTTTTATTTTGTTGATAAATTATAAGGCTAAATTGTTATAATAAGTTTTAATTGGTATCCTTTAAAAACAACACCCATCGAAAATGCATAAAAACAACACCGAGTGTAAATCACAAAAATTAAATAAATTATTAATTTTTCGACTTTATTCCTAGCGACCTTAATTTTCTAAAACACCCTTTTCCGGAAAAAAAAGTGATTTAGGTATAATATTATCTAGAGAATCTTAGCTTTCATAATCAACCTTTTACCTTTGAAAAAATATGCTTTTTAATGATTTAGCAACTCATCTTTGCACATGGCTGTGATCTCTTCTTCTTGCCAAACCTACTATTGAAACAAACATATTAATGTCAAATCTGGCAACATTTTAGGGTTTTTGAGGGTCGAAAGCCTCAAAAATGACCTTACTTTTACAAGCTTAACTTTAATTTTTACAATTTACATAGGGTGTATCATTTTGCTATTTTTACAGTTCTTTATGTTTTTTTTCGATTTGATAAGGGTTTAACCACATTAAAGAACCAAATTTTCTAATAGATCTTTTCATTCTCTATTCGAAAATGACATCAGTTTCTAGGTGTATCTGGAAGTATACAGGGGTGTTTTTGGGTGAATTATGACAATTTTTTTGGAACAAAAATATTATACCTAAATGACTTTTTTTCTCCGAAAAAGGGTGTTTTAGAAAATCTAGGTCGCTAGGAATTTTAATAGCGAAAAAAAAAATAAAAAATTTATTTAATTTTTGTGATTTACACCTGGTGTTTTTTTTATGCATTTTTGATGGGTGTTGTTTTTAAAGGACATCATTTTAATTTCATAGTTGAGGAAATTTAAAATCATCACTTATTGGTTATAAGTCCTCTCATGATGATCTGGTAACATTCTTTATTTATTAAAAACCCGGTAACCTTCAAAGTATCATCAATAACTACCTTAAATAACTGGAACCTTGGTTAGTGCGTTGAAAAATAAGGGTTTCAACTGGAAATTCGTCTTATGTGATCTATACCATCTACCTTGAGTACTTTATACAAGACCCTTATTGCCTCTATAATCATCCTTCCCATGTCTAAATCTCCTTTCGAACGAGAGAATTAGGAAGTTCCAGTACAGAACATCGCGATAAGAAGTATTCTTAAAATCAGAATGGAAACCCCATTGGAACAACTACCGTATTTCCTTGCGAATAAGTGCCCCCCTAAACCCCCCTTTTTTTGGACGAACGGGCATCGTGTTAGTTTTTGTTTCACTATCCTTTGATAGGCCTGACTTAACTCTACTCAAAGCAACACAAGAGAAATTAATATTCAATCGCCTTTAGCATGATTTTTGGTCTCAAAGTGACGATTTTTAGTCGCTTCTAAGCAAGGAAATACGGTACATCACCAAGCACTTAAACTACTGAAGATTCAACTTAGATAATCGTCTGTTTAATCTCAATTGGAGGTATATTAAAAGTGCACTTCAAAACTTAGTCCCGTCAGTAAGTGGTCAGGTTAAGTAAAGAGTTTAAGTCCTTCTCAGGTCCTAGAGAGACTTTTAACCTCGCAACCACTGTGTATTTTGTATCTTACAATCGATGAGTTTATTTTACAATAGTTGTATTGAATACGCCGTAAGTATATGGAACCCTTCGATGAAAGTTAGCATAAATATTATTGAAAGAGTCCAAACAAGAGCGACGAAACTAAGTCTGAAAGAGAGGCCGTATCAGACTTATGAATTTGGATTTAATGAGCTTGGAAGACCGTAGAACAAGGTGACCTTATCCAAATGTTTAAAATAGTCACCGATCATGAGAAGATCAACCTAATGAATGAAGTGAACCTATCCAAAAGTTTGAAGTTAAACCTAAGAAGAAAACACGACACTAATCTGGTGAGAGAAATTAGCAAGCGTGGTTGATTCAGATACAACTTCTTGACAAACAGAGTGGTCTCAAAGCGGAATGTTTAGTCAACGCAAAAAAAGGAAATGGTTTCAACGCGGGCATTGACAGAGAAGTGTTTGGGATGGGACAAAGAAAGAGAAGAGAGACTGCCACAGCTCCTATAGAACTAAATGCTGAAAGGCGTTTGTATAGATTACAATATTTCAGTCTCACTACTACTACTTAAATACGAAAAGTAAATAAAATAATAATGGCGTGATTTATTTAAAAAGTTAAAAATATTTAACAAAAAACATTGAAAAAAAAATCGTTTAAAAAACGTGTCATAGCTTAAGGTAACTAATTTAGGCCAAGAAAGGGTTGCTTCGAGTAAGAAGTTACATATTTCTTTTGTCCGTGTGATGGTTCTCTGAAAAACCCAAATCTTTCGAAATAATAAGGTTTAAGGATGGTATAAAAATGTTTGTATCATTATTGGGTGATTCATTAAATTTCGCGTATTTTAAATGGTGATTTTAGTTCTTATGTAATTTCATAACTTTAAGTCATATTATATATTATATTAAACAAAATTGAACGCTCTTCAAGATGATGAGTCTAAATTTAAAACTTTGTGATTTTAAATATTTTAAAATTAATGAAAAACTTTTGATGAATATTTTAAAATTTTGATGCTGTTGCGTCATTATTGGATAAAAGGTCTCACAACAACAGCAGCAACCCGCAAAATATGTCAAGTAGAAGATTAGAATTTCCTTAAAGTATGAAAGGAACAAGCTTGGTTCAATAAGTTTAACAGTAGTAATACTAGCCTTCGAAGGAAGAAAGGTGTGGAAGATTAGTGAGTTTCGATCAGGGCGCCCTGCGTACGACCTTTATTGTGAACAATTAGAACTAATGTATGCTTCACTTCAAGAAAAATAACCTACTTTGATCAGCTCAAAGTTTGTTTTGTCATATCCATGAATTTTTTTTAAATGGACCTTGTGTTGAAAATTATTCTTATTTCACAACCCTTTAATGAATGTCTGATTTTTCTCTAATTAATTGGATCGGAAAAATCTTCAAAAAATAAACATGTTTTGCTATTAAACTTAAACTACATTTTTGGGTTTCATCTTAACCATAAATGATTCCGGAGCTATTTATCAATTGATTTGAAAACTTAAAAACAATTTTTTTTCAAGACATGGTTCAGTTGGAAAAAACGTCAGCACTGAATTTTTCATTTTAGAAATTATATCTGTAACTTACTACCTATTAAATAAAATATTTTTTTCTAACCCTCTGATTTTTTGACAAACCAAAACCAAGGTGCTTTATCTAAACATCTAGAAACTCATGATTAGAAATAGCTATTATAATTAAGTTAAGGAAGTTACAAGGCTACAATTAGTTAATAGAAAAATAAACATAAACATTTTTAACTTAATCAACAAAATAAATAACACGAACATCATCACAAATTCTCTAAAAGTAAGGGTTTGTTGTTTAAAACAAATCATCATTCGGGCGTTTTTACGAGAGCCAATCACTCGACCTTCGTAGTACACGCGACCACAAATTTTCTCCGCTCGTTCCGATTTTGTGCTACCCTCTCGATCTCTTCAACAGCGGGATGTTTTTACTTTACACGCCCAGGAATTGATTCTTAAAAAATGTCTTATCAAGTTCTTGACACGATTTTGGCAAGTTCAGGAATCGATCTTGGAAGATTCCAGTTAAAAATGCGAAATTTGAAAGAATCTTGAGTAAGAAGATGTCTTGAAAAAATAAGAAGTAAGATTCCTTAAGCTTCTTTAAAATATTTAAATTTTTTTTCCTGACCAATTTGTGATGGACCGGAAGCTTTAAGAATCTTACTTCTTATTTTTTCATGAAATCTTCTTACTTAAGATTCTTTCAAATTTCGCATTTTTAACTGGAATCTTCCAAGATCGATTCCTGAACTTGCCAAAATCGTGTCAAGAACTTAAAAAGACTTTTTTTGAAGAATCAATTCCTGGGACAAATAAGTTGCTTAAATACAACTGCATTTTTGCAATTGACCTGTTTTACCTTGAAAATATACCTAAATCGATACCTCATCATTTTAAAAAACCCGATCTAATCTTTTAGAAAATGACTTAATATACAATTCTAATGTCTTAATTGATGATAAAATTATTTTTATATTTAAAGACCATCAAGCTGAATTAATTCTAATTTTATTGCCGGAATCCTCGTATAATAAAACCTTCCAAAAAAACAATATTGTGAAAAATATTAATAGGCGTCATTATCTTTATGTAAATGTTAAGATAAGATAGGAGTTAATCTTAATTAGATTTTTCAAAGTCAATATTTATCAGTCTCTTTTAATATTTGACACCATATCCCTATTCTCAGCGTGGAAACTATCATCGGTATTTAAATTGAAATAATCTAAACTAATAATTCAAAAATATTTTACCAATTAAAAAAAATCTTGTAATTTAATTAATCGACGCTTCGGTAATCGTCATTAAAAACTTAAAGTCAAAATAAATTGAAATTTATAATTCATAATTTAAAAAAATTAATATTTTCTAAAATATTTATAAGAAAGTTCAGTTCTAAGTTAAAGATCTGCATGTACAGTACATTCTGAAATAAGTTGACACTCTGCCTAACTAATGCATAGCCTAAGAAGCCTTGCCTAAGAAGCGCAGGCGCATTGCTGTTGAGCGTCTTGAATACACTAGATCTTTTCAAGTTCAAGTTCAAGGTTAATCAACAGGCTAGTGCCCTTGCCTAATTAAAGACTTATTAACTCTCCATTTATTCAATAAAAATAAAATGTATAAATTGAATAACACTAGATCTAAACTTTAAAGGAGAAGGGGGTAGAGTTCCAAAATTTCGGCTCCTCTATAATAATAGAAAATAGATGATTATAAAGCAATGCGCCTGAGCGTCTTAAGCAATGTTCAGAAACATGTTAACTTATTTCCGAAATGTACTGTAGTAATTTATGCTTCAAATTTTTTCTTTTTCAAAAACTGATTAAAAATCTTCAAATGATGATTTCGACAAGATGACTGATTTGAGAGTAGGAGTATTTTAACTCGATAAAAGCCTAATGGCTATAGCAGTTTTTTCAAGGAAATTTGGCTTGTTCTTTCATCATTAATCTAATTTGCATTGAAATTTTTAGTTGCTTCGATTCCTCGCTGTGCAAAACTATTACAGACGATTGAAGTATCACATTCTGAAAACTTTTTAATGTTTTAACGTGCCTGTGTTGATGATTTATACAGTGGTTCTTGCGAAAATATAAGCCGTTCCAAGAACGGAAAGGGGTTTTTAAAGGGTTTCGTTCCGTTCAAGTAAGGGCTCGGTTCCTGTTGACCACTCCGTTCCGAATTTTTATTAATCATCAAAAGGGACCCTTACTTGGAACAGAACTCTTTATTGATACGGAACTGTTATCTGAAAGGAAACTCTTAATTGGAACGAAACCCCTCCCTGGAACGGAACCTTTTTAAATCCTCTTTCCGTTCTTGGAACAGCTTGGAACAGAACGCTACGTTTACAGTAAAGGTATTGGACAAGAACTTCTCACTCATTTTGTCTTCTTGGCTCTTAAGAAGCTACGGTATCTAACGAGAATTTACGGTAACTAAAAATGTGAAGCTCCGTCAAAAAAAATAACTGCAGTCAAATCAGTGAGTAGCTTTTGGAGATCTAGAGTTACACTGGGTGTTATCCAGCTCTCTAGAGCTCATGTTTGGATGAAAAAACTTGACACAAAAAATTCAAAAATTTTTTAACAATATTTTTTATTAAGCCAACATAAAAAAAATTAACAAAATTTACACATCTATTTTTATTATTCTAAATCTTTTGTTATGTTTTCTTTCTCTTTAACGATGGATTCTCAAACACTTGTTTTGTACCACCACCACGTCCTGACAAAAACTTTTCTTGATTTACCCACGGATCATCATCACGTCTAGTCGTATCCTGATCCAACAAATGAGTATATTTAGTACGACCGGCCATACCAAAATTTTTAACCTGCATAACTTTAGGAAGTATAGTCTTGTCAAAATGATCTTCCAAAGTCGGCTCGGCGTAATTACGTTTGTACAACTCATCATCTTTATCCATAAAAAACGCACCACGATGATAATATTTTTGTAAATATTTGTACTTGCCTTTGTCGGCTTTGTTCGCAATCAATTTCGGGTTTAATTTCAAATAAAGTGTTCGTTCCTCTTCGGTCATGTTTCTGAGTCGTTGTATTTCTTGTTTTTCTTTTTCGATTCTTTCTTTTTCCTCTCTATCTCGTTTAATACGTCTCAGTTCTCTTAACTTCCACATTTCATAATCATTTTCATCAAGTTCTTCATCAGTTAAAAAATCACATGCTATATTGTCATCGTTTTCTTTTTCAGACATTTTTTCTTTCGAAACTTCTTGTTGTATTATTTTTCGAGTTTGTTTTTTTGACTCTTCGTGTAAACGTTCTTTCTCAAGTTCAATTTCAAGTTGTCTCTTTTCGTCTTCTTCTTTTTCTTGTATTGTCTTTCGATCTGACTTTCGAACAAACACTGGTTTAAGTCTTGGTGCTATATCGTCCTCTTCTGAATCAGTGTACTCTTCGTCTTCATACTCGGACTCCTCTTCGGACTCTTCTTCTGAGCCTTGTTCTTTTTCTTCTTCTATTTTCATTAACTCTTGTTGACGTTGAAGAGCTTTTTGTTTAAGTTCTAGTCTACGACGTGCTCGTTCATCTTCGTCTATTTCCTCTTCTTCATCAGATTCTTCTTTTACTTTAACTTCTACAGGTTCTTGTTCTTCTTCTTCGTTTTCTTCTAAGATTGAAGGCTCGATAATTTGTCTGTGACGACGTACTCTAGCCTCAGCTGATTCAGAATCAACTTTTTCGACTTCAGCTAAACGTCTTAAACGTTTATCGTCTACTTCACGTAATTCAATTACTTGTCGTGGCTTTTGTTGTTTATCCTCTTGTTCCTCGTCACTTTCACCACCATGAGACGATTCGTCTGAATCAGGAGCATATTTTGGACGTTCACCAGCGACATAACGAGATACTTTAACTTTTTGCATAGATAATTCACCTTTTTCGTTACGTACAGGCACAGCACCTGCTGTACCGGTTAAAGGTGCTTTTACAGTTGGTTTCGAATTTTGCATCTCTTTTTTATTTATGATAATTTTTCACCCTTCAATTGAGTTAGTGAATGTGTTTAAAAACGAAAATTATTTTAAGGGTTTATTTAATTTTTGTTTTTTTTTGCATTAATGTTGAAATTTTTGAAAAAATCAATTTCACTGCAAAGTTTACTTAAGTTTAGCATTTAAATTTTATTCGCTCGAACAAATTGCTCAAGGTATCGAAGTTTATTTTCAATGATTTTGTTGGGCCCCTTGGAAAAGCTAGAAAATCTAATGTTTCCAATTTTTGGGTCATAAAAGGCTATCAAGCACCCTTTGGATGAACCCACCTTTCTATATACCAAATTAAAGCGCTCAGTGAGATTTATTTATGATTTTTTTATTTATGATTCTTTTCAATATGCATGCTTGGATGTAGAAAAAAATCAACAAAATTTTCAAAACTGTTTTATGTCCTAAATCGGCTTTAGTTAAATAGCTCTTTTAAAATACTTCAGATTTTCAAATATAGCATATCAAAATGTAGAGAATTAAAATCTCTATCAGAAAATAATATTCTTTTAAATTTTTAGTTTAAAAGAATTTTATTTGAAGTTATTCTGTCAGTTTTTAGAAATACAGGTTTAATTTGAATAAGGCTGTATAAAAATAAGGTTCGCCGACCCAATTTTTTTTTTGTTAAAGATTATATTCTCTTCATTCAGGAATGCTGTAGTTGTTAAAGTGAAGTATTTTAAACGGGTTATTTGACTCAAGTCGATAGTAGATGTTCCGTTCTACCGGCCCCATTTTGTTGTTAATTCACCTTGTCGTCGGGTCTCAAACAACAAAAAGGTGCTGAAGGTCAAATTGAATCGTTCATCACCGTTCATCATCAAAATGATACCTTCAACTCCTTTCGAGTCGGTTTATTTTTAATTTCTAAATTAAAAAACTCAAAATTTTCGGTTTCTCTACACCCATTTTTTTACATTACGCCCCATATTTTTTTGGATAAAAATACATATTTTTGGGTGCTTTTTCAGGATATGGTGTACTACAATCATTCTTTTAATCGCTCAAATTTGACCTTGGAAATCGACTTAAAGCTCCACCCAGTCATGAGGTAGCTTAGAAAAGTTATTTTTACACAATGCTAATGGGAGCGAAGGACCATCAACTCCGTCATGGGGTACTTCCTCTAGAATCGAATATTGATTACTATTGAGGCTATATTACTGATGGATATAATTATTCAAGCACAAACTATTCACATAATTTATAAATATTTTCATGCCAAGATTCTGGGTTAAGGGAGCCTTCCCAAGACTGGGGTGGGTGGCCCTTCCCTTCTCCACAGCATCGTGTAGAAATAGCTTTTCTAACTTATCTCATTACCCAATAGTTGTTAATATTTTATATTTTTAACCCCTGAAAAATAGACTGGTTTTAGTGTTTTTTAGTTACGTAGATCACCAATTTCAGGTCAAAAATCTAAAATAAAATTCCGATTGCTAATAGGATTTAAATAGGTTCACCTTGATGTTTTTGTCCTCTTGGTTTAAATAATGAAGAAGCAGTCTTTTGCACCAATTATGCTGTCTTTTCCGTATGATTTTCGAATGAAGATTTAAACAATTATCGTGGCATCTCAATTTTTCCATCAGTAGCTTAGCTATTTGAAAAGCTAATACACAAGCAAATACTCGGCTATTTCAATTCGAACAATTTAATTTCAAATAGCCAGCATGGCTTTAGAAAAAATTATAGCTGTGAATCGCACGAAATTATTTCTGAAATCAACAGAATAAAAAGTAAGCGGCTAATTGGAATCCTTCTCGTTACCAATTTTAGGAAGGCATTCGATACCGTGGATTCACGTCTGATACTTGAATTAAAGAAGCTTGTGTTCTCCGAAACTGCTATTAATCTTTTGAAAAACTACTTCGAAAACAGGGTACAACTTGCTCGATGACTATCTCTCAGATTCCGTGAGTAGTAAAACTTGGTGTACCACAAGGAAGTGTTCTCGGTCCATTGCTATTGATCTATTTTCCTAAACGAACAATCCAAAAATTGGTTGATTCGTGTCGGATATTCCAATCAAACCCAAGGTCGGCTTTCCAGTTTTGAAGCTTCTGATGATCGGTGTGTAGGCCATTTGATCATTAGAGGTAATTTTCCAAGACTCCCAATCATACACCAACAAGGCTCTATATACCATGGACAACTAAAATACGCAGCCGAGACACTAAGAAAGCTATTTTCGATTTCAGTTTCAGTTTTTCGAGTGTTGCGACCAAAAGACAATCCAACAAAGTAGTTAAAAACAGTTTTAACAAACCAATTAAGTTAAAACACTTCTTTAATAAAAATATTACATAATATATCCCTAAAGCATTTTCTTTTTTTTTTGTTCACAAATCAAAATATTTATTTATCAAATATTAGAAAATTTTTTATTTTACCGAAAATTTAAATCCATCTATTTAATATTCATTTTTACCTCTTGTCATTCAAAAAAACATCTCAAATGAAATAAACAAATCTTTTTTTTAAAATTAAAAATCGAAAATTGTGAGCACAACCTTAGGAATTATTACCACCCACTAAGTTTTTTTTAACCAAATTTAAGTCACGATCTAACAATTAAAATCTATCCCTTACAATCTAATTAATTAACCGCTTTGTTTTCGTAAACAAAAAAACAATTTTTTGTGACCACTTGAAAACAAAAAATAATTTTTTTTTGTGTTAACCCCCGTTTTAATAAAAATGCTACAAGATATTTTGAAATTTTTAGTTGTAGTAAATATTAGGTGAACAAAAAATTGAAAATCAAAGTAAAATAATTTTCATTTTTGTTGTTGTTGTTGTTGTTCTTGCAAACTCCAAGAACGTAAAAAATATAAAAAATTTATTAAGCTTTTTTTCTTTTTTCAAAAAATTGGGACAAATAGTAGTTCTGAAAAAAAAAACTTTTTTTTAGATGAATAAAAATTAGCCTTTTTTTTCTTTTTCAACGAAAATGAAATATTATTATGCGTTTTTAAATATTATATTCGGATTAATACTCGGACTTGAAGGGTAACCAATTTTTTTTTTGTTAGAATTTTATCTTGACTAAGTAAAATTGAATGGCTCATTAGGACCAATTGAAAATTTTTTTTTTAATTAACTGAAATGTTTCAAAAAATCGATTGAAAACTTTTGATGAGATTTTAATTTCCCTTCTTGGCTCAACAGTCAAAACTTGTTTCATTATAAATATGTTTCTGAAGTTTTTTTTTTAAGTGAAACAACAGGATCATTATTAAGAAGTGACACAAAGTCTCAAGCAATTATTGATAATTGTACCCAAGCGATTTCTTCTACGAAATTAGGTTATGTATTTTAATGACTAGAAATTTTCAAGGCTTCAAGTTGTTTATTATTTTTCAAAGAAGAATTGAATTAAAATATTAGTTTTAAAAGTTGTTTTTTTCTTGAACCCGTTGAAAAAAGGTGTTATTTCATTTCCAATTTTATACAACTCACAAAATTTAAGTTTTGTAAACAAAAATATTAAAAATCGTTAACACATTACAGAAGGTTTCAACTTCCACTCTCAATTGCACTCCAGTCTTTAAAAAATGGTCATCACAAAACCTTTACAAGCACAAAAATAAACTCTCTAACACAAATATTTTATCGATAAAAGTCGTGAAGCTAGATGATGAAAAACTTGCGTCAAAATATTTACAGGACTGTGTTATCAATCTATTCCTATTTTGAACCTGTATTTGATACAGTGGTTCTTGTGAAAATGTAACGTTCGCAGATGTTCCTAGAACAGAAGGATTCCTTTCCAAGGAGGAATTCCGTTCCATAAAAATTTTAAGAAAAATTAAATTATTCTTAAAAGTTAAATTTTTGTTCTTTCTATGATGTTTAGGTGGTCATCTCCTGATGTCTCAAGATCACTTTCAGCTCTATCATCTGCGATTGCTTCACGGATTGTCATCTATCTCACCTATTTTCTTCTTCCTTTCATTTTTTCAACTCTTTAACTTAAATCCCTACTTAAAACGGAACAGAACGTTACATTTTTGCAATAGCCACTGTATTTGCTTATTGAACTAGTAAATCTGGAGAATGGCTGAATAGATACAGTTGTTCTTGCGAGAATGTAACGTTCCCTTCGCAGCCGTTTCTAGAAAGAAATCTTTCAAAAAAGTTTTGTTCCTGTGACAAAAGGGTCCCGCCATGTTTCTCGAAAATAGTCTAGGAACGGAAACGAAACACTTTTGAAAAACGATTGGAACATGAACAGAACTGTTTTTTCCATAAATTACGTTTTTTTCAATTTACACAAGAAGGGATCCCGGAAGTTGACTTAAACAATTCTACAATACATTTCTGAAAAAATTTGACATGTTTTAGAGCATTGCTTGAGACGCTCCGGCGCATTGGTTAAGCATACAAATTTTTTTTAAAAGAACGCGCATTATGTAAGGGCTTAAACTTAATCGTGAAACTTTGGGAAAATCGGGGAACTGGGAAATGCGTGAACGTTCGCGAAAGGAACTTTGGAAAGGCCAGGACTATAAGTTTCCGAAGTTGAAAGTCACCAAAACAGGATGGACATAAAAGAAAAGGCGTTATTTTATTTATATTATGAAAACTTAACTTTATCTATGTTCCGGAATTCGTTCCGGTCATTTGAACATTCATTGCGGAATTTTCATGGACGGAACAAATGGCTAAAACCTGAAAGTTCCTGATTTTTGATATTGAGTTGCGAATACATTCCGTTCCGGTGATTCAGGGTTTTAGTCTGACCCGAAAAATTGTGTTTAAAACCGATTTGTGATGAAGAGATTCATGTTCGAGTTGAGCCTTAAAAATAAGCCTTCAATTGATAAAGGGTACCCACCAGTAAAGATAATTGAATATTTCAATAGAAAACAAAAAAATTCTAGATCTAAAATTTTTATTTTAAGTAACGACCAAAGTTTTTATGATTTTCTCGATTCCAAAAATCAATGTCTTCAAATCGATACGTCAAAAATTGGATTAATATATTTATACGTTCCTTATCGTCAACTCGACGCCGTACAAAACTACAATCCCTCAGCCAATAAACTTACCTTCAAAACCCATCATTATTATTCTCTTTTAACCCTTTGTAAATTATTCAAACCAACGCCTAAAAATCGTCTTTTATTCTATTACGTAAACGATTCCGGCGAACCGACAAACAACCATTACAATCAATGGTTAAACGACACCCATTGGAATTCAAAACTCCCAATAGACGCTGTCAAGTTCATCAAAATTGAGAGTAATCAAACAAACAACTTTGATATACATGAAATCGTTAGCCGTATAAAACACGACTCTGTCTCAAAATTCGATACGAGTAAAGAAAAATTTTTACTAATTACAAGTGACATCATAATTGGACCAAAGATACAATCTTGTTTCACTAGAGACGTGATCATAAAGGATTCAACTGATTTTTTGAGCATTGAATACATAAAGTCTCAAACTCAACAGGACTGTTATAAAGCTTTGAACGAAAAAAACGATAAAAATTATTATTCATTTCTATACAATTTAGATTATATACATTACATTAAAGATTTTAGTGGAATATTTTTATGGAATTATAAATTCACCCAAGACATTACCCCAAAGGTAATTGATTTTAATAATGTTTATAAATGTACATACCGTAATGATGTAATAAAAACATTTAAATACCCCTATGAGGATACATTTTGTGTTTTTGGATTTGAATTGAACGCTTACGAGTCTCCTGTATTCCAAGAACTATTTACTAACAATGATAATTATTTTAAAAAAATTGTGCGTAGTTATTTGTTTAATAACTCGGAGCCTGTGAGTTACACATCATCGTCAATTGAAGTTATTCCTAATGTAGTCCATTTGATTTGGTTTAGTTCTAATCCATACAAACGTTTAAAATTCATCGAATATTTGTGTCTAAAAAGTATTTTACACGTTCTAAAACCAGACAAGATTCGGATACACGGTGACATAGAACCTTATAGTTGTGAGTATTGGGATGAATTGAGTAAAAATCCAAAGATCGAATGGGTTTATCGTGAACGACCTTTGTTTAAGTATGGTCAGAATTTTAGTTCGTCTCCAATTCAACATTTGGCCGATGTGGCTAGACTTGAAGTTTTGTACGAAGAGGGTGGGATTTACAGTGATTTTGACATACTTTGGGTAAAACCTTTGGACAAGTTCAGGTACATAAATGTCGATTTAATAGCCGCTAACGATATCACCAGTTATTGTCCAGAGTTTCCTTTTAACATTCAAATAGGAACTTTTTTGGCTCGGAAAAATTCTGATTTTATTAAAAAATGGCTTAATGGTTACAAAGAAAAGTATCATCATTTTCCTGGTGACTACGTAGCGGTGTCTATGTGCGAACCTTACAAGTTGTATGAAAAATTTCCGAATAGAGTTTACATTGAAAACAGACTACAGATGATTTATTTTAATGGATGGTCAAGTTTTATACCAAAGTATGTTGAAATTGAGCAAGAAAAGCTAAAGGAGTTTAATGAAAATTTAGATTGGTTGAATGATGGAGCGTATGGATATCATTTACCAAGACACGGTGATTTGTATACTAGATTAGATTATGAAAAAGCTGATAATAATTCATTGCCAATTCGAATTGCTAGTTATATTTTAAATTTTTAAAATTTTGTTAATTTTGTACATTTCCGCTTTTTTTTGTGTATTTTTTTGGAATAAAGTTTATTTGTCTAAAAAATTTGGTTGTACCCAAAGCACTGAATCAAATTAAAGAACATCAGGTCTTCTGTTTAGTGAACACTGGAGCCGCACCTTTTAATAAAAAATTTAAACTGCCCAATGCATTTATTGGTGATGTAACAATTTTATGGTCCATTCTCGTTCAGACTCTTCGAAATTCGATTACTTCGAAATTCCAAGCGCGAACCCCTACCTTCTCAAAATCTTTAGGTCTTATATATTGATAAATCAAACTAGTCGCCCTCCCATTTTCTCATCCGGGCTTGGGACCGGCCATGGCATGGTTACGACTTTGCCACTGTCATTCAGTCCAGTGACTGTGGGACGTTCATCATAAACGGCGCCACTCATCCGAGCCGAAGCTGCGAACTCGACAACTATCCTGACTAGCTTGGAACCACAAACCAAGCGTATTCTCCTCGTTGGAGAATACTTAACTTTGTCACTAGGGCTACACCTATTGCTAAATGGGTCTGCTGTAAAACAAGTTCTTGCGCCCGTTCCCAGGCCTATCCGGCGTGATGGTCAAAGCCAGCGGCACCCCAATACGACAAGATTCGAACGCGATCCATAGACCCACGTACCCGTAATACAGCATATTTAGAACGGTGTTAGAATGACAGCAACATCGCCACTCTCCCATTTTCACATCCGGGCTTGGGACCGGCCAAGGCATGGTTACGGCTAAGTAATATTTAAAACTGAGAATTTTGTAATTATAAAAATGCAACAAAATAATTCTATAAACAAATTGACTCTTATCAAAATTAAAACACTCCTTTTGAATTATTTAAAAAATAAAAAGCAAAATATTTCAAATTAAAATTTAGAAAAAACAAAACAAAATGGGATCGAATACTTCGTTTTTGTTACAAAAAGACGAAATAGAAACAATCGCTAACGAAAGTGGTTTTACACCAAATCAAATAAAACGATTGTACAATCGTTTCAAGTCATTGGACAAAAACAACTTGGGTTATTTGACTCGACAAGATTTTTTAAGAATACCAGAGTTACATGTAAATCCTTTGTGTGATCGTATAATTGAAGTTTTAATCGATGACCACGGCAAAGGAGACAGACTCAACTTTAGGCAATTTGTTTGCGCCTTTTCAATGTTTAGACCAATTAAAATTGAAGAAAATGGCTCAACTACAAAAGATGAAAAGCTTAGATTTTTGTTCAATCTTTACGACCGAGACAAAGATAACGTTATAAACAAGCCCGAGTTATTAGCCATATTGAAAATGCTTGTCGGCTCAAATATACCAGATGACCAAATGGACGCAATCGCTGAGAGAACAATCAAAAAACAAGATATAAATAATAATGTTGGTATTAATTTTGAACAATTTTGTGAGACTTTAAATGAAATGAATATTGATGAAAGATTTAATGTAAGATTAATGACATAATGTTTCATCTATTCATAAAAAAATGTTCCTGTTTTCAATTTACTTTATTACTTTATCCGGTTTTTGTTTTAATAAAAGTTTATTTGTAAATTTTGTCTTTAATTCTTAGCTGATTAAAAAAGTTGGAATAATAAAATTCAATCAGAGTTAAAATATAGTCAGACATTTGCAGCATGACCAACTTAAAGCGCCATGCAAACTTCCACGCTATCTGAATTTGCGAAATCCGACCTGATCACTTTGTTTTCCGTATATGAAAACCTAGGAATGGCAAATTTTTAGAGCGGGTCAAAAATTTTTTTTTTCCCAGAGGGGCCTAACTTTTATGGCTTTTGAAGGAGTGTGTCTTGGTTTTTCGCTTGTAACAATCTCAAATGACCTCATATATAGTATTTTTGATACAGATTCTGAAAGAGCACAAAATTTTACACACGCTAATGATTTTTTTTAATCTATGTTTTGGTGCAATCCTGGGATGAGTTTTAAAAAAATTTTTGTCATTTAGCTCGGCCAAGAAGCAAAAAAAAGACGAATTTTACTTGTTTTTTTACATCTCCTCCCAGGATTACACCAAAAAATAGTTTAATTAGTGACCAGCTTGTAGAGCAGAAAATTCTGAACAAAATTTAGGTTTTAGATTTTTGATTTTTTTACCTGTAGAGTAGAAACAATGTGCCTAAAAAGGTGCTCACGATCAAAAACTTGAAGGATGAAGGAATTTGCAAATTTTGACCCGAAATTCCTGATCCCCGTAAAGAATTCTAGTAAAATTAGTCTTTTCTTGAGATTTGTAACAAGCGAAAAACCAAGACACACTCCTTCAAAAGCCATAAAAGTTAGGCCCCTCTGGGAAAAAAAAAAAATTTTGATCCGCCCTAAAAATTTGCCATTCCTAAGTTTTCATATATGGAGAACAAAGTGCGAACCTTACCATAATAGGAAAAATTTCAGTCATATTATTTAACCATCCTGCTCACTTGCCAGACTAAGCTACGTGTGATTTTTACTAAATTTTCAATCATTAGGCTTTCCTTCATCTATAGAGAGACATCAAATAAACATCAAGTATTTATGATTCATTACTCTTATCATACTTCATGATTATGAAAAAATTTGTTTCTAGATGTATTTAATTTAGAAGGTTTTGAATTTTTTTTATTTTTGAGACAGATTCGACAAGTTAACACTTTCCAATTTTAGAAATAAATATTTCAATATAGTAAGCAACCTGATGCTTTTCACCAGGCAATCCATTATTTAAATCCTTATTGATGTCGTAATATACAGCATGTATCTTTATTGAGTCAAACAATACATACTAACCAAAACAGAATCAAAGAAACCTTACCATAAAATTAACCATTTTTATTTGGCTTCTGAGGGGTAGGGTTCAGGGTAAGGATTCGTATAGGGTAAGCATTAAACACATTGGAATTTATTCATAATTTACTTAAGATACTTAAAATACTTAAAGGATGCTTTATATATAACATAAAAGAGAATGAAGGTATTCCACTATCACTTGACACTTGAAGTTTCATTTTGACCTAAAAATTTTTTGCTTTTCTGGTTGGCGATAGATGGAAATTTCATAGGCAGCAATGTAAACTTCAAAATTAAAATGGTTGGACGCCTTGACGCTAACCTACAGTAGTTTTTTTAATTTCCAAAGCAAATTTTTTTGACACCTTATCCATTTTTGTCACTTATAGGGCGTACTATACCATACTATAAAACTTTCCACATTACTAACATCTATTAAAATCTTTTTACCATACATAAATTATTTCACAACATACATACCTGATAAACATACATATTTGCTGAATAACATACTAAATACTTACAAACATACGTTAATTTTTAACTTGAACTGGAACTACATTTAATGAATGCTTCCTCTCGTGGAGCTTCTAGTCCCTGAGCTACTTTTACTGGAACTACTTCTACTGGAGCTTTCAGTATCGCAGCTACTTGTACACGAGCTACATATTATGCTGCTACTCGTACTGGAAATACTTCAACTGGAACTTCTTATGGAAAAACTTCTTCTACTGGAGATTGATTTAGGAGCTACATGTTTTGGTGCTTCCAGTACCTGAGTTGCAAGTTCTGGTGCTAGTCGTATTGGAAAAACTTCTACTGGAGCTACATGTACTGCAACTCCTTTTACAATACATTCCTGGAACTCCTTATACTGGATCTACATGAGCTTCTTCTAGTGGAGCTTCTCTCTTGGAGCTGCTAGTACTGTAGTACGTGTACCTTTTTTTTTCAAATAAATATTTTGGGGCAAACTTTGTGTGCAAATCCGGTAAAGCTCTTTAGACTAAATTTATTTTTACTCGCTTTATTAATAAAACTTTGATAATTTTTACTCTTAAATTTGTATGTTCATTAGCCATAAATATGTTTATTAGACTTGTGTATGTTTTTCAGCAATTTGTATGTTAAAATGGCTGAGAATAAAACCTTGTATGCTTAAAAGATTATAATGTATGTTGAGAAGATTTTTATGTATATTAAAACAACAATCCCTATAAAACTTTCATTAATGTTCAAAATTTTTAAATTCTTAGGGTTGGTATGGTACAGTTTGATGTTATGGTACGGTACGCTTTTTTTCAGGAGCAGTGCAGTAGATTTTAATAAACTTTCCTCTCGACACAAATATGGTGATATAACTTGTGGCTTTGATATTTGGTGAAGCACTTTGAGGTGTCAGGATTGGTACCAAACAACTCAATCTTAAATTTAAAGAGCAGATACGCCTTACTTGGCCAACAAGAGTATAGAGAAAAATAAGTTCATAAAATAATTTTGATTTTTAATACATTTTATTAAAAATAAATAGTTTCAAAAATTAAAACATCTTCAGTGCTGGTTGTTTCGACACTTTAATAGTAATCAGACGGCTCTTCCAGCAATCTCATCATTTAGATTTAAAAAAATAAAGAAAATTATCATCAGCGCTGGTTTTATCGACACTTTTATAGAAATCAGACGGCTCTTCCAGCAATTTCTTCATTGATAATTTTCAAAGCTAAAAAAAAACAATAGAATTATCATCAGCGCTGGTTCTATCGACACATTAAGAGTAATCAGACGGCTCTTCCAGCAGTTTCTTCATTGATAATTTAAAATAAAAAAAGACAAAAATTTATCTTCAGTGCTGGTTTTATCGACACTTTAATAGTAATCAGACGGCTCTTCCAGCAATTTCATCATGTAGGTAAATTTTTGTCACCCCTTGACCCTGACCCTTCAAAAACAAAAGAAAAGACAAAATTAATTTTTCGAGAGTGATTTTATTTTACGAAATAAATAGAATAGATTAAAAAACATGTATCTCGTAATAAATAACCACTTCCCAGAAAAACCAAAAAGACCATTTTTTTCGTTCATCTGTAAGATTTTTGGTATCTGGCACGAGCACCTGGACCACCGAATTTCTTTGGCTCACATCTTCTTGGATCGGCTACGATCAATGTTCTGTCGTATTGAGTTAAAATATTTTTTATTTCCTTTTTCGAGGCTTCATCAACGACTTAAGAAGAAAAAATGTTCAATATTTTATTAAACTCGTTTACTCTAAATTCAACTTCAGGGCTGGTTTTATCGACACATTAAGAGTAATCAGACGGCTCTTCCAGCAGTTTCATCACAGTTGAATTTTTTAAAGGAAAAAATAAAAAATTTTTCGACTTACATTTTTGATAGTAAGCGACTAAAGATTTAGCAATAGCTTGACGAATAGCATAGACTTGGGCGACTTGACCACCACCTTTAACTCTGATACGAATGTCAACAGCTGAGAATTTGTCTCTGCCTAATAAAAGAATTGGCTCTTCTAACTAGAAAACAAGACTAATTAAAGATTTTTTTAAAAAAATTTTTTGTGTTTAAGGCTTACTTTGAATCTAAGGCATTGTGGTTCGACTAAGTGTAATGGTCTTCCGTTAACTCTGACTAAACCTTTGCCTTCAGTGCACAAAGCAACAGCTGTGGCATTTTTCTATCAATTCAAAAAACTAAATTATTACTTTCTCTTGAGTAAACAAGGACTTATTAAAAATGGATTCGCTTACTTTTCTACCGAAGCATTGAACTCGGTTTTTAGTTGGTGCTGGAGTAGACATTCTTCAACTTATCTTAAAAAAAAATGGACTTTATTTAGACACGGAGCAATAAGGATCAATTTTTTTTATAGATAGGAAAAAATTTTTCAAATTTTTAGCAATCACGCTTTCTTAGAAAGAACACACAAAAAAAATTTTCAAGAAAGCAAAATTAGTTGCATTCAAGTATATGCATTAGTTCAAAAATTCGTATTGAGTAGAATCACGTTGAAAGTCTAAAAAAGCTAAAAGCCTTCACATTTAGAAATTTTTAACTATAAATCATATTTTAGGACTAGTAAGTAGATTTTTTGTGTTTTCATGCAAATTTATAAATTTTTAAAATTGCAACTTTTATGAGGTGAATTGCATTTGAAAATTTTGAAAATAAATTTTTTTTTTTCGTTGTTCGAAGTAATTGTCTTTACTTTCATTTTTTTTAACTCGAAATTCTCGTTTCCAAAAAATTCCTTTCGTTCTCAAATTGGTCTCATCTAAGTCTTTTAAAAATTGTTATTTTTTTCATTTATTGAAAACTGAATGAGACGTCTTTAACACAAGAAGGAACAATTTTTCGATGTCTAATATTTGATTCTGTAGCTACGAGTAAAATTACTTAAAAGTTAGCTCATAAATAGACTGATCTCATTTTTTATTCAAAACAAATTAAGGTCCAAATTTGATGGGTCTAGATGAAATTGACTTGGAAAAATGTTAGTCCTAAGGTTCCGGAAATGCAAAACGTCCACACTAATTTTAAAATTGATTTTCGACCTCAAATTCGTAATCTACATGTATGAAAACCTAGGAAAGACAATTTTTTAAGGGGTGTCCAAAATAATTTTTACAGACCCCAGGGGTCCAAAGTGTTAAGACCCCTCAAAAACCATGCTTTACTTTTTAACCTGTAACTTTTTTTTAACTTCTCAACCCTATATTATTAATACATTTTCTGAAAAGGTGCAAAATTTTCTACAATTTAAAAGTATTTTCAATAATCCTTGAATAATATGAAGGGTGCAAATTAAAGGAAAAAGGGCAAATTTTACCCTTTTTTTTACTTTTTTGGACACCCCCTAAAAAATTGGCTTTCCAAGGTTTTCATACATGTAGATTACGAATTTGAGGTCGAAAATCAATTTTAAAGTTAGTGTGGACGTTTTGCATTTCCGGAACCTTATTTAAAATTAGTCCATACATGATATTTACAGATTCTGATTCTGTTAAAGCACAAAATTTTACACAAGCTTTGACTGAAAAAAATTTCAAAGGTGGCATTTCTAGGGCTCAAAAAAACAAATAATATAATTCGGAAGTCGAAAATCCCATGTTTTTACAATAATATTTGATCATACAAAAAATTATACTGTCAACCCTCTCCGAAGTTGTTTTTTTTTAAAAAAACACGCCGATTTAGCTCTTTGGGATCTGCATGAAATTTTTTTAAGAAATCTCTATTTGGATTTACAATAATCGAATCTATCATTCGATATTAAGAAAAACATTTTTAAAACATTTTAGTTTATTTCGCAGTTGAGGTTTTACGCGTTCCGCTGCCGCAGTTTAGGGACATTCAGTTTTAACATAGCTTATTAGAAACATAATTAAAAGCTACTGTTGTGAAAAGCGCTTGCCGATGGCTTCTAAAATTTTTTTTTAATTAAAATTTTAAATTAATTTAGATTGATAAGTAACAAAATGCCACCTAAACGAATTATAACAAGTGAACAAATAGCTTTTATTAATATTGCTTACCGATATTGTCAAAAAAATGGTATCAAAGTTAAGCAAGCAGTTTCTTATCTTTTTCAAAAATATTTTCAAATAACAATAAGCTACACAACATTGTCAAAATATTTAAACACTGATACGATTATTAATAATGAATTGAATGTCAAGTTTACTGAAAAAAGTAATATATTATTGCGAGATTTATTGGAATGAATTTTATAGCTACAACTTTGGTCATACAAAACTTCCGAAAATGAACCTTCATGAACCTTCAAAACCTTGAAGGTCCAAGGGTTCATGAGACTTCATTTTCCTTCATGTATTTTCATTATATTTCAAATTTGAAAATACGAAAATTTTAGAAAATATTTGAAAGTTTTTGAGAGATTTGAATCTTCAGAAACCCCTTGAAGCTTCATGAAGGTTAATTTTTGGAAGTTTTGAATGACCACAGCTGTAGTGAAAAGTTCGTTCATTCAATTAAAAAGTTATACCAAAATATTTAACAAAATTTTTTTTCATTAGTTGAAAATCTACTTAGTGATTATGTTCAAATTTCAAACCAAGATGCTTCGACGGATGAAGCATCTAACACCGAGCCTCTATCAAATGATTCAAATTTTGATGGTACAACTTAAATTCTCTCTTTTTCAAAATTTTTATTTTTAACTTTTTGAAGGTAAAAAACGTCATAAACCAACTTATGATCTACAACGTGAACATTTTGAGTTTATTCAATCATGTTTTAATGATATGGATAATCTAAAACATCAATATCAAGGAAGCACTAAAGATGAAATATTAATTTTAATGTTCAAAAGCCAGTTTCCTGATGCTATGTTCTCTAATATTTCGGCCACAACTTTACGTTCACGTCTTAAAAGGGCTATTGAACTTGGAATTTTTTCTGATATTCAGCCTTCTGATTTGACAGTGACTGAAACAGTACCAACTATTTTAGAATAAAAATTCTACTTTAAAAGTATTAACTCATCCAATTTTGTTTACTTGTATTCAGAATTGCTTCTAATTTTCTTCTTGAAAAAAATCAAAAATTTTGTAAATAATTCCCAGCTAATTCAAAGCTATCTCGCCATCTAAATTTGCAAAAGCCGACTCGATAAACTTGTTCTCTATACCTGAAAACCTTTATTTCATATTTTTTAGCAGATTCATGCGTAGAGAGGTCCATACTTTAATGACCTAGCAAGAGTTGGTCTTAGTTTATCGTAAATAAATATGATAAAAGACTACGTACCGTAAAACCTCGCAAACTACCCCGGAGTTATGGGGTGAACCTCGCCTGCTTTTAAAGCTTTTTTCTTATAGTCTCATGGGATTTAAAATTTAAACCTCTAAAACCACAATATATGCCAAAAATTCGAAGGGGAAGACCCAACAAAGAAGAATTCATAGCTTGACAATAATTAATGATACCGATTCTGAAAGATCGAAAAATTTTGCAAATGCTAATTAAAACAAATCACTATAATATCTGCGTAGTGTTTAGATGTTTCACATTTGATTTGCTGTTTTGACACAATGAACCCTAATTTATGTTATTTAACAGCTAAGTGAAAAGTGATTGTACTGTTGTGGCCATCCACGTGTTCCCCTTGTGAACTTTCATGAATTTGTTTGAAAAAGCCATCATTGATTTATTGGTATCAAATGAAAGCTAGTTTTAACTACCGTTTTTTAACTTTTAGTTGATACCAATAAATCAATGATGGCTTTTTTAATCAATGATAACCCAGAACAGTAAAATTTAGCTCTTTTGAATTTGACTCTTCCTATTTTTAGCCACCTTTCGTTAAAGTACTTGTAAAAGTTCCCTTAGCCTGATTTATAAAAATTCTCGGTAGCCTATCTTAATTTTTTACAGCTCCAATACTTAGAAGAATGGAAAATATATAAAAAAATTAATCTTTCATATTCGCCGAAAAAAAACGCATTTTATTAAATAAAGAAAGTCAAAAAAGACTAATCAAGTGACAGGCAAATGGGGGTCGTCAGTCCTTGAACTCATTTCAAGATCGATTCTATCAAGTTTAAATATGATGATAAATCAGCTAAACTCTAGGTACGTACATAATTGTACCATATTTTTTTCTCATAAATTTTTCAAAATGCGTTCCCCATATTACCAAAACAGGGATTAAAATAGTTCATATTCTTTATAATTAAGTGGATCTTATTTGATCTATTGAAATCATTATATTTTAATATTCCAATTGTGACACTGTAATAGCTAGATATGCTGAAAGTAAGGTCACATTGACCGACTCATCACATAATTTTTTCAGTTCTTCTTTATCGATGTTAGAGACCATATAATTTATAAACTGAAACGATAGTTTTACCATATTCACTGTTCTAAATAGAACAGAAAATTTTGAACAAAATGTTGAAACAAGATCTTTGAATTATTGACCTATGGGAAAAAAAACTTAACTTTTAAAAAGGCGCTGAAAATTAAAAAATCTCAAAGATGAAAGAATCGATACCCATAATTCGGATTTTCGCCTATAGGAAACCTTGGGCAACATATATAGTCAGATAGCGTTTGAGTTTTGATTAAGCAGATTTCGACAGCTTGTTGCCGAAGTGCTTGAACTCATGATGGGAAAAAGCTAGCATTGCTTTGAAGATATGACTTTGTAGCTTAAAACTTACCATTCAGGGTCCCAAATCAAATGGACCAAAAAAATAAAGGTTCATTAATCCTTAATTTTTGGAAGTTCTTTTTGTTACGAGTTAACCTAAATAACATAAGAAAGTTAGTAAATATTATTTGCTCATGAGAATGAATCAACTCTATTGTTAAAGTTAAATGCGCATAAGTTTAGATTACACCGAAATTTTAGATTTCAAAATAATAAATTTAATTAACGAAAATAATTTTTTATTATCTAAACAACATTTTTTAAAATAAAAGATCAAAAAAAAATATTTCTCAAAAGATTTTAAAAAACACAAAAAAAGCAACGCTTAAAATTCCATTTAAAATGAAAACACGCTTCGACTCATTTGAACTATTTGGCATTACACATTGTTGACTTTGTTCAGATCGAAGTAGTTTCTTGTTAGGTACTTCAAAGCTTGTAAATATTTGTCTATTGAAAATTTTTTGCGGATCGCGAAAATTAAGTCTCAACACATTGTGTCTAAAACTATTCAACTAACAAAAGAAAATTTTAAAATCTTTCAATTTTTTCATAATCTGAACATACTTGATCAGATGAAATATTAATGTAACTTGTAAAGACATTCCAAATTACACCTTCAGTGCATGGTGGTGTTGTTAAACTACCCAAATAACGGTAATAATCCAAACCATTTAAATCTGGGAGCAATGAAGACAAACTAAAGGAAACATTTTGCCATTCTTTTTTTAAAAGAAATTCAAAATTTTTATTTCATTAAAAAAAATGTTTGATCTCTTACGTCCTTTGCTTCTTGCAACACTTACACCATCTAGCAAACTGTTCAACGCTGGGTTATCATCTGAACTTAGCTTTTAAAATGAAGACATTAATAATAAAAAATTTACGTTTGAGTTTTTTTTTGGAAACCCATTAATCATACCCTAGAAATAAATCTTTCTTTTTTGCTCTAGATTTTTGACTTACTTGAAATAAGAATCCAAGAACTGTAAATACTCCATTATCAGATCTGTGGACCATGTGCATCTTAAATTAGGTTTAGAAGAGTTTTATCAAGGTCTTGAAGAAAATTGAATACTTCTAATGGAAACTTTTCACCATCGATCAAGTGCTCACTGCCTTGATAATTGTTAAAACCCCAATGAAAATGAAATTGTAACAAGCTAAACTCTTCATCAAAATCACTTCCACTTATTTTAAAATTTTCATTATTAATGTTGGTCACGTAAACTTAAGTAAACAAAATAATTATAAGTACTAGGGTTTAGGAGTTAATTAAAATACCTGTGTGACCGTTGTGTGATACATTCCAATTGGAATTTTTATCATAATTAGTAAAACTAATTGGTTTAAGATTTGAGTCGTACTCTAAATAATCCTTGGTAATGTCAATCGGAGATTGTTTTTGACCTTTACAGTTAAGAAATTCTTCTTTCCAAAAGTCAGGTCCTTGAGAATCATAGTTCCATTTGTGACCTACAGGATCGCCTTTAAAATTATAAAGTCTCAAGAAAAATAATTTAAATTGTAAATTTCTGAAATAAGTTAACAGAGGGGTCTTGGTTAGAAAACATCATTCGATCAAGTTAACTTGTTTCAGAAATGTACCGTAAACTCTTTCAGTGTATGTGGTGAAGTTTACGGTACCTCAGATTGTTTTTTTCAATTTAAAAATTTACATTGAAATGCTCCGAATAAGAGTGTTAAAAGTAAGAAATGCATTTTTATTTTGGTTTTTAAAATCGCTTGTTGTAATGTTTCTCACTAATTTGTGTATTTTATATACTCGACCAATTTGAAAAAGCAAGTCGAAACTCAAGATCTATACAAAAAAGTTATGCAATTTTAATTAAATTTTTAACATTTAAAATGTTTCGCTATTTCAAAATGTAAAAAAAAAAGCTAAACTCAAGATAGATAACCTTGTAATATCAGTAATGATATTTCAACAACAACAAAAAAGATGAGTTTAAAAAACGCGATTCGAAATGATAAAAAGCATCTGGAATGTTTATTTATACTGATGATGGTAGTTTTAGAGATTGCATAATAACTTGTTCGATTAATAAGTTCAAAATATTTATTTAATTAAAACATAAAAAAAAAAAAAACATTCAACAAGATACAAATTATTTATTATATATGTTGTAATTGATCGTCATTTCTTGTTATTTGTTTCCTTGTCAGTTCTTGGTAAGCTTAAAAAAAAAATTAGAAATTAATTTTCGATTAAGATTTATGTTGTGTTTCGATCAGGAACATGAAATTTGAAACTTTTTGAAATATTGTTCTAGTTTTTCCAACTTGAGTAACATTAATTAATTACATTCTTGAAAAAAAAATTAATCTATCAAGTTTTGATAATTTAAAATTCTCCTTGTATCTAGATTTGGAAGCTAAAGCTTGATCTAATAAGCTGTTATGAAAGTATCAAGTATTAGTTATCAGAGTACTTTACTCAAAGTTATGATTACTGTCTAAACAAGTATTTTGCTCGAGATCTTTGAGCAGATGCTCAGATTGTGTTTGAGTTACAATAAAAAGAAAATAGAAGCAAAGTCGTGCCATTTTGAATAAAGCATGAGATTGCGTGTATACAAAACTTTGATGAATTCGAGTTTATTCTCAAATTATGACGAAAAGATTCACTTGACAGAAATCAAAATTTCAGTTGGAGCATAAATTTTTGAGTACATTTTAGACCACTAGAATTCGAAAAAATTGTTTTGGACACCCCCAAGGTTTTAATATTGTTTAGATTACGAATTTAAGGTCAAAAATCAGTTTTCAGAACTTGTGGACGAATTGAATTGCATGAAATTTAAGACCGAATTAATGGCTTGCCGTGCCCGTACCGTTACAAATCATAACCATACTCGAACATTCCGGGTACGCCATTAATTCGGTGGAAGTGAAATAAAAAATTTTACACTCGGAAATCATATTTGTGTAACTTAATGTTAAAGTGCTACATTGTGTCGCACTAAGTTTCGGGAGATCCATAATAACATTTTTTTTGCATTAGACGAATCTAACATGTCATATCAGTAATAAAGCTTACACAAAGGTTACCTTGATTTTATTGATACCTTTCTGTAAAAGACATAAAGTGCATAAATCAGAGTTAGGCGCCATTTCTACAAAAAAGACCCATAAAGTTTCCACAAAGGCTCCTTTGATTTCTGTAAAGGACATAAAGTGCATAAAATTCAAATCTTTCTAATAGGAAAGAATTCTTATTAAGGTGATAAGTCAATTATAATAATAATATTATGATGAAATTGTTATCTGTGATAATTAATTTTGGTAAGAATCTCTGCTTTGCTGAATTTTGCTTGCCTTAAATAAATTGACGAATTTGTTTAAAAATTGTCAATAAAATTCATGTTACAGTCCCGGAAATTAACTTGCCAGCTGACCTCATCTGATATCACATGATTTAAACTGATCGAAGCTGATATCATATGATATCATGTGTCAAGTTAATTTCCGAGACTGTATATGACACAAGTTGATGAATTTATATATATTTAAAGCAAAATTCTTACTTTATAAATCATTTACATTTGATGATTGATTCAATTGGTCAATTAGATGTTGTCCTTGCTAAAAAATAAAAATTTAAATAATTAATATTGTTTCTTAATTATAAAATTATATAATTGGAACCAATATTCTCTAAAGATGAAAAGCGTTGAACAAAACTGGTTCAAGTAACAGATGTTTGTACATAAAAAATGAAGTTGTTTTAGATTGAAGCCAAAAGACACGCTGAATAAATGAAGAGTGTATGGTGATCTTGAAGGTAAAAAAACTATAAAGCCAAACAATCGGGCTTAACTTGTTGAAAATCTAAGTTTTGAGACACGAGCTTTCATTTTTTTTATCAAGTAGAAACCAGCGGGTCGCGCTTGGAAATTCTAAATCGGATTGGTTAGATGTGACTAGTTGTGTTCTCAGTTCTTAGACCGCTTCTGTTCGCAGGTTTAATCAGTCACAGCGCAGAGATCATCAAAAAAATGTATATAAGTATTGTTTGACCCAATTTAAAGTATGCAGTGTCAGTATGAAATCCTTACATAATGTAAGATATAGAAATCTTTGAGAGGTTGCAAAAGAGAGCGCACATGGCTTTAGAAACTTTTTACGTGGAAAAACTTTACCGAACCTCACAACCAGAAGAAGAAGAGATGATTTCATCCAAATTTACAAGCTCATATCAAGGAAGATAATGTGAACTGGCATAAACGAGTAAATAGTGACAAAACAGTAAATCGGGTATACGAGACAAGAGGCAATCGGTACAAACTTAAGCGAGAACTTGTAAAAAATTGTGCACCAAGATTGAATTTTTTTTACAATGAATAATTGCAACCGTCTGACGAATGCAATTAACATTTTTAGGACTAATTTAGACAGACTTATGAAAGACTAAAAGATTGCATATGGTCTGGATAGAACCAGATTTAACACGAGATCGTAGCAATTATTATTACCGTATTTTCTTGCTTATAAGCGACTAAAAATCACATCTTTAAGGGATAAAATAATGGCTAAGCGATGAGAATTTGAGGTCCTAATGCGACGCTTTATATACAACTCAGTTCGATCTACTTCAAAATCATAAGATTTGAATTGATCAGATCTCCATTGGTCTGTAAAAAGGGGGGTATTAGGGGGCACTTGTAAGCAAGGAAATACGGTACTTCTATTACTACTACAGTCGACTCGCTTTAATCCGAATTCACTTTAATCCAAACATTTCGAATATTCGAACAAAAATTGAAGGCTCATGGCTTTTTAACGTCCTTTTCAATGTAAAAATATTTTGTTAATCCGAAATTTAATGTTCGGTTAATTTTGATTATCCGAATAAATTTTTGTAACAATCATTAACTATTAACGTTGTATAACCCTTTTTTTATTCGAATTTCTTTCATAGTCGCAGGAGTTATGAAAAAAAAAATCTCATACACAAGGTAGGGAGGGGAGGAGTTGTTTTCTTAGTAAATTGAAAAAAAATTATTAACATAAAAAAAATTACATGAAATGGTCAGAAATTAAGGGGTATATGACGAGAAAAAATTGAAATCAAAATTTTTTTTTTGAACTTTGATGAAATCTTAGGCCCACGCTTCAGAACCACCATGAGAAATTTTTTTTGAAAAAAAACTTTTAAATCTTAGTCTACAAAATACGTTAAAATTTTAATATTTTGTTGAAAATAATCGATCTTTACTTTGAGGGAGGTCCAAAATTTCGGCTCCACTGTAATTTTCTTACTTAGAAATCCATGAACTTTTTTTAAAATGGGGATATATCCATGAACTTTTTTTAAAATGGACCTTGTGTTGAAAAATTAATCCGAATTTTTTGTTGAAATAAGGAATATTTCGGATTAACGATAATTCGAAGAAAATAATCCGAACTTATTTGTAGGATGGCTATTTATCTTCGGATTAAAGCGAGTCGACTGTATATACCGATCATACGCTTAAATGAAAGTCCGTGCCTCAAAGCATAAGTATTCAACAAGATAATCCTAAACAAAAATTATTTTTTTGAATTGTTTGACTTTAAGATGCTATCTCCCTTTGCAAGACCTCTTTTCTTGATTAATTCACGATGCGATGAAATCTACTTGATTTTGATGGAATGAACCTTCAATTTGACCCTAATATGGTCAACAAAATCAAATATTTAGAGACGCTTGCAGAATTTTCAGCGATTAATGTAATATGCTTATAGCTAGATTTAGTTATTTAGTTGATAGCATTTTTGGTCGAATCCAATCTCAAATTGACCCTATTTTTGTTTTTAAAAACTTACCGATATTAGATTTTCAATGCTTTTGTGTAAATCATTATGATCAAGCTTGCTTTGGTTTAAATCACTTTTTTTGCTCTTTAAATTAGTTGTTGAATTTTTAGAAGCCTCTCTATTTAAAATAAAAATTGTAAATTTTTTTAGAAAATTTTTAAAAATTGAAATTATTTACTTTTTTCTATTTTCTTCATCCAAATAATTAAAACGATAAAAATGATTTGGATTTGAATTATTAGCCTTCCATGGTGGTTGTTTTAACGGTCCTGTCCTAATCGGTCGATTAGAATTTTTGATTGCATTATTTATAAATTTATTAAAGCCAAATTTTCCATACATCAAATCCTCAAGATTAACTTCACTTCGATCAGTAGCCATTGGGGTATTCGAGTTTTTAACCGGAACATATTGAAGTGCCTTTATATTTTCAATATAAAATTGTTTCCATATTCCACTTTCAAATGAATTCGGTATGTAATTTAAATTCCAACCAAATCTCAAACACTTTGGCATCCATAATTGATCACTTTCGACTAACATTTTCCAATACCAACAAACTTGAGCACAACGTGACAAACTTCTTGGATCCAAAAACGAGAATATGTACAATGAAATAACTCTCGGCAAGATCCTAGTAAAGTCCAAATGATAAACTGGTGATATCTTGTTCAAAGCATCTCGTGTAAAAAACAATTGCTTTGGTTTACATAAATGAAGCATTTCATCGATTGCTTGTGAACGTTGATTTTCGTTCCATGTTTCGAACCATTTTAAAAAAAGTTGTTTTCTTTCGTCATAAAGTTTTGAATTTGATTTTTCATCACTCAATGGTGTCCATGTACTGTACAAGGTTGATTTTTCATTATCATAAGGTACTAGATTATTATCAGCAATTGTTTTTTTAATTGATTTTTGAGCCGTACCTGGTGGATAGAACGGTATTTTGTTTTCATTAGTTGTTTTAGATATTTTGGTTTTTTCGATTTGTTTTGTTTTAGTCATAAACTCAGACTTGGAATTACTGTTGGCAAGGTTTGTTTTACTTGTGTTTAATGATTTGTTAATCAATGTGAGATCTTTAAAGCTAATTTCGTTCATTTTTTTTGTTTTTGGTTGAAAAAAAAATTCGATCGTTTTTTTTTTTAGCTCAGACAATAGAGTGGATGGTCATATTTTAAAAATAAAATTTTTGAATTTTTTTTTCGCTGGCTATAAAAAAAAAATTAAAATTCTTCTCGTTGCTATAGAGACAACATTTTTATCGAATATTGAATTTTTAATTTTTTTTCTTCTAAGTGAAGGATCTTTTATGTGAAGAGATATTTTACAGTACATTTCTGAAATAAGTTAACATACTCAGAGAGGTCGGAAAAACAAAACATTGTTACAAGCGAAGCCCCGGGTACGCGGAAGTTAGCAAACGTTACCCCTTTGCATAAAAATGGTTCTAAATTGGAACCTAATAATTACAGACCCGTGTCACTTACGTCAATACCTGGAAAGGTAATTTCGGCGGGCAATGCGCTCGATATAATTTACACGGATTTTTCAAAAGCGGTAGTCATTCTTTACTCAAGTGGTTCGAGTCATTCTTAACGGGACGAACTCAAAGAGTAGTCCTGGACGAGGCCATGTCTAAACCGCATCATGTGACAAGTGGAGTACTACAAGGTTCAGTTTTGGGGCCAATACTGTTTACTCTTTATATTAACGACTTGACGGATGTCTTAAAATGTTTTCACTTACTGTACGAAGATGATGTTAAACTAATTGAAATAATTAAATCGACTGATTCGTGTGTCAACCTTCAGCTAGACCTAAAGGCCAATAACGCATATATTCGAATCGGTCAAAAAGTGATTTTTTTGAAAAACAAACTACACCACGTTTTTCAGCATGCTTTTTTCATTTAGAATAACCGAAAAAACATATGACCCATAACCGACCCTTGGGGTTGCCTGTGGATCCCAAATATGCCTTTTTTTTTCGATTTTTTATACCAAAGTCCAAATTTTTTGGAAAACTGAATTTTTTTTTTCATTTCCTGATTTAGCAACTCAAATTAAATAGAAACGCAAATTTTCAGAACGATGGATTAGTCACGTGACCAGATATCCTAAAAAAAAGATTTTTTAAGGTACCCTTCAAACTCCTTTAATGATCTCCCATAAGACCTTATACATGACCCAATTTTTTGGTATTAAAATGTAGGAAATTAAATTTAGAAACTTATTATCGAGGCTTTTTTTGAAAAGAAATTTAATTTTTCTAAAACAACGCGAAAACAAAAAAATTTCATTTATTGGTCGTTCAAAACCGAGTCAGGATTAGGTCCAAGACAATTTAGACAAAATTTTCCGAAAAATTTGGACTTTGGTATAAAAAATCGAAATAAAAAAAGCCTATTTGGGATCCACAGGCAACCCCAAGGGTCGGTTATGGGTCATATGTTTTTTCGGTTATTCTAGATGAAAAAAGCATGCTGAAAAACGTGGTGTAGTTTGTTTTTCAAAAAAATCATTTTTTGACCGATTCGAATATATGCGTTATTGGCCTTTAGATTCACTTGCACAATGGACCAAAAAATGGAGTATGGACTTAAATCTCAAGAAATGTAAACGATTGCATCTCGGGAAAGCAAATCAAACTTTTGAGTATTCAATTAAAGAGAATGACCTTAGATATCATCTGGCACTGACTCATTTAGAGAAAGTTCTCGGGGTGCATCTAAGCAGTGACTTAAAATGGGAGAACCAAGTAAGTCAATCGGTAAACAAAGCCAATAGAACATTAGGTATGTGAACATCTGTTCTTATGTTGCCCTTATTTAGTCACACCTTATTTAGTCGTTGTCACACTTAGTCTTATGGGTCCAATAGGTTAAGGGAGGTAGAAAGTTTGACTGTTGGTTAACTCCTCAGTCGCTACCCCTCAGTTACTGTCAACCAATCACCCCTGTAATTGACATTTAATAAATGTGTTAGTAGGATAAATGTTCACAAACTGTCAATTAGACAATTACTACAAAAAAGTGTGAACACAACTTACAATCGCCAAAAATTTTTGATAAATTAAATTTTATTTTTCAATTTATAAAAAAAAAGGTTCTCAGTTGAATCAACGGACTAGTGTCTCTAGCTCATCAAAGCCGAACGGACCCATTTATTTAATTAAATAGAAAATTATAATTTAAGTTTATATTACGATTTGTTCTTAAGTACTGTTTTCAGATGAATACACACCATAATTTTGCTGACACATACATGTCCAAAATTTTGCATTAGCTAGGGTAGCAGTGTTGCGCTCAACTAACACCAGTATTCGATCTGACCAACTTCTTAACTTTTTTTAACTGATCAACGACGATACTAACTGAGCTAATCGTCTCCTATTTATACTAACCCGATAATTCAAATGTTCTAAAAATGAACCTTCGGATCATTTCATGAAAGTTAATGAACTTTCGCGTTAATCCGAATTCGTTCGAACGTTCAAAAGTTTTCAAAACTTTTCAGAACCTTTCATAACCTTTCAACGATGTTCAAGGCTTCTTTCTTTAACTTACCGTATTTCCTTGCTTATAAGCGATTAAAAATCGCTTCTTCTAGTGGAAGAATCATGTCAAAACGAATTGAGTCTGTCACTTGGGGGATGTTCAAGTTTCAAGGTTAATCAACAGGCTAGTGCCCTTGTCTAGAATATAGACTGATTAACTCTCCATTTATTTAATAAAGATAAAATTTTTTTAATATAAAATAAAATTAAATCAATTTTCATAATATCAAAATAAAAAATAAATTTTAAAAATTAAATTAAGTTTATCAAAAATTTTTAAAGCATCATTGAAAATTAGGTTGATGTTGTTGAATATTGACAATTTAAAGGTGCTAAATTTGAGAACCATTCTGTTTATAAGGAATTTGTTAGCCAATTTTGTGTACACATAACCAAATGTGTTTTCACCACTTTTTGTTTTCGATTTCGGCACCATAAAATCACTTTTGTTTCTTAAGTCGTACTCAATTTTACGCGACTCATTTGTGACTAATTGTTCTCTGAGCTGAATAGGTGAGTTCTCCATTTTAATGATCTTGTATGAAAACGACAGCATTCTCTCCAGAGCTCGATGTTGAAAAGCAAAGAGCCCATACTTTTCTAGAACATTATTTAAATCATTAAAGTCACAAGAATTCACTTTAACTTTCAATAATTTATAAATACATAAATAGAAACAGTTAGCTAGCCTTTGGATGGCTTCTTTTGAAAAATAACAAATTAGTGTAAAAACATAATCAAAATAAGGTAAAATAAAAGTTTTAAAAAATTGAATTTTTACAGATGTACAAAGATAGAAAAGTCTTTTTATTGAAAACAGTTTCTTGTTTACCGATAAACATGTTTCCGAAACTAGTTTCATGAAATTTAATCTGTTATCAATGGTAAAGCCCAATAATTTAAAATTATCAACAACTTTAATTGAAACCTCTTTAATTTGAATAAAATCTGGTACTTCAATTTTTTTCTTTGTAAATACCATAAAGAAGGTCTTATCCCAATTTATATCCACCTTATTAAAATAACACCAAGTTTTTAGTTCTTCAATAACCCCACTAGTTTCGCTTATTAATGTGTCCAAATTGTTGCCAGTCTTCGTAAGACTTGTATCATCAGCAAATAACTCTATATAAGCTTTTAGCATACACAAGGGAAGATCATTAATAAAGATTAAAAAAAGAAGTGGGCCTAATACTGAGCCTTGCGGAACCCCAAGTTTTAGTCTAGCTTGTTTGGATAAGAGATTTTTCAAAAGAAGCTTTTGAGACCTCTCATCAAAGTAGTTTGTCATTAAAGCTAGAGAGTTGTTATCAAAACCGTAATGAAATAACTTTAGGAGCAAAAGTAAAGGATCTATTAAATCAAATGCTTTTCTAAAATCAATGAAAAGGGATAACGCAATTAACTTTTCATCAAGTACTTTGTTAATAAAAGACACAAATTCATGTATAGCCGTCTGGCATGAAAACCCAGACCTAAAGCCATGTTGCCCCTTGAAAAATACCTTATTTGACTCAAAATAAGTAACAATTTGTTTGGCTAAAAGCTTTTCAAACATCTTAGCTAAAGGTGAAAGGACTGATATTGCCCGATAGTTATTCATATCAGACTTATCCCCCTTGTTTTTATAAAGAGGAGTCACAACCGCTATTTTCCAATCTTCCGGAATTTTCTTCAATTCCAAACAACTATTAAATAGTTTATGAAGAATTGTGATAAATAATTCAGGCATGGCCTTAAAAATTTTTGTATGAATACCCACATGTCCTGGAGAGCTAGAAGTTGGCAAATCATTTAATGATTCCTCGACATCTTTAAGACTAAAGGATTCAAATGAAAAGCCTGGAGTTATGATCTTATTTTCTCTTTTAAGATCTTTGAATTTTTCAAAGATAAATTTAGCTGATTCGTCTTCTGTAGAAAACGAAGATGATTCAATATTCGTGAAGAAATTATTGAACATCTCAACTTGATCAGCAACTGAAGAAGCTTTGAAGTCACCACTCTGAATTACTTCAGTTATTTCAGGGCAATCATCAAAATTTTTATCGCTTCTCAGTTTAACCGACGACTTGTAGAACTGCCAGAATTTTTTAGAATTCTTAAAGTCCTTCGGTGTCTGGTTTTTAAAATACTCCTTAATTTTTTGGCAATTTAATGCTTTGAAATCCCTTCTAGCCTCTTTATAATCAGCCTGAGTTTGCTCATTCTTACTCTCAGAGTAAATGTAAAAACAATAATCACGATATTTCTTCGCAGCTCTTAATTCATCATCAAACCAGGGACAATGATTTTGCTTCTTTGGTTTAAAAATCTTCTCAGGGCAGCATTTTTCAACAACCTCAATTACCCTGTCTTTTACAAAACCCCATTTATCTTCAATATTAGGAAACTTATCAATAATGCTAAAGTCAATAGATGAAATACAAGTCTTAACCTTTTCTAGATTCTTTTCAGAGTAAACTCTGGTTGGGATGCTAGTCATAATTTTCTTTTCAACCAATAAATCAAAAGAAGCTACCAGGAATTTATGATCGCTATACGGACAACCTATAACCTTTGAAACAGGGTCTAGATCATCTGGATATAAAACATGATCTATTCTACTTAATTTAACCCCAATATCCCCACTTTTATTATTCTTAATTCCAATCCTGGTTGGATCCTTTGTGACTGTTTTCAAACTAAAGTTCTCCAAAAAATTTGAAAACATAGGATCTCCAGAAGTTGGATCCAAATTAAGGTCACCTATAATCAAAAAACGATCATTAGTATTGATTGAAAAAATAAAATGCTCAAGAAAATCAAGAAAATCTTTGTTTCTCAACGATGGTGGTTTATAGCAACAAAGAACATTAATTTGTTGTCCCTTTGCCATAAGAGCTACAGAGATCCCCTCAAAATTCAATGAAATTTCAGTCTTAATAACCCTTATATTCTTTTTGACCAAGGCCATTACTCCCCACCATCCCTGAGCCTATCTCTTCTGAGAACTGTATAGTTTGGATGTGAAAAAAAACTACTTGGGATGGAGTCATCAAGCTTCGTCTCATTAATTGAGATTAAATCATAGAGACCTAAAGAAACCACTTCAAGTAATTCATTTTTTTTTAGAAAAAGGGAATTTACGTTTAAATGTAGAATCAAAAATCCTGAATTTCTAGCCCCAAAATCTTTTAGATCTTCCAAATAGTTCGGAAAATTTGGAGTATTTTTTCTCTGGGTAAAATAATCATCTTCAAAATTGAAAACTAAAGGAAGGAGATCACCATTAAAGGGTGTAGGATCAATATTCACCCAGTCGATTCTTCTAGGGGTCTTCTTTTCCTTGATTTTAAACTTATTTTGGCCTAAAGTACCACATTTTGGCAAATGTTTTTTAAACCATGCCTGACTTACATAAGACTTAGAGCAGTCAGGACATATAAAAGATTCCTTACTGGGCTTAACCATCGTTACAAATTTAAATTTAATTACAGATAATTTACAAAATTTATTTACAGTGTTACAATTAGATAACAAATCCAAAAAAAAAAAAAAAAAAAATTTAAAAAAAAAATTAAAAATGGAAATTTACAATTTTTTAAAGACAAAAATTAAATCTATACCTCAATCATAATTTGAACAAATTATGATAAATCTGAAGCACACTTGAAACTGAAAATTGAAACTTGTTTTGAATGAAAAAATCGCTCGCGACAAAAAGGAACGACGAACGAGAAATTTGGTTCGATAAACGACTCAATCGAAAGGTAATCTCACACTCTTTAAAGCTGTAAAAATTCAGCAGTAAAGATTAAGTGTGAACGACGAAAACTACCTTTGAAATGTGAGACCAAAAATTTTTGAAAGTTTTGAAAATTTTGAATTTTTTTTTGAAATGCAATAAATGACACTTGAAAGCAAGGAAAAACGGTACTTTTTTTAAACAATCATCTGAATCATCTAAATTCATCTGAATTTTTAAAAAAAGATTTAAGAACTTGATGTTTTTTCTTTGTGTTTTTTGCACCTTTAGATCGATCTCGTCTTTCTTTAACCCCTGCATTACCTAAGTTTACTAAAATTTTTCCTTCTTGTTATGATTGACCGTTTGGTTGACTAGGATGCGAACTTTGACTAACAGCAGTTTAAGTCGAGGTACAAAAAAATTGAGGCAATAAAAATGGAATGGTTTGGCTATGGCTTATTACTGTCGACTGTATAATTGATTTTGCTGCTACGTTTTTTGCTAAGGATAAAAATTGAAATGAAGCTTTATAATTGTGATTTGTTAAACTAGAGGTGGTTAGACGATTTCCCAAATAAACTAAAATTTGACTATCACATAAAGATGTTCTACCGAGGATCGAACTAGAGTGATTGGATTTTTTTTAGTTTTTAAATCATTTGTCATATTTTTCTGGTTAATTTTAAATTTTTTTGCTGCGCTAAAAAATTTTAAAAACCAACCACTGTTATTTTTAATCGAACAATTAAAATATCATTTTCTGCTCATTTTGTGATGCTGCGCCAAATTCAAAATTCACAAAAATATTTTTTATTTTTCGACAGAAACTCAAGTGTGAATGCTGCAGCAATTTAAAAAAGTTGACTTCAAACGCGGTCCAAGACTCAAAACACAACTTTCAGAAAGGTAATTAGATGCGATGAGAAATGGATCTATTTTCGAAACACTGATGACAGAAGCCATTGGTTGGACCAATCTCAACCAGCCCTATCAGTTGTTAAAAGAGGAACATTCGAAAAGAAGGTAATGTTTTAGAATTACCATGGGGTAATACACTTTGAACTGGTTTCTGATGGTCGGACTATAAATGCTGACCTCTATTGAGAACATTTAGAACGAATGTATGCTTCACTTCAAAAAACCCTTCTTTGAACAGCGAAAGCTTGGTTTGTTTCTTCAAGATAACGCAAAACCGCATATCGCGCGTTTAATAAAATTAATCAAATAAAATACAGTGGTGGCAAAGGTTTTGTAACAGTCCGTCACCTAACGTCAGGCTACGTCATTCGTCAGGTAACGTCAGCTGACGTCAGATGACGCCACCATAAAGTATCCAAATCAAAGTTTGGTAAACTCAAGTTGCAAATGACGTCAGGTGACGTCAGCTGACGTTACCTGACAAATGACGTAATCTGACGTCATCTGACGTTAGGTGACGGACTGTTACAAAACCTTTGCCACCACTGTAACAAAAATATTAAATAATAAATATCAAAATTATTTATCAAATTAATCAGACTTTTTTCCCTTTAGTCTCGAAAATTATAAGCATATCTTCATTTAGCTCTAAATTTGGGATTTGTTTTTTGAGAGGTACAACACAAAGAACAAGCAAATGCGTTCAATCGGCTGAGTTGCACATTAAACAAGGTAACCTCACTTTCTCTTTGCTACTTGTTTTCCCATACGATGTTTTTGTTCATCTATGATCAACATGGTAAGTACCTGGTAAGTACCATGTAAAAAGAGGATTCATCAAAATTGAAAACTTGATTCAACTCGAGCTAAGAATCGCGGATGACTTTATTAACATTTCTAACGTACTCTTGAACAATGTTTTGGCAGACCTCTTCCAGAACCTGACACATGTCTGATTACTAAATATCGATTTTCATAAAATTTCTAGTTCATTCGTAGGATGCTTTAAAAGGTTTTGTTCACGAGAGCTTCGGGGTCAAATTCTTCCATTAAAGCTAACATTTTTTGTTGAAGCTGAAATCAAGAAATTCAAATTTGTTATTTTCGCTTAGATTCAAACCATTCGAACAAGCGTTGTTCATTTTCAAAATTTTCAGTGGTTCTCAATCATCTTTGGGAGGGATTGTACTAAACTCTCTAAAACTCTCTTCTCTTTTTTCTATCCATTTTATTAAAGCACTCGGAATTCTGAGATTTTCAGCTGTCCGTTTTCTACTCTTTGTTTGGTCGAAGTGTTGGATGGCAGCTCTTTTAATAGCATTGGTGTACGAACGTCTTGTGTCCATTTCTATTTCACAACTGTTTTAATTTTTAAAAAGTCAATTTTATGTTAATTAAAGTTTTAATTTTTTTTCAAATTCAAGAAGATGCTCAAAAATAGTTTAATATTTTATGTCAGAAAATTATAGCATTTTTTAATCTAGCTGTATATTTCCCTAGTGTTAAAAATTAGTGTTGGCAGTCGACTAATGAGTCAATTGGTCTAAAACATGAACGGTAAATCTTCATACCAGGTTCATATATGTCAATTGTAGATATTTTAGTCTGCTTCAAAATGGTATCCTAGGTGTCTTGATAGGATGATTCCCAGACGAATTAATAAGAATCAGTTGAATTTAAAAACGATTTTCAGTTGCAACTAAATCCATTTTTCTCCTTAAGCAAAGACCATATCAAGACACATAGGATATCATTTTGAACAGACTAAAATATCTACAATTGACATATATGAACCTGTTATGAAAATTTACCGTTCATGATTTAGACCAATTGACTCATTAGTCGACTGCCAACACTACAAAAAACTTCAAAAAAACGCGAAATTTAATGAATTACCCTAATAACAAAGGGATTAGCATTTTTTTCAACTTTACTTGGAAATTCTTTATAAGGTTCACAGCATCATAAAAACAAACTATTCAAATTTTATGGGTCCAATTATTAGGGGGTGTTTTAGAGCTAGGTGAAAAAAAATATATTTTTTGACTTTCTGATCATCTAGGGGTAATCAGACCCGTTAAAAACGAAAATTCACTTATTTTTAGCCTTTTCCGCTTATTTAAAGTGACATTTTGACAATCTTAAGTCCTTTTTTTGGTATACTTGTGTTTTAAGCGATGTAACTTTTTAACCAAGCTTCCAATATTAAATATCTATACAGATTCTTGTAGAGCATAAAATTTAGAAAATTTTGGTCTGATTAGATTTTTGCATTTTATTTTTTATTTTTCATAATAGTCGGGTTAATTATTTTTTTAAGGGGTCCGGCAATTCAAAACTTCGACACTATCAAAACTTTGCTAGTTCGATATCAGATTCGGAATCTGTGCCCAAAAAAACCCATAAAAATGTATTTTTTTACTTTTCAATAAAACAAAATTTTTGGAAACCCCCCCTCCCCATGTTTTATAAAACAAGAGTAAGTTGGTAACCATTATTTGACCATGAATCGTATACAATGGGCATATATTCTGAAAGCGCATATTCTACTCTACAAGATGTTGTGTTAAATATTCCGAAAAAAAAAATCTTCATGCCTATTTGTAAATGCACATTTTCCCGCTTTTTATCTAAGATTCAAACACGGAAGATCTTGTAGAGTAGAATATGCGCTTTCAGAATATATGCCCATTGAACATACGATTCATAGGTGAGGGTTTGTCATCAAACAAATACTTTTCTTTATTACAAGCGATTTTTCTAAAATTTGAGCATTTTTCCTTGAAAATTTACGAAAATTGATATTTCGGACATACTGCAATATCAAGAGTACTTATCATTTGAAAAACCCTCACCTATTCTTGTAGAGAAAGGCTTAAACTACAAAGCTAATAAGTTTGTTTCTTATCTAGATATAAAATTGAAGAGAAATTATCTCTCAAAAACCATGAAAAACTAATAAAGATTTATGATTTGGTGCATCTTAAAAATGTAAAAAATAATTTTGTTGAACACTAAGTACACTTGTTGAAAATGAAAATCAATTTTATTAATTTGAATTCAACAGCTGGAATTTTCTTAATAGTCCTCCAGAATTGGTTTGAACGTCATTTATACAGATCAAACAACGAGTTATGCTTAACGGCAAGCATTTGGAAACCAATTTTCAAATTGTTTTAACATAACAAGTTGTTCTAAACTTTAATCTGCTACTAAATTTAATGCTAAAGGATTAAACAGATTCATCCCACTTAACCTTACATATTGCATAACTTGTATAATTTTCATTAGTATCGTATTACATAAACATTGAGTCTTCAGGAAGCGTTTAGTTTCACGTTTAACTCATGAAGAATAAATGAAATGAAAAATTAATTGAATTAGTTCTTTGAACTTAACAAATTTAATAATCTTAGATTTACAGTATTTGATTCCAAACTAAGACTGTTTCGTTTACTTTAATTCATACAAATTTCTGATAGAAAGGTTTCATTGGCATGTGATACTCGGGTTCAAATTGTCAAAAAAATTTGTTTAATATTCAAAGTTTTTTTTGTAACTCTTTATTCGTTTTTGTTTTCATTTTAATATCCGTTAAATTTTTGCATCACTGTATCAATTGTCGTTATAAAATAAATTTTTCATTTAGGGTTAATTTATTTTCATCCAAAAAATAGCACGACAAACTGAGTATCAAAAAATTGGTCTTTTAATCGATTTTATGAGATTCGATTTGTTGACAAAAATCTTTTCGACAACAAAAATAAATAAATTTCATTTTCTTTAACAACAACAACAAAAACAAAAGCATTCTCTTAAGTGACACATAGACTGGAATAATGGGGTTTGATAAAACGAATTAATAAAATAAAATCTATTCAACTCTTGAAATAGTCATAATTTACGGATTTGAATTGGTTTTTTTCAGCTTGTTTTTGGGTTTTATGTAACAATTTTATTTATGACTTATAATCCTAAGTTAAAGTCTATTAAATATCATATTGAGTTTAATCGTCTTAATTACACTTTTTTACATCTTGCTTTCGCTCTTGGGAATTTTCAAGATTTCATCCGAACATTAAAAGTGGGATTTTAATGTTGACATTTAGTCTTGGATGCAGTTTTACGTCATTCTTAGAACGCGTGAATAAAAAATGACTATGATTCAGTTATTTAATTCAAAGTCATATAGTTCTTTTTTACGACATCCAGGCTCCATAAAAAAGCAGAGTAAAATATACTTTTATCAACCACACAATACGCCCGTATGGCCTATTGGTTTGCGAGCTAGTCTTGCAAGCAGAGGGTCGGGAGTTCGATCCCTGCAAGAGGAGAAAAAATATCTCTCTTATGCTAAGTTGGTATTGTCGGTTGATTAATGCGTCACAAAAGTGTCAGTTCGAATCCCGCTCGGGTCAAATTTTTTTAAAAGAAGTAAAGAAACTAGCAAAAGCTTTTAGATGCCATTGGCGTAAAATCGAGTAAAACACCGAAGCTCTAGGTGTTAAATAATTTCAATTTACAGGTACATTACTACGAATGTGCCAATTACTGTGCTAACATAATTTAATTAAATAAAGATATTATAAAACTCATAATGTAGATCTCACTGTCAGCTTCAAAAAAATTCCCTAGTTGACTTATCAGGAAAATTGCATGAGAAGTAAAACAGATCCAATTAAGATATTCACGGTATTGTTTTAAAGAAGAAAAAAATCTAATTTTTATAAGGAGCCCCAAATCATAAATCTTACTAGCTTTAAATTCTAAGAAACGTTTCCACCCCTATGACACTATAAGACCAAGAAGATAAGTGTCTTAGCGTATTTCTCTTTGATACTTTAGACATATTGTAGTATCAAAAGTTACTTATCGTTTAAAAAACCCTCACCTACTTTTATAGAGAAAGACTTAATCTAGAAAGCTGGTTGGTTTATGTCTTATCTAGATATAAAATTGAAGAGAAATCAGCTCTCAAAACCACGAAAAACTAAGTAACGTTTAAGCTTTCCGATATTCTATTTTCTGTTCAAATTTTTCTTTTACATGACCTTTTTGAAACACTGTGTCCCTGCTACCGATATCTCCCCTGACTAATGCACCTTAAACTCAACTCTCGTTTATCAAAACACATAACTTTAGGAAAATTCATTCGGATTAAAGAGATAAAAATTTACTGATTTTTGAAATTTTATTCAAAAAACTTATTCGAAGAGAAGAGGTTTCAACGAAGATTGAGTGTAGAAAACATAATGAAAGCATTACAGACGAGAAAAAATGTTTTAGCACACAAAAGCTATCTGTCAAGGATGAAAATTTAACTTTTTTAAGAGCTGAGATGTTGAGATTTTAAACTTCTTACAGTGCCACTCTGAACTTTTTAACCTTAAAGTCGGAGTCTGAGCTTGCGACGGAGTCTAGGTTGTGGGTCTAAACTCGAAGAGAAAAAGCTCTGTGTTAAAAAATCCGGCTTTCGCATCTTTCTTCGCATTTTTAATTTGCTCTTTAAATTACCATGATTAATTTCAGGCTCTTGGAAAAGAAAGACTGGTCTTCACAAATCATGTCCGACCCTCATTAGAAGTCTACACCTTTGCTATACGCCAAGCCACATTCTGATTCAAAATTCGAGCTCTAAACTGGTAGAATACAAAAGCGGTATAGGGTACGTTTATTTCCTATTTTTAAAAATCAATTAAAACTAGTTAAGAAAGTTAATTCATGATTCATTTTGTAAAAAGCTTTTAACTTTAACAAAAAAAAAAGTAAATACGAAATTTTATCTTTAAATAATTTTTTTTTTTAAAAGTAATCAATAATCGATTTTAAAGATAAGTTAGAGAACAACAAAAAGATTAATTTCGTTTTTCTTTTTGTTTTAAAAACAAAAACAAAAATTTATTTCTAAATTGTACGTGTAGCCTCAAAGGTATACAAGTAATTAATTAATTGAATTTAAGGACTACCTATAACCTAAAGATATAAATATTTTAGAAACGAAATAAAAAGAGAGAGAGCTTCCTCTTTTTGATTCGAAAATTTTTTTCTTAATCCAATTTTTGTAAACAAAAGGCTTTAAAAAAAAAAAGATTAATTAAAAAAAAATCATTAAGACGTCTAGTTTAAGAAAAAGGAGTTTATGCACCTGTGCAACAGTGAAAGTTTAAAAAATAAAGAATTTCATGCTTGTCTTTGAGATTATATTTTTTTTATTTGGTTGACTGTTGATTAATCTTGACATGTGACATTAAGCTACTATTAAAAAAAAATAATGTTTTTTTCAAGTAAAATATTTTTAAAAGTAATAATTTGTGAATTTCGATTACTGAAATATTTTCTCGGCAAAAATGCGAATAGGAAAATTTATTCACAAATTATAGGGTCTTTCGAGGGCTAAAACAAGAGGTGAAATAATTGGAGTGGCTCATTGGGTTGATTTTTAAAGGCAATTTTCAATTGTAAATTTAATAGGAGTTAAAATGAGTGTGATACTTCGATCGTAAAAGTATGAGCGAACAATTCGAAGCGAGAGAGGTGCCAAAAATGTGTTAAAAGTTAATATTCTTATGAACTTGTTTCAGGCTCGATGAAGCAAGTATTTTGTAAATGTCAAATTTTTTTGGCGTTCAAGGAATACGCATCTTTTGACCAAAAATTCGTGATCCTCGAATTTTGCCTAAAAAGGTTTATAATACTAGAATCACGAATTTCGTGTCAAAAAATGCATATTCCTACATCTTTAAGGTTTGTGATTTTTAGCACCTTTATAGGCACATTGTTTCTATCTATTCTAAAGGTAAATAAATCAAAATTCTAAAGCATAAATTTTGTCCAGAATTTTTCGCTCTACAAGCTTAGCAGTAAAAAATAACATGTTTTTGGACAATCCAGGGACAAGATGTGAAAAAAGTCGAAAAATTTTTTTTTAGAATAATAATCAAAGTTGCATTCATAAAATTTTACGCTCTTTCAGAATCAGTATCATAAATACCATACATGTTATTATTTAAAATAGATACTAACGATTTACCAAAGCACATTCTTTCTTAGGTCACCCAATTAGGAAGCCTTATGGAAAAAAAATTTTCGACCCCCTAAAAATTTGGGAATCCTTGATTTTCATATATGAGGAACATGCATATTTGGTCAGATATTTCAAATTCAGATTGCGTGGAAGTTTTGCATGACGCACACTTTATAAAAATTATTTATTCATTTAATAATGATAATAAATAAAAGCTATGATGTGGTAAACCACATAAAATGGACTTTTAATGCCCACTGTGATAGCTTGCTAAATTTAGTTTATCTAGCCTGTTTTTAAATAAATTAATGGAGTTTGAGTCAATTATATCTTTTGTTTGGCGATTCCATACGCTTGAAATTCTGTTTACGAATAAGTTGTGACGCTGCTCGCATTTTTTAACCAATTGTCTTTCAATTGTCAAGTCGTGAGACCTCAGGCCTTGTCTTAATCAATTTGAAGAGTCGTTTTTGAAGATAAGTGTATTGAACCAGTTGATCTTGTCAAAACCTTTTGCAAACTTGGATAAGATCATCTCGGATCCTTCTCAGCTCAAGAGTAGATAAATTTAGTTTTTCTAGTCTTTGGATGTAGCCAATGTTTCTTAATTGAGGAATATGTTTCGTTGCCCTACGCTGGACAGATTCGATATTGTTAATGTCCCTTTTTAATGTAGGCATGCAAATTTGAACCCCGTATTCGAGCTGTGGTCGGACAAACGTTTTGTACAGATGACCCAGAGCTTTTTCCACTCACTGATCTTGTCTAAAGATTCTTGTAACAAAGTGTGTTTAATCGGTTGATCAAAAGCCTCCCCAAATTTAGTGTCGTCTGCAAACATTTCACACGGGTTTCGAATTTGGTCAATAAGATCATTGATAAAAATTATAAACAAAACCGTCCCGAGAACCGATCCTTGAGGAACACCGCTTGTTACATCAACCCAATCGGACATATTTTTTCCCATAACAACTCTTTGCTTTCTACTTGATAAGAAAGCCCTAAACCACTCGACGATTTTTTGATCAAAACCATACTTTTGTAATTTAAACAGAAGCCTTTTATGAAGTAGAGAGTCAAATGCTTTTGCAAAATCGGGATAAAACATATCAATAGGTAGACCCAAATTGAGAGCTTCTGACAAATAATCCAAAATTTCGATTTGACACTTTTTTTGCACCCAGAACCGTGATTTTCACGGGTCCCAATTAGACTTATATAATTTCATAATTTCAATCTTCAATGATGATAATTGGACTCCTCCATCTCTTCTCCGAAATTCATAGGTAACAGTTTGTTGTCTTCTAATATCCCGGACAGTGCCGAATGTCTTTTACTGCACTTCCATCGAATTAATGGCGTACCGGTACCATACCTATCGGTATCCTATTAAAATTCTCTAAATTTTTAATGCATGATTTTTCGATTTTTAGTACGGGTACAGTTATGATTTTATTACGGGTACGGGTACAGCAAGCAATTAATTCGGTGGAAGTGCAGTATGAGATCATAAATTTTCTAAATTTCATCCAAAAGTTAACTTTAGGTTTGAGTTTAAGGTCTTAAGATGATTATATGAATAGTCCAAACTCAAAGTACAAAGCCCCTCCCATCAAATATTATAAAAATAAAATTTGATATGGTTTGTATTATTTCATTTATTTTTTGTTTTATAAGTAAAAAAATATTTAAATCATTTATCATAAAACTTGATTGTTTTTAGTTGTTCGAAATTTATTTTTGTTTTTCTCATACAACAACAACAACAAGAGTAAAGAAATGACTAAGAACGGTTTACTTAAGTCTAAATCAATTAACCTGTATTTATAAGATCTTTATTTTTATTAACATTTTTTTTTTTCAAAAATAAATTTTTTTTAAATATATTTTTGTGTTATTTTACGTGTTTTTAAAAAACAAATAAAACAGTCTTTGTTTCCTTTTATTTCATGATGCCTTATTATGAACATAAAGCATTACTAAATAAAAGATCAATAATTTTTGGTTAAGAAAAATCAAAAATTTAATAAGTAATAAATTTAATAAATAAAATGTCTAGGCTGTTTTTTTTTTTTTGATCATCAAGGCGTTCAAATGACTTTGATTAATCATCATTCATTGAACATCCGATCTTTTACATCACTTCTTTTCAAATTTTTTGTTTATTTTCATTATAAAATAATAATAATAAATAATAAAATAAACTGCTTTGTATAACAATGTTGTGCGATTGTCCATTCAAAACATTAATAATACTAATAATCAATAATAAAACAATAATAAAAATTTATAAATTTTGACTATCCAAAATTCTTTTAAAATTGTTGACATTTTCTATTTCTTCAATTGAGATTGGGAGACTGTTCCATTTATTAACGACTCTATTTGTCAAAAAGTTATGCCTTTGCGAGCAGTTTCGCACTATTTCTCTCACTAATCTATACCTATGACCTCTCAGCTTCATCTGTCGATTCGGATGGTTATTGAAATTGATCCCTTTATGCAAGTTTACGTTTTCTATCCCTTTAACGATCTTAAACATCTGAATCAGATCTCCACAATCTCGACGCTGGGTTAAAGTTTGAATTTTAAGTTCTTTTAGTCTTGAATCGTACGGCTTGTGACTGATATTTCTTACTAACTTTGTAGCTCTTCTTTGTACTCTCTCCAAAGCATCTATGTCTTTCTTTAGGTATGGGTGCCAAACACTGTTGCCATATTCTAGATGTGGTCTCACCAATGAAGTATATAGAAGCCTAAAAAATTTCTTGTTAACATAATTAAACGAGTTTTACGTACGTTTTACATAATTAAACGAAATAGCCTCTGTTATCCGATCTAAAGCCTCTATTAAATTCGTTATACATGATTTCTTTGGAATGAATCCTTGTTGTTTTTGACTAATCAGCTTGTTTATCAGAATAAACGATATGAGTTCTGTTCTAATTAATTTTTCCATTACCTTTCCAGGTATTGACGTAAGTGACACGGGTCTGTAATTATTAGGGTCCAATTTAGAACCATTTTTATGCAAAGGGGTAACATTTGCTAACTTCCACATACCCGGGACTTCACATGTTAACAACGAGTTCGAAAATATTATAGATAACGGAAACGATATTGCTCTAGCACAGCACTTCAAAAAGTGTGGGTTCATACCGTCTGGGCCAGTGGATTTGTCCGATTTCAACTCATCGAGTAATTTTGCGATACTTGGTGGGCTAAAAAATGTTTTAACATCGATTTTAAAATTTTCTTGTGTTCGTGATTCAAGCTCAGGTTCGTTTGAAAACTTGTTACACAGTTCGTCAGTAAAGACAGAACTGAAATAGTCGTTAAGATGTGTTACATTTTTTTAGCATTTTTCATGCACACTCTAATAAAGAATTTTTTTGGTATAAGGGGTGACAAAGAGAAAGCGTTTGAGAAGGCAATAGTAATCCGACAGAATCTCATATGAAAACATAAACAAACGTAAAATCGTTGCATAAGTATCTAAAGTAACGAATCCGTGGTTCAGGTTTACTGAAGCTAAACCTAGAATTTCTATCGGGGCTAATCCATAAATTTTTTATCGTTTTTTAACATAGTCTTTTAAAAGTATAAGCCTTCCAATCGACCATAGGCAGTGGTGCTCTCAGTTTTTAAAAAGTGAGTAGACGCTCTATTCTTCTAAAAAGAAGCAAGTAGACGCGTCTACCATTCAATTCTCATTTGAATCATGTTATTGATAGCTAGGGGTGGAGCCATTCTTCTCGTCAAGCTCATTTTCAAATCCAATTCTATATCGTGATTGTCACTATCATGATCTACATTGCTTGTTTCGATTATTTCAGTACCTTTTGAAGCGTCTTTTCGGCTTTTGTCTTTCCAATATTGAATAGTTATCAAATCTTTCGGAAGTTTTTAAAGCAATTTTAGAACGCAATGTAATGTCATTTGATGAAATTTTTTATTTACGTACATTTTATTTCAATGGAATTTTCATAAAAATGAAAAACAGAAAAGAAGTGGAATTTACCACCTTATGACTTGAAATTCTGAATTTTCGTTAAGAAAAACCCTAGAAAACAAATCTTTTATTACTTACGAAAATCGGTTTCGGCCCTAAAAAGGGTGCAAAAAAGCCTGTTTTTTTTAATCAAAGGAATTAATTGAATAGTAATATTCCTTAGATTTGTAGAAAATCGCCTTTTGCTTAATCAGATGCAAAAAAAATTGGGTATTGCGGCTTCCCTAGGAGGAGATGCGGTTTGACTGAAAAATTCCCATATTTTTACCGTTTTCACACGTGTATTGCTTTAGGGAATTTTTAGCTTTCAAAACATATCTTTCAATCAATTATAGCTTTTTCCAATCATGTTTATTAAAATGTTAAAATAAAGCACATTGACATTTGGCATTTGCAAAATCTGAGGGGTAGAGGTAAAATTTTTGATTTTTACCCCCATGAAAAAATTGGTTTTCTGGTGTTTACGAGTTCGTAGAACACGATAACAATATCAGAAATAACAAATTCAGATAGCAGGGAAGTTTTGAATTTAATGAACCTTATTATTAATTGATTTTAAGCTATTTTTATTGTTTAGAACAGAAAATAAAAAACGAATAACCCTTCAGGGATTCAATTAATAAATTATATTAAACAAATAAGTTGAGAAGCGTCGAAAAAAAAACAAGACGTTTCACTAGTACAAGCAAGGTGGTTACTAGATTCGGTAGAAAAATACTTAACTTTAATTTTCGGTAAGCCTAAAACTTTAAATCTTTGTTGTTCAATGGATTTAAAATCATGTTCTAGACCACCAGGATGAGACCATGTTAAACTTCTTTTTAGTGTCAAATTTGAAACTTACCTGCAAAAAATTACCTACATTAATAATGTAATTATTTTAATTGAATTTTCAATAACAATATTTTTATAAATCAAATTATTTTAATTCTTGTAATAGAATAAAACCAGTTTCACCGATGTCTACTTGACTTTATCTACTCGTAACTCTCATCTCGTATCTTTTTATTGATTTCGAAATTCAACGCTTTTGTCACATAACTTTTTCAAGGGTTTCTCCCTCGAGACAGATTAAACAACAATCAATCCGTATCGGTATTGTTCTTCGTTGAGGAACAAGATTTGAGATAATTAATTAGCTTTAATAAATAATTCAATTTTGTATTTTCGGAGTCGTACGTGTGAATAAGAGTTTTGTCCCCATACATAGGCGTGAGGTGAACTCTGTAGAACTTATATTGAAAAAAGTAAAAAAAAAATGGGTGAAATTTGCTCTTTCTTCCTAAATTCGCACCCTTCAAATAACTCAATGAGTCTTCAAAATATGGTTATCATGTAGTAAATTAAGCGCTCTTTCAGAATATGTATAAATAATATGGAGTTGATGGGTTAAAAAAAAAGTTATAGGTTAAAAAGTAAAGCATGGTTTTTGAGAGGTCTTGATACTTTAAACCCCTAGGATCTAAAAAGGTTATTTTGATCACCCCCAAAAAATTGGCTTCCGTAGGTTTTCATACGTGTAGATCACGAATTTGAGGTCAAAAATCACTCTATAAGATAGTGTGGACGTTTTTCATTTCCGGAACCTTATGTACCCATTTATTGTAAGTTATTGGGCAGGGTAAAGGGTCCCCATCAATTTTGGATATCAGGTATGGGCCTGGTTTGGGTAACATATACAATTTGGGTATATATTTCAAAAACACAATTATTGTCGAACAAATAACTTATACCCATACCAACTCCATACCTTAAAATTAATTGGTACATATTTCTACGAAAAATACAATCTAATCTTCATCTATCTAAATCATCTAGATTAAGTCGATTAAAAATGTATTCGATGATATAATTTATGTTATGATTTTTAAACTACGTGCAAACGAAGGTGACATCATTTACTTAAGCTATTGAGGTATTAAAATGCCAAACTAAATGAGACTAAAACATGTTTTAATTGAAACGAATGGAGTGTTTTATTTGAGTACTGATATTTGAACAAATTTTCAAGTATTAAGGCAGCCGATGCTGAAAAAATTTTTTTATAGAAATTTAGTCATTTTTTAGTCATTTTGACAGTTCTCTTTGTTCAAGTATTGGTAATTAATTTTTATAATTGGAATGTGATGAGCTGACAAAAACAACAAAAGTATATCAAGTCGTATTCAGTGCCTCAATAATTTTTAGAATATTTTTTTGGCAATGGTTAATATCCTCAGGCATATTATCAAGTAATAATGTGAAATTAGATAAATATAAAATGTAACATTTTTTCATTAATAGTGTAAGGGTAGTTCGCTGTTACACGACAATATTGCAACTTCAATTACCATCTGTAGTGCCTGGAGTTACACTCCTGTACATTCCAATAAAATCTTTGATACATTCCACTTAATATTCAAAAATGAAAAATTTAGGTTAATGCGTACAAAAACAAGGTGAAATTAAGTTAATTAACGATTTAAAGATGACGTAATTTAAAGAGAAGAAAAAAAAAATTACCTAAACATTTAAAACATCGAATTTAAGATTATTTAACTCAAATTAAAATTGCATTTTGTTTAATTTAATATTTTTTTTATAGACTCATATAATAAATTTCATAAAAAAGCAATATGTAATTATTTTTATGTGTTCTTGTTTGTTTGTTAATATTTTCAGGATGATCAATTACTGCATGTTTTGCTGTTGTTGTTGTTGCTCTCTAGGATTATTAGGAAAAAATAATCGAGCTAAAAAAAAATCCTTCCGTTTTTTACAGAAACATAAAAAAAATGAAACATTTTATTTCAAAAATGAAAATATTCCTAAAAAAATATTTATGTCATCGTTATCTGTTTAATCGGTTGTTCGAACCCAATTGAGAGGTAAGATCATCTCTACTTCATCCATCTTCTCTAGCTTTAGAATAAAGGGTCTTAAAAAACCAACATAAATTCTATACCAAGTTAAATACCCCCCCTTACTAATACCCTTAATGCTATTTTTAAAGCTTTTGAAATTTTATATCTAGTAATATACCCTGGGTGTAGGTAAGTGAAAGACACGTAAAATATCATAAGGCAGCCCAAAGACATGTAAAGCCATTACTGAAGTAACAAAAGCACAAGGTGTGGGACGGAGTCCAGTGTTAGGTTTAGGGAAAGGGCGTAAATAAGTGAAGATGTTGTTTCAAAAGTACAAGGGTAAAATCTTTTGGGACCGATCCATTAAAAAAATTATCGTTTTCTAAAGAGTCTTTTAAAAAAATATCAAAAGGATTTTAGGATCCCCGTTGACGATAGGTCAAGGATTCTCAATAAAGTAAAGAGTGCATTTTCAAAGAAAACTATTTTCCAGAGTCTTTAAAGAAAGATACAGACTTAAGATCGTAATTTCTAATTTAGTCGTGCTTAAAAAGCCCGACCGATGACGATGAATTTTTAATTGAAAAATCTCGAGTTTGGTGGTTTCTCAAAAGCTGATTTCTTAAAAAAAAATATTTTTAATTGCTACACCACCCATAAAAGATTTGATATAATCATCATGTTATAAATAAAAATCCTAAATTATTTTGACGGGTATGGGTCTGTTTATTAATGATCATACTTAGATAATTTGAATTTTTTCGAGGATAAGCTTTTTTTTTAAAATAAAACAGACATGATGTTTTAATTTCGATATTTTTTTTTTGGGTTAAAGATATCTCTAGGCAAATTTATCAAAAAAATCTTGGAAAATAAATATTGTAGCCTTAATCACGTGATTATTTGATGAAACTTTGGATCAGACTTCGAGTCTTAGGATTTAGAGATTAATTCTTGACCAACACTTTTTTATGCACTTTAAGTCAATAAAAATGTTCAACCACGCAAGACTACTCTTCCATGTTAATTAAAGTTAATATGTTCATGATTTGAAGAGACATGAAGACTTGAAAATAAATAAATTAGATTTTTAATGCCTGGATTTAAACAACAACAAAAATAAAGTAGGTCATTTTTGAAAACCAAACAAATCGATTCGTTTGACAAGTTTTATCTGGTTGATGTACTAACCAAATTGTGCAATTCATAAGAAAGATTAGCTTTGATTATAAATAATTTTTGTTGTTAATTTTGTAAAATGCTTAATCAGATTGACCTTGACGATGCTTGACGCAGCACGTTCTCTCAAACACGCGTTTTTTTTTCTTATTGTTGCTGCTTCGAGACAATAAATGTAACGCTAGACTAACAAGTTTTGCTTAGACAAAATGAAATTGAGAGTTTCGGGTTAGCGATTATTCTTAAACTCTCTCTCTCGCTATGAATAATTAATCATATCTTATCTTATCTCTTATCATTCGATTTTTCAGCAAAATCAGTCAGAAGAAGAAGAAGAAAAACTATAAATTATTATAATCAAACAACTAACACAACAACAAGGAGAATAAGAAGAAGATTTGAATTAGTATTTTTATTTTTATGTTCTATTTGTTGCAATTTTTTATGTTTTTTTAAATAGAAATTTTGTTGTTGTTGTTGTTCTAGTCGAAGCATTAATATAGTTGCGTTTTTTTATAGTGGGATTTTAAATAATAGTTCCAAGTCATGCAAATAATTTTTTTTTTTTGAAATTCAAGCTTTTTTGTTTTATACAAAAATCATGAAAAAGTTGTTGGATTAATGGACATAGAAAAAAATTTTGTTTTTTTTTCTTATCTCTCTCTTTAACAGAGTTCCGTATCGATTTTATGTGTGTGTGTGTGCTTAATGTGCTCTTAGGATTATAATAATTTATTTTTCATCCCTTATTGATCAAAAAAATATGAACGAAATTTATCGATTTTTTGTTGTTATTATTCTTCATAAAAAAAATACTTCTTGTTATTTCAGAAATCTTTCATTCCAAACAAAAAAAAAAATTTTTTTCTTGTCGTTTTTATTTTTAAAATTTTCTTGACAATTTTATAATAATTAATGTTGAACTTAGATTAGATAAATATTTTTGTTGGTGTATGAGACGCAATTGGACACAGCAACAAAAAAAAACAAACAATAACTTATGAATTAGCACTTTGAAAATTTTTTATTTTTGTTGTTGTTGCTAAACCAAGTTTTTGTTTCGACCAAATTTCTGAGAATAATCGATTCAAAAGGTAATTTTCAAAAAATCTTTAAAAATGATAAATTGTTCAAATCGACATAATCAATTCCATACGAAAATAAATCTTTTTTTTTTTTTTTTGGCAACACTCAATTTAGTTTACTTATCTGTTTGTTTTATAAGTTATTGTTTTTTAAAAAAAAAATTACGAAATCCAAAATGCTACCGAAGCTTTATAAAAGGTCTCTTGACCGTGCCTGTGAACAATATTCGAAATTTATCAAAACATTTTTGTTCAATTTTTTTTTTTCAAGATTAAGGTCAGAAATGATCCAATCAGTGTCAAATCAAACACCACAACTGGGTAGTACAGGTCAAAATTCGACCTCGAATCACATGTACGTTGGTCCATATCGTTTAGAAAAGACACTCGGCAAGGGTCAAACCGGTCTTGTTAAACTGGGTGTACATCACAAGACAGGCAAAAAAGTTGCCATTAAAATTGTCAATCGTGAAAAATTGAACGAATCGGTGCTCATGAAGGTAAGTCATTATTTATTTTGGTCACGATAGGAATCGATTTTTAGAAAAAAAAAAGAGTGTTGTTTTTGCTATTTCCCTTCAGAGAGAGAGAGAGAGAAAAATTTACTTTTAATTTTAAACATAATTGACGAAATTCCCGTCGTTCAAAAGTTCGATTAATTATTAACTATTTACATGACAATTGAGTATTCGTTTGTTGTAGGGGAAAAATTAAAAAAAAAAAAATTTTTTTTTTTTTGTTTATGACGTTAAGTCCTATTGAGTTAATTAAGATTTTGTTCAAGAATCTTGAACAAGTCAAACGAATATGAAATGTGTTTATTATTAATTTCTACTTCTGGAAAAAATAAAAAAAGTGTCATACAGGGTCTAAATTATTTAGTCACGTTTAGTGGATTTATTTTTAAAGCTTGCTTTTTTTTTGTTATAATTTATGCATGAACATATCAATTTATGTAAACTAATCATGTAAGCTTGATAATTTTACGGAAGAAAAGTTTAAAAAACACAAGTTTCTATTTAATTTAAGTCTAATTAAAAAGCTTATTAAAGACCCATTCGTAAACTAAGGTATTTTGTGAACCCTCTTTTAAAACAAACAAGTTCATGAGGATGCTTAAAAAAGTGCTTAAATAAATTATTGTCTATTCTTTATATTTTATAACTGTATCACCCTTAGGCTTTCGATAATGTTCTTGGTAGAAGAGCTAAAAGCGGTATTTCAATATGCTTCGCTTTTCAAAGACTTTTTTTGATTAATTTATGAGATGCCTTCGGTTTCAATAAAACTCAATTTATTGTCTCTTGTAACCATGTTAGGATTTTAATTAAAAATTATACGATCTTCTTAAGCAATGTTCAGGATACTCAGAAACTGAGTGTTCTCGAACACTGATCAAGCTAATTTTTTTTACATTTTTAGCTTTGTCTCAAAGTGTAAATTTAAAATGTGAATTTATTTCAGAAATGCATCGTAGACCATCGATTTTATACATTTGTTCACCTTGGTCTCTCCAAGGGTTTTTAACAGAAACAGTTACCTTTGGCTAAACAAAAAAATAATAATGTATTGTCTCGTCATCTTGAGTGCGTTGTAATGTATTGGGTAGGTATGGGTTACCCGAAAAATTCAGATTTTGGGTTCGGGTACCCATAAATTTTGGGTATTTTTTATGTTTTTTAGTTTTATTTTCGACTATAATTGTGTTTTAGGAATATATACCCAAATTTTATAGGTTACCCGAACCAGACCCATACCTGATATCCAAAACTTGTATTTTTAGGGTAACCCATAGCCACCCAATAATTTAAAATTAATTGGTACATATGTCTGGTTGTAAGTTAGGTCTAATGACCTTTTTTTCCGAATAATATAAAGATATGTAGTCCTGATTCCCAACCGTCTATTTTTAATGGGTCTTGTAACTTTTGGATAAAACAAATTCCCTACAAAGGGCTGTAATGTAACATTTAAAGAGATTTGAAAATCGCCATTTTTAAAACTGAAAATTTTTCTTTATTACCGTGATATCTCATTTTATGTACCATATAAAAATTTATATGAATGATTATTTTTTTGCAAACACGCTGAAAATTTATTGTACATGGTACCCTAAATTATGAATTACGGCATGAGGCTGGTAAGAAAAGTTATTTCTACACGATGCTGGGGGACCACCCATACCGTCATGGGGAACGCCAACAGAATCAGTTATTGATTACTCTTGAGGCTATATTATTGATGAATATAATAATGCAAGTACAAGCTAGTCATCAAATATTATCATGTCAGGGTTCTGAATTAAGAGGGCCCCCAAAGACTGGGGTTGGTGACTTTTCCCTACCCACAGTATCGTGTAGAAAAAACTTTTCATACCTACCTCATGGTTACGGTATACATTATTGGGAACAAATAAAGTTTCAGTTTACCTTCGCGGTCAAAGTTTTAATAAAGGCCTCAATCTTCTCTAAAAGTCCTTAGTCAAGACGTATAGCACGTTTTACAACAATATTCTAATCATATGTATGACATTAGTAAGTCACGTTAAGAAATCATATTTTAGGCGTATACCAGGTTTAGATTTGCGTATCAAAATCTAATAATTAATCACTGAAAACCGACAATTACTTTATGCTAATCTATGTTTATAATTTATAAATCATCACTTCTAACGAACAAAACTATTGATTTACATCATTCACGCTCATTACTAAGGAAGGGGGGGGGTATGTTGCCAAAAAAAATTATGTTAAAACAAAATTACAATTATAAAAATATTTATTTTTTAAATTTATCGATTATAAAAAAAAATTGTTATGTCTTTGGTTCGAAATTGGTATAAAAAGAAAAATACTAAAAAAATTACAAAATTTGTTTTTTTTTAAAAAAAAAAATGAATTTACAATTTATTCATTAATAACTCCTTTAATCCATTGAATATAGTTGGATACTTTTCCAAAAACAGCTGACTTGTAACTACCGCATCGATCATGTTCGTCTGTACTTACAGCAAAACTAGTCACACCACACAAGTACCATTTTCGTTTTTTAGGCTCATACTCATCTACATTAAGTTCATGTTCATAATCTTCATTATCATCTGTGCCTTTAATATTTGAATTTGATTCACCTGCGCATATTAATGGACCACCCGAGTCACCTACACACGGATGTACTGGTCCACGTATACACAATGTATCATCGTTTATTTTCGATTTAATCGAATTTGATTCAACACCACTTTTACAATCTTGATTTGTGCTTATTTTAACATCGGCCATTTGTAAAATATTTGGCATAACAAACTCGTCTTCATCAGCGGCACTCATAAAACCATGTCCCATTATTTTACATTGTGTATCTGTTTTAAGTTCATTAATCTCACTGGGTAGACATGCAGGTGTCATTTTTGAGTAAATATCAGGATTATCGTGACGAATTTCAATAATGGCTATGTCATGTAAAGGACCCGGTGTGACACCTTTACGTCTAGCTTCAGACTCTGTCATAGTCGGCACGTAGTCAGGATGTAACACAACTCTATTAGCTCGTAGTTTTACACTCCCGTCTGACTTTTTACCATTACGAATACGAACACTACCCTCGATACCTTTGGCAAGTATAACCGTGTTACGACTATGTTTAGCTAGTTGTAAGTCATCATAACAATGAGCAGCGGTGAGGATATACTTCTTATGAATTATAGTTCCACCACATAAAGTCTCCGATTCGGATTTATTATTACCCGCAATTACTAATTGAACATACCATGGCCACAAACGATTCTCAGTGTTTTCTCCATTGGCGACATAACTTGTTATTTTAGGTGGTATGTAACCACATTCACCAAAAATGTCTTCATTGGGTCGATACATAGGGACGGTTTTGGGCTTGTATTGAGGATACTGGGGTTTAAACTCGTCAAAAAATGGAGGACTAAACTGAGCTCGTTGAGGTTGCATGAAAGCACTAGGCGGATTATAATTGTAAGCTTGATAGCTCCGATAATTAGGACCAGGCCGTGTGTTAAAGTATGTCGGTTGGGTTTGAGGATAATAGGCCAATTCAAGTACACCTGGAATGTTTCGTAACGCTCTTGTTAACACATTTGATTCGACATGATGTATAAAAAAGCATGAGAATAATTTTATAAAAAAGATAAAATTCATTGTCGATCGAAAAGGAGTTAACAAAAAAATTAGGCAAAAATGTGTCTATTAGGCCTAGGTTCAATTTTTGGAGACTTTTTTATTTTTTTGAAAAAAAAAATTGAAGCTTTGATTAAATGAAATCAAAAAAAAAAAATTCAGAACTCGCTAAATTGTTTCTAGCGTGCTTTTTTTATTTCTCTCTCTCTCTCTCGTTTAGACAGTGTTTAATCTCTATAGATGATTAGACAATACAAACTAAAGTGTAGCTTTTTTCTGTTTGTTTGTTTAACAATAGAAAAACATATACATGCATTGAATTTTGAAAATAACATTGAAAATATTGAAACTTCTTTTTTTTTTTGTCGATGTTGATGCTGTAACCTTTAAGTTAAATTTTTTTTTTAAATTAGGTTGAAAGAGAAATAACTATTATGAAATTAATTGAACATCCAAATGTGTTACGGTTGTACGATGTCTATGAAAATAAAAAATATTTGTAAGTCATCCAACATATTCAAAAAATCAATCATTGCTTTAACACTTGACTCTTAAAAAAAAGTGGACTAAAAAAATCTTTGATACGCACCCTTTAACCTTTAAAAGATATAAATATTTTGATGCGATTTTTAAAATGTAATTTTTCCTCTGCTGAATGAAAATAATAAAATTTGCTACGAAAGAGACGTGCTCATTAACGGAATATTAACTTTAATTGAAGCATGTTTCAAAAATGAACGTTCAAATCCTTTCATGAACATTCATGAACGGTCATGAGCGTCCGAATGTCATGAGCGAAAGTTTTCAGAACCTTTCATTTCCTTTCATTAACTTTCATAGCTTTTCAGGATCCAAAATTTATGAAAAATTTTGAAAAGGTCCCGAATAGTGTTGGTAGTCGACTCATGAGCAAACTGGTATAAAACATGAACTTGCAACTAAATTTTTATTTTTCTCCTTAAGCAATGACCCTATCAAAACACCTAGGGGACCATTTTGAAGCAGACCAAAAGGTCTACAATTAACATATATGCACCTGGTATGGAAATCTACCGTTCATGTTTTATACCAGTTGGCTCATTAGTCGACTGCCAGTCCCGAACATTTTTGAAAGGTCCCGAAAAGCTATGAAAGTTTATGGAAAGATGCGAAAGGTTCTTTAAACTTTTGAACATTTGGATGAACGCGAACGTTCATGAAATGGTTTGAACGCTCATTTTTGGAACATTGGATCGACAAGGTTACTATATCACTTTAATTAGAGGGATCTAGTCTCAGGACAAAACTTAAAAAAGCCCTTAATGTACTCTTAAAATATATAAAATTGACAAAATTGTTTTCTAATTGGATATTCAGGGATACATTTTAATTAACGATCTGTTCGTATAAAGGTACGAAAAGCCGTGTCCTTTGCTACTTTTGCGCATATAAATGGATTACCAGCATCTCCTAAATGTGATCCACCTGACCATCTCCAATTTCCAGTTTCAGATAAATTGAAAATAAATCCGACTAGTGAAATAAGTCTCTTGGAGACTTGTTTTAATATAAAATATCAACTTCGTATGATAATTTGTCCTTGTGTGAATACTAATTTTGTCAAATCAAAAGCCTGAAAATTCATTTAATAATTTGAAGTAGATTTGAAAAAAAGAGGTTTTGGAAAAAAAATGAAGCAATGATTGAGTCAAAACAATTTATTTTAAAAACTAAACTGAAAATTTTTCAATTAGATACCTCATCCTAGAGCATGTTTCTGGTGGTGAATTATTCGATTATTTAGTCAAAAAATCTCGTTTAACAATAAAAGAAGCAAGAAAATTTTTTAAACAAATTATATCCGCTCTTGATTTTTGTCATAGTCATTTAATATGGTAATATATTCATATAATGTAATTCCCATCACAATTGTTCTAATCTTGTTTTTAAAGTCACCGAGACTTAAAACCGGAAAATTTATTACTAGATGATAAATTGAATATAAAAATAGCCGATTTTGGAATGGCGTCACTTCAAGTGGACGGCTCCATGTTAGAGACCAGTTGTGGATCGCCACATTATGCATGTCCTGAAGTTATTCGGGTAAGTCTCAAAATCAAGCATTTTTGTTAACATTAAAAAAACTTTTTTTTTTTCGTGTAGGGTGAAAAATACGATGGACGTAAAGCGGACGTATGGTCATGTGGTGTTATTCTCTATGCTCTACTAGTCGGTGCTCTTCCATTCGATGACGATAATTTGAAACAATTATTGGAAAAAATAAAAAAAGGTTATTTTACAATACCATCGTACGTTCCACAAGAGTGTCAAGAGTTGTTGAGAAAAATGATCGAAATCGATCCAAACAAGAGATTTTCAGTAATTCAAAATTTTTTTCATTTACAGCTTTATATTTTTTTTTAACTTCAAAAAAGCTTTTAGACTTTCTTAAAAAAAAAAAAAAATTTTCATCACTTCTTGTCTTTTTTTTTTAATTTTGCGTCTTTTTTTTTAATCAGTTAGAAGAAGTAAACAAACACCCTTGGGTTTTGGCGTAAGTTAATCATTTTTGTTTTAAAATTTGTTGTGTTGTATGTGTTTTTTTAACTAACTAACTTTGTCTTTTTCTAACTGCATGGATTTAAACTGTCTTTTATTGGGAATTTTTACAATTTTTTATCGTTTAAGTGGTTCAAAAGAAGAAGTTGAATTAGAGTTACCAATGAATCAAATCGTCCAGGTAAACCTTAAGACATGTGAATAACGTCTAAGGCTTTTTTATTAAGTTGTAATTTTTTTAAAGACTGCGATTATTCCGACAATTGAGCACATCGACACGGACGTACTATCAAATATGACTTCTCTTGGTTGTTTTAAAGATCAAGATAAGCTTGTCGAGTGTCTTTTAAATGAAAAGTAAATTCTAAAATCGAAATTTTAAAGACTTTTTTATTAAAATTTAATTAAAGACACAACACAGAAAAAGTAATTTATTTTCTGTTATTGGAACGAAAGCTAAAAAATCCAAGCCAAGAAGAAGCAGACGAGCTAATCGCTCGTAGTCGTACAGTAGACGCGCCACGAAAACGAGTGGACAAATTTAAATCATCAAATGGTTATTACAATCAACTAGCAGTAGGCTCACCAGTAGTTGGCCGTCGTGGTATTGTTGTTGCCCATGGTCCTAGACATCAAAGTTGTCATACAACACCATTACAATCACCATGCACAAGTCCAATAGTAACAAACAAAGACATTGGTTTCATACGACACTGTGACTCATCACAAAATCAATCCGAAAACGATAACATTAGTATTGGCTCAAATAATTCATCAAACATAAATCAAATACGTTCACGAATAAACTCATTCAAAATAAGCATGTTTAATACTCCAAAATTTTATAGGCGTAAACTTTTGAGTAATTTTTTTTTTTGCTTCGAGGACACCTAATGATTAACTTAATCCCATTGTTTTTTTAAGCTCCAGAAAAAGTCAGCGATTCTCCAAATATGGACTCAAAGTCATGGTTTCAACGTTGGAATTTTAAACAGGAAAATATTAACAATCAAAATGAACAAGAAAAAGAAAAAGAGTTTACGTTTGTTATTAACGATCGACCATTGAATAGTGTAAAAGCAGATCTCATTCACGCTTTCTTATCAGTAAGTCCCTCAATTCCTTTTTGTGTCTTTCTTAGACTCTTAAACTTGTGTTTTTAGACTCAAGATCTCATCCATAATATAAACAACCCGTTACTTTTTCGATGCGAGTACAGGTCACCGGACAAATTTTTGGCACGTAATGTTAGATTTAAAGTGGAGATTATAACTGATATGAATAACACTAATGGTTCATCATCGACATCGTCAACATCATCGGCCTCATCGGCATCGACACAATCAAGCGCTGTACTTACAAATAATATTAACATTAATAATCAGGCGAAAAAGCCCGATACTGTTGTATCACCAGCGCCTCAGACTACTTTTAAAATTTTATTCACTCTCATAAACGGTTCGACTAAACAATTTCATCAATTATGCAAGCACATATGTGCCCTAATAAGCATGAACTACTCAAATTCGAATAGTCAAAGTCGTCAACAACGAGTGGCACAACAACAACAACAAAAAATTCAAACACCAAGTACAACGTCTAGTCATCAACCAAGTTATCAATCTAGTCGAACATCAAGTTATCGAGGAACAGCACCGAATACTCCAAATTTAAGTTCATCATTACAGCATCATCAAATACAACAATCTCCATTAATAAATCAACGCATAAATCAAGCTCTTATAAATAATCTAAACACTCCGACATCGACTACCACTGGTATTGTAACAAGTCATCATAATTCGTCAAGTTATCAAGCATCGCCTAATTTAATCTCATCAAGACGTAATTCAAATTCACAACAACCATCACAATCAAGTTCACCATCAGTACAATCAGTAATTGGTAATTTAGTATCATCAATGCAAATAACAAATGATACAAATAGTCAGTATATAAATCAATCGCCATTGGGTTCAAGTTTAAATTCAGCTAGTCATTTAATAAATACATATGTTCAAAATGTTACGCCATTGAATCAAAATTTAACGCCTTTGTTAATATCGTCCTCGTCTGGTTCGTCGTCATCATCGTCTAGTACTAATACAACAACAACTACGCCAATACAAATTGTAAATGGTCAAAATAAACAAAGAAAAAATTCATCGTCATCGTTAAGTAATTCACCGCTTACTACAAATACGACTAATCAATTCCAATTTCAATCAAATAATACGACTAATACATTACCAACTAATGGTAAACTAAAATACTTTTTTCTCTTTTTTTAATGTTGTTTAAATGTTGTTTAAGATATTTTGATAGCCCATGTCAAGGGAGTATTTCCTTTAGAGTAACCCCATCTCGGAATAAAAATCTACATTATTTTTTACGCTAAACCAAAGGGAAATTGATGTAATTGAACGACGCATTGTCGGTTAACGTTGACATCTCAATTCATCCATTAGGCTTAACCACCCTTTGGCTCATGCTTTAAATTAGAACTTAAAACTCAGAGATTGGTCGCAGATAAAAATGTAATCGATCTTCTGTCATACAACGTATACGATGTTAAACCCTCAGCATTACGAAACGCCGACCCCTAACCCATGTCATCTTGAAGCAGGCTATGAGATCAACAACGCCCATGTCTTTAGAACAAAAAGCTACGGTTCTCATTCTAGCTTAGTTGGGTCAAGCATCAAATGACCTAGTTCATCAATATGCCTGTTTTACCGTTGTACTGCGTTATAGAGACCAGGGGTCTTAATTTTTGAAAAAAATTCACCATCTAAAATAAGTGTTGATAACCGACTTTTGACCCAACTGGACTAAAACAGGAACGGTAATTTATCATAAAAAGGCAAATAGTCAAAGAGTATATGGATATTGTAGATCTCATAGCCTGCTTCAAAATGATAACCTGATTGTCTTTATAGGACGACTCCTTGGGGGAGTAAGTATGTTTTAGTTGAATTTAAAAACAATTTTCTTGGTCAACTAAACCTTATTAGGGATCGTTCTACAGTGCAGTCGCATTAATTCGAACTTCTTGGGACTGTAAAAATTGAGTTCGGATTAAACGCCTTAATTTACATGCATCGAGGCCTGAATGGGATTCTTAAAAATTCAGAGTAACGTGGTTCGGATTAAAACGACTTGACTGTAAAAAGAAAACTAGGGCAGGCTAGTTTTGAAGCAGGCTATGATATATACAATATTCATATATGCTTTCTGTGTAAAATGCTAGTTATGATTTTAGCTTAGTTGAATCAAAGTTGGTTATCAACACTATCTAAAATTAAATTTTAACTCAAAAATTTTCTACTCGAAAATTATTAACAGAAGGTCTAGATTAGTCTAGATTGATCGCGTTTAGGCCTGAAAGAGCCGTAGCAGTCGTTTCTTTGAGCAATTCCAAAAACTTCTGTATCAATTATTAAGGTTTCAAGGTTATAAGGTTTCAGCATTCATCGCACTCGTCGATTATTTATTCCTTAATTCGACTACTCTGTTTGACAAAAAATTTTAACGGTACAATCCTTTAAGATTTATTTTTTAGATTGAGACAAAATCCTAGCATTATTAACCCCGCTCATCAATGTTATATCTTCAAGATTGTATCTGTTTTAAATATGGGATTCCAAGTATTTACCGTATACTCTAGGTGTGGTCTTACCAGAGCAGTATACAGCGGGGTAATTGTATATCGTTCAAGTTATGAAAACGAATTTTTAACTTGACCCAGAACACTGTTCGCTTTCGCAACAGCCACAGAACATTATTTGTTCCACTTAATGTTTGTCTCTTACATTAATGAACCCCGGGGTAAGGGGTTACTCTGAAAGCTATCAAAATTATATGTCTAAATGTAAATCTCACACAATAGATAAACAACCTTAAATGTCAAAGCATTTATAAATGTTGTCAACTTAAATGTTTAAATGTTCTAGATTTTATATACGGCCAGCACTTGTTTCAAGAAATTTACAGTTTCACTGCCGCTACTTGTAATAAAGACTAGGTATTGTATTTTTTTTAATGTTAAATGTATTTTTGAGTGCATGTCTCATGGATTTTCTTCTCTTTTGAATAAAGGTCATTTTAAATTTAAATATTTTTAAAATAAAAAAAAGCTCTTAAAACCGTTTCAACACCACTAAACAAACAAAATTCATTGACACAATCAACTAACCAAGCTCAATATACTACAGCAACAAATACAACTACTTCTACCGTTACGAATGAATCAGGCAACAATAATTTACCTAAACAATCAACTATAGACTTGAACGAATCGTTTAATCAATTAACTAATGACATTGCTAATCAATTGTTATCATTGGCTAATAATAATCCTCAAGTACAATCAAAATCACCATCTACTAGTTCATCTACATCGACAAATTCAAATTTAGTTGGCCCCAAAAATTCCAATGACTCAATTAAAGTTGTTAATCAAATCGATGAAAATTTAATTGATCTAAAATCAAAGTCTAAATCATCGTCTGGCTCATCGACAACTAGTCAAACAACAACCTCATCATCAACATCATCGTCAACGTCTTCCCCATTTTATTCATTTAATCCGACTAATAAAATAGCGTCTAAGGCTCAACAAAGTGCAAATATGGCAGCTGCAGCTCTATCGGCTATTTCACAAAAAGCCTCGTCAGTCATAACATCTTCCACAACTTCACTCAATTCACAAAAACAACAACCTCAAACGTCAACATTTTTTAACAAAAAAAAAAATTCAACTGAACTACAACAACCATTGCAACCAGTGCAAGCACCGTCAGCAACAGCAACGTCTAAATCAAGCTCAAACACATCAATATTCTCATCGTCGTCTATACTTGATTTGTTCAGATAAATTAGTTGATTCAAACATTAAAAAAAAAAAAAAACAAAAACGATAATTTTATTTTTTTCTTAATTTATTAAATTTATAACAAACAAAAAAGGCATTCCTGTTTTAAGTGAAGAAAAAAATAAATGTTGAAGCTTGTAAAGTCCCGAAAATACATTAAAAACAAAAACCAACACAAAACAGAGCTTTAACATGAGATTTTTATTTATTTTTAAAAAAAAAACTTTCTTCTTTTTTTCGCAATAGCATTTCTATATCTCTCTATCTCTTACCGTTAAACCTTATTTATTTTGATGAATGTTTTTTTTTTCTATTTTTAGGGTTCTTTTTTTTATAAAGTTTGGAAAATTTCGAAAAAAGCAAAAAATATAAATATAAAAATTTTATGATATTTTTCTTTTTTTTTTTTATTTTAATGGACTTTTTTTTGTTGTTGTTGTTGCTGTTACTCTCTTCTTCTTTTTTTGTTTATTTAAAAAAAAAGGATTTTTATTTTTTATTATTAGACATGATAATATTGATTTAATAAAGAAATTTTGAAAAATGATAATATAGTCGTACATATATCTTTGGAAAATTCACGTTGAGAGCTATTGTAAGCAGCCCCTAATCATAAATCTTACTATCTTTAAATTCTATTCCTCCCTAACGTTACAATAAATCCAAGTTAAAAAGTTTCTTAACATCTTTCTATCATAATTGAATAGGTGAGGGTTTGTCATCCAACAAATAGTTTTCTTTATTACAAGCGATTTTTCTAAAATTTGAGCATTTTTCCTTGAAAATTTACGGAAATTGATATTTCGGACGTACTGTAATATCAAGAGTTACTTATCATTTGAAAAACTCTCACCTATTCTTGTAGAGAAAAGCTTAAACTACAAAGCTAATAAGTTTGTTTCTTATCTAGATATAAAATTGAAGAGAAATTAGCTCTCAAAAACCATGAAAAACTGACTAAGATTTATGGTTTGGTGCATCTTATCATCATAAGTGGTTTTCATGTCACCCCATTAATCACTAAAGTTAACTGTAAACTTTCAATAACCTCAAGAATAAAGAGACACACATTTGTGCTAATAACCAATGATAGGCTAAATTTCCAATCTTGATCCATAAGCTAAAGCTTAGAAAATCGTTCAATGTTAAGGTTCATTAAATTCAAAATGTCTATACTATCTGAATTTGTTATTTCTGATATTGTTACCGCGTTCTATGACCTCGAAAACCCTAGAAAATCAATTTTTTCACGGAAGTAATAGATCGAATATTTTGAGCCTACTCACCCGCTTTTTGCAGCCTAATGATAAGTAGCTTAATTTAAACATTTAAGAACTCATGATTGGAAAAAGTTATAATTGAAAAATAAAACGGTAAAAATAAGAGAATTTTTCAGTCAGATCGTTTCTCCTCCTAGGAGAGCCGCAATACCCAAACTAATGGACGAAAAAGTAATAAAAATGGAAAACGAAAAAGAAGTGGGATTTACCACTTTTTAACTTAAAATTTAGAATTCTCTTATAGAAAAACCCTATAAAACTCTTTAATTTTTAATTTTAATATAGGGTTTTATTGAATCTTACAAATAAATAAATCTGAAGTTTTTATTAGAATTTCTAGTTTGATGAAAATAAAGTTAGCCCATCAAAAAGTCTGCCAAAACCCAAGTGTTCAGGTTAAGTTACATGTAACATTAAAATAATTTACGGTAAATATTTGGGAAACAACCCGGTTACATTTTTAGGTATTTCACAAAAACAGACTTATGAATCCATAAATTTCAAGGTATTGAGTGGGTTAAGTAGGAGTTACCCACACATTTTGAATCTAAGGTTTGGGTTGGGTAACCCATTAAATTTTGGTATTTTATAAGGTATTGGGTTCTGGTTATATATACATTAATTCAATGGGTTACCCATACCAATCCAAGACAAGAAATCCAAAAATTCTGGATAACCCATACCCTACCCAACCTACCTATACCTTAAAATTAACGGGTTCATAAGTCTGATTTCGTGAAATACCTATCAAATATCTCCCGTATATTCTCGTTCAATGTTACTAAATAGCCCGAATTGTCTATCACTGGAAACTAATGACGAATGAAGTTACTGAATAAAAATCAACAAAAATTTTCAAGACTAAGACTTAATTTATTCCAATGCATTATGTTTGTATCCAACATACTTCAATAATTTTTAACTTACATTTCAATATTGTTGAATTAATTTAGATTTTTTTGTCATTGAAACTTTTGCTCTTAAATTTAAATTTCTAATTTAAAATTTGATCGTATGATGAAAAGTATTGAAACTTTATTTTGCCAAATATGAATTCTTAGAAAAAAAAAAAGACTTTGAACAAAATCAGGTTTTTTCCTCTTAAGAAATGTGCATTGCAGACAATTATGCCTTTATATATAGATTACAAAATGATCTATATGGTCTGGGCCCGTAACGTGTAACGATTCAAACTTGTAAGAAAAAAACTCATTAAACAAGATGACACAACTAGTAACGAAATTTTAAAATTAAAGCCGTCGAGTAACCCTAATAGCGTACCAAAAACCTTTTTCGGACAAAAAATGTTCTAAACAACAACAACATGATTAATTCAAGCTTATTAAGGTAAGAGATCATTTTATATTTTCATAACGATATCAACTCTGTCAGCATGGGCATAAAATATACTTTACCACCTTTTCGTAAAGGTTTTTTCCGTTTCTTTTAACAAAATACAGAGTCAGTCCGATTTTTTTAACTTTGGAGTCAGAGTCGAAGTCTGAGCCTAAGTCGGAAATTACGCGACTCTTTACCTAACACATAGCCTCTTCTCTTTCAGTAAAGACCCATAACTTAGACTTTGACGCAGGCTCACACTCTGACTCTAAGGCTAAAAAATTCAGACTGACACTGCATATTACCTTAATCTTTTAAAGTTAAAGGTACAAATCAGTTGACCATAATTCAGCACATTCCATCAGAAAGTTTAGATACTGTTCAATCAATTTTGGTATTGACTTTAGATTCTAATGAAAGAATATTACCTGTTCGTATAAAATACTTAATTGACTGTACAAAATTTTACACATATTACTTAGTTTTTGTATAATATTATTACTTGACTGTTTAAAATATCTACCTCAAATAAATATGTACAAAATATTTTAATTAGTTTTAGGTCATCTGCATAACCAAAACCAAAGCTTATCAAACAAGTCAATTAACCGATAGATATTTCTTTTGCTCAGGGAGCACTGTAAAAGGTTTTTTAGGTCTCAAAATCGAAAAGAAGTCAATTTTTTAAAAAATCAACTGAGCTTGAAATTAATATTGTGATTATTCTACTCAAGTTTACAAATCCAATTAAATTTTGTGTGTGATTTAACTTTAGATGTGCTTTTTTGACAGCTTAATTTAAAATTAGATCCAACAAGATTTGAAGCTGATTTTTCTCAATCAAAAAGTCTTATTAATTTATTAATAAAAAAAAATTAATCTAAAATTTAAATATAACGCTTTCGAAACAAAGAGGGTTTTTTGTTATGAAAAAAAGCTTTTATTTTATAATATTTGTTCGTTTTGTTTTTCAATAGTTTTATCATGCAAATTTTTCTTTAGTTCTAATCATTTTTCCATGAATCTTCTGGTTTCATAAGTCATAAAGTATAAGCGTATGTAAAAAAAAATTCTTTGAACTTTTTCAATTTTCAAGGCGTATAGCTTTTTCTAAAATTTAAATTACTTTATTTTTAATCTAGTTTCTTTGGAATTTTGTAATAAAAAAAAAATTTCATTAATCAAGTAATTGACTTTAACTCGGAGGCAAATCTTTAACTCATTGTGATAGACATGGTAATCACGCATAATTAAAATTAACAGATTTCTTGTATTGAAAATTTAATCATTTTATTAATTTTCCTCTTCCCTTTTCGACTAAACATAATTTTGATTTTTGAAAGAAAAACTCATGATGGAAACGTAATTTTACGTAAATTATGGTCTGATCCCGGAAAACTTAACTTCTCTTCAAAGGATAAAAAGAGTGTTAAAATACCATCGCCTTGAAATAAAACTTGTGATTTTGGGGTCCAAAGTGTCCTTAAAAATCGAGTCTCGCGTTTAATGGAGATATGGGCATTTTTTTTATTTAAAAGATTTTATAAATTTTCCGATTATTCGAATATATTTTCTTTTGCTAAACTTTTATCCAAATAACGAATAATTTGACTAGTTTCTTGGCCCTCTACCGATTTTACGATTATACGATTATATGAATTATTCCTTTAGAGACTTAACTGATTATACGAATACACGATTATTCGTTTATTCGAATAATTTATTGAGACACCTAACCGACTATATGAATATACGTTTATTAGAATAGTTTCTTGAGGCCCTCTCTACCGATTCTACGAATATACGATTATATGAATGATTACTTTAGAGACTTTAACACGAGTCAAATTTACTAGTTATTGAGAAATAGAGTTCAAATTTTATTTTAAATGTTTATTTGCCTTTTTAAGGCGTTCTAAATTTTTGTAATACTTGTCTCAGGGTCCTAAGAACCGAAGTCGACGGCCGTTATTTGGATTGGCCGTCGACACCGGTTCTAACTACCCTGATAAATCAGATGTAATTGGCTTTTTTTATAAATTTGTCACAGTCTTCCCCTCTAATCTCAAAAGCCCCTAGGTCACAGGACCCCTTACCTTTCATTGTTTTTAAATTAGAAGCATTCCTCTTGGTTTTAGAAGAATTAAAAATTTCACATCGGGCTTGAAAACTTTCATAAAGTATGAATAATCGGCAGGCAAACTAATTTAAAAAATAGATAATCTAAAATCCGATAATTTGGTTTATTCAAAAGTCTAAAAAATCGAATATCTTTTATATCTTGCATTTTCTTATAAAGATTTGAATAGTCAAATATTCGGCGACTTATTTTTTTGCCCATTATTCCATTAACTCCAAGACCACTAGATCACAGATCCAATTTAGATTGGTTTTAAATGAAAAATCGTATAGATGGTTCGGAAACATATTTTTTTTGTATAATCGTATAAGTGTATAATCGTATAGAAGGTTCGGAAAAATTTTTTTTTGTATAATCGTATAAGTGAATAATCATATAATCGGATATTTATTAAAATTGCCCATGTCTGCCTGGGTTAATGATATTCAACTCCTTAAATTTAGTTAATCATGTTAAACAGCAATAAAAAAAATCTTAATTTTGTGAAGGGGAAAAACTGAAAATATTCAAATATGTCACTTCTTTATTTATTTATTTGATCTTGAGCTAAGGCCACATTATCGGTACGCTCATAAATAAAGCGTACCGCTAAAAAAAAAAAGGCTAATTCACAAGAGCTATTCTATTCATTATATGGGTAAAAAAAATGTTATTCTTTTTTTTGTGTTTTTGACCTCGTTCTGAGCATGAGCGTTTCGAGGATATCTAAGGATTCATTGTGATTTTTGTCGTTTTTTTCAGAGAGTGAAGTAAATTTTTCATCAACTTTGATTAAATTTAAGTCCATTGTGGTTATTTCTGAGTCAATATCGATTAAAAATGATTCCATCTCGGTTATTTTTGAATCATTGTCGTTAAATCTTGTAAATTTTTGGTCGATCCTCATCTCGATATCGTCGACTCTTGATCTTTCTTTCAAAACTTCGACTCTGATTAGCTCCTTTACCATTCTTTCAATTTTCTTGTCGTCCAAACCGGTCCGTATTTCGCACCTTTTTAAGATGTCTTTTCTCGATCTTGAAACTTTCACGGTGGGATTAAGTTCTAAAGCGTTTCGATTCGTTATATTGTCACTAGAAAAAAGTCTGGCTTGTGTCTTGTTAACATTACCCTGATGAATTGGAGTTTCAATTTTCTTTGGATTGATACGAATATTAGTCTTGGTTGACGGTGAATTTATATTTTAAATTGAAGATTTTTCAAGGCGACGGATTTGTCAATGCTATTGAATGACTTGTAATCTTCTGCTGGCCGACTGATTTCGATGTTTTCATTCGTTAAAAAATTGTTTAAATCGTTATTAGTCAGGTCCGTTATTCTTTCTTCAAATTCGAGATGTTCGAGCGCTTTTTCGATTCTTGCTTGGAAACTTCTTGCCCATTTTACGACTTTCTTGTATGCGATTAAGTCCTGTTGAATCTTGTATTCTAAAGTTTTGTTTTTAAATGAGATGATCTTCGACGGTTTATGTTTTGGTCATTTTTGAGTTTTGATTGTTTGATTTCGGTAAAAATATACTACAGACTTCGTGAAATAATAAATTTCAAAGGTCTTAGCACGATTTTATCTCCAAATTTTGGAAAATACGCTGAAAGTCGCCCTGAAGAGTCGATTCAAAATTTTTTTTTTTAAATTTCAAAATTTCATGTTAATTTTTTTTTTTTTTCTTTTTTGTCACTTCTTTATATTAAGCAGTCTCTTCAAATAGTCATTTACTCCTAAGGCGAAAATTTTTTATACCTTAGAAAGAAAAAAAAAATAATTATTTTTATACCTATTTTTGTTTAACTCCCTATTAGTTAGTATTTAAATAAATTCTAATACGATTAGTTGCCTTGTTTTTACACAAATATAAAAACGGATTTATAAATAGAAAATTATTGGTTGATTACAAGAATGTCTTGAAGGTTGGGATAGAAGGCTTTTTTTTTCAAACATCCACTAGAAAAAATCATAAAGACTCGTATTAAATTTCTTGAATTGATGAAATAAAATTTCTATCAACAATGTCAAAACAATTTAGATGTAATATGTAATTACATTAGAAATTTCCCTATTGGTTTCAGTTTTCTTTTTTTTTACTAATTGACTCCCATGTTCCTAAAACAATTCTCATGTTATTTTGATGGTTTTAAATTAACTTTTTTATTTTAGAATAAGGTAACACAGCATAGATTTTTGTCTCTTTCTTGTTGTTGTTAAAAGTCTTGCATTTAGGCTTTTCATTTAGGTACTAATCGAAAGTTTTTTGCAATCGAAATTTCCTCTGACTGAATCATAATGAACCTTAATAAAAAGTTACCATCATTCTTAAGGTATGCTTTGAAGCTTTGGATATTTATCAGGAAGTGCTTAGGAAATAGAAAATCCTTAATCTCTACGGTTTTTGATTTTATGGATTAAAGGTCAGCATTTTTTACGTTTACAAAATAAAGTAACAATGACACCCCTTCGTGGAACGGCCACGTTTACACGTAAACGTAATTTTTCGAAATTATCCTAAATTATTACTTTCTGTTGTTTGGATTCAAAAGATAAATAGGTATAGTCATAAACAATATCTGTTTAATTTTCGGAAAAGACTTATAATATTAAACAGGGATTTCCTTTAATTTTTTAAAAGTATTTTAAAGCTTTCAAATTTTTATTTCAAATAAATGAAATTAAAAATTTACGTAATCTATTTTCTCTTTGAAAGATTTTTTGCCTACTCAATTTGATTTTAGTCTAAATTTTAGATCTTTTAAAGTCAGTAATGTACTAACCTGGTCGTTCACATGTTCAAAAATGATTTTTTGGGGTTTTCGGGGTCGTAGATTACGGTCCCGAAATTTTAAATTTCGAGAAATTAATTTTTTTCAAAACCATCATTAGTCTCCTTTATGACTGTTATAGAAATTGAGAAAAATTAAATCAACAATAAATTTTAACATGTCGAGAAACTAATGTTACTAACCTGGTCGTTTAAATTTTCGTGGACTTTCGGGGCTCAAAAATTTATGAAAATTTTTGCAAAGGTCCAGAAAAGTTATGAAAGGTCTCGAAAAGAAATGAAATTTTATGAAAGAATATGAAAGGTTCTGAAAACTTTTGAACATTCGGGCGAATTCGGATGAACGCGAACGTTCATGAACGTTCATTTTTGAAACATGTGAACGACCAGATTAGTAACATTAGTTTGTCGACATGTTAAAATTTATTGTTGATTTAATTATTCTCAATTTCTATAACAGTCATAAAGGAGGCTAATGATGGTTTTGAAAAAAATTAATTTCTCGAAATTTAAAATTTCGGGACCGTAATCTACGACCCCGAAAACCCCAAAAAATCATTTTTTTCATGGGGGTCAAAAATCAAAAATTTTACACCTACTCTTCCGCTTTTTGTAGCCTAATGATAAGGTGCTTAATGCTTAAAATTGAAAGGATTACTTTTAGATGTAATCATATATGTTTTTTAGGGTTTTCGTATAGCGCTACAAAAAACGGAGGGGTAGGGGTAAAATTTTTGACTTTTGACCCCCATGAAAAAAATGATTTTTTGGGGTTTTCCGGGTCGTAGATTAAGATTCTGATGTCACAATTGACAAATTCAGATAGCACTAAAGTTTTGAATTACGTGAACTTTAAAAGTTGTTGAACTAGCATCAAATATCAAAGTCTGCAAAATCTATGTAAATTTTATAAAGATTGCACCACCATTATTAAAAGTATTGTTTTCAAAATGAACAATTTATTTGCAAAAATTATGCAGACTTTGTTATTTGATGCCTCGAACATTTTTCAAGTTTATCAACTTTTGTATTTATCAAATTCACCCTTAGCACGCTAGCAAACAGTTGTAAAAATAAAGAATGCCTAGTTTGTCAATATTTAAAACATTGGTCATTCAAGACTTCCAAAAATGAACGTTCCTGAAGGTTCAAGGGGTTTTAAAAGTTCATATTTTTCCATGTATTTTCAAATTTTTTAAATTAATGCAAAATTAATCAAAATTCTTCGAAAACAGAAAAACGTTTGATTTATAAAGCTATTTTTACCCATTGATTTTAAAGTATTCGGTGGGTATGAGTTATCCATATAAATATTGGGTTTCAGGTATGGAGCAGGATTGAATAACCCACACTATTTCCGTATATATACCCAAAACCCAATTATTTTCGAAAAAAGCAACTAAAATTACCTTTAACACTAGAACGCCCGAGGGTTTTTTTAGACCCCTACATCGAAAATTAAGCCCTAATTATTTCCGAGATAAAACTTCAGGATCGACTTGATCTCAGTATATTTGATTCATTTTCGTCCCTATTTTCAGGAAATAAAGCTAGTTTGTCATCAACTTTAATGGTTCGTTAATAAAACGGAACCATAGTTTTCGGCAAAAATCGACCGGGCGTTCTAGTGTTAAAATACCCAAATTTTATGCGTTACCCAAACCTAAAATCCAAAATTTATGGATTACGCATACCCATCCTGAAATCTGAATTTTTCGGGTATCCCATACCCACCTAATACCTTAAAATTAATGGGTACATATTTCTGGATTAATACAGTACTGCTACGATTTTGTGTTTTTAGTAATTTTTACATGAATTTACGTGATTTTACCAAAATTCACGTAAAAACAGGTTATTTTACGTAAAATTACGTTTGTAAAAAACGGTAAATTTACTTTTATTTACCGGATTTTACGTAAATTTACCTGAAATTACGTAAATTCTCGTAAAAAGTAAAAATTCCATTTCTATTTTTGATGCTTTGAACAAAAATGCTCTGAATAATCCTAAATTTTAATTTTTTTATGATAACAAAACTATTGGAGAATACTTCGTAATCTTTTCGACGTACTTGGAATTGATTACAGTTTTTTAAATTTTTTTTTGATGAGTTATTCGATGTCGAAGTATAACTATCAAGAAAACAAGTGGAATTTTTACTTATTACGAGAATTTACGTAATTTCAGGTAAATTTACGTAAAATCCGGTAAATAAAGGTAAATTTACCGTTTTTTACAAACGTAAAATTACCTCTTTTTACGTGAATTTTGGTAAAATCACGTAAATTCACGTAAAAATTACTAAAAACACAAAATCGTAGCAGTACTGTAAATTCTTTAAGTTCAAGAAAAAAATTCGAATGTTTTTAGATATATAACCTACTAAATTTGTGACTTAACCAACCTTTTCATAACTCTTTTTATCTCACTGTTGGTTTTAAATTCTCGTTAAAGCATCTTTTATTGTTGAGGAAATTTGAAAATTTTAGAGAGAATTTGAATCTTCATGAAGGTTAAACGACTACTTGACTCTGAAAAATACGGTAATTGATATTAAAATGTTGAAATTTTTTAAGTAACTTCTTGAGATAAATTTTCAATTAAAAACCTTCAAAATTGAACTTTTTGAGTTTAAAAAATAAAATTTTTAATTTTTTGATAATTAATTTTTTTAAAAACTTTTACGGTACATTTCTTAGAAAGGTTAGCGTGAGGTCTGCTAAAAAAACGATACACCACATTGCCTGAACAAACCAATTCTCTTGCGCACCTTGAAGTTTATATTAAGAATGCTTACTTTTTTTCAGAATCAAAAATTGTGATTAAATTTTGATTATTTCAAAAAAATAAACTTCGTACGTTCTTTTTTATTCGAAGGTTTTAGATAGAGATATAATCGTTTTTTCAATCTTTATCGATCTGAAAAAAATTTTTCTTTTCGATTTTTTTTTCTTAGCACTTAAGGGAAACTTTTTTATGAATTCGTTTTGGGTAAAAAATTCTCTATTCAATTATCCTACACAATAAATAAAATAAAAAAAAATAAAAAAATCCATTATTGTTTTGTGGAGATTCGTAACGTGCTGAGGAAGTCATTTCTGACAAAACCGGTCTACGTCGAATTTATTAACACAAAAAAATGTGTATCATAATGTTAATTTTAAGGTATTGGGTGGGTATAGTTTACCCAAAAATTTTCGATTTCCAGGTATCGGTCTGAGTTTGGTTACCAAGAAAATTTGGGTATATATGTTTTTTAGTTTTTATTTCGAAAACCACAAACAACAAAAAAAAAAGCCGCATGCATCCAATAGCAACGAACCAGCTGACAAAGCTTATAGAACAGACAAGAATTTGAGTCTAGAAAACACAAAGAGGAGAAAGAATTATAAAATCGGTTAAAAACACTAATTTTTGTGGTTAAAAATTGGTAGTCACGATTTCAAGGATTCAAGTATCTTTAAACATCAAAGGTTGCTTGCATAGGCAGCATGTTCGAAATTTGAAACGATCTGAAAGGCATCGCCTCTCTCATTAAAGTTTGAAAATTCGAAGCTTCTATTCTTCTCCTGTATGACTTTGGAAAAAAGGTTAAGCAGTTTGGCAACGGCTTGATATTAAATTTCGATTGACGTAAGCCCTAATGTAAGAATTTATAAAACGGTATCACAAAAGCAAATAATTGAAAAGCTTTATTCATTGAGTTACAGTACTGCCACGCTAAAGTGTTTTTACTAAAATTCACGTGTGTGAATTTACCGGATTTAACGTAAATTTTAAGATGCCCCAAATCATAAAGGTTAGTTAGTTTTTCGTGGTTTTTGAGAGTCAATTTCTCTTCAATTTTATGTCTAGATAAGACATAAACCCATCAGCAATGTATTTTAAGTCTTTCTCTTCAAAAATAGGTGAGGGTTTTTTAAACTATAGGTAACTTTGGATACCACAATAAGTCTGAATTATAAGTTTTCGTAAATTTTCAAGCAAAAACTCTCAAATTTTAGAAAAATCGTTTGCTTCAAAGCAACCTATTTGTTCAGGGACAAACCCGATCATACAGATTCGTGAATTCAAAATTCGTGATTTTCGTATAGAATTACCATGGAAAAAATATATAATTATTTATGTAAAAGATTTTTTCAATTTTTCAAAAAAGTGCCTAAATTTTCTTTGAAAAAACTCCAAAAACCGAATTTCAGATATAATATATGCTTTAACAAATAATATATGTTTTCTATGGTAATTCTATACGAAAATCACGAATTTCGGGTCAGAAAATGCAAATTCCTTCATCTTTAAGGTTTTTGATTTTTAGCACCTTTTTAGGCAGTTTATTTCTATTCTGCAGATTAATAAATAAAAAATCTAGTCCCAACATTTTGTAGAGAATTTTCTGCTCTCCAAGCCGATAGGTAAAAAAGCATATGTCTTGGGACTTTCCGCGGACTAGATCCCAAAAAACTAAAAAAATTGACATTTTTTTGTTATTTTATTAAAAAAAAAGAAATTTAAAAAAAAATTTTTTTCATCAAAAACCTTTTTAGCTTGTGTAAAACTTTTTTCTCTATCAGAATCTGTATGATAAACCATATAATTGTGTATATTTTACATTGATACAAACGATTTACTAAAGACAACTCACTCAAGAGTGGCTAAATTTAGGCACCCCTGGGTAAAAATTGAAATTTTTGATCCCCCCCTAAGATTTTGGGAACTTGGGGTTTTCATATATGAGGAACACGGATATGTGGTCAGGTTCTGTAAATTTAGATAGCGTGGAAGTTTTGCATTGGGCGAACCTTAAAGCAAAACGAATAGAAAAAATCTCTGTGCAGATGTTTTTTTGTGACAAACATTTAAAAAGCCACTCTCAGAATAAGCTCTGCAAAACTCTGCAAAATAAATTGCGTAGTTATTTATGTATTTTAAAATATTTAAAAATATTCAATTTTTTTGCAGAGTTTTGTAGAGCTTATTCTGAGAGTGGATTTTTAAATGTTTATGACTAAAAATCATGTGCGCAGAGATTTTTTCTATTCGTTTTGCTATAAAAAATTATTTTCAATTTTGATCCATTTGATACAAATGTTTTTTGATACGAATCTTCACATTGCCCGAACTTTCTCCTTTTGCGTAGCGTACCGTATCCTTTGCGTACCGTACTCACCGTACCAACCGTACCACCTTACCTTTAGCGTACCCCAAGCGTACCCAAGAGTTTTTAATAAAAAACAGAATTTTTGAATGAATTTTTTTTCTCTTTTCAAAATTAAAGACAATTTAAAAAAATGGATTTTAGTCATTCTATGTTCATGTACTCTTTATTTTTGCTTTCTCTTTTTAAAATTAAAGAAAATTTAAAAAAATGAAGTGAAGTGTTTTTTTTAATCAAAAACAGGTCTTTTGTGTTGTCGGTACGGTGGGTACGCCTTGGGTACACTAAAGGAACGGTGGTACGCTGGCTACGGATTATCGGGTACGGTACTGTACGCAAATGGAGAAAGTTCGCTAGAAGTGCAGTAAGATCACACAGATATGCCTCATTTTAATGAGACACTTTTGATGAGATTTATTCGAATTCTTTTTTTTACTACCATTTTTCCTTGCTGATAAGTGCCCCCAAAATCGACACTTTGATCGAAAAAATAATAATGATGCGAATAGATTTTTGGGTTCATTTGGATTTTTTCTGATAGAACTGAATGCGCTTTATCTGAAGATCACAAAAGTGAAAGTGAATGAATGTTCGTTTGTCTAGAAAAAGGGGGGTTTAGGGGGGTGCTTATCAGCAAGGAAATACGGTATTGATCTCTTTTTTTTTATTATTGATCTCTTTTGTCTTCAAGTAGTGATGGGTCGTAACTATTTACAGATTAAAACTATATGAAAATGATTTTTTCCATAAATCGCTTCGTCTAAAAAAATTCACCTGGCTGCGTGTTTTCACAAGGTTATCATTAAAAACAACATGATTACTTAACTTTATAAATAATTATCCATTTTTTATACTTGATATCCTAAATTTAATTTATTATTGATTAATATCGATTTGAAATTAAATTGACTAAATTCAACCAAAAAATATCAACAATTCAAAATCTAGGTGCTAACAAAAAAAAATATTATTCCGTTTATTTATATTATTGTTTTCAGTTAATTAAATTTTAATGGTAAATTAAAATGAATTTTCGTCATAAATAATTTAATCACGACAAGAACATTTCGTTCTTAAGATTTCTTTTTTTATTTTTTCAAGATTTTTATTTTTTCTCAATAAGAATTCATAGGGCTGAAGTAGATTGATTTTAATTATAAAACAATATGATTTCCTCCTTTTTTTAATTAAGAATGTGAAATACTCCCTTTTTAATCGATTTATATTTTATTCGAATGTGTTCTTCTCTATGGTCTTCTTGCCTAGACACTTTCGATGCAACATCAATGTAAAAGTGATGCAAAAACGTTGAATCGACGTTGAGATCAGGCCGATTTCAATCATTTTTCCTCCTGTTTTTTGTTGATTAGGTTAGTGAGTAAACTACCTCTAAGACCTTTTAGTAAACATGGTTAAGGTTCAAAAAGTTTTCTCAGATAATCTATAAGGATGGGACAGTCTATTAGGCCAGCACTCGTCAGCAGTATACCAAAAAATATAAATGATGTAAATTATTTTAATTCTGGTGTGCTCTAAAAGGATAGCCGATCTCTAATTTTAGCTGGAGATTTAGATTTTCACACTTAGTTCGTATAATTACCCAAGTTTCAATCCGAAAAATAAGCTGGATTAGATATTCGATAATGTCATCAGCAGGGTTTTTTAGAGACAAAATAAGCAACTTCTTTTTTATAAATTTTAACGGGTCTCCATAAAGATAACCACTAACTGTGCTAACATTTTAAAAATAAATAATAACACAGAGAAGTGTATGGTATGCAGAGAAGTGTTTGGTATGGGACAAAGAAAAAGAAGAAAGACTGCGACAGCTCCTATAGAGCTAAATGCCGAAAGGCGTTAGTATAGATTACTATACTGCAGTCTCACTAATACTACTACTACACATAACACAATACAGATATTATAAAACTTATAACATAATTGGTTTGTTGACTTTGAAAAATCACGTTTGCTTGTTTTTCTGTTAGGTGTGTCAAAGAGACTTAAACATTTAAATGTTTATTATCCAACCAGCCTTTTACACGGCAGGTATGCGCCCGCCTATTAACTCAGTATACTCTCAGATCTCTCTTTAAATTACTTAGATTGTAAGGAGGCAGATTAAATTTTTTTTGATTTATTTTGACTCTCGAGTGGCCATGTAGTCTCTCGAGAGTGAAGGGTCTTTTGTTCAACTAAAGGCAACAAAATTTTATTAAAATTTTAATTTTAAAAAAATTGATCGTGAAAAAGTTTTTTCACGCAGTTTTTTCACATAATTATTCATATAAACGATTCTTTCAATTTTTCAAAAAAGTATATGTTTTCAATAGTAATTTTATACGAGAATCACGAATTTTGGGTCAGAAAATGCAAATTCCTTAATCTTTAAGGTTTTTGATTTTTAGGCACATTGTTTCTATTCTGCAGGTTAATAAATAAAAAATCTAATCCCAACATTTTGTAGAGAATTTTCTCCTCTCCAAGCCGATAGGTATAAACGTATATGTATTAGCTTGTGTAATTTTTTTTTCTCTCTATCAGAATCTGTATGATTAACCATTAAACTGTGTATATTTCACTTTGATACAAACGATTTACTAAAGACAACATAAATTTAGGCACCCCTGGGTAAAAATTGAATTTTTGACGGTACAGAGAAGGGGCAATTTGAAGTTCAGTATTTTCGTACAATCGTACTATCGTACTTTTTATGAAAGAAAAAAGATAGAGTCCCAAGATTTTTTTCGTGAGTGTACTTTTTCAAGAGCTTTTGAGACATGCTTGTTTTAGACGATGAAACTTGACCAGACCCTTACACATTACGATACAATCCAAAAAGCACTAATCAAGGAATTTTTTAGGTGTTTCAAGGAAAATTCACAGTACTATAATAGCTTTTTATTTTCCTCCCATTTGTACACCTTTAAAATTAGTAACGTAGTTTTTTCTATTTTCTTTACGAAAAGTTCAGAAAAGTACGATTTATTACGGTACTAATATTTAATAAGCTCTAAATAAATTCAAAAGAAAGATTCACATAATTGTTATATAATTAGGCCGGAACTTATTAATTTTGCGGAATTGAACTTCCAAGGGCTAAAGTTATCACTAGTGGTAACGACAAGTTTTCTTCATTACGTCCAAAAAAACTTGTTTTTTGTTTGCATTTTTTTTGGTAAATGTTCTTAAAGGGTTTTAATGTTAATTTATAAAAAAACGTTTGTATCTTATTTAATATATCGTTTGACCAAATTCAACGATCAAATCTTAATAAAAAGAATAAAATTTTAGTGTCTGTTAGCTCTCAGCGAAACTACGAAGTCATTTCAACAGCCAGCAAATAGCACCTTTGATTTGTACAAAATGCTGAACGATTAACAAAAGTCTAGGAAAGTTTTTTTATGGTTCGCCAAGCTCTGAATAACAGCACGAGTTATGAATGAATCCAAAAATATGTAATAATTTGAAAACCCCTGCCTAATTTGAAAAATATAACAAGGTTGACTCTTTTAAAATAAAAGTACTTTGGGTTCGCAGATATATCATCCCGTTTGTCCGGAGTGATAAACGGGATATATCTAAATTGTGATAAAACTAAAAAATGTCTAATTTATTTTCAAACTGTTTGAATCGTTATCTATGTGTATCTTGAAATCAAAAGGGTTAAAGGTCTTAGCTAAAAATCTTTTATCAAAGGTAGTAATTTTCCGACATTAATTAAATTATTTTTCTTTTGAAAAAAATGACAAAATCAAACATTTTACTTACTTCTACTGTTCACCATTTATTATTAACTCTCAGATAAAATATTTAAATCATCCATTACAAGTATTGTCTTTGTACTATTCAAAAAAACTTATTCTCTTTTTTTAATTCAATTTTTTGTACTATGTTGTGATAAAGATGAGACTATTTTATACTAGAGTGTATGTAATTTGGTGCGGAAAAATCGGGATATATTTAAAATATGTGATATCGAAAGGGGAAATGACTCAACACTTTTTTAATGTAAAAGTATTTGAGGAAATCGGTTCTTAAGAAAATCGGGGATATATCTGAATTGTGATATAAGTTATGGCTGATATAATTGCGAACTCACTGTATATCATAACTGAGGAATGATTTAAAATTTATCATAGCATTATATAAAATGAACAAAAACCATACTTTTTTTTTATAAAACCTAAAGGATTTTACCTCATACATTTCGTACTATACAAAATAGTACTATTTTTCAAAAAAATTTTTTGGAATTTATTTTCTAAATCTGAAAATGACAAAATGTGTACAAATTAAATCTTTCTTTATTCATCGAATAGTTCTATCTATTTTTTCTATGATTGAGCTTAAATGAGCAAAAAACACAATTTTTTCTTCGACCGATAGTACTATAAAATTATTTAACATGAATATAAGCAAAAAGCCCTGTACATTTCTGATAAGAGTCAGCACAATATATTAATCTGTCTAAATGATAAAAATTTTTAATTTAAATAGAATAGTACGAAAATAGTACGGTACGAAAATACTGAACTTCAAATTGCCCAGAGAAGGGTACGCCTTTTTTCAGGAACAGTGCTGTATTGTTAATCCAGCGATTATTGCCTCTTCGTCGTTGCTATTGAATGGGACCATCTAATAATTTTAAGCGATTTTTGAATTTAAACTAAAAATGTCAATGACTTCATTACAAAAAAAGTTTTTTATGAAAAAATTAAAATTAAAATCTTTTTATGTTACCAATAATTTGAGAATATTGAAAAAAATTTTCGGGATACAGGATTCAAGTTTCTAAAATTTTCATTAACATTAGGAAATGCAAAAATTGACAATGTATTCAAATAAAATTTGATTAATTTCCAGTCAAAAAATTAGAACTAATTTTAATGAAAAGTTTTTTTTTTCATGTTGAAAAGAACAAAGAGTACTAGAGGATCCTTCTATAATAATTTATGTTCATCGTATTTTAGAATAGTTGAGGTTTTTCACATTTTTTTTCCAAAACAGTCATTTTGAAAGTTTTAATTAAAATTATTACATAATTTAATGATGGCAACTTTGCCCGTCCTAACATTATGCTTAGAATGTACAACCCTGGTCATTCAAAGCTTCCAAAAATGAACGTTCAAGGGTCCATGAAGCTTCATATTTCTTCAATTAAATAAATAGTAGTAGTAGTAGTAGTAGTGTTGAGACTGCAGTATAGTTACCTATACTAACGCCTTTCGGCATTTAGCTCTATAAGAGCTGTGGCAGTCTTTCTTTTCTTTCTTCGTTCCATACCAAACACTTCTCTGTCGATACCCGCTTTAAAGCCATTAACTGTTTCTGCGTTGACAACACTTTGCGGTAAAACATTCGACTTTGAAACCACTCTGTTCGTAAAAAAGTTATATCTTGATGTTGCTTGTTTGCAAATTTCTCTCTCTAGCTTCATGTCATGTTTTCTTCTTAGGTTCAGCTTCAAACTTGTGGCCATATTTACTCCATTCACTAGATTAATCTTCTCATGACGGTTGACTATTTTGAACATTTGGATAAGGTCCCCTCTTGTTCTACGGTCTTCTAAGTTCATTAAGTCTAAGGCCAAAAGCCTTTCTTGATACGGTTTCTCCTTCAAGCATTTGACTAGTTTCGTCGCTCTTCTTTGGACTCTTTCAATAATATTTATGTTAGCTTTCGTTGAAGGGTTCCAAATACTTACAGCATATTCAAGATGTGGTCTCACAAGCCCTGTGTATAAAAGTCTAAATGTTTCTTTGTCCAAACTCACGAACGAATTCCTAATTTGACCTAATACCCTATTGGCTTTAGAAGCCGCTGATGAACACTGTTTGTTCCATTTTAAGTCATTAGATACAACAACCCCGAGGTCCTTTTCTTCAGCAGTTTTAAATCTTAAATTTAAAAAAAATGAAACTACATGAAGAAATATGAAGCTTCATGGACCCTTGAACCTTCAAAACCTTGAACGTTCATTTTTGGAAGCTTTGAATGGCCTGGGTTGTATGCAAAACTGAACGAACGAACTTTTTCCAAAAAATGTCCCGGAAAGTCTTTACATGAATACTCATTTTGACAATCAAAATTCTTTCAATAATTTACTAAAAGACAGGTCTAATAGAACAACTAAAATTCTATTAATAACTCAATTGTTGATTTTAGTTTTCGTATGCTTAAACCTTTTATTTTTTACAAAATACCTTTTCAAAACTTAAAAAAAAAGGCATATAAAAGTTCTAAAAATATTTAAAAAATAAACAATTGTTTTAAAAAAAACAGTAATTATCTGAAAATATTTAAAAAAAAACGATTTTTTTCTTTTTTTTTTATTGTCGCTTATTTTGTTATTTTTTGAAAGTTAAATAAAATTTGTCTTAAGGCATTCCATTTTTAGTTGTCGTTGATAAATGATAAAAAAAAAAAATTTTTTTGTGTTTTTGTTTTGGGTTGTTGTTAATCTTATAATTTAATAAATATAATTTAATAAACCTAGTCATGCAAATTGATGAAAATTCAATAAAAAAGACAATTATACTGTTTGTTTTGTTCAAAATATTTTGATTTTTTCTTTTCGCTAGCTTTATTAGTCCTTAGGCTTTAAAAAATTAAATTCTTTTCTCATCGAAAACCCAGGAAAGTCATTTTTTCATAAAGATAAAAGACACTGGTTAACGTTCTTGCCTCGTTGCACCTCTGTTGGTAGAGAAAGAACAGTTTGACTGGTTCTTCTTTAGGTATGCCCTGTCCAACAGGTCTGAGTTGACATTTTTGAGTTGTGATGGAAGTTTCTTAAAGGTCAAGATCTCCATTCGGTATAAACGTTAGTCTAAAACTCGGCAATTTTACTGTAAAACTTGACCTACCCGAACCGTACCCTTACTAAAAAATCAAGCATTAGAAATTTAGTACGGATGCTGCAAGCCTGGGTCTTAAAGTCTTCGCACAAATTATAGCTTTTTTCAATTATGTGTTCTAAAATATTTTAATCGGATGGAATACTTTTGCATGCTATATAGTCTAATACACTTTTTGTTAGATAGTTGATCAATGATCAAGGTTCGTTGTAATTAATTTAAAGTCTCCATATCAGGAAATCTAAAAATTCTTAAAATTTAAGCTATTTAATCAAGCAAACTTAATGGTTTTAAATTTTTTTCTTTTCAAATTGAACAAAATAATTGGTTGTGTAAATTATTTAAGAAAATTATTTTGTTAATTTTTAATTTTCAAACTTGAGTTTTAATTGAACTTAATTAGGTACTTGATTTTCAACTGTAAACATTCCCTTTAAAGCATTTTTCTCAGCAACAACAACAACAACAAAACGAAAAGAAAACAAAGGAATAAAATTTCATTTTAAATGGTAGCTTAACGTGAGTGATATTGTTTGAATAGATAATCAAATTAATTTCTTGTTACAAAAAAATTTCTGTCTGTGTAATTTTTTGAAAAAAAAAGATATTTAAAAACGAAAAACAACCAGAGAAACAAAAAAAGAATAATCATTGTTAAATTGATTTTTATTTATTTCCAGAATTTCTTTACAACAAAAAAAATTTATAATATTTTTAAAACAAACAAACAAATAAAACAAAAAATGTTTTTTTTTAAAATTAAAAAAGAAGAATTTAGTTTGTGTTCTTTTTATAAAACTAATAGATTGTTGTTGTAAAGATGCTATTTTTGGAAATTTTTTAATTTTGAATGGAGTAATCATTTTGTGATAAGCGTTTATACTGACTTTTAAACTTAGACATTAATTTGAGTTTGAATGATATCAAACATAACTCATAGAAAATCTTTCATCATAGCCCTTAGACTCTTTTTTCCGGTTTAACATTTAAAACAGTTTGAAATATTTTTAGGGTGTTCTCACTTAAGACACTAATTTAGCCAATCAATTTATAGAGGTTTTCTAGAGAAAGCTTTGAAACCATGCAGCTGATATACAGTGTTGATTCGATGGTTTTTACGGACTAAGGTGCGCGCGGAGCAAAACATCCACACTATCTGAATTTGTCATTTTCGACATTATAGCTGTAATCTACGGCCCAAAAAAAGCCAAGAAATCAATTTTTTGAAAGAGGTGAAAAATCAAAAATTTTACCACTACCCCTCCGCTTTTTTGGTACCAAGTGTAAGGGTGCTATATTTAAACAGTCAAGATCTCATGAATGGTAAAGGACCCGATAAAAACGGTAAAAAAACATCATTTTTTCAGTTAAATCGTATCTAGTTTTTACCCCCAGATAGCCTTATTCTTCTACAAGCAAGCATCAACAAGAGAGGATTCTGCATAAATCTATGGAGCTACTTTTGCAATTTTTTTTCCAATTATAGGGTGCAAAAAGGCAAATTTTTGAAATTTGGTAAAGATATGAAAATCGATAGATTTTTACTAAAAATTTGAAATCCTCGAGCAAATCTACCCTAGAAAACATGTTTTTAAAGTCACTTAAACTTTTAATTCGATTTTTGAGAAAATGACCCGATTTCAAACATTTAATAGCACCCAAAGGATTAGCACGAGGATTTCAAATTTTTAGGATTCGATTTTCATATTTACAAATTCAGATAGTGTGGAAGTTTTGCTCCGCGCGCACCTTAAGTTTGACGATTTTACAAGCTTCCTTAAAAACCCATCTGGGTTACAAATTTTTTTTAGCCCAGACACACAAATCCGGTAACACATTGCTCATTTCTGAAATCTAATGAATTTCCTAATAAAGATCAAAATTTTGTCAGCTATAGACTTAATTGGAAAACACAAGATTATCACGTTTTTGTTAAGAAATTTAAAATTTCACACTATGAAAGACTCGATTTGTATGTACCCATTAATTTTAAGGTATGGGTTGGGTAACACATAAAGCTTTGGTATTTTTACAGTAGTTTCAGGTTATAATAAACTGAAATTTGCACAAGAAAAAAATTTATTATATCCGAAGATTTGTTATAAGCGAAGACTGGTTTAAGCTAATTACATGTTTAGCCAAGTTTTTGTCCTTACCGAAGTATCAGAAAGCTGTTTGTTAAAACCGAAAATTTCTTGTATCCGCGTTTATTATATCCGGAAATTACTGTAATTGTGTTTTAGGTATATACCCAAATTGCCTGAGTAACCCATACGCTACCCGAACCCAAAACCCGATTTTTTCGGGTAACCCATATCCACCCAGTACTTTAAAATTAATGGGTACATATGCCTGTTTTAGCTAAAGATCACTAAAGACGAAAAAAAATACGATTAAATTTTTACATCAATTTTTTTCATTAAAATCTTATTCGTAAAAAGGGTCTAAGCCACAAATTTAGAATCATACATGAATTTTTAAGAGATTTATATTGATTATACGTTATTTACAAGATAATGTTTCTTGCATTAAGCGGCATAATCAACGAATTAAATATAATTTATGCTTTTTTTTATAAAAGAAAAAATCAGGAACTACCTTTAGTCAATTCATTTCGATGAAAAGCAAGTTGGTTGATTTAAAAAATTAATCGCATTGTCTGGATTAATAGAATATTTTAGACCTACTAAGACGAGCTTTAAAAATGAAATTAAAAAAACGAATTTTTGTTCTGAAAATAGCAATATTTTACGTTATTTTCGTCCAATTTTGTAGTTATGTTATTTGAAGATTCGAATACATTAGGGAATTTGGTATTCAACTAACAATTCGCATCCGTACTTAGATAAATTGATTCTAAAAGGAAGATTATAGTTATAAGGGTCAACCTTTGTAATATTTTAGAACTTAAAGCTAGATCTACAAAATGCTTAGAACTTCTTTATAAGGTCATATTCCTTCAGAATAGAAATCAATCGTAAAAATAAAGATTTCAGGTATTTAACGTCTTTTATAAGCCAACAATAACCTTGTTTACTTCTTCTAATACTTTATTATCAGTGCCTATAGCATTGTTAAGTTTTATGTGGGATAATCCCCGAACTCTAACTCAGAGATTCCAATTAACCCTTATTTTGAAATAAAATTTATAAATTAATTTTTTTTTTTGGTTAATTTAGAATCATGGGATTATAGGGTAAATCTAAATGCATAATTAAACAATTAATAATTTCTGAGTCTAAATTTAATTAACTTAAACTTTGACTGATGAATAAAATATTTTTATTTAGACTAAAATTGATTTTTTTTGTTCAATCTTTAGAAAATTTTTTTCCAATAAAAATTTTGTTTTCTTTGAAAAATCGGCCTTAAAATTTGTTTTTTAGTTGTTTAATGTTAAATTTAAAAAAAAATGGTCTCTTTCTTTTGAAGAGTATTTCATAATGATGAAATTTTTTGTTTTGTTTTTTAATGCTTAATTGACAGACAAATACATTTTTATTAACGACTGTCGCAAAAATATTTGAAATTCAAAATTCAAATTGATAAATCGGAACAAAGTAACGGAAGTTTCATTTAAATTTTTTTTTTCAAATTTATCAAGTTTTGCCATTTCAAGAGAATTTTTCTGTCTATGAATGTTTTAGCTCAAGTACACAATCGTTTTTTTCATGCTCCAAAAATTTCCTCGTCTCCTATTTCGCAGCTAAAAGCCGAAATTCTGCAATTAAATATTTAAGAACTCATGATTGAAAAAAAAAATTTATTGGAGTTAAGATAAGACCTGAAGGTTTACTAACCTCTGTCAAAGAATTGTATTCTCTGAAAATCGAAATTTTCAATACCGCAAAACTAGTGAAGGTCCCTATAGGCTATTATGACTTTGTTAATTAAGTAACAACTCTGAGTTCTTGGACAAACTCTCTTTTCAATAACGAGTTTCGAGTCACCAGTTGGTTGGTGAATGCCCGAGATTCCTTGTCTTGCAGCGAGTTCGTATCGCTATTACCATCTTTAGAATGCTACTCTCTATACTTTTTAGATTATTTCTTTTGGTCTTGTTCAGATACAGATTTTCGACACCGTAATAGAGTATTGAAGAGGTATCCTTTTGTTTTTGGGTGAATTTGTTTCGGTAAAAATACCTGCTTTTTTAAGTCTGGCAAAGTCGATTATATTTTTTTAAACTTTAATCTTAATGAAAAAAAAATGACTTCAGGTCGTGTTCGATTAAAGAACCAACAAGATTAAACCATGAACGGTGCATTTTCTTAGCAAATGCATAAATGCAACTAGCAGATCTTATAACCTGTTTCAAAATGGTACTTAAGGTAATTTCTACTTATTAAGATGATAGAATCATTGATTTATGAATTTTTTAAGTATTCAAAGCATTACTCTTATCTGAGTTCGATTTTATAACTGAAATTTTCAATCCCGAAAACTTTTTCTAAATTCAAATGGGTACCAACGTCAACTGGAGCAAGGAATATTAAAAACATCCAAAACTCATCGAAATACCGTAAATTCTCATTTTTTTCCCGGTATAAAAACGAAAAATTCAATTTTTTTTTAACTTTTTTCTCTAAGGTCTCTTATTCACAGAACCTCCCGGTACAAACTATATTTATACCATCACAAGTTCAGATTTGTACCCTGGGATAAATTTTTATTTAAATATTACCGTATACCCTTATTTTTTGTCCCAGGAACAAAATCTTTTTTCCGGAAAAAATCCATGTATGTAGTCAGTTGTTGATAATAGATCGTCACGTCATAAGCCTACTTTAAACCTGTTACAAATCATTAAATATAAACCCAAAATTAATTACCTAAACCTTGTACAAAAATACAAAACTAGTTTTTAAAAAATACTACACTTCCACTGAATTAATGGTGGACCCGTGCTAAAGCGTACTCGTACCGTACTTGAAGCGTACCCTCACATCATAACGGTACCAGTACTCGTACTAAAAATTTTTAATGCCTGACTTTTTGCGATTTTTTAGTAAGGGTAACCTCATTTTTTACGGTACGGTACTGGTACGACAAGCCATTAATTCGGTGGAAGTGCAGTATCAAAATTAAAAAAAAAAATTTAAATTAAATGCTGAATATCGTATTTTAATATAGGATTTTGATTTTAGTTACATGTAACTAATTTCGAAGATGGTTTAACATTGAAGAGATGGCCGCTGGTACATGTACAGTGTCAGCCTGAGCTTTTTAACTTTGAAGTCTGACCCTGAGTCGGAAGTTACGCGACTTTTAATCTAACACAGAACCTCTTCTCTTAGACTCCATCTCAGGCTCCGATTCCGACTCTAAGATTAAAAAGTTCAGACTGATACTGTACTTAACAACTTTAAAGATCGACTTAGGTACATGTAACACTGAACGAGAACCAACGGTAAAAATTACTTTTTTGTACCGACATTATTAATGAATTGTATCTTAAATTAGGATTATGACGTGACGATCTGCTATCAAAAACTGACTCCAGGCATGTATTTATTACGTGTTACAATTCCGAAAAAAAGATCTCGGACAAAAAATGAGGGTTTACGGTTTTAATTTAAACCAATTAATCGAGACATGAGAAAATAAACCCAAGATGAATGACACTGAACAGTTGGAATATATATTTTTATCCAAATAAAACAGGGGGTGTATTGTAAAAAATGGGAGGTCTTTAGGGTAGTGTTTTTTCTCGAAAATTTAGATTCGATTGTAGACATGAAAAAAAAAACAGTTCGAAGGGAGTTTAGAGTATCATTTTGAATAAATTTCGATTCTGAATATCTTTATAGCTAGTTTTCAAAATAGAGATATTAAAAGGATCCATATTTCTCCGTCTAAATCATTACCCCAAAAATATAAGAGAATACAAATGAATTCAGACGAGGCCCATCCCACTTGAGGATTCATCATACAATCAGATAAAAAAATATCAATCTAATTGAATTTTTAAAAATTTTCAAAAAAGTCTCTTATTCAAATTTTGTTCATGATTCGTCTTATCGCTCATATGAATAAACAAGAATACGAAACGGCACGATATTATTTTTTTTTGAAAATAAATTAAAAAAATAAATTTCAAACTTATTGATTTTTTTTTTCTTGTAAAAACTCTTGAAATAGTTCAAGTAGCGATTATTAAATAATATGAGAGAAACGATATGAAGAAAAAAAAAAAGTTAATTATAATTCCGAGATTTTTTTTTTTTTATAAAGTCAATAAATTTAGTTGTTGATTGAAAAATCAGATTCATTTTTTTTTCTTTTTTTGAATCTGAGTCGTTTCCTAAAAATAAACGAGTATCTTCATCCCGAGAAACATTTTTTGATTAATTGTGAAAATTTTTTTTTTAGTTATAATTATAAAATCAATTATTTAAATTTTTCTCACACAACAAAAAAAATATTTTATCTATGTCTTTGGTCTATCATCAACAATCGTTTTATCTCTCTTTTAAATTGCTTTAAAATATGTTCTCTAAAACGTAACACTTTAAGTTTGTTAAGTTCATATACTCTCAAGTAATTTGATACGTGCAATTCTCTTCTTGAGTTAGGTAAATAGTTGCATGAAAGAATTAAAAATTGAAAAAATAACTAGCTAAGCTTTAAGCAACTCTGATTAAATTGGAAATTTTGATTAGTTTATTTATGTTGTAAAAAAATCAATTATTTTTTGTTGGGTATTAAACTTATTTGCTTTACTCTTTTAAAAATTTTTTTTTAAAGAAATTGATTTTTTTTCTCTTTGAGTTTCGGTTTTTGCCATAAATTAATTTCCGTAGAAAAAGAACATTTCGAAAATAAGTTCTTAAACATATCTCTAGAGAAATGAACAAGAACATCATCAGCAAATCCCTTGAGCATTAACTCTTACATGCTTTTGGATGAAATTTTTTGGAATAACGTTTCATCTTAAAAGGTCATTCAAACAGTTGCAACCCTCGAACATAATTTTAGAGACACGGAAATTTATCCTTGATGCTCTCAAGTGTTAGAAAAATTTAAGATAAACAGATCGATTCTTCTGTTAAGTACGATATCAACTTACACCCACGCTAATAGATGAATTTATCTAAACTGTTATCAAATATAAGAAAATTATAATTTAAGATTTTTTTTTCAATTAAATCCTATAAATAAATCTTTTTTTTATTTGGTAAAATGTAAGTAATTATTAATTATGAAATCTCAACGAATCAAAAAATGTATCATCAAGATTAAAAATCCTAAACAAAACTGAAAAAATAATCTAGATATTTTTATATTTTTAAATTTTTGTTTATTTTTAGTACTCAGTTGACTAAGCATAAATTTTAATACTTCCGTTTGTTTTGTTCAATTTCATGTATGAATTGTTTGAATAATTGGTTACACTTGTTTTTAATTTGTTGTAAGAATTGAAACCCAAATGATGAAATAGTTTCTTTCCATAAAAAAAAAGATTCCATTTTAATTTTCAAAAGATTATTCTTAAATTTGACATAACTAAAGTGTTTCCGTGTTAGACTCTTTTAATTGAAAAAAAAAGTGCTCTGTCAAGTTCTTTTCTCGAAAGTCTCAAAAGTCTACAGTAGAACTTGTAGTCTAACATCTGCTTGAAAAGGAAGATCTATTTTGTAATAGCTTATTAGTTACCCAGCTTCAACTTGGTTTTGGTTAATAAAATTCCGTCCTCTAAGGAAATGAGCCATAGAGTGGGAAAGACGATAACCAGATGAGGAAAGATCTAGACTATATGCTGGATGAGGGAAAAGTTCAATTCCTTCCAGCTCTTCAATTTTTTCCATGGTTTTTCGTGCGGTATGTGGTTTTGCGTTACCTTGAAAAAACAAATCAAGCTTTCGGCTGATCAAAGAGTATTTTGCTTAGAGTGAAGCAAAAATTCGTTCTAATTGTTCATAATAGAGGTCAGTATTTATCGTACGACTATCAGGAACCAGTTCAAAGTGTATTACTCCTTGGTAATTCCATCAAACGCACATCATTAGCTTCTTTTCGAATGGTCTTCTTTTAACGACTGGTAGGGCTGGTTGAGGTGGATCCAACCACTTGTTTCTGTCATCATTATTTCAAAAATAGATTCATATCTCATCGCAAGTAATTACCCTTCTGAAAAATCGTTTATCAAGAGGATTTTTGATCAGTTTATACAGATTTCGATACGACGTTGAATATCAAAAGGTGTCAAATCGTTTGGAACAACTCTTCTGCGTCGATTAACTTTATGGATAAACTTTAGGTGACGAAAAATGATTGACTGAAAAGTGCTAAGGATACTTGATAATTCGTGAGTACTTACCCGGGCGTTGCTCTCTACCGCCATGCGTAGAGCGTCCTGGTCGAAACTCACTGGTTTTCCAGACCTCTTTTTGCTTCGAAGACTAATATCACCACTATTAAACTTATTGAACTAAGCTTGTGTCTTTTTCATTTTAAGGACATTCTCACCTTCTACTTGGCAACCTGAAGTTTTGTACGATTGTTCTGTACGATTCGCGTACTATTCGTGGTAAAATATTTTTTCCTAAAAATGAACCTTATAAACATATTCAGATTTAATTTGTACAACTATTCCATTATGTATCAACTTTATACCTCTTAAAAGATATGAATAGTACAGCAATAAACATCCCAAAATTAGAAAACTTTTACAAGCAACTTCAGATTAACAAATATTAAAGGTACGATTTTATAGGGATGTGTACAACATTTTTGTACATCTTGTACAATTCTTGGGTTTACTTTTTTTCTCAATCTAGACCAAGATTATATTCAATTTTGAATAGTACAAAATTGTACGTTTTAATCAATCGAACAAGTTTCAAAAATTTTAAGGATTAAAAGCTTTTACCAGTTTTTCGATAGGTGAAACTAATAAAATACTCAAATTTTATGAAGAAAATATAAAGTCTCGCATATGAAATGATTAGCTGAAAAAATTAATTTTTTTAGAGTATATAAAAAAGTTTGAATTATTTTTTTTCAACGATTTTCTTGATTGATTCTGACTTCTCATCCCGAGAGCTGCATTTTGATACCCATATCAACCTACTAAATAATTGTTTTATTTTTCTTGTTTTTAATGTCCTTTTAGACAATATTTATACATACCAAGTTTACTTTAAAGGAAAAAAACTTAGGATTCTAGAATTGAGTGTACAAGGTGTACATTTTAGCGGAGAATTAGAAAATAATATCAAAATTGCATTTTTTTTAAATACTTTTTGACTCCTTGAGGGTTTTAAGAAAAAGAGTTGGGTAGGGTTGTACAATGATTTTTCTTAAGAGTTGGTGTCCAAAATTATCTTGTACACTGTGTACATTGATTTGTACACAAGATGTGAAAAAAAAATTTCAGAAAAGTATTCTTTAAAGCAATAAGACAATCGTACAATAATACAATCGTACAAAACTTCAGGTTGCCCTTCTACTTGACATATTTCGTGGGTTGCTGCTGTTGCTTTTAGGCCTTTTTTTCAATAATGACGTAACACCACCAAAATTTCAAAATTTATATCAAAAGTTTCATAATTTTAAAAATATTTAGAATCTAAAATTTTAAAATTTAAACTTATCATCTTGTAGAGCGTTCAATTTTGTTAAATCTATAACCATGCTAACCATGGTCTCTGTTTTTTTGTGACCAAAATTTGTAAGGCTTATTATTGCAATGTTTCTGGAGTGGGTTTGTAGATTTCCAAGTCTGTTTATTTAAGAACGACAAGTTTTTACACCATGTAAATAGTTTATCGAGTTAAGCTTAAGTGTAAATTTGATGCTTCTAATTCTAAACTCGTAAAAGTAAATGAAGACTTTCATTTTTAGAATGTCTGATATTTTAAAAATTTCAAGTTTCATCAATAAAGTAGGATAAAATTGCAAATGTCAAATAATGTAACCTAGATTTTCAACATTTAATAAATAAATGACGCCATTTACAGTTTGTTTAGATTTTCACTAAAAATCATCAAGGTCTTAAAGTTATACAATAGTAAATATACACTGTCTTTAGGCAAAATAAACAAATATCAGTTTGCTTTTCATTATTTCTTTTTTTTATGAAACTGATGTTTATTAAAAAAATTTTGAATGATGGTAAAAAAAAAAAATTTTCAGCTCATTCTTTTGTTTAATTTTTATTCGAATGTTCAATCGAATACATAATGAAATTTTTTTTTGCTTATAAGTTTGTTTGTTTTTTTATCATAAACCAGTACTTTTGAAAAATTATTTTCAAGTTTTTTTACCTTTAATGAAATTAATCAAAAGTTGAGAACCAAAAAACTTGTTTATTTTTGGCTAAAATTAAAAAAAAAGTATGTCGCTTTGTTCGATCTAATGAAAATTTTTAATTATCTCAAACTATTCCGAGAACGTTTTTTAACAAAATTCTAAAATTTTATTGTAAGTTATTTTTGTTTTTTGGAGTGCAGACATAACCGAAAAAGCGTCAATGTTTGTAATAACGAATAGAAAGTTCATCAAGTTCCAAACTTTAGTGCTACAGTCGACTCGCGATAATCCGTATACAAAAAGCCCTAGAAAATTGTTGTACGGATTAAAATCTACGGATAATCAAATACATGTAATAGTATCGGAAAGGGCTCCGAGCCCGGGTATTTCTGTTCGGATGTCAAATTATTCGGATTAATCGCGAGTCTACTGTATCTGAATTTTCCATTTTTGACATTAGAACCGTAATCTACGACCTAGGAATTTTACATGGGGTAAAAGATCAAAAATTTTATCCACACCCCTCTACTTTTTGCAGTGTAATGAAAAAATGCTTTATTTAAGCACTTAAGATCTCATGATGGGAAAAATAAATTTTTGATCTGGAGGTATCATCATAAAGCTTAAAAGCTCCCGCTGACGCTGGGACCTTTAATGAATTGGAGAAAAAATTTACCGGAAGTCGTAATCGGGAGAAAACGGTAAAAAAAAGACATTTTTTTCAGTCAAATTTTACTACACGGCTCCTGAAAAAAGGCCTACCGTACTGTACCACAGTACCATTTTTTTAAATTTTGAAATTGTAACTAATGAAATTTTTTTAAATTTTATTTTCCGGTACGGTAAGATGGTACGGTACGGTACGATCCGGTACGGAATGGTACGATGGTACGGTACGGGGTACTCCTTTTTTTCAGAAGCCGTGCAGTATATAGTACCCAGAAATATCTTACAGGGAGGGTGTGACCCAAAATATTCGTGTAATTTAGCAAATTTTCCGAGTTATTATCATTTCTTAGCAGTAACAATTTATAAATTTTCCAAAAAATAGTTGGGCGGTGCTATCGATAATTTAATTTTGAGGGGTCGAGGGCCGCTCTTCACTATCATGTAGCTAGGCCACTGAGTCACACGGGGTCACTTATTACCTTTTTCCTTTAAAGTATTATTTTATTCGAACAAAGTCTCCAAATCATGCATGCAAAATATGCTTCCAAGACTTCCTCATAAGTTGCGCCGTTATTGTAAACAACCAAGCACCGTTAAAAAATATTTTAATTATTTTTTTGAAAGCTCTGATTCCAAATACTTTGATTTTTTACCCAAATGAAAAAATTGATTTTTTGAAATTTCCGAGGTAGTAGATTACGGTTCTGATGTCAAAAATGGAAAATTCAGATAGCACTTATGCGTGATTTTCTGATGAATTTGCGAATTTTTAAGTACGGAAACTGGTACGGTAAAAAAGTATACCATTTAATCGGTGCAAGTGCATTGGTTCGGAACCCAAGCACCGATAAAATTAAAAAAAAATCCAAATTATCGAGGGCAAAGGTTTATTAACGACCCTTATACTAAAACTTCCGGAAAATACGGTCATTAATAAGACTTGTATACATCTCAACACTCTCAAATAAAAAAAAATAATATTTTTTAAATTTATTTGTTGAGATACAAGGATTAATTAAGATAAATCATGTTATTCTAAGATTAAAATGATTGATAGCTCATTTTTAAAATTTAAAAGTGTAATCTTTAAAAAAACGATGAATGAAATTTCATTGAAAAATTGGTTGAAAATTTAGCGATCCCAAAGTCATAAACAATAACATACACTCTCTCTCTCTCTCTCTTTTGTTGATTTTTAAAAGTTTCTAGTTACAGGTGAAACACGAAAAATATGAAATCAAAAACTCGAAAAACAAAAAATGCCTTCTTATCAAAATTTACCAAACATAAAAAAAAGCAACGAACAAAATTTTTGTTGTAGTTGTTATTTTTTTGGCATATGTTACGCTCTCTCTTTTTATTATGTTCAGATTGATTATGTTGTTGTTGTTGTTGTTTTTTTTTTATTATTGAAAAGTAAACATGTAAAACCAACGAAAACAATCAAAAAAAAATCAATCCAAACACCTATGCGCAGTGTTTCCATTAATTTACTTTGTTATTCTTTGCATTGTAAGGAGTTGAAATAAATTTTAAATCTATTTATTTACACATAATTTTTGTGTTATTCGTTTTGTTAATTCAAAACAGAATCTTATTTTATGATTAATTTTTTATTAATAAGTTAAGTTTTTTGTTTTCATTATCTTTTTTCCCTTTCTCTTTCGTTTACTTTTTACAAAATTCTCTTTAATTGAAACTTTTCCATTTTCTTCGTTTTTTTTTTATTTCTCAATTATTATTATTAAATTATGTTGTAGGATAGAAAGGTTATAATTTTTGTTTTGTATCTTTTTTGTTATCTAGTGTATTTTTTTTTTGAAAATTCAGTTCAAGTTTTTTTCGAGTCTTATTTAAGTAGTCCCTAGATAGAATGACTTAAAATGATGTTTTATTCATGTCAGAAGACTCCAGTTTAACATTAGAAGTGAAACAAGAGCAAATTTATTTTTTCTTGTTCGTCAAGTTTGATCTCTAAGTTTAACACTTGGTTTTTCAGATAAAACAAGTCTTTAAGTTAATAATTTTCTCTTTATTTTTTTTAAACGTGAAATTTAAATAACTTACGTATATCTTAGAATGCTGGAATGAGTGTTTTTGGCGTTGATTTCTACTGATAAAGCTTGTACTAGATGATTGAAAAGAAAAAGTAAAGAGTACTTAAGTCTTTTTCTTTATTCGCTTAAATTTAATGATGGAACAATACAAAATTGAAAAAATCAAGATTTGATAGAGTTGATTCAGAGATTTAAGAAATCTCTAGTGAAGGCCCTGGATGATGGGAAAAAAGTGGCGTAGCCAGAAATATTGAAAATTTTTGCCAGGGGGGGGGGGGAAATTAAATTTGGCTAAGATGCACCAAATCATAAATCTTTATTAGTTTTTCATGTTTTTTGAGAGCTAATTTCTCTTAAATTTTATATCTAGATAAGAAACAAACTTATTAGCTTTGTAGTTTAAGCATTTCTCTGCCAGAATAGGTTAGGGTTTTTCAAATGATTAGTAACTCTTGATATTACAGTATGTCCTGTAATGCTTTTACTTTTGTTTGTATATGTGTGTGTTTTCTCAAAGCGCAACGGAGCTTAGGTTTAATTACTAACGGAGCTAAAGTGAAGTTACTAAATGAGTTCCTGATGCGATCCAGCTTTAATTCAAGTCCCTTCTTAACTACGAGCTTTTCAGCTCGGTCCGGCTTATTCAGCTAGACTTATACCCGCTCAGGCTGGGTTTATAATTAGTAAGATCTAAGCTGTTCAGCAGCTAGATCTGAGACCGGGGATTGCCTCGAAGCAAAACTCGTGTTGGAGCCGGTCAACAGCTTTTCAGCGAGACTCGGTAGGACGAGAAGAAAGGGGACGAACTTTTAGGCTTTTCAGCTAAGTCCGTTGAGGATAAGGATCAGGCTTTTCAGCTATTACAGTCCGAAATATCAATTTCCGTAAATTTTGAAGGAAAAATGCTCAAATTTTAGAAAAATCGCTTGTAATAAAGAAAACTATTTGTTGGATGACAAACGCTCACCTATCTTCAGAGACAATTATGATAGAAAGATGTTAAGATACTTTTTAACTTGGATTTATTGTATCACAGAAGAGGAATAGAATTTAAAACTAGTAAGACTTATGATTTGGGGCTCCTTAAAAAACATATTTATGCATCAAATAGGGGATCTAAAATCCATTTTAAAAATCCACGTCATGCGCATATTAAAACTAGAGACGATTCAGTGTACAAGATCCCACAACCAACGTTTGAACATATCATATTTTCTTAGAAGCCTTATGATGAGGTATTTCACACATTTCTAATACAGGACCTCTTTGAACCTTGATAAATAGACCAATTTTGTTATATGTTAAGAAGTTAAGTTTTTGTTGATGGTCATTTATACCAGGGTTAATTATGCACATGAAAGCAAATTAGATTATTTATTTTGAATTTTTTGTTTAAAAAAATTTGGGCGTGTTTGAAACATGTAAAATAATAAACATGAACATGTAATGTAATGTAAAATAATTTTTAATAGGTAAAATTAAACTGTGTAAAAATTAAAAGCCATAAAAAGTATCTTCGAATTTTGTTTTTAATTTGCTTCAAAGACGCCAAAACAATATTAACACAAGGAATAAATGAAGTTTCTGAAGATCCGGGCATCTACATTGCCGCCAAACAGATAACCGCGTAATAACTTAGTTGCAGAATGGATCAATTCATCAAAAGGGTAAATCTGAAAAGATATGTAACTCGTAAACGGAAAAGAGTGGTCAAAAAAAAGACTTTTTTTTTTTACTCAAGGTCACCCGTGGTCCCAGTGGCTTTAGCTCGTTTCGTTCGCTTAGAAGTTATAGAAAGGGATTGTAATTAAGAGAATTTTAAAAAAATTATATAAAATTCATTTATTAAAAAAAATCAAAAAAATCTTAGAATCATGAGTTTCGATTTTCGTCTTTATTAAATCTTGAGGCAATAAAATTTTCTTCTTCAATAAGTGGATAATAATAGAACTTTCTTCTCTCTCTCTCTCTCTCTCTCTCTTAATAAAGCCTTGATTCTCAACTCAAGATTATTAAAAAAAAAATTATTTAGATTAAATGAAGCAACCAAAAAAAAAGAAAAAAAAATCGATTAAAAAAAAATATTAAAAAGGATTATTATTTTTATTTGAAAATTTGAATCTTTAAACAACGTAATTTTGTGTGTTATCGTTTAATTATTTAATTTTGTTCGTTCGTTTTCTATTTTTCTTTTTAATTAGCTTCTCTTAAACAATAAGAAGATAATTTCATTCAAATTTTTTTTTTAAATTAAACAAATGTAAAAAATTTAGATCATTTATGAGCTTTAATAAAGTTTAGTCTACTCAAAATTTTTTTACTTTATTATTTTAATGTCGTAATCAATTTTTAGCATGTTTTTGACTTTTCGCTGCAGTATTCTTCTCTGAATCATTGACGAATGACCCACAGACATATATACCCATTCATTTTAAGGTATTGTGTTGGGTATGGGTTACCCGAAAAATTCAGGTTTTGGGTCCGGGAGAGTAAGGCGTATCCATAAATTTCAGGTATAAGTATAGGTTGGGGAGCCCAAAAAATTTGGAAATGTATACCCAAGACCTAATTATAGTGGAAAAATACTAAAAAAACCTTTAAAATACCAAAATTTTATGGGCTACCCAACCCAGACTTAAACCTGAAATCCAACATTTATGTATACCCCTTTCTCTACCAGAACCCAAAACCTGAATTTTTCTGGTAACCCATACCCAACGCAACTAATTCGACAATGATGTTGGGTAACTGTAACGGCCATAATTTTCTCCAGATTTTGGCTTTAGATAAATATTTAAAGTAACTCTTCAAAGCTGATCCCTTTTAAGAAAAAAATTGTTTGATCATAAGTTAAACATAACATTTTATAAGCTAAAAATAGTGAACAGCTGGTCACACAATTTTTTTCAAGTTTCGGGTATCAGCTGTCTAGCTATCTAGCCATCTTCAAATTGATAAAAAAAAATACTTGAATGTTTAAACCAAGCTCGTTGAGGGCTAGGGATCGCATTTTTGATTTTTTACAGTACATTTCTGAAATAAGTTGACACTCTGCCTAAGCAATGCGAAGCAAGCTCCGAAGCTTTGTCTAAGACGCGCAGGAGCAATGCGCTTGTGCATTGAAAATATTTCTTTAGCGTGTTTAAGCACTGCGCCTAAGCGTCTTAAGCAATGCTCCGAAACATGCCAACTTATTTCAGAAATGTACTGTACTTGCACAAAAAAATTAATTTCTAGTATTTCCGAAGTCGTAGATTTCATTTGAAAGATCAAAAATTAAAAATTCAGATTATTTGAGAGTTTTTTTATATTCTTAAAAAAATATTACAATACAGATCTGAAATAAGTTAACATTCTAAATAAGCTTTTACGTTTTAGTTGTGACTAAGCAAAAATAATCCTTTTGTAAAATGATTCTTGTGAGATCAATTTTTTTTAATGTAAATCTGACATTCACTCTAAGAGATTTTTTAATTAAAGTAATTTGTTTCATTACAATAAACATCAATTTTAAAATAATTAAATAAATTGAAAACAATAAAAAATAGGGATACATCGATTAAAGCTTTTTAAACAAATAAAAACTTGAATTGAAGACTTAAAGTGAATGGTGCTTTATTTAGATATCAAAAAAAAAATGGTTAATAAATGAACGTAACATGTTTGATTAGAACAAAGGTCTTTGATAAAAAAAAATGCCAGATTTATTATCACATAAAGAGGATACACAATGTAGATCAAGTAAAAAATCGGTTCGTTTCGACGAAAATACTAATAAAAATGATAACAATATAGAAAATTTAAGTAATAATAATAATAATGATGGTAATAAAAGTGATCTCAATGAAACAACAGAAGATGATGATAATGACGAGTTAAATATAAATCTAATTGATAATAAAAAAAATATTAAAATAGTGTTTAATGATGATTTAACAACTAGTAATAAAGTAATTGAAAAAAATTTAAACGCAAAAATGACCTCGACATCAAGAACAACAACAACAACAACGGCATCTAGGGGTTTTATGAGAAATTTTTTAAAATTTTTTCGACATTTTCGACAAACAAATAATTCACATTTAACATCAAATGGCGAATGTTTAAATGAATTAAAACATTCATCATCACAATCTTCAATTGATTCAAATTTATCAAATTTTTGTATTTGGTAGGTTATAAAAGAAATTTTTATTTTTTTGTTTCATTACCTTATGTTTCATATATTTTCTCTCTTTTATTTTTAATCATAAATAATTTTAATTTTCTTCTTTTTTATTTTGGAAATAAATATAAAAGTAAACGCAATTCATCTTCAACGACAACAACAGCAGCAACAGCAACAACAGTAGAATCATCAGCGAAAAAGAAAAAAATCAAAATGGTTAAAAAAGACGAAAAAAAAGATGATACAGATAAACTAAACGAAGTTGAAAATGAAAATAGTTTAGAAAATTTTCGAATACGTAAAGGATCAAATTTTACAAGATTTAAAACAAACGAATCAAAAATGAGTTTGTCAACAAGTTCAGATGATAAATCTAAAATTCAAATAAACGTTACCGATTCAAGCACTGATCCAACTATAAAAAACACTTATTTGAATAGCTTTAATACATCTCTATCCAAACGTTATATTGGTAAAAAAAATAATCTTATTAAAGACGGTAAATTAACACCATCGAATAGCAATAATTTGTTAACTGTACAATCAAATGTTTGTAATTCACTGTATCCCGGTGCACATAATCATAGACGTGAATCTTTTTTGTACAGAGGTGAAAATGAATTGGACAGTTATGTTAAATTGCCGATTAGAAGTGCTTCAATAGCGAGTACCAGTGATGCGTAAGTTTATTTTTTATTCCACGAGGATTCATTCGAGGGTAAATTGATGATAAGATGATTTCTCGATTAAACCTTGGGGTTTTTTGAATGTACTAGATAACTTTTTTGGATTCCATCTGCTTCGAATTGCATCATATGTTGTTGAAATTTATGATTCAACAGTATTACTCTTATAAACAAAATTGAGCGTTAAATTAATGTTCAAAAATAACAAAAAGAATTACGTAGGAATTTTTCTAATTAGCAAATTAAGACTTAATGGGTGTTTAGGGATATGATTTTTTAAATCTAATTTTCAACATCGTACTGAAAAAACTCTTTTTTTTTGTTTTATTTGAACAAGGTTTTGAGTGCTTAAGCTAATTTCTAGATTTACATGTAAGGAAGTACTTGAACAATACTTTCTAAGTAAATTTGAAAGACGATTTTTTTTTAATAGTCTGCACTTGATGATTTATTCTTTGATTGACAGCTTGTCAAGACTCGTCAAAAGACATATGGTTTTTGACTAGAACAAAAATAAAGTCTGAAGTTAAGACCCCTTGGTCTTAAGGAAAGTCTTCATCTAGCAAAAGATGGTCAATAAACGATGCTCTTACTGTATACAGTTGCAAATAAATGACCTTTTAAGTTGATTAAAAAAGTCAAATTTAATTTTATTAATCTAGCTTGAAATTGTTTCAACTAGAATTTCTAGACAAACTTTTGGATTCAAAGACAAGTAGTTTTTGTTTTAAAGAAAGGTTTTTTTTGTTGTTGAACTCTTCAAATTTTCAGGATACTTGAGTCAACAAAAAAAAATTTAACTCTGATCAAAAACTTTTATTTTTTTTTTATCAAGAATACAACAATTAAATACATTAATCGACCTTCTTTATGAGTCTGATTTAAATTAAGATGTTTAATGTACGAAGTTAAAAAAAGATAAATCTTTTCTGAAAATTTTTTTTAAACTAAGCAATTTTTTTTCGAATCTGTTCCAAATTGATCGTAAATTTTGAAATCATAAGCTATATTTTTGAGGCAAATAAAAATCTATGTACAATTCGTGATTATAAATTTATTTATTTTCATTTCAAGATTCAAATCTAGTTTGCGTTTCTGTTGTTATCGAGCTTTTAATGTCAAATCCGATAAAAATTATGTCAGGCTTTATTTGGAAAAAAATATTTGATATTTTTCTAAAAAATTATGCAGAAGAAACAAAAATGCTAAAAATTGGATATCCGCTTTTTTATAGATAGAACAAAGAGAGAAAAACAAAAATATTGATTCTATTTGATTTGAAGGAATCATGATGAATAAATTTTGGGCAAAAAAAAAAGTTACTATTTTTTTTATAATTATGATAAAATCAAGATTAAATTTAATTTAAATTTATTTTTTGTTAAGACTTTAATTTAACTGTTTGTAACGCATACTTAATCCGAGTAGAATTTTTCACCCAATCGAGCATTAATAATATTACAGGCGTAAATGCTTAAATTTTGGATTAAATTCCTAATTAGAATTTACTCAGGTTACGGCTTAGTTTTATTTTATTTTTTTTAAACATAATTCTACAGGTAAATCAAAACTTTTCGACAAGTTTGAGAAAATTACAAAAGAATTTCATGTTGTAAAGATTTGCTTTTAGGCAATGCTTATACCTACTGTTAACCACTTTGAAACTTCAAATCGTCTACAGTCTGTTAACAGTAAAGGTTATGTCATCATTGTGTTACCTTAGTCACAAACAATTTTGCTGCTAATCTAGTCTTTAATTCAGTTTAATCAAAGTGGTGTCAGGATGGGCGAATTGAAGTTGCAAATCAATTCATAAAAAATGAAAAGAGTCAATTAAAATTTTAACAAAAACAGGGATACGGTTTCAGTTCTGCAGAGTTATTCCATCAAGGTATACATTAAATGTAAAATCTTAGGGTATGTTCTGCAAACTTCTGCATCGATTAACACTGTCTGCATTCTGAACTATCCAAGATGTATTTGCAGAACATACCCTAAGATTTTACATTTGATGTTTACCTTGATGGAATAACTCTGCAGAACTAAAACCGTATCCCTGCTTTTGTTAAAATTTTAATTGATTTTTTATGAATTGATTTGCAACTTCAAGTCGCCGTCAGGATGACAGTATAATACCGAAGCATTTGAGATTATGTTATTTAATATTGGGCGTATAATAAATTTTAATCCTCTTTGTCTAGTCTTGACGTAAGTTAAAGGGTCTCCATTCAAAGAGTCTGTGAATATTTTAACTTTTGAAAGATTCAAAAAATTGATTGAAATCAGCAACTTATACCAGAAATCAGGGTCTTATATAAACGCAATAATCTTAAATCATAAGAGCAAATTTAGAAAAACGATTAAATAGATTGTTTAATTTATTTTTAACATATCCCAATTATGATTTCTCTTATTTTTTTGTTGCTTAAATTTGAAACAAACATGAACAGATGCAAACAAATTTTTTTTTTATTTAATTACTACCTTAGAAACATGGCGTTTTAATTCACTTCCGTCTAAAACACACAATGACACAATCAACAATTAAATTTCCATCAATTTCATTTATTTTGTGACCCAATTAATCAATTTTATTTTGTTCGATCAAAGTTCTATTTCAAGTCTTATGTGTGTTCATTCACTCGTTTGAAACAGCAGAAAAAAGTTAAGTAGAGCACTTGAGATTCAAGGATTTATTTAAATCTTCTTAATTTTTTTGTTCCAAGAGGGTTGAAATTTTTGATGCCCTGATTCTCTCTAGGTTACCAAACGATTAAAATTTTTTTTGCCATGATTTTTCTTTTTAAAGCAACTAAATTTGAAACCGAATAGAATACTTTTAATTTGTTTTACTGCCTTGGGCTTTTTTTCTTCTACTTTACAAAGAGATATCATTGAAAAATTCAAGTGTTTTTACCTAGGTATTGTTTTAAACATGAATCTCGCAAAGCAAAAAAAAACATCTTGTAAAGTTAAAAATCCTGTTCAACTGCAAACAAAAATTGCGTCGAAATTTTCAGTTTATTAATCAATTTATACATAACTTAAGATTTAAAAAAAGAATTATTAAGAGGTATTTTTTTCTTAAATCTATTGGAAAAGATGAGGAAGTAGAAAAAAAAAGGATTTATTTGATGAACAAAAAAAAATAAAAACATACATTCATACACACGAAAAATCATAATTTTGATTCCTCTTCCTTTTTTTTTTGTCATCATTTTCAAGTAATCCTGAAAATCGATAATTTTATTTTTTGCAACACAAAAAATTGACTTGAAGGAAAACTAGTACAGGTGTACATTCACAAGAACAATAGCACAAATTAAATTCATTCAAAAAAAAAATTTAATTGAAATTTTTTTTAGAATAAAAAAAAAAAAACAAATACCCAAGGCTCTGAGTTCTAAGGCTAACTGTGAGTTGTTTTCTTATTTTTTATTCTTGAAAAAATAAATTATTATTATCAAACTTAGCTTTGGAATTGTTGAACTCTAACAAGAAATTATGATTTTTTATTTTCTGTTTTTTTTTTATTTTTGAAATTTTTCGTTGTTGAAATATCAGACCGTCTTTAGCCAAATCTTTCTTCTTTTTTATGTTAATTAAACCTCGAATTTTTGTTCGTTTTTCAAAAAATAACGTTGTTTCTATTACAAAAATAAGTGAATAGATAAAATGAGTAAAATAACTCATGTTGTGTTTCCTAAACAGAATAGCTCACGTTCGAGTTATTTTAAATTTGATTCAATTGATATAGATCCTTCGGCGCCGGTTAATACACAAATAAGTCATCATCATCATCATCCAATATACCTAAACGGGTTATTAACCTCAACCCATCCGTGTTTATCAAAAAAAAAATTAATTTTGTTTTTTAAAGACATCAGGACGAGCTTATAGTGACTCCATTTGCTCAAGTTCTGGCAAGTTTGAAAACAGTAAGACAAAATTTTGTACAAATAAACAAAGATCCCGTTGAAAAGTAATTAATTTTGAAATTTGCTTTTGGCTTTGAGATTTTTACAATTTATATTAAAAACAAGCAAGTATCAAATTAATTCTTTGACACCGAGTATTAGTGAAAATTCATCTGTAAATGGTAATTTAAGACTTTATAAACTTTCAATATTTCTCTTTTTGATTTCTTTTTTTTTCAAGATGATAAAACGAAATTGATAAAAGAGACGTTAGATGAAATCGATTGGTGTCTTATGCAACTGGAACGTATGCAATCGTTTAGAACAATATCGGACCCGGCCACAACTAAAGTAGGATTTTCCTTCAATATCTCAAGCAGCCAAGTCTTTCAAAACTTTGTTTTTAGTTCCGTCAATTATTGGACAAAGAACTTACACAATATGGAGAGGCTGATCAAATAAAAGCGTTTATTAGTCAAACATACTTAGGTGAGTAATAAAAAAAATTTTATTTTTAGAATGTACAAATGAACTCTAAAATAAGAACAAATGTGTTTATCCTTGAAGCTAAGCAGGCTTTTCAATTTAATTAAAACTTCTTTTTTTATTATTAAAAAAAAAAGAAGGAATAAAAAAATTAAATTCAAATCATCTCAAAGATATTATTTTTAGATATGATTGATTTATTAACAAACGCGAAATATACAAAAAAAGTTTTTGTCTTTTTCGATTAATGAAGGATTTTAGAAGAGTGCTTGATTTTGAGTAATGTAACAAGAATCATTCTGTCTTGTGCTTCTAAACTTTTTGGCTTATTTATTTACAATAAACATTAGTGATAAAATTTTGCCTTATTAAAAGGTTAGAATCACCCTAATCACCAAACCTAGCTTGAAAAATCTTCAAATACGTTTCCTTAATGACGAATTTTTAGTTGAAAGTCTTGTTTCAAAAAAGTACTTTTTGGGTAAAAAACGTTTAATAAGTACTCTAACCGGAATTTCAAGTCTTCTCAACGTTTGTCTATAAAGATAAAACGGTTTATTGATTATATTTAAGGAAACAGTGTTAAAAGGAATTCATTATTTTTTTAGGGAGAGATCTAACTCAATAAACTTTCATTAAAATAAAAAAAAATGTTTCGAATTCAATGAGTAAAAAGTATTTTTACCGCTATCAGCTACTAAAAAAGCTCATTTGTTTATTTTCAAACCATTTTTGCAATCATATAACTTTTATTGAAGTTTAGTGAGCTCAGACTCTAATTTGTCTGGTCAATTGCAGGGGTGTTCCCAGATTTCAAAAAGAAAGTACACGCGTGTACTCTTGGATTTTGATAAAAAAATTTATAATAAATACCTTGTGTATAAACGCGAGATAGACGCTTCTTTTATGCATAAAATCTACCTAAATCGATTTGAATTTAAGGTTTTAACTGAAAAATTAAGATTGATTTTAACTCGATTTTTTTAAGTTTATCTGTCTAAATTACCTTTCAATACTTATACTTTTTTGGATTAATTTTGAAAGTTTTATTAGACTTATAAGTTGATTCCCTACAGTCTACGACCACTTGACTCAAAAGACTCAATAAATATTATAAGACGTTGTAATGGGTATTTTCGAAACGATAGTTTAGATGTAAAATTTCTTTTTTAAGTATACTTTGACCCTTGTCCTTATAGAGAATTGTATCCTCTACAAGCCAATTTATTTTTTTATGTACTTATTAATATTGGCTATGGTACATACCCTGTCAAAGTGATTTTGGGGTAAATTGATATAAATGGAGCATTTATGTGAGGGACTTTTTCATCCAAAAAATATTTTAACATGTCGAAGGCAAATATGTTTGTAAGTAGCTTATCCTGTCTTCTTCTAAATCGACTATAATTAGATAGCAAAATTAATAATCAAAGGGTTTAACTTATGATTCAAAAATGGTATACCTTTTTTTTGATCTTCCTAGAAAAAAAGGATGGTTCAGAAAATATGTCCATACACTTTATTCTTTAATTTAATATCCCTTATTTATAGTCCATTTGAAATAGGGCAAAATGACTTACTGATAAATTTACCTTCGGCATAAACCTCTTATGGGTGAAAAAATCTCTCACATAACTGGCACATTTTTATCCGTTTACCTTATAATCACTTGGAAAGGGTACAATAGATAATAAAAACGATATATAAACAATATATATTGACTTGTAGAAGAATGAATTATCTTTAAGCTGAGAGGTCCTTGTCTATCGAGAAGCTTTATTCTAGCTCTTTACAATCGTTCCCAAAATTTCATTCACCCCATTAGGCCTTCTTACAATATATCCCAGAATTCTAAGTTAATTTTTTAGTGTTAGTTGAAGTTGTTTCTGAAACTTGCCATAATTCGGATATTTATATTTGATAAGTTAGAAATTTACAGTGCTGGTCATTCACGAATTAAATGAATTTTTATTGATGAAAGCTCATTCTTGGATCTCCATAAATTTTATTTACTTTTCGATTTGCCGAACGTTCATGAACGTTCTTGAAGGTCATAAACATGACGTTCGTTCATTTAATTCGTGAATGACCAGCACTGTAGTTATTCAATATTAAAAAGTATTTTCAACAGATATTTCAAAAAAAATATTTTTTGGATAACTGCAAATAGTAACATCTAAGTTTAGCTTATTTTGAATTTTTATTTCAACTATTTTTCGTTTCACTATTTTTAGTAAAAAGTAAGCATACGCGTGTACATGCGTTTTAATGGTTAGAACACCCAATGGTCAATTGATTGATTTTATAGTTATTCCATTAGATGATCCCAAGGTTTTTTCAAGTCAATTTTCAGTAAATGTTAATTTATTTCTGACACGGATTGTAGAAAAAATTAGTAAAAATTTAACATAGTAAAATCATGTAAATTATGTCAACTTAAAGTAAATCTCAATCAAAATTAGTCAAAAAAAATTTTATTTACAAAAATTAAAACAAATATTAGCTTATTACATTATGCCTAATAGCATTATAAAAAAATTTGTTATCATTACCAGACAACTAGAAATACTTTGTAAGCATTTTTTTATATTGAAATCTGTTTCAAATAATATTTAACTAGTTGCTTACAAACAAAACAAAAAATTAGTTAATAAGAATGTTTTTGGGTGTCTTAATCAACGTTTGCCATAAAACACAAACAATAAACTTAAATCCGTGGTTTCTAACCTGTAGGTAGATTGTTATTTTCGAACTAATTATTATTGAAGCTTATGATGAAATTTGTTTTCATAAATCAATTTTTCTCTTTTTTTTTTTATTTATTAGAGAAAATTTATTTTATCGTAATATTTCTGCTGTGTGTGCTTTACCCACGCAAGAAAACAAATTATATTTTTGATTGATAAAATTTAGGCATACATTTTTTTTTACAAAATTTTTTCTAACAGCAAAAAAAATACACTGAATTTTACAAAATTCGATTTTAAGTAGCCACGGGTTTGTACTCTATTTTTTTTTTACTTTAAAAAAAGGGTTTCCAAAATCACGACCAATTCAAAACCACCGAGGTCTTGGTTTATTTAAATTAATTCATTGAAATTATAAATTAAGAAATTTTACATACTTAATTAATAAATGATAAAAAAAAATGAAGGGTCTCCTATATTAGGTGAACAAGTGTTCACATAATATGTGACCAAATCATGTTCACGGGTCAGGTGAACAAAATGTTCACCTATTTTTTTTTATACAATCTGGTGAACAAAAAAATTCAACTGTAAATTTGACTAAAAAATAGGTGAACACAAATCAAAATAGGTGAACACAAACAGAAATATGTGAACACAAATCAGAATAGGTGAACACTGAACAAAATGTGAATATGGAAAATTTACAAAAATAAATTTATTTCTCTTTTAAAAATTTAAGATTGAGTCAAACAGATAACTTTTTGGATCTCGGCTGTTCTTTGGTCATAAATTGGTTTTAATTCTGCCTTATCCTAGATTAAAGTTGCTTTAATTTTAACATTTTTTGGTTTTGATTCTATATTCATCACATCTTCATCTTCACAAACTACATCGCCAGCATCATTGAAACTATTATTTATGTCATGATAAGTTATTGCCGAACTCGATTCTGAATTTAAAGTACCATTTTTAACCGTTTGTTCTTCATTGACGTCTTCATTATCATCTAAGGCATGTTTATCTTCGGCTTCACTGTCAAAATCATTATTTGTTGAACGATCATCGTTTTGTAATGAACCAAAAACAGAACCGCTATCTTTCTCTGAGCCAACCTCGGAGCCATCTGAATCAACATCCTAAACTGTTTTGTGATTAAATAATGTTTTAAATTAGGTGAACATAAATCTTAATAGGTGAACAAAATTTTTTTTAGGTGAACATGAACAGAAATAGGTGAACACAAATTTGTTTATGTGAACACATTCTGAGTTTTTTTGTTCACCAGATTGTATAAAAAAAAATAGGTGAACATTTTGTTCACCTGACCCGTGAACATGATTTGGTCACATATTATGTGAACACATGTTCACTTAATCGAGGAGACCCAAAATGAATGCTCGGGGTAATTATACGCCATCAACTCATAAAGCTTTGATTTAGAAATTTTAATTTCGAAATTTGTAACAAAAACAGGGAGTGGTTAAAGACTAAGAGGTGGGTAAAAATTGACACTCTAAAAAGCTAGACTCAAATAATTTTCAGTCACCGGGTTATTTGTTGAGGCATCATTCTTAGCCTAAAAAAAAAAGTAGATATGATGCTCTATTACAATAATATCGTAAATTACGTTGAGAACAATCATTTAATAATTATAGATGTTTTTAAAAAAATGTATAACTTGAAATTACAATTTTTTTGTTTTTTTCAAAAAGATCAAAAAGAAGAAATTGAATTGAAAATAAACGAGGGTTCCAATAGACCCCTGGGTTCACATCGAAGCGATAGTAGTATTAATTTAAATCGTAATGAAGATTCACAACAAACACAAAACGATGATCTATGCAATACTAATAATCGACATTCAGAAAGAATAAAATCGTTTGATGAATCCAAAAATTCAATTAGATCAAATCGTTTGTACAAAAATATTCCTCAAAAATCTTTTGAAAAATGCGAAACCGTAAGTTTTGAGGGTCCTATTTGAATGGTTTTTTTAAAAGATTTATTTAAGGTTGTCGAAAACGAACCATCGGGCTTAAAAACCGAAAATTCAACACTGTTAAATGATTCCACTAGAAACGCTCAAACATCACTCTCAACTACAACGACACGTAAATCATTAATTCCAACTCAATTTAATGATCAAACAAACATTACATCAGTAAACGATTCCAAAACAATGAATAGCATTTTTTTAACACGTTCGTCATCACATACAAATGAAATAAACGATGAACCAACAGGTGATTTGTATCCTTATGGTGTTAAAACATCTAAACCTGAAGAGTTAGATAATCTTATGCAAGATCTACACGTTTGGGGTTTGGACATATTTTTAATGGACGAGTTAACTGAACATAGACCTCTAACTGCTGTTTGCATCACTATATTTAAGGTATAAATTTCTCATTACATTTTTGAGGTTCGAGAAGAGCAATACTTTCATTTTAGGCATAATTAATACCTTCTACTATCCCGAAAATCATAGAAAATCATATTTTTCATGAGAGAAAAAAAATAAAAATTTTAAACCCCACCCCTTTTCGTGACGAAACAAAGGGATGTACTTTTTAAACATTTAATAGCTCATGATCTTGTTGACACTGGTACACAAAATAATGTAAGGTTACGGCAATTCAAAACTTCCACACTATCAAAACATTGCTATTTCGATATCAGAATCGGAATCTGCGTCCCAAAAAACCTCTAAAAATGCATTTTTGTATTTGTCGGAAAAAAAATTCTTTTTGACACCCGCTCCCCTAGTTTTATGGAACAAGAGTAAGTTGGTCACCATTTCTGGCCGATATCTCAGCTAATTTATCATGAACCATATATAATGGGCATATATTCTAAAAGCGTATATTCTAATCTACAAGATAATGTTGCGGAAAAAAAATATTGTGTGACTTTTACCTAGGAAAAATACGGAAAAAATTAAAATGAAAACGAATAAACTAATCCCAACATTTTGTTCAGAATTTTGTATAGTTTCAGAATCTATAGTAAAAATTGGGGGTATCTGATTCGATTTTGCTGGAATTATGCATATTTTCCGCTTTTTCCTAGGATAAAATCACACATTATTTTTTTTCCGCAACATTGCCGGAACCTTAATTTTCAGTGCTATTTTATCAAATACGCAGCAGTTGCGATTCAGCGACGATATTTTTGCAATTTTTTTTTATTTGACCTTGAAAATTTGAAAAAAACTGTTTGCTCCTCTTGGAACCTAATCTAAGATCGGCAAAAAATTCATTTTTTAAAATAGCAAAGGGATCTTTTGAGCAAATTTTCAATTTGTCCAGATGTATTGATAAATTATTTTACCGAATTGGAGGATCATTATCAAGCAGTGCCATATCACAATAAAATACATGCTGCTGATGTAACTCAATCGATGCATGTTCTACTCAATAGCAAAGCTTTAGAGGTATTATTTCAATTTGAACTAAGATTTAACTTAAAATTAAATTAATAGATTACTAAAACAATTAGTCTGTGTTTAATGATGTAGAGATATTTGCGGCTGTATTTTCAGCTGCTATACACGATGTTGATCATCCGGGTCTAACCAATCAATATTTAATAAACACAGAATCTGAATTAGCATTAATGTACAACGATGATTCAGTTTTAGAAAATCATCATTTAGCTGTAGCGTTTAAATTATTACAAGACGAAAAACGAGACATATTTCAAAATATACCAAGACAACAGCGGCAATTATTACGTACAATAGTTATCGATATGGTTAGAGCAACTGATATGTCAAAACATATGAGTTTATTAGCCGAATTAAAAACTATGGTCGAGACAAAAAAAGTAGCTGGCTCGGGTATAATTGAGTTAGATTTGTATCAAGATCGAATACGTGTATTAAAAAATATGCTTCATTGTGCTGATTTAAGTAATCCGACTAAACCGTTAGATATTTATTGTAAATGGACTGATCGAGTTATGAACGAGTTCTTTCTTCAAGGAGATCGTGAATCCTCACAGGGTTTAGAAATAAGTGCCATGTGTGACCGACATAAAGCTTGTATAGAAAAAACACAAGTAATTTTAAATTTAATTTTTTTGTTAAACTGTGAGTTCTAACCGGTTTGTGTTAAAGGTCGGTTTTATAGATTTTATAGTCCATCCGTTGTGGGAATCATGGTCCGAGTTAGTACATCCAGATGCCCAGTATATATTAGACACGCTTGAGAAAAATCGCGACTGGTATTGTGAACAAGTTGAAAAGCTACAAGATGAAGCTAATAATGAAAAAGCTCAAGCGAATGTTACCGTTAATTCGGATTAAAACAAAAATTGAAAAAAAAGAGAGTACTGTTTTGTTTTGGCTCAACTCTTTAAAAAAAAACTTTAAACGATAGTATTTTTTTTTTTTTTTGTTTCAAAATTTTTTTGAATTTTATTCTAATTTTACAAATTTGTTTATTTTTTTATACGATTTTTAGAATGATTTTTTCGTTTCTTCGAATTTTTTTTTTCATTGCAATTTCGTTCTTTTTTTTAAATTAACTTGTTAAATTTTTTTCTTTTAAATCAATCAAAAATAAAAATATTTCCATTTACAGAAATAAATTAATCAATTAATTCGAGATAAAATAAATTTAGATTGCATTTTTGAAATTTGATCACTCAAAATGGCTGTTGCTAAAACACGGATCACCTATACTTATTTCATCACCACTGCACTTGTTCGTAGGGTAAGGTGACGGTGCGGTGGTACAGTTCGAAAAGGCTACGGGACGCTCCGCAAAAGGAGAAAGTTCGGTACAAGTGCATAATCATTTTTAACAAAAGTCTCGGATATTTTTAAAAAATTTTTTTGAATTTTGAAAACCCAAAGGAAAAAAAAGATGAAGATTTTTGGGGTTTTCAAAAAATCACGGCCGTCGCCGGAAATAAAGCTCTGCAAAAACTCTGCAATCGAATGCAAATAAACACGCCATTATAAAGGATTTTAAAAAAAAGCATAACAATTCTGCAGAGTTTTTGCAAAGTTAAATTAAAGGTTTAGCATGCTTGTTACATAATTTAGAACTTTACAGTGGTGGTGGCGGCGATAAAGTAATCCTTGCTTTTAAGGACGCGTTTCCTGCAGTATCCGGCTTTTATGTAGCATATAACCATCAAAAGGCCGTCACAAAAATTGAAATGGTCGGAAAGTCCGTGACACTGTAAAATTACGATTAGCAGTCTAAGAGCTTGTACACCCTTTTCGTCTTACAAAATCCTTTATTGAATGCCAAACATACTCAATCGGATTAAGATCTGGTGAATGGGGATAGGCTTTTTCCTTTAACAAAATTTACAACTCAAAGTTATTAAGAAAAGAAGAGCTAGACCTTAATCAGGGGGTAAGAAAAATTTTCAACATAAGGTCCATTTTAAAAAAAATCATGGTTATATCCCTCCCTCCCCATGTAAAAAAATGACATTGGAGCCGAAATTTTGGACCATCCTTTAAAGCTATTTTCAACAAAATATTAAAATTTTAACGTATTTTCTCACAGATAACATAATTTTTTTGTTTACTAGGATTTAAAAGTTGAATTGCCGCTTCGTTAAAAAAAATCTGGGATTAAACGGCTGTTGCTAAAACACGGACCACCTATTTTTTGAAAGGAAGGTCCAACCTAAGATTTTCATATAGCATTGGATAGATAATTACTTGTACTTTTATATGGACCCGTTTCTGAAAGCGGACCTATGGTTTTCTCAAAAACTAAAAATAAACTTTAGACTTACCCATCAGAATTTGATAGAAAATCATCTTAGCTTTCATTTGGAAAAATAATCAGCCAGGTAGGGTGTATGGTTCTCTGTAAAAATCGATTTTAATGTATGTACTCATATAAGCTGAACGGACAAAATCACTAAAATCAACTTTTTTATTTGACGTTAAATATAGCATTTTTATATGTCAAATTGTGCGAGGCGAGGGTATGTTTACACCGCATCCTGTGACAAGTGGAGTACCACAGGGTTCAGTTTTGTGGCCAATACTGTTTGCTCTTTACATTAACGACTTGGCGGACGTCTTAAAATGTTTTCATTACTGTACGCAGATGATGTTAAACTAATTGAAATAATTAAATCGACTGATTCGTGTGTCAACCCTCAGCAAGACCTAGATTCACTTGCACAATGGACCAAAAAATGGAGTATGGACTTAAATCTCTACTCCCAAAGAATTTTTTTAAAAATAGAGTCGTTAATAAATGGAACAAACTCCCAATCTCAATTGAAGAAATAGAAAATTTTAAAAGAATTTTGGATGATCAAAATTTTTAAATTTATTTTAACTTTTTTTTTGAATGGACAATAATCACAAATAACTGCTGAAGCCACTAGCTGGCTGGACGGCTTAGGCGTGTGTATAACATTATGTTATGCATAGGCATTGTGAAGATTCGTATCAAAAAACATTTGTATCAAATGGATCAAAATTGAAAATAATTTTTTAAAGCTAAGCGAATAGAAAAAAGCTATGCACAGATGTTATTTAGTGATAAACATTTAATAAGCAACCCCCAGAATAAGCTCTGCAAAATTCTGCAAATCTGCAAAATAAATTGCGTACCGTAATCTCGTGACCACTACTCTAAGAGCTAAGTCTAAATTTGGGTGTGCTCTATAGGGCTTTAATCCCATCAAAACCATGTTATAAATTTTTTTTTTTTATTCTAGAATAATGGTAGGATCCTGTCTTTATACTTAGAGTAAAGACCAAAGTTGCCTTTTATTCTAGCGAAATATCCGCTTTTACTCTGAAGAAAATTAAAAAAAATCAAAAAAATTGTGGAATTAACTTAAAAATTAAAAACAATTAAAATTTAGATTTATTTTAAAATCCAAGTTAATTCTAATAATAAAGTGATGTTTTGATAGGAGGATTTTGCTAAAATTTACCTAAATTATTGAATTTTTACCACAAATTACGTAAAATAACGTGAAATCACAAAAGTTAAATATTCGTATTTTACCATATTTATCGGTTTTAAAGAAAAAATAAAAATTTTCGTAAAGTTACCTGAAAAACCAATATGAATGGTAACCCAGGAATTAAATCTTATGTTAAGATCTTAATAAGTTCTTGACACGATTTTTTCAAGTTCAGTAACCGATCTTATAAGATTCCAATAAGATTTAAGAATCCTTAAAAAATCTTACTCAAGAAAATACCAAGAATTGATAAGAATAAGATTTGGATAAGATTCTTGAAAAATCTTTGAAGCCAATTATAATTAGTCTGGAATCTTAAAGAAGCTTATCTAAATCTTATTCTTATCAATTCTTGGTATTTTCTTGAGTAAGATTTTTTAAGGATTCTTAAATCTTATTGGAATCTTATAAGATCGGTTACTGAACTTGAAAAAATCGTGTCAAGAACTTATTAAGATCTTAACATAAGATTTAGTTCTTGGGAAATTTTGAACAGTAATTTGTGGTAAAAATTCAGTAATTTAGGTGTTGATTTTTTTTAATTTTAAGACACTAAATTTTTTTTATGGATTTAGAAGTCAAATTAAGTTTTCTATGAGCTAATTTTAATTCAGTGAATAGAATAAGGCTTTAAGAAGTGATTTATGGATAATTTCGGGTTTTCCTTGAAAAATATTTACCGCTAACTGTTGGCAAAGACAATGTTACCTCTTTTACTTATGTTGTTAATGATTTCGCGAGCTCCCAAATTGAGAAATTTTCGCGTTTTAAGACTGCGCAAAGCTGTTTCGAATAAAAAAAACTAACTTTCAGTCTGTTCCTGATCCATATGATCCCTTTTAATTGGTTCTTAGGACAATCAATTCAATCAAAAATATTAAATCATTTCGAGAACTTTGGTAATTTGGCGGTATAAAATGCCGTTTATGAATTTTTTTTGGGATTTTCAAGGTTTGATAAGTTAATCTGAGTAATGTTTTTATCTGAATAACTTCAAAGTTATTTTGCTTGAGTTAGGCTCGACTCAAAGAATCCATTTTTTATTAAAATTTTACCAAAGAGCAGATTTAATGAGTATTGAAATTTGTATTTTTTCAAGCATTTCCAATATATTTTCAATAAAACTTGTGATTTTATTTGATTCCAAGTAAAGTCAAGACTTCTTAAAGAAAAATTGAGAGTCCAGGGTTTTCTAAGAAAATCACGATTGCTTGCGGAAAATTGAAGTCTTCTCCGACCCCTTATAAACTTGACCGAACGGTGTTAAGGGTATATTGACGAATTTTGTTGTTTCCTAGAATAGTTAGTTTATAGATAGCTTCCAAAACAGAGAAATTATACCCGGGTGTATGCTTTCGAATCAAAAGGATAGTGTTGTTTTTTTACGAATTCATTCTCGAATGACACATCTTAAGTTTAGGTTGGGATTGTTGTTTTAACATACATAAAAATATTCTCAACATACATTAAAATCTTTTCAGCATACATGGTCTTATTCTCAGCATACATTACCGTTTTAACATACAAATTGCTGAAAAACATACACAAGTCTGATAAACATACTTATGGCTAATGAATATACAAATTTACGAGTACAAATTACATGTACTGCAGCTCCTTTTACAATAGATACTTCCTGTGGATCTTCTTCTCCTGAAGATTCTAGTACTCGAGCTCCAATACGGCTATTACAAGAACTTCTAAGCAACTAAGGTAACTGCAACTAAGGTACTGGAAGCACAAAAACATCTAGCTCCTATACTAACGTAAAGCCGCGATTTTTGCGACATGTCGTTATAATCGAATTTCGAATTTAACGACATGTCGCTCCAATGTTAAAAGATTGGATTTTTTTTTTCAATTCGATTTTAACGACATGTCGTAGAAATCGCGCCTTTACGTTAGTTGCTCCGATACTTGAATCATCAGTAAAAGAAGCTGCACTAGAAGTATTTCCAGTACGAGGAGCAGCAGAATATATAGCTCGTGTTCAAGTAGCTCCGATACTGGAAGCTCCAGTGGAAGTGTTTCCAGTAAAAGTAGCTCAGGGACTAAAAGCTCCATGAGAGGTAGCTTCATTAAATGTAGTTCCAGTTCAAGAAGCTCCCATACGGGAAGCTCCAGGAGGTATTTCCAGTACGAGGAGCAGTTAAAAATTAACATATGTTTGTAAGCATTTAGTATGTTATTCAGCAAATTTGTATGTTAATCAGGTATGTATGTTGTGAAAAAATTTATGTATGGTAAAAAGATTTTAATGTATGTTAAGAAGATTTGTATGTATGTTAGTAATGTGGACCCGTTTAGGTTTAGGTTCAATTAACCTGATTCCACCAAATAAAGAATTTTAAAACGAAAGTTTTAATCTTTTTTACACGACCGGAAAGCTTGAAAAGCCGAAATCATTTTATCACTTGCTGGACCTAAATACTAATTTAAAGCTGAAATGACTTCCTCATGTTTTTGGTCGAAAAGTAAATTTAGTTTCGTCACGAATTTCAATTAAAACCATTTCCAAGCCAGACAATTTTTCTTCCAAATAAAAATTTACCATTGACCTCCCACTCTTAAGGACTCGATTATTCCTCGTTAATTTTTTTACAGTTAGAATTTTAGTCAAATATACAGGTTAAATAACGATGCTTGTTGCTTTTAAATAATTTTCTGTGTACTGCTTTTCACCGAACGGGCGTACTGGACCGGCCCGTACCTAAAAAATGACGGAAAAAAATCATCGGATCGAGCTCCCCGATGTTCAAACATCCGGAAGGAATAACGATGAAAAAATATTTTTAAACACTTGATAACACTATTGGGCTTCAGCGGAAAATTTTTTTTTAGATTCAGTAACTTTTTTCAGATCAAGTTTAAGGACACCTGAACATTGTGATAATTTAAAAAAAAAGCGTTTTTTTATCCTTTTTGGCAGTTTTTTTTGATGCTGGACGTCTACGATTTCCTTTTTTTCCGTCTGAAGGCTTGATGTCGCCTCACTTTCAAAAAGTTTCGAATTTTCGCTCGATTGCTCTTTCAGGTTAAATTGGCTTAAAATCTGATCTTCGTCATCGAAAAAAAATTGCCATCGAACAGGGTTAACTTGTCCAATTGACATCCAACGTTTTTACTTCCTCGATATACTTCCCTAAGGAATATTTTTTAAACTTATCAGTGTACTTTATGGTGAAATTTATTTAAAAGTTTGTTAAGCGTTTACTTGTGGAATCTATCCAAAAAAAAATAAAAAAAAATTCAAACTTTCGAAATCAAGTACATCAAGCAATTTATGGATACATTGAAAATCTCATCTTTCTGAGGTGCTGAGGTAATTTCTTAAGATATTGAGTTCTTTGAGTGCTAAATAAATCGAATATTTTAAAATCCATTTTCTTGATTTTTTATTCAAAAAAAAATAATTATTTCCGATTTTTTTATATTATCCTATTCAGTAGTTTAGCTTCTTCCGTTTTTTCAATTAGAACCATAAATTCGTATTCAATGATCAAAATTTCAACTCACTCAACCCAATGATGACTCAATAACAAGATTAATTAAGAAATAAATTTTTTTATTGAAAAAATAAATCTTTTTTATAAAAATAAAATTTGACAAAAAATTCTCGAATGCGTAACAAAAAATAAACAAATTTCGATGATTTTTTCTTTGAATTTAAACTTTAGTCGTATCTCTTAAATTACAATATTTCTAAAAAAATTTGAAAATTTTTGTTTTAAAAAAGAAAAAAAACGACTTAATCGTTTCCAAAACTTACTTGTAAAATTTTAATCCTTGAGTCCAAAAGTTTAATTTTGGCATCTTTTTGATTAATTAAATCTTGCATGTACTTTATTTTGGCATCTTTTGTCTCTGACACTTGTTTCTTAAATTAAAAATAATAAACCTTTTGAGTGTTATGATTTCATCTTTATGAATGTTTACCCTCAAATTTTTTAAATCATGCTCAATGATATCAACCTTATTAACATAATCTCCATTTTTACATAATTCTAATATTTTATCCAAACCTTCAATGATCATTCGATTGTCAAAGCACTTTGAGTTTAATGCATTCAAAAATTCTTGTTCAATTATTTCTTCAGTGTAGGTGATTTTTTCAATTTCTGGTAGACTTGATATGATTAAATCGGTTGGTGCTTTGGTTAGAGTAGGTAGTCCAAGCATGTCTGTAGATAGGCCACGATTTTCTTCGACTAAATTAATAATATCGGATTCGATATGTTTGTGTGACGGATTTTTATGTTTAAGTGCTTGTTCGGACTGAGATATTACAGGCACTGTTTTTTCTTCGATTATATTCGCGCTTGATATACTCGAATCGGATTCGTTTGGACATTTAAGATTTATTTTTGAAGTGCTTGCTGATGCTGAATTTTGATTCTGGTTCAATCGTCTCTTTCCGTACTCGATTAAAATTCTCTTCAAAAAAGGAAATTTAAAAATCGAGTAATCTTGAAAACTTATTTTGTTTTTTACCTCTGCATCAGGGTAATCTTTGACTGCGGATAAAACATCCTCTTTTGATAATGAAAAAAGTTCAGCATAGCCAACAGACCTTACATCGGCTGTCCGTCGGTTCGACGCACCTTCTATGTTCAAAATTCCAATCTCCCCAAAAAAGTCTCCCGAGTACATTTTAGTCAAAACATTACCGGTATCGCTATATTTTGAAAATTAACAAAAAAATCGAAATTTTTATCAGGTTAAATAAAATACCCAATGACTTCAAGAACACCATCTGCAATTATAAACATTTCTCTAGCTACTTCTCCTTTTCGACAAATCATATCACCGGGCGTGAATATATATGCACGCATTTTGAGTACTAAGTCATGTAAAAATTCTGGTTGACATTCTTGGAATATTGTAACTTTACGTAGAGTTTCTAGGTTGACATGTAAAGCTAATTCGGTTTTTAGCTTGTCTGGAAGTAGGCCAATTGAGTGTATGTCACCTGCACCGTTCATTCGACCTCTTTTTGAACAAAATAAATTAATTTTTTTTGTATTTTTTGAAAGATTTTTTATTACCTTGACCAAGAATAGTCGTACCATCGTTGAACCCTTTTTTGCATCTCTGTGGGAACATTATGATTTCTCATGTACTGTTTTGCACCATCTAAAAGTCTTTCAAATTCGACTCGATTTGCATTTCTATTTGTTATAACATTTCCAACTTGACCTTAACAAAAAAATTGAATAGCCCAAATAAATGAGTGTAAAAAAAAGCTTATGAAGAACTTACCAACAATTAAGGCAATAACAAATACAGCCAAATAATGTACAGCAATTGAAAATAAATACCTTTTGAATATTGTAATGGTAAATTGATGATAAAACAAATTTAAATATAAATGGGCTTTTTTCTAAGCCAATAAAATCCTTTCAGTAAAAAAAACAGATATTATTTGTTTTATCAACAACTTACCGAAAATTACTCATCTCTTTGAGCCATCTAAAAAAATAAAAAAAACCAAATCAGAATGTTTCTTTTTTCAAAGGATTTTATTGAGATATCAAAGCCTTGATAAGTAAAAAAAGAAAAGTTGAAAAACTTACTGCCAATTTGTCTCAGGTGGGGGTAAATCTCCAATTGTAGTCAATGTTAATGTACTCCAATATAGACATCTCAAATACATTCGAGGCAATAAGGCAAACTCGTCAACAGGCTCTGGGTACGACCAGTGTCCTTTAAAACCCTCGGCTTTCGAAATAAGAAAATAAAAACCAGCAAACCAGTGTCCCAATAGAAATAGTATGTGTGTCAAATTGGTCACTCTCCAAACATTTGGGTAAAGTGTTCGACTTTCAGTTATGTAATAAAGTTGAGATGAGCGATAAAGTTTAAAAAATCTTGGAAATCGAAGCATTGGTATGCTATAACCATACCACAATTGTAGCAACTCCAAAGGTGCCAACGAGAAAATGTCAAGCAAAAATTTGCTTGATTTGACATAATTGAGCGCTAATTTTTTAGAATCGTAAACAAGAAGTCCTTGTTCAAGGTAACCGGTTCGAAAGTGTACAAATACATCTAAAAGATAAATTGTGTCCGACATTAAATCGGCTATTTTCCAATAGGAGCTAAACATTGTTTGTAAATTTTCAAACGATTGTCTTGCTATTATTAACCACATATTATACAATATACATATATTTAATATAATTAACCATATAAACATGCAATTATCATCGGGACTGAGAACAAAAAAATTGCATTTTAACAATAACTTTTGATAGTAGAATTTGAGTATAGACGATTGTTTCAAAGATGATTCCGAAGATGAACGCGATGAGCCTATTGAAAATTTTTTATTCTTCCGATTAAACAAATAAGTGAATTTTTCTTGTTCTGTTTTAACTTGTTTTGTAACAATTGGTACTAAAATGTTATCGTTATTTTCTTCGTGTGATGCTATAGATTTTTTTGGCAGTAAATTCTTTATTTCGTCTGGTTTCAAACGTAATCCATTTGAATTTGCCAAAGTTGCTTTTCTAGATCGTCTATTCGACACTGGTGTGCCATTATCAGTTGTATTTTCATTAACTTGATGACTACGAGTTGAGAATTTTTTCAAAAATGAATCTTGTCTATAAAATTCATTTTCACTTTGTTGACGTCTCATGTGTTTCTCAAGTTCTTCATTGTACAATTTTAATTGTTTACATTTGGACGATGCCGAAACAAGTTGATTTATAGAAACGTAACTTGTACAATTTTCGGATTTTTTTAAACGTTTGTTATCCTCGTTTGCGTCCGATAACTCTCTGTAAGATGGAGATATGTTTAACTTTGAGTTTGTGTTTAGTGAATCGTTTATGGAATTTGCCGATGACGCATCCATTTTTTGTTATTTCGTATTTTTTTATTCCATTTGTCGAAAAAAAAAACAAAAAAAAATCTCTAAAAAAATTAAAAAAATTTTTTTTTTTTTAACATAACTGTTTTCAATGAAAACTTTGAATCGAAATGGCAATGAAGGTTGATTATTTTCAATTAGTCAAGGAATCTTCTTGTGCTTGTCAAAATGTCGATGAAGAAATTTTTCTATTTTTTGACACATAATTATATTTAGTTCAGAATCTAAGCGAAGCGTAAAATACGCAAATTCTTCTTCTTTTTTTGTGTTAACTTTTTGATTGATTAAAAAAAGAGAGAGAGAGAAAAAAGTCTCGTTAAGTCAGTACCCTTGGGTATCTACGATTAACAGTGAAATAGATTATTACAAGAAAACAACAAAATTATTATTGTCTTGATTTTGAATTAAGACATCAGTTTCTTGTTGAACCAGGATGCCAAAAGGGAAATAGAATTTTTTTGAAAAAAAAAACTTTAGTGAATATTTATCATTTATCTAATCATAAGTCTCATTATTCATCCAAAAATCTAAAGTATTGCATGATTATTAGAAAAAATTTATCATACAACTTAATTAGTTTATTAAGTTTGCAAAAACCTTGCGGCTGTATATAAGTGCTTTTTGATATATTCTTCAATTGAAAAATGGATTTTCGATACTGTATATTCTTGATATTTATCGGAAAATTATCAAATTGATTTTTTAAGGGTTACGAATATACGCTAAATATACTTTTACGTACAAATTTTTAATCAAGTCCATAATTCCGATTTGAAATATTCAAAAAAAATGATTCTTAAATGTTGCTTGCAAACTCGGTTAATGATCTCCGACAAGACATATTTTTTGATATAAAATATGGTTCTTAAAAATGTCGGAAATTGAATTTAGAAGCTAATTATTGAAACATATTTTTGAAAAAAGATTTCATTTTTATAAAATAATACTAAAATATAGAATGCCATTTTCCAGGAATCGTATAGGGGGTCACGATTAGGTCTAGGACTTAACTAAGATCTTCCACCCAAAATTTACTTACCGTGAACGCTCTCAGGCTTAAAGTGGAAAAATCATTTTTTGAAGCTTGGGTCTACAGTCGAGTCGCTTTAATCCGAACCAGGTTAATCCGAATTTTTAGGAATTTTGGTTAAAATTTGTCTCCCATTCAGATGCATGTAAATTAAGGCGTTTAATCCGAACTTAATTTTTACAGTCCCAAGAAGTTCGGATTAACGCGTCTGCGCTGTAATATGCTTTTGACCCTAATTTTTTTGACTCTTTTAGCTCAGATTAGAATTATTTCAAGACCAGGGACATTTACAAGTCATCTGAATTATGAGAAATTCTTTTCAGTAAAAAATCTTTTAAATGAGAGTTTCAGTTTCAGATTTCAATTATTTTTTAATTCTACTAGCTTTAAATTAAGAATAAAAACTTGACTACATTACCAAAAAATTGGTTTGGACCTTCAGAAACATCAAATTCAGTAATTTAGTTTTCTGCTTGGGGAAAAAAAATGATTAAAAATTTGAAGTCAAATGTTTTACTACACCTGGGTTAAAAATAGCCTTTCTGCACTAAACCTCAGGGACATTTTACTTTATCATTTAGGAAATGCAGTCGATCGTCCAAGTTTTGTTCAACTTCTATGTTGCTCTTATCAAACGGAAGGTCTAACTTGGTATAAAAATTATACCGTAAAACCCTTTTATGTAAAGTATATCTTAAATGTAACTAGAGCTTGTTCTACGACAAAGAACAATTATGGATCAGATACTGTTCTTGTTAAGAATTTAAATGGGATTGATTTAGACTTCACTGAATTTTACAAAACCTGAGAAATGATACAGTGTATTCAAGGCTTCGTTTTATTTTAAAACTTCTTTGGGTGCAATTCCCACTCAAAACTAAAGTATTTTTTAATAGAATCTCGACTGCACAAACCGTTAAATATTCAATTACACAATTTTAATGAAAGAATATTCAAAATAAAATTAAAGACTATCAATATCAAAACACTGAATTTTAAAGTTTAAGTAATACTTATAAATAAACATGTCTCAACACTTTTAGTCAAAAAAGAAAAAGATTGAAAAATTTGCTTTTTAATGATTACAAAATTAAAAAAATAAACATGAAGAAACAATTAATATCCAAAATTTGTGATTGACAAGTTTTATCAATGGCAAAGGGTAATAACTTAATAGAATTAAAAAAAAACGAGGCTACTATCTGTTAGCAGTGTCTTAAAATTGTATTTATTTAAGACCCCATTTTAAGATGATCCAATTCATTGTCTAATCAAAACAAAACAAAAATCGATAAAATAAAAAATCTTGTTGATACATCTTACATTTTACAGGGTTTACTGAATACAAGTCTCAAATTTAATTATTATAAAATCCTTTTAAGATTTCATTGAATTTTTTTTCAAAGTCAAAACGACGCCATTTAGCTACAGCCAACAAAAAAGAAGATAACTTTTTACTTTGATTTTGATTAAAAGCTTAGTACCTTGTGTAAAATTGATAATTTTTTTTTGTTTGTCTCAAGATATTTTATCTGTGATGAGCTTCAAATCAAAAAAATTTCTTTATTATGAATAATTAAAAGATAATCGAATGATTTTTAGTTTAAGTAACCAAACTAAAAATCTATTTTCTGTTGAAATTGATTAAAAAAAAATTTAAATCAATTGAGTCTAATGAGTAAAAGAATACAAGTAATTTTGTTTGTTTGTTTAGTAATCTGTTATTATTTTTAGAGGAATAGTTACTTCTAATTATTGACTATGCGTCATTGCCGAAAACCTTCATTTCGAAACAAAGAACGAAAATTTTTTTTGTCATTTCTACAATTCCTTAAATTGGAATCTTCAAGTTAAAAAGTCATTATGATTTTACCTAGAGGCTTTCTTATATTAATTAATTTTATAGAATTTATATGATATTCGGATCCAAATGCTATTTAGCCTAAATCCAAAACTGATACTATTTTTAATTAAGGTTCTCTGGTCTATTTACTGTAAATTGATGTTAAATTATTTAGATGTTATGAAAATAATGTTTATGAAATTGATGTTAAAACCTTTTTAAGGAAAATAATGTCAAAAAAAATTTCAAGAAAAAGATGTCAAAAAAAGTGATGTTATTTTTATTTTTTTAAATTTAAGAAAAAAAAGAACTCTTGTTTAGCATTTGTACTACTCACGTTTAAAATTGGGTCGGAAACCAAGCGAGACGCCCAAAGAGGATGAATAATTCAACTTGGAATTGATTTCGACCTATAACAGAAACTCAGCTGAAGTCAAACATTTTATGCTAGCTCGGTGTCAATTTATAAGGTACCGTTCACCCTCTCTATTTGTACCCAGAAAATTTGACCTTTAACATAAGGTTTCTACAAAAACATTTTTCCACTTTACAGTCGGAAAATACCTCATTCTAACTGATTCAGTCTTATCTTTAAAATAAGGTACCGTAATCCCCCGCAAGGCTCCCCATGGGGGAAGTCAGGTTTAGACCCTCAGTTTCGGTTTTCGAAAAAGTTCAATTTTTAAAAAAATGATATAAGCAAATAGTTTTACAGTGGTGGCAAAGGTTTTGTAACAGTCCGTCACCTAACGTCAGATGACGTCAGGTTACGTCATTCGTCAGGTAACGTCAGCTGACGTCACCATAAAGTATCCAAATCAGAGTTTGGTAAACTCAAGCTGCAAATGACGTCAGGTGACGTCAGCTGAATTTCGTCGACAATCAGATGACGTCAGGTTACGTCATTCGTCAGGTAACGTCACCTGACGTCATTTGCAACTTGAGTTAACCAAACTCTGATTTGGATACTTTATGGTGGCGTCATCTGACGTCAGGTGACGTCAGCTTACAAAATTTAAAAGTTGTCATCTGACTTTAGGTGACGTTAGGTGACGGACTGTTACAAAACCTTTGCCACCACTGTAACTTAACTGTTAGAAGTAAGCCATTTTTTTTCTTGTCAAATATTCCCATTTTGATGCTAATGACGTGCATTGGGGAGGGGGGATTGTGCGGGGGATTACGGTATTAGAAATCTAACTCAATACTTCACCAATCATTATATTTAAAAAAATTACAGGGTACACTTATTAGTATTAATTTGACTAAAAAGATAGAAGTTTTTTTATTGTGTCAAGTACTGACTTAACACAATATCTGTCAAATACTGACGAAACCGAAATTTCAGGTACCTAAAGTACGGATTTTTATCCCGTTACGAGGTACCTGAAATACGGAATCAGTCCTCTAGAACAATTCCCTAAACTACTTAACGGAACAAGGAAAACGGAATAAAAAAAAATGTAATAAATTTGACCCTTTGAGCCGTCTGACTATTTTTATACTACAGTACATTTCTGAAATAAGTTGACATGTTTCGGAGAATTGCTTAAGATTGAAAATTTTTTTTTTAATGCGCAAGCGAATGCTCTTGAAGACCTTACGAATAAATTTCGCGTATTATATTTATTTAAATAACAAAAATAATAATACGTAGAACAAAAATACTTAGTTTAACGTAAAGGCGCGATTTTTGCGACATGTCGTTAAAATCGAATTGAAAAAAAAATGCCCATCTTTTAACATTGAGCGACATGTCGTTAAATTCGAAATTCGATTATAACGACATGTCGCAAAAATCGCGCCTTTACGTTAGTATCAATTTTATTTAATTAGTACAATACAACTAAATTATGTCAAATATATTTGAGTCAGTATCTTTTTTATTTTTACAGTAACTATTTTATTTTAATTAAATCAATTATACTATATTTAGTTTTTGTTTCAAAAACTGATTAAAGATCTTCAAACGACGATTCCGACGCCATTATCGATCGAGTATTAGTAGTTCTGCAACTTATCTGCAACTCGAAAAATCGAGTAGATCCTTTACGCTATAGAAGTTTTTTGAAAGCACAATTGGCTTGAAATTCCATCATTCATCCAATCTCGGCTTGAAATTTTCATTTTTGAGTAGCTTAGATTAATGGTTGGGGAAGACTATTCCACTCATCAACGGCTCGCTTTGTAAAAAAAACTAAAACGAATAAATTTGATCTTGATTATTCTAAAGGTTTAATATAGATTGTTACTGTTTGACAAACTTAGCTTTTAATTTGATTCCGTTTTCCTTGTTCAGTAATTTAGTAAATTCCGGTTCAGTCGTTCCAGTTCTTTAATTTAGAACCATCCAATATTTAGAAAAATGCTAGATCCAGAGTTAAAGAAAACCAGAATACATTTTTCGCTAAGAATGAAAAGTTTATATGCATAGAGATAATACATATGAATAAAGCTCATGTTTTCTTTTGTATGAATTAATTTTCTTATTTCTATAAAATGTACTTCGACATTTAATAAGCGCGCCCCGAGTAGGGATGTTAAGTTATTTGTTTTTTCGCTAAACTGCAAACTTTTGTAAATAGGTAAATGATTTTGCTGACTTTTTAAACCTTAATTATCTAGACTCAAGAATTAATTTCAAGCCTTATTAAATTTAACCATCATTTTCTGGCACTGTTATTTAAAAAATAACGAAAATCAGAATAACTGAGCATCCCTGGTCCTGAGACACTCAAAAGGCCTTTATAATATTCAGTTAGCATTGATTTTGCAAATTTTCACTTCTTCAGCTTTTTTTGATTCATAGTCTTAAAAGAAAAAAAAGAAAATTTTTACCTCGGAATAAAAATGTTATTTTTTGTTGTTTTTAATTTATTATAGTACAAAGCTGAAATAAGTTAACAACATGTTTCAGAATGTTAAAACACGTGTTTGAAAATTTTCAAACATGTTTTTCTGTTTAAAAATTTTGCTGTTTTTGTTTATTTTTTTGTTAACTTATTTCAGCTTTGTACTGTATTAGGGCATACCAAAAGTTTCGATTATCGGGCATAAAGACTAAAAATTTTCATTTCCCTCTTTTGAACTTTTTACTTCTGAAAACTAACTTTTTATTTAATTTTTAACTCAAAATTTTTCACCTAATAAAAACCATTTTTCATTATCTGTTATTCCATAATTTTTTTTACCATTACTGCCTTTTAAATTTAAAACCGAATTTTCTTGATAAACTTATCAGCGTCTATTCAATTAAAAAAATCTATATACAACCCTGGTCATTCAGAACTTCCAAAAATGAACGTTCATAAACCTTCATGAACCTTCAAAAAGATGGAGAAACTACAATATTTTCTATTTCTTTAGCCATTCGACTAATCTATTTGAAACTTAATTTCCTGGTTTTTTCAAAGTCGTAATAAACCTTAAGGAGTTTCATTTTTTCGATTACATTTAACATTTTTAAGTCTAAAAACTAAATTAGAAAGAGTGCATTAAATGCTATTATGGATGTAATGTTTGGCAGTTTAATAATCAAGTTAATTTTGACTTAATTTTTTAAAATTAGACTAAAAAGAAGATAACATGAGAAATAAAAAAAAACAAAATAAAAGAAAACAAAGTTATTAAGCCAAAATAACACAGGCGAACCTCTGGGAGGTTCAGGGAACCTTGACAAACTCTTACGAACTCATGTGAACTCTTACGAACTCATGCGAACTCTTACGAACTCATGCGAACTCTTGCGAACTCTTGTGAATTCGGGTGAAACAAAAAGTCCCGAGAATGTTCATGAACTTTCATGAACGTTCATGAATGGAACACTTGAATGGCCAGCACTGTACCATTTTCGAAACTCAAAATCGAATATTCTAAAAAACATGTTCTTTATTAAAAGTTTTATTTTTTCTTGCGTTTTTCTACCTACGTTACAAGTTTTCTAAGTTCTAAGTATTCTAAGTTAAAAAACTTAGAATAACTTAGAACAACTTAGAATGTTTTTTATTTCCATTCTAAGTTAACTGATAACTTAGAATGAATATTTTTTTCCGTTCTAAGTTGATCAATAACTTAGAATTGCTTTTTTATTCGATTCTAAGTTAGAATTAATTTATTTTAGTTCTAAGTTAGAATGTTTTTTTTTCTAAGTTAATGGATAAACTAGAATGACTCTTTTTTTATTTTCAAAGTTAATGTTATGTCTTAGAACAGCCGAAAATAATAAAGATTAAAAGAATTCTACTTCGAAACTTATGTATATTATTTTTGTTTCAACAGTACGTTCTATTTATGGGCGTACTGGTAAAAGTGGCCCACTAGGCGGCCTTTGCACTAGAATAAATAAATAAATATTATTCATAAATCTGTATCATAATAAACTAATCACTGTATACTTATTTTGATTACAGAAATCTTTTGATTTACTCTTCTTTTTTTTTAAACTTTTCGACTGATTTGCGGACAAAATATCTTATTAAAGTTTAAAGACACAAAATTAAAGATTCGATGGAACAGTAAACAATGAAACTTGTAAGCTTGATGGTTTGATTTTGAATGCGAATTCAGAATTAGATCTCGAAGAATCAGTTAGAATAAATCCCAATATTTTAATAATTTGAGTGTCTGATATGAAAAATAGGGCAAAAGTTTTTTCATCCATAGTTCACAAAAGGTAAAGGAGTCGGAAGTGTTCTATTTGTATTCGAAAACAAATCTTTGTAATGTCAATGGCTTAATTATGCTTAAAGATGTAGATATTTTTTTTTTCCATTAACTTAGAAAAAAAACATTCTACTACCCTGGTCGTTCATATGTTCCAAAAATGAACGTTCAAATGTTTTCATTCGAATTCATAAGCGTTCAAAAATATTCATTGAATTCAAATGAAAACATTTGAACGTTCATTTTTGGAACATGTGAACGACCAGGGCAGTAACTTAGAACTAAAATAAATTAATTTTAACTTAGAATCGAATAAAAAAACAATTCTAAGTTATTGATCAACTTAGAACGGAAAAAAACATTCATAACCTAAACTTGTTTTAAACATAAATTCTATTTAGATTTCAAACTTTTAAGACTTAATAATTTAATTCCACTAAAAAACTTTTTTTTTAAAGAGCTTCAATCATACTTAAAACATTAGCGACAAAAAAAAATCAATTTTTTATTTTTTCTTAAAAACTCCTCATTCTTGGTTTAGACTTTTGAATGAAAAAAATGCTAATTTTGACACTTTAGAACATAACTTCCATCAGTTCATTATTTAATAACTAATTAAATTAGTGATAAGCGGACGAATGATGAGTCATGAAAGACCACCTAGGCGTTTTTAAATATTTTCCAAACACGAAATGATTAATATATGAATTCTTTTATTCTTTAAATCCGTCTCTCTCTTTTCTTATCCGTTAGCTATTATTTTGTGATGAAAAGAAAATATTTGTACTACACAACACTTTTTTTGTTTGTTTGCTGTTTTGTCATTTCATTCCTATTTCAAAGAGATAGAGAAATGAATTTTATTGGTTAATATTTTTATTTTAGTTTAAAAAAATAAGGAAAAAAAATCCAACATGTCAAACCAAAAAATAAATGATTTAGTTACATTTCCGGAAATTAACTTGTCACATGATATCATATGATATTATATTATCTCATCTGATTTCATCTGGTATAATCTGATATCAGTTTGCATCAGTATTCGTTGGAAATTAATAATGTTTGTAATTCTCTTACTGATATCACCTGATATCATATGATTTAAACTGACCATTGCAAGTGCGTAAAGTCCTCAATCTGTGGTTCCTTTCTACTGGAAAATTCGTACATGTGTACATGTTAAAAATCTGGAGCCATCATATAAACGTTTTAAAACAGGTTTAATAATATAAAGATAGTGATTCTGATTATTCAAACTATCATATTAGGGTGACTCATAAAATTTCGCGTATTTTAGATTATTGATTCTAGCTCTTATGTAATCTCATAACTTTAATTCATAAATTCATATAACTTTAATTAGATTTGACAAAATTGAACGCTCTTCAAGATGACCAGTTTAAATTTTAAAATTTTTGATTCCAAGTATTGATGAAAATTTTGAAATTTTGCTGTTACGTCATTATTGGAAAAAAGGCCTCGGAGCAACAGCAGCAACCCTCGAAATGTAGAAAATGAGAATGTCCTTAAAGTATGAACTGCAATAAGTTTAAAAGTGGTAATACTGGCCTTTGAAGGAAGAAGGGATCTGGAAGACAAGTGAATTTCAGCGATAGAGAGTAACCGCCAGGTTAGTACTCGTGAATTATCAGGTGACCTTAACGCTTCACAGTCGACCATATTTCTTCACCTTAAGTTGATCCATAAAGTTAATAGACGCTGCCGAGTTGTTCCAACGATTTGACACCTTTTAATATTCGTATCGAAATCTGTAGAAAAATCCTCTTGATGAACGATTTTTCAGAAGGGTAATTACTTTCGATGAGAAATGGATCTATTTTTGAAACGAATGTATGCTTCACTTGAAGCAGATACCCTTCTTTGATAAACCGAAAGCTTGATTTGTTTCTTCAAGATAACGCAAAACCACATACCGCTCGAAAAAACATGGAAAAAATTGAAGAGCTCGAAGTGATTGAAATTTTCCCTCATCTAGCATATAGTCCAAACCTTTCCCCTTCTGATTATCACCTTTTTCGCTCTATGGCTCATTTCCTTAGAGTGCGAAATTTTTCTAACCAAGACTAAGTTGAGGCTGGGTGCCTTGAGTTTCTTAGTAATTAATTCTGTTTCGTAATTTATAATTTATACGCATTATTTTGATTCTCCTCAAAATAGGGATCCGAAAAAAGATTCTTTTTTTTGGTTTATCTCTCTTTTCAGTATTAAGCGACAGAACATAATAAACAAAAAATAGGTTGCCTTGATCTAGATACATTTTTACAGCAAGAATACCGTAAATATTTGCTTTTTGACGCGGCACTAAAATCCCGAAAACTTGTCTTTTTTTGCCTGGAAAAAAACAATTTTGCCTAAGAAAAAAACTTTAATCTTACATTTTCTTGTTCGTGAAGATTCTTAAACCAAAATTTAATGATTCAAAAAATTTGTCGGAAAAAAAGCAAATTTTATTTTAAAAGAAACTGAAAAGCTTTATTACTACTCTGCTTTTTGTTATTTATATTAACGATATGTTAGAGCTTGTCCAAAACAATGTGAAGCGTATGCCGATGATACAAAGATCTTATCGATAATCAAAAACTTCAACTCGATTATTATGTTACAGTCAGACAAAGATAGAGTTTGCAAGTGGTCAAAGGACTGGTCAACTCAGCTTAATGTAGAAAAATGTAAAGTTGTTCATATTGGTTCTAACAATACAAAGTTTGATTATTCAATTGACTTTAAACCATTAAGTAAGTCAGAGTGTGAAAGAGATCTGGGAATTTATATACAAAAAGATCTAAAATGGGACACACAAGTAAGAAATGCTACGGCTAAGGCAAACTGGATGTTGGGTATAATTAGGAAAGTTTTTAAGTGTCCTTGTAGTGAGACTATCAAGTTATTGTATTGTTCAATGGTTAGACCGCATTTAGAGTACGCTGTTAGCTCTTGGTGCCCATATTTGGAAAAAGACATAAATGAGTTAGAGAAAGTACAACGTAGAGCAACTAAGCTGATACCAGAACTACGTGATGTGGATTATCAAGAGCGTCTGACTAGTTTACAGCTAACTGATCTCAGCACAAAAAGATTAAGGGGTGACCTTATTCAAATGTACAAAGTGGTTAATAGATACGAGAATATTGATTTTATTAAAGGGATTAATTACTTACAGTCTAAACACAAGATCCGCAGGTAGAAGATATGAACTGAGAAGTAATAGTCGTTGTTTAACACGTGAACAAGTAAAAAATTGTCTTCCTAGATTTTTACAAATAGAGTTTTGAATGGGTGGAACAAACTTCCGGTTGTAAGTGCAAAGAACCTGAATTGTTTCAAAGCGAAGCTTGATGTTTGGATGTCGAAACATAAAGAAGCGACTGCTACAGCTCTTTAGGTTATGCTTGGATAACCTCCAAGTTGCAGTTTAAACTACTACTACTACTACTACTACTACTACTGGGTCATTTCGCTAAAACAGATTAGTTAGTGTAAGAAGAAGCGGGGTAGACCAGTCTTGAGCGTCGTAATTTTACAACTTTTAAAATCTTAAATCATTTGCATTGTAAAAAATCAAAAACTTTGTTTTAATAGTTAAATTTCAAATTTTTAATGCCGCACTTATTTCCGAATTTAAATTAAAAATTTTTGTTTTTCGAAATTAAACTCCGCTCATAAACCCAAGGCCTAAAAATAAGTAAAAAAATAAATTTGTCTAATGCTCGTCTTTAGTTTTTTTTTAATGGCCTAGCTAAAAATAATGTTGAAAATGTTATGCTTTAAACTTTTATTTTAAGCTAATCAAACATGGGAAAGATGGGAGCTTATAGATGGGCTAAAAATTACTTTTTGAGTTGAAGTGCATGCACTTCATAGCAAGGTATTACGGTAAAAATACTTTCCGGAGCTAGTATTTTAAAAAGTCCTTTTTCGTCAGATGGTATCCTTTTTAAACACGTGTTCCAAACGCAACATTACATTTTTGAAATAATCACTGTAATGAAAATTTCAATCGAAAAAATATATTCTGTTTAAAATTACTTGAAACGATCAGCTTATATGAACATGATTATTCATTTTATTAACAATATAAACTTGAAGAGTTTTGATGAAAATTTTAAAAAGAAACGAAAGTGATTATTCGAGCGATTTTAATTTAAAGTTGAAAATTGAGCTTATTATTCGAATGAATAGATTTTTTAGATAATCAGAGAGAACAACTTTTCACTAACTCGAATTTCTTTTTGCTTCCGAAACTGTAGAGTACAAGCCTTTTTTTTGGGTATTTATTCAATAATTTTCAAAAGTTTTTACATCAAAGATTAAATTTAGAATTTTAAAGAGCTGTGTTTTTTTTGTTAGCTTATTCGACTGGTAAATTAACAAAAAATAAACTTGATTCACTCGGGAAATAAAGTCTCCTTGATTACTAGATCCAGATGGGTTCATATTCATACTTGTTCTCAACAGCAACAAAAAATAATTAAAACTTTTAAAATTCCACTCAAAAAATAAATTTTTTTTTGTTAATGAGAAAAAAAAGCCTCTGATGATTTTAATCTAAATAATTTAATTTCGAAACAAATTGACAAAGTTTTTTTTTTTACAAAATTCTTCAATCAAATATCGATTATGTTATTTTATTCGATGTTTTTAAAATCTTCATGATCATTAATAATTGATTAGTCAAACATGTTAGTCTACACAATTTAAAAATAAATTATTTTAACTCAAGTACAGATGAATTCACAGGTTTACATTAATAGTTTTATTACATATTGATTTTAAAATAATTTTTGGAAACAAATTAAAATATCTCATGGAGTTTTTGTTATTTAATTCAACTTCTGGCACCTTTTTGATAAATTGAATTTTCTTGAACTTGGCTAATACAGATCCTTGTGTAGATGTAAAGCAATCCAAGCTTCCAGTTTTTAAACCTGAAAAAGGGTCTAGACATCATCTACTGGTGTAACAGAAATTATTTGGAAAAAGTTCAAAGTTATTAATTTATTGAACACAAGATTTAACACAGATGCCAATAAAAAAAATGAACGCACTCGAAAATAACAGTGAACAGACGTATTAATCGATGTTTTTTTAGATTGAGGCAACGAGGATAAACAAGGTCTAAACAAAGTCTCTGAAAAGAGTAAAGCCAATTGACGAATTAACAATATGAAAATAAGAACCAAAGCTTACGAGAACAGCTTTGTTCAAAGAGCATGAATATTTCTATTTATTAAAATGTACTCTAACAAAAGAATAGACAATAAATTATTAAAAAGTCAATCTTTTAAAATGAAATTTCACTTTTATTAATAAAATCTATATAATACATATAAAGAGACCTATTTTTCTAAAATATTTTTAAAATTTACGTTACTTTACGTAAGTTTAACTTAATTTTTTATGCAATAAAATCACATATTTTTAATAAAATAAAAGAGCTTAACTTTAAATGCTTTTAAATATACAGTGGTTCTTACGAAAATGTAAGGTTCTGTTCCAAAAAAGGGTTTCGTTCCAAATAAGGGTTCCGTTCCAGGTAAAAGTTCTGTTCCAAGTAACCGTTCCCAATAACGAAATAAAATTGATGATTTATTGGCAAACAATATTGGAACGAAGAAAAAAAAAGATTCAATTTAAAAAAATAAAAAGATACCTTTATTTGGAACGGAACCATTACGGAACTGACGGAACTTTATTAAATCCCCGTTCCTTTTTTGGAACGATTTCGAACGGGACGTTACATTTTCGCAAGAACCACTGTAGATGTCGTCAAGTGGTGACTTGACTTGAATTTTTTTAAATTTTCCTTGACTTTTAGGAGTAAAGACTTGAAATTTTTCCATGAAAAAATGCTTTAAACTATAAAAAAAACGATTTCTTTTCAAAGTATTTTATACGCTCTTCCGGATTTTCGAGATTAAAAGCGATTCCATATGTTAAAATTTGTAGGAAAACGTCTTTTAAAAATCTCAAGTCAAGTCATGACTTGACTTTAGCTGTAAAAAATAAAATCAAGTCAAGTCATGCCTTTACTTTTGCTTTAAAAAATAAATTCAAGTCAAGTCGTGACTTTGACTTGACTTGAGACTTGAGGAACAACTCTGATACACTTATTTTATCTTGATTCAGAAAGAAAAAAACAAAGATCTTCTACTCGAAAATAAAGTTTTAATTAATAATTCTTTTCTCCGCAATTATTGCGGAGCGGGTCAACTAGTAATATAAAAAGAGACCTCTCTTTATAAAATATCTTTAAAAATAAGATAAATAGATAAAAATAAGGTAAAATAGCCAATAAAATTCAATTCCAGAAAAAAAAGACTTTTGAAATTACGGATATTAAAATAACTTAATATTATTTTATAGCCAATTAAATAACCTTTTTTTCTTTATTTTTTTCTAATAATAAATTATAAATAAAATTTAAAAATATCCATTTTATTAAAAAAAGGTTACCAAAGAGTTTAGCTCCAATTTACAACCAATTTACCAAGCCTTCTCTCCCGACCTAACAAGGTTTGGCGCATAAAACAGGTAATTCACATGTTTATCCAGACTTTTTTTTTTCAAAAATATAAATAAGCATCAGAATTTCGCTATGACAAGCATTAAAAACAAAAATCAGATTGTATTTTTTGTCATCCTATTAATGGTCACCAGGATTAGTTTTTGAATGCAAATTGAACACTTCCAGCTTCTTAGCTTTTTACGATCTATTGAATTGAAAAGAACCTTATGTACCATTGTTCATATTAGACACTCAATCTATTACAATAAATTTAGTATTTGGATATCTTCTGATAGTTTCTCTGAGATCTAATTTTCTATTTCCATTCGAAAACAAACCATGATCGTCACGGTTCAATTTCAAGAAGTCAGTTAAACCATTGAGCTTAAGAAACTTATTACAGTCAAACCTCGTTAATCCGTTTCCACTTTTATCCGTATATCTCTTTAGTTTGTATAGAAATCACAGGCTAACTGTAATTCCTATCAATAGAAAATACCTCCTTAAATCGTATCTTTTAATCCGTATGACAATTTTAATGGGGTTATTTTCATACGGATTAACGAGGTTTGACTGTATGTAAGTTATAAGGATTAGGCCATCATATGAAACCATAAATTGAAGAAAACCGAATTTTTAGCTCCTTTATACAAACAATATATCAAAGGCAAAACAGTTTTGATACCAAAAATGACATTAAATGCATCTGAAAACAAGCTACCTTTTTTATTACAAAGAAGACATTTCCCAATTCGACCTGCCTTTGCCATTACTATTAATAAGTCTTAAGGAAAAACTATAAAATATGTTGGAATATACCTTAAAAATCATGTGTTCACACACGGACAATTGTACGTCGCGATGTCAAGGGTCACAGACAAAAATAATATAAAAATTGCATTAAGCAAAAGTAAACAAACAAGAAACTTTGTAAATAAAGAAATTTTTAAAAACTACATAAATTGTAATTTTTAATCACTGTACTAAGTATGAATTCTATATTTTATTAATAGAAAATTATTTAAAATTTATACCCGCAAGTCTTGTGGGTAAAGCCGCTAGTACTAATAGATTCATAAAAGAATATTTAATTAATTAATCTTTGTCCCTCAATTTACTTTAAATTAAAAATTACCGAAAATTAAACATTAAACTTAAATATAAATTAATAATATAAGTTGATCTAACTCCTTGCTGGAAATTTCAGTGAATTAACGTAAAGGCGCGATTTCTACGACATGTCGTTATAATCGAATTTCGAATTTAACGACATGTCGTAGAAATCGCGCCTTTACGTTAAAATAAAACATGTCTAAACAAAACGAAAATACAGATTCAAACGATAGTTATCTAGGAAACACTGTTGATGATACAATCCTAGATTCTGAAGAAACTCATTGTGATAAACCAGGAGCGGGAATTGTAGCACACATACGTCTCTCACATGAAAAAGAAAGAACAGATAAATTTTGATTAAAACTTTATAATTTAACTCCTTTTATTATCTTACCCGAAAAATTGTGTAATTAAGAAAGAAATAATATAAATCTAAGCTAAAGTACATTTCTAAAATTAGTTTACTGTTTTCCCATTCTATACACGTTTAAAAACAAAATTAGAAGGTGATTGGATGAAAACTGACTCCACAATGCCATCCGTTCGTGATTTATGTCACTTAAAAAAATAAAAAGAAACAACCAAAGACGGATTTGTTAAAATCAATTTTTGACTTAGGTTACAATTGTATAACAGAAAAATCTTAATTATTAAAAGATTAATGAGAGTAGTGCATTAAAAAATGTCAGAGAAAAAAAAATTCTCTTTTGTAGATTCAAGTGTTTAACTCATGAAGATTTTTTTGTTTTTCATGCTCTGTCAAGTAAAATTTATTAATCTTAATATTACTTTTTAATTTTTTAAGACTCTCTAAAAGTGGTTTCTCCTTAACAAAAAGAAAAAACAATTTCCTTCTTTTTTTATAAAATCTTCGGAAGAATTGGATTAAAACTTCTCTGACTTCACCTAAAGATTAAAAAGTTTTTGAAAAAAAAATCGATTACCAAAAAATTACTCTTGAGAGATCCTATAGAGAGAGTCTATTTGTTATAAAATTGAATTTTGCGTTATTTTTATAAAAAAATTCTATCTATTTTGTTGGCTTATTATAAATATTTACTCAACATCTTCAAAATTAAAACAGATGGTATAAACGCGAAATCAAACGACTAATTAAATATTTTTTGTTTCAAACTAAAAAAAATCTGTTTCTCAAAATAAAAAAAACGAACTTTCAATTAGACTAAAATCGATTTTTTTTTGTTCCAAATGACAAGAGATCTATTAAATATTCTGTTTTTAAAAAAAAAAATAAAAGAAGGTTTATGTCATTCCTAAAAAAGACCGAGCAACAAAAAAAAAAGAAGAAAACTTTATTTGCATCGGAATCGTTCGTTCTTGAAAAAAAAATTTCAAAATGAAATCATTCAATTTAAAATTAGATAATTTTGAAAAAAAAAAATTTACTCAGCCAATCTTGATTGAAACATAATTCTTGAATAAATATACTTTAGATTTTTTTTTTATTTGTTTTAATTTTTTTCTATTTTGACTTTGGAAAGATTTTATTTCTCAAATGAATTATTATTTCTCAAAATACTACGACTTGACTTTAAAAATCAATCAATTTTTTTTTCTTTTATGACAAAATTAATATACCGAATGGGAAACTTAAAAATTCAATTTTTCAACATTTTTGAATTCATTAAATATTCGGAGCTCAATTTTTGGTGACCAAAAGATACATCATGAAATTTTTTTTTAATTGTTTGTTAAAAAGACTTAGGAGTGTACAGTGTCAGTCTGAACTTTTTAACCTTAGAGTCGGAGTCTGAGCTTGGGACGGAGTCTAAGTTATAGGTCTTTCCACGAAGAGAAGATGCTCTGTGTTAGATTAAGAGTCGCTTAATTTCTGACTCAGGCTCAGACTCCGCCTCTGACTCCAAAGTTAAAAAGTTCGGACTGACACTATATTTTCAGAACAACCTCAATTAGGGTGCTCAATGTAACTACGCTTCGGATAGAGCAAATAAAATTTTAGGAATAATAACTTCTGTACACATCACTAGTGAGACCGCTTATTGAGCATGGTATAAGCGTATGGAATCCTTATTATGAAGGCAATAAAAAGGAATTAGAAAAAGTCCAATGTAGAGCTGATTCCAGGTTTTAAAAAGTTAGTGTACGATGAACAGTTATCAAAATGAATATTATGTCACTAGACAAAAGAAGAAGAAGGGGTGATTTGATCCAATTTTATAAGATCGTTAAGGGTGAATTTGTTAAATGATATCAGGTATAATTCAGCAAAAAATAACTATAATTTAAGGGGTCATTCAAAAACGGTATCAAGAGAACTCATCAAGAATTGTCCGTCGCGTTACAATTACATCACAAAAAGAATAGTTAATGATTGGAATAGTTTGCCAAAGAATGTTGTTTAAGCAGTTTCGTTAAATTCTTTCAAACTTGATGAATGGTTTAATAAAAGTTAATGGGTGTTATTGCAATTAACTGCCATAGCCTCACGGCTTTACTCGACTTGTCGAGTCGCAGTTATTTTTACTACTATTACTACTTCTATTATGATCAGACATATGTACCTGTTAATTTTAATGTATTGGGTAACCCGTAAAATCAGGTTTTGGGTTCGGATAGAGTAAGGTGTACCCAAAAATTTTGGATTTAAGGTTGGATAACCTATAAAATTTAGATATAAAAATCAATAAAAATCATAAATACACTTATAGAACAGGCACCTCTTTTTCTTCTTAATTTTGAATGTAGTGACGCACAGAGTTGTTCTTCAAGTCTCAAGTCAAGTCGTGACTTGACTGGCTTGATAATCTTGAAAAATCAAGTTTCCAAATTAAACAGACTATAACATTGGATAGATGGTAAGAGATGCCTGCTTTATACAACCCTGGTAATTCATAGCTTCCAAAAATGAACGTTCAAGTGACCCTGTTCTAAAGTCTTCAAATTTTTTCATTTTTAAAAAAAAATGAAAATACATGAATGAATATGAAGCTTCATGGACTCTTGAATCTTCAAAACCTTGAATGTATGAATTAAGCTTTGAATGACCAAGGTTGTAAGTGTATTTTTGATTTTTATTCAGCGTAAAAAAATAAATAATTACGGTATACCCAAATTTTATAAGTTGCCCAAACCAGATCCATACCTGAAATCCAAAATTTATGGGAACCCCGAACCCAATACCTTAAAATAAATGGGTACATATCTCTGATTAAGATGAATCGAAAATATTTTTTGGAATTTAATTCTCTGAAATATCTTAAGATATTATTCCATGGACCCCTTTGAAATAATGTTGAAACTAATCATAAGCAGCTGTAAGAATTTATGTGTTGGATGTAGTTTAGGAAAGCATAAAAGTTAAGTTGCTGTATTGTTTCCAACTGTGTACACTGTCAGTAACTTTTTTACAAATCCAATCGTGGAACTAATTCACGGTAGCGTTTATTTCACGTGGACCAAAACAAAAGGAAATGTAATTGAAGTTAAACATGATCGCGTGTTGACTGAAATACTAAATGTAGATCCATGCTTTTTCTATTTTAAATTTTAATAAAATAGAATAAGAGGAGGAAATTAGATAAATTAAGCTGAGATATTTTCGGAAAATTGTAAAATTCGCTATTTCTGATACAGAACGGATAGCGAAAAAGAGCCCTATGCAACTGTATTCATTTGTAATCTACGCATATGAATTCTCATAAGAAAAACTGCTTTCATTAGAGTTGTCAAAAAGATATTTAATTAAATGTCGAAAACACGATTTTTCAGAAAATATAAAATCCATTTTGCAAGTTGCCTTTTTTGAGTAGCTTGCATTAGCATGGTAGTCTTAATTATCTTCGATATTTCTAAAATGAAATCTCAAAAAATTAAATCAGAATTATTCGAATGGAAAAAAAATTGTAGTCTACTTACACTTTTTTTAGGCTTAAAATCAATTAGCTAATGTTGGAATGTCACGCTAAATCATTGCGCCAAAAAGCCTATGATTTTTAAATCAAAGACTAAGTGTTAATTATTATGACTTTTAAGAGAGATTATTTTTAAGATTTAGCTGTCACATCATCACGATAATAATTATGTAATGTGAATCTAATGTAATTTGATTTGAAAAAGTGTATTTGATTTTCGTCTTAAGAATAAAATAGAAAAAAATACCTCGAGTTAAAATCTACTAAATGTGGCATGTATTTTTAATATCATAATTTTAACAAAAATGAGATTTTTCTTCTTTTTTTTTCTAAATTAAAAATTAATTATTTTCTTAAGGATTACAGGAAGAAGTAAATCCTCACTTGATAGTAAAAAGAAAAAAAAAGCTTCCATCATTTTACGTTCTTTATAATTTGTTCATTTATTTTTTTGTTGACAGGCTTGAAAAATATTTGGTTGACATTTAAAGTGCTGTTAATTTTGAGTCTTTTTTTTTCTCAAAAATAAGAGTAATTTGCAATTACATTTTTTTAATATTTTAAAAGTCAGTGATCTTGTTATTAAACATGATTACTACACTCGATTTTCTTCAAAAAAATCAAAAATCTAAAACCTACATTTTGTTCAGAATTTTCTGCTCTACAAGCTGGTTACTAATAAAATCTATGTTATAGGGTAATCCTGGGAGGAGATGTAAAAAAACTAGAAAAATACGTCTTTTTTTTGCTTCTTGGCCGAACTAAATAACAAAAAAAATTTTTTTTTTTTTTTTAAAATCATTAGAGTGTGTCAAATTTTGTGCTCTTTCAGAATCTGTATCAAACATAGAGGTAATTTTGGATAGCAATAAGCAAAAAACCAAGACACACTCCTTCAAAAGCCATGAAAGTTGGGCCCCTCTAGGTCAAAAATTTTTTTTACACACTTAAAAATCGCGTATTATAATCTATACCCATATATTTATTAAAAAATACCATAAATTTAATAAACAATTACATATATAAAATAAAAAGTAATACTTAATTAAAATTATTATCAATTTTATAATTAATTACTCAAAATTATTGATCATAGAATAAATTGATTAAAATTCGCTCTTTTTAATATAAAAACACCTTAATTAACTAATTAAGTTTGATTTCCAAGTCGTCTGAAAGCTACTTCCCCAATCCAGCCGATGAGACATTACTCGACGCCGAAGACCCAAGCAAATATTTTTCCGAAAAAAAAATGAAAACTTAGCGAAATTTCGAACGCGAAAATAAAACGTGAATATTGGTTAAAATTTTCGCTTATTTTTCGAGATTATAGAAGAAGGTTTTTCGCTTTTATTTCGAAAATTATTTTCATTTTTGTTGTTTTAAAGAGAGCTAAAATCGGTCATGGTGATAGTCAAAAGAAGCTTTGATTTAATAAAATACAATAAAAAACGTCAATGTATTAGCCTTTGTTGTTTACATAATTAGTGAGCAATTTTGATAGCAATCTTGATTTCCCACAATTTCTTATTCTACGGAAAATCTAATCTTAGGCTAAAGACAAGGCACTAAAAAACTACGTTTACGATTCAAACTTTGGACAGTTGAATTGACAGTTGAATAGATCTACAAATTTAAGGTTATTGCATCCCAAGCCTACTTGTCCATAACCAAATGATAGTAAAAAAATATTTTAATTGGATTTTTATTATAAGAACTTTAAGAAAAAAATTCTTTAAAAAACAAAGAAGACATTTGAAAAAAAAATTTCCTTGTTGCGCAATTAGAGGTATGTTAGATAAAAAACATGATGGTTCTTCATGCGCAAAAATAATTTAAGCGTCGTTTGACTTAGTGAATTTGTCATCTAGTTTCGATGATAATTAGAGTTCTCATTTTCTTAATCTGAATAAAGTAGAGCGGCGAAGGTTTTTTGATAGTAACATTAATCTTGTGTGTAATAAGCCGATGTGAAACTTAAAAAAATAAGGATTAGTAAAGTGGGATTGAAATTAACTTTAATTTACCGCTTGTAATTTTTTGCTGTTTGCAATTTTTTAAAATTAAATTATATTTTTTTGGAAATTGCATTTTGATTATATACGTTAAAAATTAACAGTGTAATATATTTCAATTACTATTGAACTTATCCTAAACAAATTTCTTTTATTTTTTTGGATACACGAGGTGATGTTTGGGTCTGTTTTTTAGCTTTTAAAAACTCCTTGCAAAAAACCAACTACATGTAGATCATTTTAATTCTCAATGTCGTCAAAAATATAAATTTAGAAAAAGTCTTAACATTTTAAAATTTTGCGGGAAATTTCAAAGGTATTATTTAAAGAAATAACGATTGTTAAACCCCTGTATTCTGAAGAAGATCATGCTAGATAAAGAAGAATAAACAAGTAAGTAATTTCTTATGTTAATTGAATAATTGACTGACAGGAGCCGCCTGTGAAATAAAAATAAAAAATAATAAATCCATCCTCAATAATTTTTAATCGTTGCGATTAAGATTTTTTTTAAACCAACAACGTGTGACTTTTTTTTGTGGAATTTGAGAAAATAAAATGATATTTTTTTCGAAAAAATTTCGCTTTTTATTCGAAATTTCAATGAAAGCGAAACTTTTCGCTTTTTTTTCGCTTTCATTCCCGCTTGGGGACATAGATAGCGAACAAATCGTCAAGACCAAGTCTAAATCAAAACCGAGAGGAGTAGCTGTGAAATACGAATTTTACTCAGAGTTCGAGAGTCTTGAGATTATCCTAAACCAGATCAACAAGGGAGAAATTCATGGTGGAATATTCGAAGACTTAAAATACCTATTAAAAATAGTATACAAATAATTATTTTATGTATCTTTAATAAATTTATGGTAATTTTTATTAAAAATATTACCTGTTTTAATAAATATATGGGATAACATTAGTATCGTCCCTTAAAAATTCCTATCAATTTAATTGAAAGAAAATTGCTCTTGTAAAATGCCGCTTCGGGGCAATTTTCACTGAAAAATTTCACAATGAGTAAAAATATACTTAGAAAGATGGAAATTCTTATATTAAATAATAAGAATCTTCAATGAAAATTTGTTTTTATTAATACATCTCTGTGATCTTTTTGAATTATTTAGGCGAACTACCGTGTGAATCTTCATGACAAAGCACAAAAAATCTGGAATTATTAATCACTCGTTTTCTTCTCTTTAGTTAACTTTAGATCTAATTAAATTTGGTTTTGGTGAATTTGAACGGCTAGAATTAATTGTAAAATCTTTAGAATTGATTGATTAAAGAAGTCAAAAAATACGCATTTTACTGTTATGGCCATTCAAATGTTCAAATTGTTTTCACATATTTATACTTTTATGAACAAATGATTTCGAAACTTTAATTATATTTGACAAAATTGAACGCTCTACAAGATGATCAGTTTAAATTTTAAAATTTTTGATTTCAAGTATTGATGAAAATTTTGAGGAAACTTTGAAATTTTGGTGCTGTTACGTCATTATTGGAAAAAAGGCCTCGGAGCAACAGCAGCAACCGTCGAAATATGTCAAGTAGAAAATGAGAATGTCCTTAAAGAAAGAACTACAAAAGCTTGGTTCAATAAGTTTAAAAGTGGTAATACTAGCCTTTGAAGGAAGAAGGGATCTGGAAGACAAGTGAATTTCAGCGGTAGAGAGTAACCGCCAGGTTAGTACTCGTGAATTATAAGGTGACCTTAACGCTTCACAGTCGACCATATTTCGTCACCTTAAGTTGATCCATAAAGTTAATAGACGCTGCCGAGTTGTTCCAACGATTTGACACCTTTTAATATTCAACGTCGTATCAAAATTCTCTTGATGAAAGATTAGTCAGAAGGAAAATTACTTGCGATGAGAAATGGATCTATTTTCGAAATACTGATGACAGAAACCAGGTGTTGGAAACATTTCAACTCGGTTGACCTCAGTTAACCATTTTTTGTATTTTGGTTAACTCGGTTAACCGCTTCAAAAAAAATGGTTAATCGTTATTAGTCGTTTACCGGAAAAGTTAACGGTTAGCAACCCTAGTTTTGACTTTCACTTGATACCTATAAATCTAAGACTGCCTTACAAATCATTTGTTCATGAAAGTTCACAAGAGGAACACGTGAATGACTGTATATGTGGGTTACGAATTTGAGATTGTTCTAGAGATGCTATACCCTAAATAAAACTTGTCTTATCTGGACAAAAAATATGTCCAATGTAAATCAAGTGTCTGCAAAAACTCTGCAAATTAATTACTAATTTAAATCTTTTTTTATGGTGTGCAGTTTTCAGAAAATTTGCATAGGTTTTGCAGACACTTGATTTACACTAGACCAATTTTGTTTCAGACAAGACAAGTTTAATTTAGGGTATATATACCCTAAAAATATTTATTTTGAATAGGTTATTCTTTGAGTACCGTAAATATTTGTTTTTTAACGCGGCACTAAAATCCCTGAAACTCGGTTTTACTGCCTCAAAAAAGATTAATTTTTCCCCAGAAAAAAAAGTTATTCTTACATTTCCTGTTCGTGAGGCTTCTTTAACCAAAAGGTAATAATTCAAGAAAGGAATTTTGCGGAAAAAAGCAAATTTTATACGCACTAAAAACCAAGTTTTCGGGATTTTAGTGCCGCGTTAAAAAACAAATATTCACGGTATCTGTTTAAAGGATTATCACCCATAAACACATCTGAAAAGTTGTTTTTAGATGCAGATAAGCACATGTTTAAATGTTCAACAAACGTTTTTAAACATTCTAACCCCGACTTGAAATGTAGGGAATTTCAAAAAAAAATTTCCTTAATTTTTAAGACTGTTGAAAGGGTTTAATCAAGTAAAGGTTTTTTAAGTGCTACAAATTTTGTTTAGATCAGAACAACCCTTAAAACAACAACTTAGAAAAAGAAAATTAACCAAAAAACTTAAAGAACGTTGTTTTCGACGAAAATAAAATGTCCTTGTAACGTAAAGAGGCCAAAAGAGGCATAAAAAATAAGATAACAAAAAGAGGCGTTCTATAACAGTTAAAATTAAAAATTTCTTTAATTTTTTGGTTTAAATCTCCGTCTGTTTATTAAGCATTAATTTTTCATCGAATCTTGATTTACTATACCATGACTTTATTTCCAGCAAATTTAACAATTTTGGAAAATAAATTAGGGCTGGTTAAACTTTTTTTTTAAACTTTGATTCTTATCTTAGAATTATCGTTATTAGCTTGAAAAAAAATGAACCTATTTTTAATACAGCGAAACTTTTTTTTTTCTTTTTTTTCTCCAAACACTCAAAATGCATATTAATTTAAAGTCATGCAATCTCTTGAGTAACATGAAGCTAATAAATTTAGTTTGTCGTGCGAAATAAAAAAGAGAATAAAACAAATTTAAGATTTAATAAAAACGAAAATTGACTTTTTTGGAAAAGAATTTAGTTTCAAAATTTGTATACTCAAGATTATTAAAAGGCTCGTTAACATTTAAAAATTAAATCAATCATAGTTTTGCTGAAAAAAATATAAACACCATTGAAAATTAAAGACTTCATAGAATAACTTGAATCATGTCTTATCGCAAAATGCGCTCTAAAATAGCCAAAAAAACAGCTTTTTGTCAAGTAATTGTATAATTATGTGGAAGCTTTACTTTTATTTGACTTGACACAAAAGTAAGATTGACGCGGATTTAAGGTTTCACACAGTACACACTCGATTTTTTTTGAACAAATATTTTCAGTAATTTATTCGGATAACCAGTTTTCGGAATAACGTGAGTAAACTTGAGTTAACCAATTTTATCAAGAATTCAACAAAGAATGCTAAAAATGTCCAGTAAAACCTCAGAACACTACAAAATGGAGTTTTGGACATATCTACAACAAGACTAAATCCAGAGAAGCAATTCCAACGCGTACTCCTATAAGGAATCATTATTGGAAAAAAAGAATTGACAAAAGACTTTAAAAGAGTTGGTGTTTCACAAATACATCGCAAAAAATTTCTAAAATTTCTAAGATAGGAAAACGATTTTATCGTTAATTTTGTGTATGGTGACAGTTTCATAATTTCAGATCATTTTTCAAAAAAAACATACAAAAAATTTTGTTTTTGATTTAAAATTTTTGTGGTTTTTGCGTAGGATTATTTAAGATCCGGTAGTAAAATGTTAGGTTTGATTGTCAAATATCAATTAACCATAATATCACTGAGTTTTATCAAAGTTAAATTTTGGGTAAAAAAAGGTTTAAACAAATACGTTTATTCGATTTTTAAAAGAAGGAATCGATCCTTGCAAAATGGTTAATTTACACAACTAGGGAATAATGCATCGTGAACGTTCACGAACGTTCGCAGAGTTAATTCGTGAACGACTAGAACTGTATACTCAAAGTACATAAATTTTTCCAAACTAAAATTTTAGTTTACTGCACTTCCACCAAACTAATGGCTTACCCGTACCGAACCGTACTCAAATCATAACCGTACCCGTACTAAAAATTCTCTAAATTTTTTATGCGTGATTATGCAATTAATTTGCAATTTTTTAATAGTAGTATTAGTAGTAGTTTAAACTGCAGCTTGGAGGTCATCCAAGCAAAACTCTAAAGAGCTGAAGCGGTCGCTTCTTTTGATTTCGACATCCAAACATCAAGCTTCGCTTTGAAACTATTCATGTTCTAAACTAGTCTAGACAAGCGTTGTGTATAATCCAAGCCACGCAGTTCTGGAATCAGCTTAGTTGCTCTTCGTTACACTTTCTCTAATTCATTTATATCTTTCTCCAAATATGGACACCAAGAACTGACAGCGTACTCAAAGTGTGGTCTAACCAATAATTTTATAGTCTCGCTCGCGTTTACCTTCAGTTCGCCTTAGCTGTCGCATTCTTAACTTGTGTGTCTCATTTTAGATCAATTTGTACATAAATACTTAAGTCTCTTTCACATTTAGACTTGCTTTTAAAGGTTTCTAGTCAATCGTATAATCAAACTCTGGATTATTATTACCAATATGAACAACTTTATACTTTTCTACATTAAGTCTTTTGACCACTTGCACACCTTATCTTTACCTGATTGTAACATAAGAATTGAGTTAAGGATTGTTGATAAGATCTTCGTGTCATCAGCATACGCTTCACAGCTGTTTTGGACAAGCTCTAACATATCGTTAATATAAATAACAAAGAGGAGGACTTTACCCAACCCGAGTTAACGTCCCCTAACACTACTCTTTGTGAACGATTTGACAAAAACGCTTTTATCCAGTTAACCAGTTCATCGACAAAACCAAAAAATCTAAGCTTGTACAAAAGTTTTCTGTGGGAGACTTCCAAGTTGAGTTTCGTTGTCGGATATTTTTTTTTATATCGGTTACTTTTATTTTAATAATATTTATTTTAAGGTTTTTATAGTTTATAGTTTATAGTTTATTTAATTCATATAAAATGCCACAATAATTGATACACACTCATAAGTGTTGTATCTGTGAATTACTTTATATTAGTTTACATCGGTATAAAAAAAAGAGAAAAAATTTAATTAAGATTAAAAAATAAAAATAAAATAAGTGTGAAATTGAAAGATAAAATAAAATAAGATATGAGGCTCGTTATGTGAGGTTATATTTTTGGAACATGGCATGATCTCATATGTGTTTTGATCCCGATCTTTGCTTCAAAATATTTACCACAATTTAGGCACTCTGTTTTAGTTTTAATTGACGTTTTAAGTACTTTTGTTTGTGCGTTATTATCGTTGGTTGTTTTTGCAAAATTTTGTAAATTTTTCTTGCTTTCGTCATCTCTTAGGATTCGGATAGTTTTTTGTACTATACTATCGTTGTATGTGTTCGTTTTAGCCGGTTTTGTTTTGAAGCAAAAATCAGAGTTAGATCTGTCGGTGTTTCGGTATTTTATAGACACTTCGTTATTCCGGTCGTTTGATACTTTTTTAAGGCTCATTGTTTCGATTCGTTCAACAGCATCAACTAGATTGTACTTTTCAAGTGCCTCGTTTTTATTTATACCAATGATTCTCAGGATTCGTCTTTTAAAAAAAATTGAATTAAAACAAACCCTGCTTATAAGTATTCTTTGCAAAATTTTTTGAAAATATGTTTTCTTTAAGTATTCTTGAATACAAAATTTTAAAAAAATGTATTTTTTGTCCTCTGAAGAATACATGAAATACACAAAGAATGCATATAAGTATTCCAGAATACATACCTATGTATTCTCGAAGTATTCTCGATATATTCCAGAATACATGGCCAAAACCTACGTTTGTGGGATCCATTGTTTTGAAATTTTTTGATGCTGACACTTGAGCGCTGAGAGCTTGAATCGAGTCTTTAAAAGTATTTCAAGAAAATTCCTCAAGAATACCACTACACATATTCATAGATTTGTAATTAAAAGTAGTATTTTATCTTATCAAATATACTTTGAAAAAAATACGCCGTTAAAAAGTAAATTTCTCAAATTTTGGGTAAAAGCAGGTTTTCTTTAACTTTGGAACCTCCATTTTTCTAAATATTAAATTTAGATTACAAAGATCTCCAAAAAATGTAGAGAATCTCCCATTTTCTTGGGAAAATTTATTTTAATTTTTTTCGAAATATTTTTCAGAAGTTAATAGGATTTAAAATAACGGTTATCTAGAATCGGCTTTAAGACTTGGTCAAGCTTAAAAAAATTTGAGAGTTCAGTAACAGCGTTTAGAGAATTAAGTACATTTTTCCTACTATCAAATAGTCTCACTCTATTTATGATAGCACATACTTGGCACAATTTAAATAACGTAAAAGCTCGATAAGTATAACATGTCATATATAGCGGATTTGCTGAAAATTATCAATTTTTCAAGAAGCTAATGTTCAGGTTTAATGACATGTTCTTAAAAATGGACAATGATTAAAATCAAAGTAAACGCTTCTTTTTATTCAGAAAAATTTAATTCCAGCTCTTTTTTTTTTAATTTAAAAAGAAAACAGAAACAGGCAGAGATATGGACTCCTAAAATGAGACTCGAGTCCGACTCAAGCCCTAGTGGTGGGACTCAACTCCAAGACTTCAAGACTTATTCTAAAATCGACTCGGAATCTAATGCTGAGTCGTTTAAAATTTAGCGTCTCAGACTCGAGTCCGAGTCTAACAGATATTGTAAAAGACTTGGGTCTTTGAATTGTGCTTGGTGGTTAGAGCGTTGGATGCAAATATAGGGACCCTAGTTAAATTCTCCTCGACTATTAAAAAGTTCAGGCACAAAAGAATAAAAAGATTTCACGATCTTAATTAAATTTTTTGAGTCGCACTTCTGAGTCCGACTCGGACTAAATTTACGGAAATTTACGTAAAATACTGTAAAAACAAAAACGACCAATTGTAATTCTGAATTTTTTTCAATAAATTTATTATAGTAAGCCGGATCATAAGTCAAGGTAAAAAAAAATGCTTTTTCTTGTTCATTAGCCTGTTAACTATTAAATTAAACATAAATTTTTTTTTTATTTTTTTTTAATTTTGTAAAGCCCGTATAGCCGAGTGGTTTGCGAGCTAGTCTTGCAAGCAGAGGGTCGGAAGAGGAGAAAATTTCTAACTGTTTCTGTATTACGGGGCGATGTGTTTGATGGGAATGGTAGCTCAGTTGGTATAGTCGGTTGATCAATGCTCCACGAAAGTGTCAGTTCGAATCCCGCTCGGGTCAAATTTGTTTCAAAGAAGCAAAGAAACTAGCAAAAGCATTTAATGCCATTGGTGTAAAATCGAGTAAAACACCGAAGCCTTAGCTCTTAAATAATTTCAATTCACAGGTACAATACTTTGTACAGTTCTGGCCGTTCACGAATTGCTTCTACGAATGTTCATGAACGTTCAGGAAGGTTCATGAAAGTTCACCTTTCGTATGAAAGTTCGCCGAACGTTCATGAACCTTCGTGAACATTCATGAACATTCGTGATCATTCGTGAACGTTCGTGGCTCATTCGCCACCATTCATCACTGTTCATAAACATTCGCAAGTCATTCGCGGCCATTCGTAGCACATTAATAAAATTTTTTTTATAATTTAAAAAATCTTCTTTTTTAGCTTTAAAAAAATGTAAAAGATTTTCATCGGATTAGAGGTTTGAATGAAAAGCGTTCTTTTTTCTGTATGTGCCAGAACTGTATGTGCCACTAACTGTGCTAACATTATTTAATTAAATAAAGAACTTATAAAATTTGTAAAGATTTTTGAAAAACCAAATGAGGGTTGAATTTTTTTTTGGCCGTTTTGGTTTTTACAGACTTTTACGTAAATTTTCGTAAATTTACCACATTTTCCGTAAAACTGGGTAAATTTACTCTTTTTCACCTTGGTTAATTTACGTAAAATTACCCTTTTTTACGTAAAAAAGAGTAAAATATGGTAAAATTACCCGAAATTACGTAAAATTTTGTAAATTACTGTGATCATAGCACCACTGTATGACATGTCATAAAAAGCGAATTTTAAGAGTTTTGAAATCGGTGCTCGTTAAGATATGGCATGTCATACTTATCGAGCTTTTACGTTACGTTTTACGTTAGTTAGATAAGGGATAAGTTAATTATAATGAAATTTCTTGTTTAATTCAGATTGGCAATTTTTTGGGAAATAGTTTTAAACTCAAAGTCGGACTATGACTTTCTTTTTTCTGTTATTGACTTTGAAAAAAATCCTTAGTCACATAATTGGAAAAGCTTGCAGCGAACTACCACAAGAATTTATCAAAGGAGTCCAAAAATGGTGCGCTGAAAACAACATACGCTTAAACACAAAAAAATGTAAAATCGTACTCTCGTCTGGAAAAGACTCAGAAACACCACCTAGCCTCTGCCTAAATGACACAGAACTTCAAGTCGTAGAATCATATCGATACCTAGGTATCGAAATTAACAACAGACTTGACTGGGGTCAGCAGTGGGAACATATCGAAAAGAACACGAGTCACATCCCGTTTCTGATAAAACAACTCAAGCGTCTTGGATTTAATAAAGAAATTCTGGTTACTGCTGTTGAACGAATCGAAACAATGAGCCTTAAAAAAGTATCAAAGCTCCTCGTCGACCCGAATAACGAAGTGTCCATAAAATATCGAAACACCGACAGATCTAACTCTGATTTTTGCTACAAAACAAAACCGGCTAAAACGAACACATACAACGATAGTATAGTACAAAAAACTATCCGAATCCTAAGAGATGACGAAAGCAAGAAAAATTTACTTAATTTTGCAAAACCATCCAACGATAATAACGTACAAACAAAAGTTCTTATAACGTCAATTAAACCTAAAACAGAGTGCCTAAATTGTGGTAAATATTTTGAAGCAAAGATTGGGATCAAAACACATATGAGATCATGCCATGTTCCAAAAATAATATAACCTCACATAACGAACCTCATATCTTATTTTTATTTTATTTTTCAATTTCACACTTATTTTATTTTTATTTTTTAATCTTAATTAATTTTAAATTTTTTTTACCGATGTAAACTAATATAAAGTAATTCACAGATACAACACTTATGAGTGTGTATCAACTATTGTGCCATTTTATATGAATTAAATAAACTATAAACTATAATTTTGGACCAACACTGAAACACATAAACATATACAGCATTTTGAGCTTCTTTTGGTCATTTTTAAGTTTTGGAAATCGACGACTAATGATAACTGAAATAAAGCTTTCAGTTTTCAACATTCAGCTTTTGAAGCCGATTGAAAAATGAAAAAACCAAGATTATTGATCATTATTTTATTTTGAATATAATTATTTAAAAAAAAGAAAAAAAAATATTTATTAAACTTATAATTTTTTTTAAGAGGAAAAAATAAAGATTTGTTATTAATAGATTTTGCTAAAAAAAAGAGTAAAAATAAAGCAAAAGATTTTACCAAAATAAATTTGAATTTTTTTTAAATAATTTTTTAATTTCAACATTAACTCGAAAAAAAAATAAAAGAGAAAGAGAGAGATAAAGAATTAGAATCCTAATAATTAAATTTCAAAAATAAATAAATTTACTAAATGATTCTCTAGCATAATTTTAAAATAAACAAAAAATAATAATTCTTGCATAACAAACAAAAAAGTGATCGATTTTTTTGAGCGTTGGGTATAATTTGAAGTTTGTTTTGTTTTTTTACAGAATCTATCATTGGCTCTCTCTCTGAGTACCCCGTACGCGCGTATACATTTTTGCCCATTGTTTTTTTCTTAATCAATCCTCTTTTTTATTCTATTCTAACAATTTATCCCCCCGACCACCCGCGGTTTGATTGTATCGAAAAAAAATAAATAAATTTTTTACCTAGAGGTTGAACAAAAATAGATTAAAAAAATTCGATGCATAAAAGTCATCAATCATTTTCTTTTTGTTCTCCATTTTTTCCGAAATTTACAATAGAGAGAAGACGCATCAAAAAATGGAGAAAGGCAAAAAAAAATTTAAATAAACACCCCTATTATTTTTGGTATTTTGTTGTTGTTCTGTTTTTTTAAGGAGTAAAAGGGATCTCACATAAAATAAATTAACTAATTCCTGTAAATCACCAAAAAAAAAAAAAAAATTATAACAAAATTATCACATTACGAAACATAAGTCCGAAAAAAAGAAAGAAAAAATTTAGAAAAAAATTTTTTAAAAAAATAAAATTAATTGATGTTTCATTTACGACTCAAATTGGGCGAATCTTGAGTAGCCAAAAATTGCCGTTTTGCAATTGGTGAATAATTGTCCATAGTTTCATGAAATGCATTTATCACACGTAACTTAAAAAAAAATACAAAATATTATTTTTTAAGATCAAACTAGTTTTAGCTTTGTTTGTTTAGATTTTTTTTTAGTAAGACATACATTCACAGAGAATATTAAGTTCTTAGAACAGGCATGTTATCATTTACAAAAGGGTATCTAACACTTAAGACCTCTTGTACATGCTTGAAGAAGCTAACCTTAAGTAAAGGGTTTCTAATAACATTTAACATTAATAGGAGTTCTTGATCGTGCTTGGAGTGAAGAAAATTTTTTTTTTTTTTTTAAAAAAGTTTATTATTATTATATCAAAAAATATATTTTGAATATTTTATTAATTTGATTGAAATAATAAACCAAAATTTTGTTAACCGTTAATAAACAAACAGAGAGTAAACGGTGCAAATTTTGGGGCAACAAGCATCATGATGATTATCTTTATCTTTGAAACAATCAAAACATTCATAGATGCCAACAAAAATATATAAATAATATCAAAATAAAAAAAATCCTTTTTTTTGTTGTAGTAAAAAATTTGCTTGCATACGTTTTAACTTATCTAATTTTATTTTATTTTTTTTATCTAGGCTAACTTTGGATTACCATTGTTGTGATGGAGATTTGCTAACGTGTTCTTGAAACGTTTTCACAACTTGTACCTGATTAAGAGATTTAGAAATTATTTTACGGGTGTTTAAAGAGACGGGTTGAGGAAAAATGTTTTTTTTTTTTTGGGTTCAGATTGAAATGGAAATTTTACCTGTGTTTGAAGACGTGCAATACCACGGAGCCATAGGACTTGGCCTTTTCTAAGCTCACTATTCTCTTGTGAGCCATCCATAGGTGTAAACTCTAAATCTGGTACTTCGTTACCGACTTCGAGTTTTTTCGGTAGACTACGAGTCGGAATTGTAGTCACAAGCTTTACAATTAAAATAAATTAGTCTTTGATTTGAAAATTTTTTTTGATTTATTTTACTTGTCCCCATAAGAGAGTTCCAATACCGAACAATAAACACCATGCCCATTGTTCTAGTGTTAACCAATGGCATGCAAATGCATAGCTTCCAAAATGAACAATAACGAACTTAAAAATAAAAAATTCTTTTAAAAAAAGTCTTTATTACGAGATGAGGGTGAGTAATTACTTGAAGACACAAAGTAACAATCCAAATAGAATAAAAGATTGGATTTGCAAAGAAACCCTTGAATATGTTTCTTTCGCCATGAATTTTTCTCGAGTTTATCTCATTGAACAAAGTCATAAGAACAAACGAATTGAAAATCATGGTAAAATGTTGTGTTGGTTTGAATTGAGTAGCGTATTTTGGTATACCATTATCCATATCAAATAATTGTGGTCCTAAGAATAGAATAACAAAAATAACTATCAATTGATAAATAGCATGTCCAATAATATTTTTCATCATTGTTCTTGAAATGAGAGCTTTTGTTCTACCGTATGGTTTACGCTCAAGTAGATCTTCTGTTGGCGGCTCAGTGGCCAAAGCAAGTGATGCTAAAGTGTCCATAATTAAGTTGACCCACAACATTTGAACAGCTCGAAGTGGACTTTCTCCGACAATACAAGCTCCAAAAAATGCACAAATAACAGCTACAATGTTTACAGTCAATTGAAATTGTAAAAATTTAGCAATTGAATCGTACACATTTCTGCCCCACATGACAGCTTTCACAATTGAATTGAAATTATCATCGGTTAAAATGATATCCGAAGCTTCTTTGGCTACATCTGTGCCTTGAATACCCATGGCAAAACCGACATCGGCTTTTTTCAATGCAGGTCCATCGTTAGTACCATCACCAGTTACGGCGACTACTTCACGATTTGGATTCAATTTAGACGCAATTATGTGCTTGACTAGAACGTATTTGTCTTGTGGTGATGAACGAGCTAGTACTCTCAATTTAGGCCAAATTGCATCAACTCTTTCTTGAGATATTTCACCATTTTCGTCTTTAATTCTGGCATTGAATTCTTTACCTTCAATGACCAAGAAATCGTCATTTACACCAATGATACCACATGCACGAGCTATTGAACGAGCTGTGTTTATATTGTCACCAGTGACCATACGAACAACAATACCAGCACTTTTACATTTTCGAATAGCTTCAGGTACTTCAGGTCTAACTGGATCTTGAATACCACAAATACAAATGCAAGTTAACCCATTGTTTAGACTAACTTCATCTTCGTCCCAGTTCAAATTACCGCTTAATACTTGTTCATTAATATTTTTTTTGTGTTCAGCTGGAACAAAGTCTTTATAAGCAACACAAATAGTACGCAATCCTTCACATGCCATTGGCTCAATTACATTTCTATTTATTTCATTAAAATCGTGCGTAGTAAAATCTTTTGCTGTGTCACCAACCATAATGTATTTGCATTTGTTCAATACCATTTCAGAAGCTCCCTTGGTGAATAGACGTAAAGCTCCTGGTATGGTTGGATGACGAATACAAGTTGACATACTTTTACGACTTGAATTGAAAGTATAAACATGAACAAACGTATTTGTTGGATGTGATTCACGTGTAAGAGCATAATTACCACCCAAATGTTCGACAAAGCCTAACAAACCACATTCAGTTTTGTTACCTAATTGAGTTGGTAGTTGATTTGGTTTGTCTGATCTTTCAACTTTGCTTGCATAATTCGAATTAATCGAAATACCAGCATCGACCATTTTTCTAATTGAAACAGGTACATCGTTAGCATTTGGTAGAGTTTCATAAAAACGTCCATTAATGTAACATTGTACAACTGTCATACGATTTGTTGTAAGTGTACCTGTTTTGTCTGAGCAAATAGCAGTGGCATTACCCATGGTTTCACAAGCATCCAAATGACGTACTAAGTTATTATCTTTCATCATTTTTTTGACAGCATACGCAAGAGAAATAGTTACAGCCAATGGTAAACCTTCAGGTACAGCTACGACTAATACAGTTATACCTGTGATTAAGAACTTAATTAAAGGATTTAAAATAGAAGCATTGAATGGTTTTTTATCTTGTCCGTATTCTTTGATGCAAAATCGAATGATCAATACGATTACAGTACAAATAGCTATGGTCATACCAGCATAACCAATTTGTATAGCTAATTTTGTTAATTTAGCTTGTAATACTGATTGTTCTTTTTTCTTAAGTTTAGTCTCAGCTTTTTCATCATCTTCACTTTTCTTTTTTTCATCCAATTCAATTGCTTCAACATCTACAGCGCCGTCTTTTAAAAAATATTTGAAATTTTAATTTTTTTAATTGATTTTGAAGGTCTAGTAAACAAGCAAACGTGTTCATTTAAATAGTAATCTCATGCTGTCAATTACAATGATTCGGCTAAGCATAAGGATCAACCTTTTTTATAGATGAGAGACAAGACGACAATTGTGTAATTCACAACTAGAGATGAAACGAATCCCAAATAATATTGAACCAAAGATCGTTTACTGAAAACGTTAAGTTAGATTTGTCAAGATTTATAAAGTTATGTGCAAACGTGGCCGTAGTAGAACTACTTTACGAATCTTACTGAGTCTAAGAGCAAGTTTTTTAATTAAACTAGAACTTGTTGCATTAGTTGGATATCCTGTCAATCTCATGTACGTCATATTTTATCAAAAAAATTATCAATTGTTTAGGAAGAACATGACTCTTTTTTCTACCCTCTTTTAAGAAATGACATTCAAATGCCTAGGAATTATTTTTGATTTTTCTCACAAAATTATAATGAGAGTATTTAAATGAACACTAGAGTTTACAAAAACCATGCAATTTAAAAACCGGGAAGTTACCATTCGTGCTAACACCTTTGTACACTTAAAAAATTATTGAAAATAAAAAAGGGATTAATCACTCGTTAACACAACACTAAAATTGAAATAAAATTGTAAAACTAACCTTTGTTGTTGTCTTTTTTGGTTGTTTCATTCTTTTTCTTGTCATCTGAATCAGTTGCACCCAAAAGTGACATGATTATACCTGTTTGTGAGTAAACACCAACAGCAGTGACTAACATTTTAGCACTACCCTCCATGACATGTGTGCCTGAGAATAACATGGGTCTTTCGACACTTTTTTTGATCAAATTTGTTTCGCCTGTTAAACTCGATTCGTCAATTTTTAAATCGTTTGACTCAAGAACAAGACCGTCGGCAGGTATTAAATGACCATAAAATATTTGACAAATGTCACCGACTAGAATGTCTTTGACTGGTAATGGTGTTATTTGACCGTCACGTAGTACACTTATTTTTTGATCTGAATCAATTTTTGATTGTAAACCTCTAAATTGACGTTCTTTACTCCAATCATTAAACGATGTTACTAAAACAACAACCAAAACAGCTATTAAAATGGCTGCACCTTCGATCCATTCAACATTTGGCTCTTCGATTTGAGAGTATTCTTCGTCGATTTTTTGCGATGAGTCATGATAAAACGACAATAATAAAGATATAACTGCACTTATAATTAAAATAATTAATGTTGTATCTTGTACAGCTTCCCACATTAAAAAGAAAAACGATTTAGGTGGTTTTGGCGGTATTTCGTTACGACCAAACTGTAGTGCACGTGCGTCCAAGTCATTTTTATTGTTAAAACTTAAACCGGTTTGATTATCGACTTGTAATTTTTTGCAAAGACCTTCGAGATGACCGTGTTTATTTAGATATTCTTGTTGTTCATCCGGTTTGAGCTGTACTTGCATCAAATCAGTAAGCTCTTTGGTAGTAATCGGAAATTTCTTATCCATTTTTTATTTTTAATTTAGTTTTCCAAAACTTTTTTCTTGTTTTCTCAAAAATGATAAAGCGCAAAATTTTCAAAAAAAAACTATTTTTTCTCTGATTAATTATCAAACAAAATGAACTAGTCGTCAACAACTAGTGATTCAATACTCGATGGCTTGACGTTTTGTTTAAAGTAGACATAAGATTGTTTTGAGTCGATTAACAAAATAAAAAAAAAACAACAAATTTATAACAACAACAACAACAAAAAAATTTATCTAATCTATTTGGTTAAGACTTATTTTTTTTGTTGTGTGCAATTCTTCTAATTTACGTCCAAAAATCTAAAATCTTAAGATAAATTATTAAAGTTGAGAAAAATAAAATCCGAGTTGCCAAGACAACTTTACAGCATGAGAATTTTTTATTGTTAATCAAAACGTAAAAATTTGTTAGGTTTTCTATCGATTTTTTTCTCTTGTAGTTCGTAATGAAAACCCTCTACTTTTTTTTTGTTAATCATACTCCTTTTTTTTCTTTTTTTCTTGCAATTATTCATATACTCTGTATAAATTTTTTTTAAAATTCAAAATTAAATTAAAAAACTTCTAAATGTTCATGACGCAAATAAGAACAACAATCAAATAAAAAAAAAGCTATTATCTAGCTTTGATTACGTCAATGAGTCTTGAAATAAACGTATACGTTTTTAATTTGTTTTTAGACTTTGAACAATTTTTTTTTTAAATCATTCAACTAGAACATCCAGAAGGATTTTTTTGCTGTCAAAGTACACTCAATCTTAAATTATACCTTAAGTGTTATTTAATTAAAATATAAATTAAAGGTTATTTAATTGTTAAAACTTTGTGAAAATTTTTCCTCGAGCTACCCTACGATGTAAATTCAATTATATCATGCGATTTTTTGATGTAATACTCAAAAAAAAAAAGACAATTTGAAATTATGAAGCTTAAAAATTCACAATTTTGTTTAATTCATCCGATACTTTGATTGATTCGAACTTTATAAAATGAAAAATAGTTTTCGTTTTTGTTAATTTAAAATATTTGCTCTAAATAAATGAATCTCGAAATCGATTAAAACCCCTCAAGATAAAATTTTTTTGTTCTCAAAGTTAATGAAATATTTCAATTTGAAAAAAAAAATTGTTAATTTTTTCACTTGGTTCGAAAAGGTCAGAATAATTTTTCGACCTGAACTTATGATTAAACAAATTCTCGAAATAAATAACCCACTGAGGGAAAGCGTTACTAAAGCTCATATTTCATTCGTGCCTTCATCGATTATGTTTTACAACAACAAAATGATAAAAACATATTTAACAAAAAAAAAAAGCCAAAATTTGCATGTTAGTTTTGAAGGTTACCCTAGGAAGAACACAACAACAACAAAAAGTATAGATAAATAATAAATTAAGCTTCGAGTATTCGAGAGCTGACATTAAAACTAACAAAAACTATAAATTATAATATATTAAACTTTTTCTTGTTGTAAATAACCCCCGTTTTTTAGATAAGATATACCTTGAAGTTAAAAACTGGATTTAAAATTGATCCAATTTTCTATAAATACATTATGATAATGATCGCCATTTATTATAATTATTGAAAAATGTTAATTTGCAATAAAACAAATATCGGAAATTATCTTTTTTTTTGTTTGCTTGTTGTTTGTAGCTGTTATCATAAATAGGGTATCCGCGTTTTTTTTTTAATTCTTCTCTTCTTACAAATTAATAACATTATTACCATTTTTTAAAAAAAAAACTGTTCAAGAAAGACCAAATTTTATTATTATAATTAAATGCATTATTTTAATCGTGATTAAGTTGGTGGGAGAAGCGTGTGCTTTACAATATATATCGATTTTTATTATTGAAACACACAAAAAAAATAATAAAATATTAAAATACAGTTATTCTTTATTTTTTTTTACGAAGCAAATTTAGCTTTACCATGGGAAAACGTTTTCTTTTTTGTCGTGAACAAAAAAAAAACTTCCTTTTTTTCGATGAAAAATAATTGACAAGACCGTTAGGCATTAATTAAGACTTGAAAAAAAAAATTTTTTTTTTACAACTTTAATAAATTCTTTAGAATTAATAAAAGAAGAAAAAAAAATGACAAATTATTTCCTTTTAAATCTTGATTATAATGCATCTCCTGATAATCTTAAATTTAATTTTGTTTGCTTCTGATTTTTATCACGTTCAAATGGTACCTCGAATTTAAAACAAACTTAAAATAGTTCTTAATGACAGACGAGTAACAATGCTTTATAAAAATTCCAAGTTAAAACATTTTTTTTCATGACCCAAAAAATAGATGAAAAATGAATAAACTCCCTGGAAAGAATATACCCTTCAATATAAAATACAATTGTTAAAATTAAGCCTACTGATTTCTAATTATTTCTTTTTTGTTAAAACTTGAATATTAAATAATTACTTCTTATAGTAATACCCTCAAGTAAAAAAAATTTAAGACAAACTACATTATTATTGCATACTTAGATCCTTGTATACAGACAAAAGGAAAATTTTTTTCTTTAAAATTTATCTATTTAACAGCTTTCAAATATTTTTGTTTTATTTTTAGTTTTGTGTGTGTTTGGCCCCGAACTCGTAGAAGAAATTTAAAACTTTATCGGATTACGAGAGAGAGAGAGAAAATAATTTAAGCTCTTAATTCTATAGGATGTCAATTTCGAGATTTACTAAAATTGATAGAGAAATTACTTTTTTTTTTATTTTTATTTTTCCTCGTAACAGACGCCTTACTAACAACAATAACAAGTGTTTCTTTTAAGATAAGTATTTCAAGTAATTTTTAAAATTATTTTTGAAGCTTTTATAATTAAGACATAAATACTCAATCACTTTTATTGGATACAAAAAAAAAAGTGATTTCACTTGTTTGTTCATTGAATTGTTCGAAAAAAACTTGGTTGATATTTTTTTTATGAACCTTGATGATTATACTGCACTTCCGCCGAATTAATGGCTTGCCGTACCCATACTAAAAAATCGCAAAATCGTGAATTAAAAATTTAGAGAATTTTTAGTACGGTTCGGGTATGCTTTAGTATGGGCAATTCGGTGGAAGTGCAGTAGATACATTAAGATTCACAAACAAATCAAGTTTGTAAAACTAGTCCCAGAGGACAAATTAATCTTAATTTCATCAATCACTAATAGACCTTACTTGTAAGAGAAAAAAAAATAGATTGCTCAAATCTTTAACGCTTCCTTGTGAAATTGTTTGGAATAAAAAAAGAAATTCTTTTTTTATTTAGACATAGATTCATGCTAAGGGGAAATTAATTCACATAAATTTTATGCTTATCGAAGAGACGAATTTATATATTTTTTGAAATCAAATATAATTATTTTGAACAAAATTTAATGAAGACGAAAAAGTTATTTCAATATATAATAATAATAAAATGAAATTCTTCATTTTTATTTCTCACTCGGTCTCTTTCTCCCTCTCGTTCTATTTTCTCGAAAAAGATGATTTGAATTGATAATATCTGTCAATTTCTCTGGATATTTTTTTTTTTATTAATTACTTGAGGAACACAAAGTTAATGTTGGTTAAAAACCGTAATTTCAACACAGAAAGAAAAAAAAAACAGATAACAAAGAAAAAGCCAAACATAAAATCAAGAAACACTTTTGAGGATACATTAAAAATTCCAAATAATAAAATATTGAAATTTTTTTTTCAGTTTCATAAATTTTTATGATCTAAAATCAAATAGCTAGTTCATTAAGGCAACATACATGCACAAGATTTTTTTTTTTTTATTTATCTCCCTTTCCATATCTTTTCTGTGCGTACAACTACACTTAATTTAAATTCCTAATTTTAGCTTAAATCAATCAAAATTAGATCAAGATGATGCCTCTCTCTTTCTCTGGTTTGATACAAAAATAAATAATTCAGAAAAAATAATAATTTGAAATATTGAAATGGAATATTTATTTTGCAATAGAATTTGGGTTAGAAAAAACTAAAGTAGTAGATTTTGTTGTTGTTGTTGTTGAACAACATTAATTAAATAAATTGATAAGAAGAAGAAGAAGAAGAAAAAAAAGTTATAACTTGAAGATAACAACTGAATTACATTATTAATGAGACAATATTTTGTAATTAGAAAATTTTTTTTTCAAGAATCCTTGAACAACCAAAAAAAAAAAGGAAAATATTTTTTTTTTAAATCAATAAAACAAAAATCAAATATTTAATCGATAACAAATGTTCGATGATTTTTTTGGTCTATCGATTTGTTTTTGAGGAATGGTTTAAATTAATCCATTTGTAAAACTAAACTTGTGCTAATTTAAACATATACAAATTTCAGTAATAAAATGGTTCGAAAAAAAACAAACTCTGTTAAGTGATTGATTAAAAACTTGAATTGTTTTAGTTGCTTGTTTTTTTGTTTGGTCGATCAAACAGTTGTGGTCATCCACGTGTTCTTCTTGTTAACTTTCATGAACTAATAATTTTGAAAAACCTTCATTGATTTATAAGTATCAAATGAAAGCTAGTTTTGTAAGCTTTAACTAGAGCTTTTTGGCTTTCATTTAATAATAATAAACTGCTTTGTATAACAATGTTATACACACGCCTTAGGCGTCCAGCCAGCTAGTGGCTTCAGTAGTTATATGCGATTGATCAATAATAAAACAATAATAAAAATTCATAAATTTATGAATTTTGACCATCCAAAATTCTTTTAAAATTGTTGACATTTTCTATTTCTTCAATTGAGATTGGGAGACTGTTCCATTTATTAACGACTCTATTTGTCAAAAAGTTATGCCTTTGCGAGCAGTTTCGCACTATTTCTCTCACTAATCTGTACCTATGACCTCTCAGCTTCATCTGTCGATTTGGATGGTTATTGAAATTGATCCCTTTATGCAAGTTTACGTTTTCTATCCCTTTAACGATCTTAAACATTTGACACTTATAAATCAATATTAGCTCTTCCAAATCTTTAGTTAATGAAAGTTAACAAGAAGAACACGTGAATGACCACAACTGTTAAGTTAAAAAACCATATTTTCCGTAAAGTAAGGAAAATTATCGAAAATTTTGGCAAAATTTGGTAAAACTACAAATTTCCAAAATTTTCCGAAAAAACACATTGAATTCTTAAAAATTCTACAACCCTGGCCATTCAGAGCTTCCAAAAATTAACGTTCATGAACCTTCATGAAGGATAACGGTAACTGAAATTTTACGAAATATTACAAGATTTTTCTTATTTTTTGCTAATAATTACTAAATTTTACGTAATTTTCAGTCAAAAATGGTAAATTTTTCGTCCAAAATTTTTAACATAAAATTCTAAAAAAATGGTGTTTTTTGAAAAATTTTAGAAATTTATAGTTTTACGTGAATGACCAAAAGTTTCGATAATTTTTCTTATTTTAAGGAAAATAAGGTTTTCTAACTTAGTATTTACGATAATTTGCGTAAATTAAACGGTACTGTATCCAAGAAGTACGTTCTTCACTTCTGCCAAAGAACTCTTCAACCAGTCTGAATATTGTTTGTTATGTCATATTATACTTGATTAAAAAAGCTCAATCAAAATTTTGGTAATAGGAAAATCCTTATTAACAACAAAAAAAAAATGTAGCATTAATCAAAATTGTCATAATATTTTTCTCATATCAATCGGGTTTATAGGTATTGACGTCGAACTATTTTTTACTAATCAAATTGTACCTCTGACACTTGTCGTTTTTATTTTTCGTACCTTAATTGAACGACATACCCTTGGCTAGAGTCAACACAATTGTAATATACGTTCATAATTTCGTAAGCTCTTTTTTTTTGGTAAAAAGATCTAAAAATTATAACAAAAATAGAGGTTAAACAACATAAAAAAACTAATTACCTCGTATTTTTAAAAACAAATTCAAATTAAATATGATTTTCATCCGGAATTTATGTTTAATTACATAGACTATTGTTTAATTTTTTTTTATTTCGAAATAAAAAAAAGAAAACAGAACTAGTATTTTATTTTTTTTTTAAACATGTTTAGTTTAATAATGAAAGCTTATGTGTGTTTTGTTGTGAGTGTGCATGTGTAAATTTTGTAAATGCTTTGTTTTGAACATTATTTTTCCGTTTTAATTGAACATTCTAACTTTATTGTTTTTTGTTGTTGTTGAAGAAGAAGACTTGATATTTAATTAAAAAAATACCCTATTACCATTTTATTTGATAACTGACTTAAATCGATATTTTTGTTGAAACTATTCAGATGGAATTTTGTTTACGTCTAGAATAATTACTTAAATTTTTGAATTGGTCGAAAATAAAATTTACCACATCAAGTGCTTCTTCTAATTTTCTAATTAGCCAGTTTAATATTGCCTGCTTTGTTTTTTTTTGATTAAAAGAAACAACAACAAAAATTTTAAAAATCGTATTGAAAATCAAAAGATGTCAAGGGAGTTTTCTATAGAGCTTGAGAGGAAAATTAAATTTGTTATGATTCATAAATCATTTTTTTTAAAGCACGAGATAGAAAATAGCACACATTGAATTCCAGTTGTTTAACAAAAAAAAAAATTTACATTAAAAATTAATTAGAATCTCTTAATTATAGTTTCTCATGTTTCTTAAAAAGAATTTTTACTCGCGTTTAGAATCATAAATTTAGTAGATTTATGTCAACATAGTGTGGTGAATTTTATTTATTTTGGTGAAAATTAACAATCAAAAAAAATCGTTCATTTATTGTGAAAATATTCTCTATCTCTATTAGATAAAATTAATCAAATATTTGAGAGCGAAAGGAATTGGATAAAACAAAATGAAGGAAATTTCCAAGAAAGAAAATTATCTGTCTAATTTATTCTATAATCAAAAAAAAGTTTGAAGTTATTTATCTTTCTTTTTTTTTTACGTAACGTACTCGAACTCTTAATCAAAGTATAACAAACAAAACAAAAAAGAAAAAATTCGTTTCTCAGATTTCTATATTTGTATAATAACTGAGTGAGTAAGCAAAAGTTTAGAAGAAATTTTCTTAAAAAAAAAAAAAATTATTTCGAACCCTGAATCTTCCAATAGTAGCATTTAAGTCAAGACACTTGTAATATATTAACAAAATTCATGCAAAAATTATAGCTTCTTGTAGCAACAACAACAAGAAAAAATAAAAAAAAACATAAAATTCGAAAATAAAAAATTATAAAAAAATCGATTTTTTTTTACTTCTTTGCTCTTTCTAGTACATTTCTTATTCATTATGGGTATTACCCAAAATCAATTTTCTTTAATTAAAAATTTAACAAAAAAAAAAAGGTTTTCTTCAAAAGTTTATATTTGCATTTAATTTTTTTGGTGTCGGTTTATAATTGTTTTAATAAATCAAATTTTCACAAAAAAAATTCACTTTTTATGTTAGTTAAATATTTATGTGTCACTTCCGAAATATTACAACAGTTGAAATCATTGTCTTTTTGTTGTTAAAAATGATTCGTTAACATATTTTTATTTAGGTTGAAGAGCTTAATTAAAACCCTCTCTCGAATGATTTGAAAAACAAAAAAAAAACACTAGCATCAGCAAATCACGGAATTATATAAAAAAAATTTATGAATACAAGTTTGACACAAATTTTAACAATTATTTTCTTCGTTAAAAATTTTGATGAAATATTGAAATGAATGAGTTATGTCTATAAATTTAATAAGAGGAAAAAAAAATCGATGAAACTGAGAGGGTGGTGTATGTGAATGTTTACAACAAGGCTGCCTTAAAAAAAAATATATAAGAAATATCAATAAACGTCATCACTTGCATCATTTGAATTGCTTGAATCAAAACTAATTGGGACATTTAATGATACAATTTTTTGATTACCCTTAAAACTACTTTATTAGCAAGAAAAAAGTACTTTCGAGAATCTTTGAAAGTTTGAAGAATAAGCTTATTTAACATACCAAGATTGAAGCGAAAACCCGATTTTGTAATTCATTTTTAAGAGTCCTAGTAATTTCACAATGCTTCTGGTTTAACACCAAAAAAATCACGAAATCTCCTACTCTTTTTTCTATTTTCTCGAGCAATTTTTAAAAAATAAAAGCCCTCCGTCTTTGCTTACAATCCCTAATTTTTATCCTTCCGAAATTTTTAAAAAAAACTCTAAGATCGGTCTGATTATTCCGATTTAATAAAAATATTTAACTTTCAAAGTCTATACTTTTACATAATACTGCACTATCACCGAATTTATGGCGTTACCGTAGGCAAAATAAAGTTTTTAGCAGCTCAAATATTTAGCAATTCATCAATTGTTATTGAAGAAGAACTATATCGCAAATTTGGCCTTAACATTCTATAACATAAAAAGTTAGAAGATGTTAAGCTCTAAAAAATTTAAAGTTTTATAATTTTTGGGGGTCTACGAGCCTCATTTCTAATTTCGATAAGTAGAGAGCTTTTGTCTGTACCTTAATTTTGTTGTTTAGTAAATAGATCTTTAAATTTTAGTCGGTTATGACCATAGAAGATGAAGTTCTGACTTTTTTTCGAATTTTAGCAATTCAAAATTTTAGTCTCGCTAAAAGTTATTTGAAGTCTTTACTTAGTTTGATCATCTCTCATCTTACTATTTTTATACTTTAACTTCGATCGAATGGTGCAATTAATCGTGTAAATTGACACTAAAATCTTGGCAAAAAATTGGTATTTTTCAATGTGAATGGATTGAACTTATTGAAATGAGTCTCGAAACTTTTTAGAGCTTAACACTTTCTAACTTTATATGTTATTGAATTTTAAGCCTAAATTTGTCATGTAGTTCTTCTGCAATACAAATTGTTGAATTACGGAATATCTGACCTGCTAAAAACCTTATTTTGTCCGTAACCGTACCCGAACTAAAAATTCTCTATAATTTTAATGCATGATTTTGCGATTCTTTATTACGGATACGGGTACGGTACGGTTTGGGTACGGCAAGCCATTAATTCGGTTGAAGTGCAATATTATTTTGATGAACTTTTAACCTAATTTCTAGGGTTAAAGGTTCGAAATTTTATTTTTGTTTCAGGCCATGAATTTCATAAATATGTCAATTGCATTCAAAATTTTTAAAATGTAAATAAATAAGTCTAGAATTAACTCTGTCTGGAGTATTTCTAGAATTAAAGTTTATTCATTTTTCATTAAACTTTTATCTTCGCTATATCGGTTTTATCTATAAAAAAAATTGACTATTTCAACAAGTGAAAGCGAAAAATAAAAGTTCGTTTAAAATGAGGAAAAAAAGACAAATTAAAGATGTCAAAAAGTTCAATATTTTACATTAAACATTCAATAATTAATTCAACACTTAAAGTATACTTTGATTAGTTGAAACATTAACATGTCGCCTGAAACTATGTTTTTATTTCTAAAACTAAAGGCATTACGAGGCTTTTTCGTGGAGGCCCTTAGAACAAAATCGATAAATAAAACGATTTGAAAAAATTAATAACAATTTATTGAATTAAAATAAAAAAGATGAAGAAAAAAAAATTACTCAAAATCCCATAGCTCTACAATTAGTTAATTTCTTATCTTCAATTTCGTCAAGCATCAAAATAAGAAAAAAAAAAAAGAAGAAATTTTGATCTAACGAACCAATTGATTTCTTTTAAATAACTTAATTACAACATAATAAGCTCTTTTTTTTCTGGGGTTGTAAGTCTCTTAATGTAACGATTTTAGAATACACAAGATTATTATGAAATAATTATGAAATGCATTAGGTAACGATTTAAGAAAAAAGATTAAATGTTTAGCTTTAACGAAAATATTAGAAAAAAAATAACAGGTTCGATGAATATGAATTTTTATGTGTTTCCTCGGCCTCTCCCTCCTTTCGTGTTTGAGAAGCACAAATAAACAAAAGCATTTCCTAAATTAATTGAATTTAGTATCCGAAAAACTAGCTCTAGAAAAAAAAATAAAAATTACTTTTTATTATTATTGTTGGTATTGAACAAATTGATTATAACTAAGATATACATTTTTGTTAGTATCCTTGATCTTGATAAATGATTATACTCAAACATTAATAATTAGTTTAAACAACAGCAATAACAACAAAAAAAAAACAAAACAAAAAAGAGAAAAAAAAACAATTGCTTTTCTTAGCCTAAAATGGAAATATCCAAAAATATTTCAAGTTAGCTCTTTAAATCTTTAAATTACTCATTGTTCTTTTCTTCTTTTGAAATTCAAGATATTAAACAGAATTTTCATTAGACCAATTTTAAAATCTTAAGTAGATAATTAAACAATCTATTTTTCTTTTTGCATTTATTTAGTTCTTGAAACAAATTAGATCGATTCAACAAAGGCTGAGGAAAGTAAGAAAAGTAGATCTGTTGCCAAATGACTAGAAAAAAATTTCAAATTAGCTTATAACAACCAAAAGTGCTGAAAATGTTAATTAGGGTTGTAGATTGTGAAAATTTTGACATAGTGAAGTTATGTACAGAATTACAGAATTTTGAAAAATCGAAATAATTTTTCTTCTGTTGGTCTTATGATGGTTCTGCAGATATAAAAAATGTATTTTGTTGAGATTTCGCACACTTTTAGCAGAGGTTGCTCAATGTTGTAACAATTTTATATCTACAGAACCATCATTCACCAACAGAAAAAAAATAATTTCGATTTTTCAAAATTCCTCTGTAATTTTGTAATTAACTTGACAATGCCGAAAATGTTTTTCAAATGTTTTTCATCTCCAAACATGGCATGTACGAATCGGATCGAGTATAAACTTGCGCAGCTGCACCTACATTGTGAAGCAAAAACGTTTAAAGACTGACACATCCCTTGAGAGTTTAACCCTAATGGGTTAGAGTAAAACTACTACTACAATCACAAGAGCTATCAACACAAACATAATTATCCAAAAAATTGTACATGTATATGAGTCTATTTTTTGCGGTTAAAAAAAACAAATTGCTTCTCTATTTTGAATTTTGTTCATCAAATATCATTATATGATTCTTGATTAAAAGTTTGTAAATTCACTTCAAGACGGGACTTATTAATTCTTTGGATAAAATCTTATCTGTATTGCAATTCACAGTAAACGAATTTGCTGGAAAAAATATCAAAAAATTATTTTTTTCATTATATCCCAATTTGATTATGTCCTCATTTTTAGTAGAAACAGATGGTGTGACATAATTAAGAAATGACTGTAATAATGAACCTTTTAAAACTAATACAGTAAACAAGGGTAACGAGGGTAAGTCAATATTTCTTAGTTTTAGAATTAACTAATGGTTTATGTGATACGTTAAAAGTTACAGAATTGTATAAACTATCAAATCGTAACAAATTTTCCCCATTTCTCATTTTTTATCTAGAAACAAAACCTCCCGTAATGAAAAAAATTTCGGAAAATTTGTCAACTTTGGGAGATTTCTATAAATAAAATATGGAAGTTAATAAATTTTTTTTTGCGATATGATAGTATAAGTGATTCTGTAATTTTTAAGGTATGACATAATTCAATTCATTATTTAATTTTAAAACCAAGAAGTATTGAGTTAAATAGACCATAATTTCATTAACCTCGTTACCCCTTGTTAGATCGAATAAAAATACAGCTTTTACCTTGTTCACGCTTCTTATCAAATGTACACTCTCAAAAGGAAAAAACTATCTCTCTGCCTTCTGACATCAATGCTTAATAAGTTAATTTTTCTTCGTGTGAATTGGTCTCAATTAAATCCGCCATCTTTAAACCCTTCGTTTAAAATGAAACAATACAAGTACTTAATGAAACAGTTATCAATTTGCTTATCAATATTTTATGAAAAAGCTCTAGGTGCACTTACTATCAATTTGAATAGCAAAAATTTTCAAAAATAATTTACTTGTAAATCCTCATTTTGAAAAGTTTACAAAAACTTGTTATATTTAGTTATTCAACGTAATAAAGGTCAACCTCCAGGGTCTTTTTTGTTCTGAAAAATAAAAATCTTCAATACTTTTCATCACTCGAAGACTTATTAGAAATGTTAATTTCAATGAATAAATTTTGATTTTCTGATAACAAAACCTTCGGTTATAATTCACTTCTCCGATTTTGCTATTTGCTGAATCCTCAAACTTTGCTGATTAGACATGACATTACCGGAACATTTCATAAAGATTTCCTTTACTTTTTAATTTCCGTTTTTTTTTGTTCAAATTCCTCTTCTTGCATAAACTAAAAAAAGCAACAAGTATCTAAACGAAGCGTAACTGCTTTTATCTATTTTTATAATCGAAGCTTAAAATTAAAAAGCTTTAAATGATTCCGTTTTCATGTCGATTCCAATTTTAGAAGATAATAGACCTTGAATTATTACAAAAATATTTCTAGGTTTTTATTTGAATATTAACAATAAAAACTATTTATGTCAATTAAAAAGAAAATCAATTTGACGCTTAAGTGGGTGGAAAAAAAAATTTGCTTCCGTCTACTGTAAAATAATTAACAAATGTACCGAAAACTTTGAATTATTCCTATGTTCTCTTAACATGAATTTAGTGTTGGCAGTCGATTAATGAACCAACTGACTAAAAAATGAACGGTATAGTAAACAGGGTAATTGGGTTAAAAAAGTATGCTCTATTTAAGTCAATATTCCTTGGCCTTAGAAAATTTATAATGGCTTTATGTTATACCTTAAAAATTACAGAATCATGGGCATCTTATCCTTCATAGAATTAAGTGATAAAAACAGTATACTTTTTGTTTTGATTTTAATAATTTATACATGCCAAAAAAGTGTTGTCTAATATTTTTTGAATGACAAATCGAATTCTGCTCAGCGAATTTACTCCAAAATTTAGAGTCACCTAATTAACCGAAGATATAAATCGGTGATTTCTTTTTCTAAAATGGTAATAAACTTTTCCGAAACACATCACTTTGACCCTAAAAAATAAATGATGAGTAAAGACAACTGATTTTCTCAGATTCTTCGAAAGTTTTTCTTTCTAGAAGTATCTGATTATTTTTAGATTTTTTATTGTGATAAATTTAATTGAAATTGACTTCACCCGGTTTACACATAAAATAATAAATTAGTTATTTTTGTCGGTTAACTTTGGTTAACCAATTATAAAAATTTCGGGAGTCAAAAATATTAGTTCGGATTAAACCCCTATATATACATGAATTGAGATGTGATTCGGAGTCAAAATTTCTATAAAAGTTAAAAAATTTGGTTAAAATGGTTCGGATTAAAGAGAGTTTACGACCGATTTTACTATAATTTTGATCATATATATTAAAGCAACTAGGAAAATAGGTGAATTTTTTGCTCAATTGCACTTTAGAATTTCTAAACCGCATCTAAGAGTTCAAAAAAGATGTTTTACCGTTTATTTTAACTCTTAAAGTTATTTTTGAGTAAAAATTTAGCGGTTAACCTGAGCTAACCAGTTTTTTGCATTTTGGTTAACGGTTAACCATTATTAGTCATTAACCAGGAAAGTTAACGATTAACAACCCTAAATCTGAATAGTGACAAATATGAATGTTATAAATCGTTATTGAAGGAAATTGGTTCTAGAAATTTATGGGGATAAAGCTGAAAAGTGATAAATATATGACTTGATAAATTCGAGAGTAGACTGTACTTCACACTCGACCATATTTCGTCATCTTGAGTTTGTCCATAAAGTTTATAGACCCTGGCAAGTTGTTTCAAACCTTTTGATATTCAACGCCGTATCGAAATCTGTAGAAAACTAATCAAAAATCCTCTTGATGAACGATTTTCAGAAGTGTAATTACTGGTTTATGATGGTCGTACGATAAATGCAGACCTTTGTTTAAGCAAAATACCCTTCTTTGATCAACCGAAAGCTTGATTTGTTTCTTCAAGATAACGCAAAATCGCATACCGTTCGAAAAACCATTGAAGAGCTATAATGGTGTATATTCTGAAGACTAGATTTTTACCTTTTTTTTATTTTAATAAAATAAAAAACTTTAAAAAAACGTAATATTTTTGAATCACCCTTATAAGCCCATTTTTTTCTTTTAGGAATGACTTTATTAAGATACTAAGGGTACCATTTTGAAGCAGGTTATGATTTATGCAATTTTTTAATAAAAATTTAAAGTTTATATTGTGCCTAATCCGATACCTTAAATTAAAAACAGACACGATCTTGTGAGAACTTAAACTGTTATTACTCCTCTCAGAGCCAAACCCTTGAACACATTTTTAAGGCAAACGTAAAATGAAAGACTCTTGTGGAGTACAACTTCCATATTTAAAATACAACACCAAAAAAACTATTGGCAATTGTTTAAGTTGTCTCTGGTGGCCAAACTGAAAGTAAAAAATTTTTATCTGTGCATATAATCGTGTTTAAATTTCCAATAAATTCGTATCTTGTTCGAGAGGATACTCCAAAGAAACTGGAGACGATTTTTTAAAATCTCAGGAAAGAAATTTTTGAGGGAAAAATATTTCAAGATGAACAATTTTGCACTTTTTTATAAACTCGCAATTTACATTTAGGAAACCGATAACAGAATCAAGATTGATATATACCCTGTGATTGTATAATCTAATTTCACAGTTTTATTCAGTCTTTAATTTGATTTGAGCTTGATGAACTAAGGGAGACAATCCTGACACGATAGTTTATGAAAATATATTTAATTAAAAAATTTAAATAAATCTCAAAAACAGAACGAAACGCTTTTCACAGGAATAAAAAAATGGAATAGAATTATTTAAACACGAAATGTGATTTGCAAAAATTTAAAAACGTGATTTTATACTTAAAAAGAACCCCCTCAAGTCTTGAAACTATGATATTTTTAAATCTCTTGAATTTGTTAGATAATAATCACAACAGAATCGATACAAATTGAAAATACTTATATTTGAATCACTAAGAAAATCGGTTCAACTAGTTTAAAAAGCTTGTGAATAAACAACAACAATTAATTATTTCTGAAAGGAAGCTATAATTTTCTTCCATTTTAGCTTACTTTATTTTCTGAAATAAATCTTAAAAAAAATTATCATTACAAATATGGTACATCTATTTACATAATTCATATCTTTTTAAAAAAACTTCAGCAAACACCCTCGCTTTGAATTAGACCCTCTTAAAACTAAAATAAATAAAAAAACAATGTTATTCTTAGATATTAACATTGACTTGATCAAAAAAAGAAACAAGAAGATGCTATTTGCGAGTGTTAAAATTAAAAGCTTCAAGAACATTTAAATTTAAATAGCTTAATTAATTTTCCAGTTATCCGTTTGAGTAATTTTATCTATTAATTATTCCAATTGATGTTCTATTACATAAAGACAAACTTTTTTTTTAAGTTAAAATCGTTTTTAAGATAATTAAACTTGATAGATAAAACATGTTTAGATATTTTCGTTTTATTACTTAACCAGTTTTAAAACAAAAATGAAAGAAAAAACATCATTTGACGTAAGCATAAGGTGAACTAAAATTTACTAACCCTTTAACATAATTACAAGGTGTATTTATTTTTTATGAAAATGTAAATATTTATTAATTGGGGACTTAATGTCAGGTAAATAAAACATTGTCTAATCCTCGATTCAAAATTTTTGAAGTTTTCTGATTCAAAATTGAAACTTTTAATAAAATTCTGTTTGAAAATGAAAATTTATTGAGGTTTTATACTTTGTTTTAATATGGAACAATATAAATTGTGTTGGTACATAAAAATTAGTACATTCGTAATAGCTTAAAGTTGTGTTAAAAGATAACAACAACAACTACAACAACAAAAAAATTATTTAAAAAAATTTTGAAATTTAAGTCTACAAACGTCAAACAGGTAAAATGATTTGTTTTTTTTTGACAAAGCCGGGTTGAGTTTTTGACATCAAAATTATCTTGTACTGAATAAACAACTCAAAATAAACAATAAGATTCATGAAATTTTAAGATAAATGCGATTGCCTGACTTCAATGATGATGACGTGATTTTCCCCTCGTATTATTTTAAGATAGTAATTTTTTTATCTATCATGACTATCAACTTAACTCATTTTTCATGTTTATTACTTCCTTTATTTCTTGTAATGTTTAACGGCTAGGCAGCTAAACGACTGGATAGTTAACCATTTTGATCGCTTGCATAGTCGCCCACAGAAAGTATTATTAATTTTGAGATTGAGATGGCTTTGTCTTGTTTGAAAAGACTTAGGCAAACACCATTTCATACTCAAAATTTAACCTTTCAAGAAATTATACCGTATTGCCTTGCAAACAACCGCATAAGATTAAACCCGAGATTTAAAGAATTACCCCATTTGGTTGCATACAAAACAATTTTACATTTCAAAGAAAGAAATATGCGTAAAGGTTAGGATGATTTTGCTAAAAGGCAACTTAAAATTTTTTTTCAATTCAAAAATTGAGCTAAAAAGTCTGCAAATTTGGGTTTGGGAGCAAAATTTGCTCCATCCATTGGTGAAGTCTGCAAAATCTCTGCAAAACGAATTGTGCATTTAATTTTCATTTTTTTAATGGCGTGCACTGTTTTTAAATGCGCAATTTGTTTTTGCAGAGATTTTGTAGACTTCACCAATTGATGGAGCAAATTTTGCTTCACCTTGCTCCATATTTTATTTCATATAAACCCACATTTGCAGACTTTTAAGCTCAATTTTTGAATTGATAAAAAATTTTAAGTTGCCTTGCTAAAAAGATATAGTAAGACAACTAAATAATGAATTTCTTGAGGAACAACAACATAAATAATGGTATTTACAGACAAGATAAATTGAAAATTGCCAAGTCTATTTACGCAATGAAACATTTAACAAACCTTAATGGCTGAAACAAGAATATTAATGTAAACGATTTCAAGATCATTTTTTAACCAATTAAATCCATCTCTACATTTAAAATAATCCTTCAGTTGTTATGGTGAATTCTTTTTTGATTCATTTGGGATTTTTGGAATTCGGAGACAACTAAGATGAGGGAATTTGGAATTTTCGACCAAATATTCGTATTTTTTATGTATGAAAACCATCAAAAGATTCATGATTTTTTGAAGGACGAGATTCGATTTAGCTGGAATTATGCATATTTTTACGTTTTTTTCGTCGGATAAAAACACGCATTATTAATTTTTCCGGAACATTAAACACATTATCTTGTAGTTTAGAATATGCCTTATTTTAGGAACCCAGGAGTCGATTCTTTAAGTTAGAAGATGTCATGAATGAATAAGAAGTAATATTCTTTAAGGTTCTTTAAAATATTTAAATTTTTCCTGGCCAATTTGAAATGGACCGAAAGCTTGAAGAATCTTCCTCCTTTTTTTAAAACTTACTTCTTTTCTTTCAAATTTCTCATTTTTAACTGGAATCTTCCAAGATCGATTCCCGAACTTGCAAAAATCGTGTCAAGAACTTGATAAGACATTTTTTAAGAACCGATTTCTGAGAAACATGCTTAAATACTGAAACTACACAACTTGTTAAAATTTTTATGCAAATATGAATTTATCGAATTTTTAAATAATGGATTATATCTGATTAACGTAAAACTACTTGTAAAACAATTTATCTTAATTTGATCGATAAGAATGGAAGATTTTTCACATTTATTGGAACGATTTTTGTATTTTAATAGTAATTTCTGGAAACGAGTAAGGTTCAAAGTTGAAGAAAGCCGTTTTTTTTACAAAATTTCTAAACAAGTTACTTTTAGTATTAACGGGACTCGTTCTTTTTATAAAATTTTTTTTATAGAAATGCATTATAGAAAAAAAATCAATGTTTTATAGAAATTTTATTTATAGAATTGACACATAGAAAAATGTGTGAAAAATTATCTAGAAATTATTTTATTTATTTAAAAGAAGGCCGCGTCTAAGGCGATAGGTGGACTGGAGCGTCTAATGTTTGAGTTTGTGTTTTATTAATAATCAAGTTGTCAAATCCGTAGTAAAGCATAGGTCTAACGTATGTCTTATAATAACAAAGTTTGATATCTGATGATACTACGTCTGATGTGATTCCACATTGTTTCAGACTGAGATAGCTAAACGTGAAAAGCTTTATTCGACTATTGAAGTGTACTTTACTGTTAAATTTTTCATCAATCATATATGCGTTGTGTGTGCATGTATAATTTTTGAAATTAAAATTTTAAATTTCAAAACTCTCGCTTTTTAGGTGACTTGTCACCTCTTAGAGCGAATTTACGCGCCTAGGGGTAATCGGCCAGGCATCAAGATCGTACGCAACACAACAGATTTGGACTGGTTTTTAAACCGGTTTGAATTTAGAACCGATTTGAGGAAAAACCGGTTTGAAACCGGTTCAATCAAACCGATCTACCAGCCCTATTTGTAATGTCGTTGTGACCCGATGATTTGTTACTTGAGAGGTTATTGATTATGTAAGCTAGGCGATTTGAGTCTATCTTGTAATCAAAAACTTTTGTCGAGTTATGTTTCGTAAATTCGTCCATTCTTAATTTGTGCCTATCATGGACTCTTTATTTGGTACATCACATGAATTAAAGAGGTTAAATATTCGTTTCGAGCTATGTTTATGTCCAAATCGATTTCACTCTTCGTTTCTTTCATAGATTTTATTTTACGATAAAACAGTTTTTTATTTTTGGAGAAGATTTTGTTTGTTTGAACCAATTGTTTAATTTCCAATTTGTTCTTGTTCTCGTCTTGTTTGAGTCTAAACGCCTTTTTTGCTCGTTTAAGTAATATTTTATTTATCGTTGTTCTATCGGTTCTGTACCTTTTTTTTGCTAGTTTGAATTCATTGAGAAGACTTTTGATATCAAGATCCCACCAGCCATTCATCTTCATATTGTATTTTTTAATTAAGTTCTCTTGGGTTATTTCGTTAGTTGCCTCGAGTATGATTGCGTTTAGCTTGAGCAGTTCCATGTTGCGATTGGGAAAAGGGGTACATTACGAATCTTTGAATTTTCATCGACTACGGCACCAATATAGTTTTTGACAACACGCTTCCATAAATTCGAGGCCAAATGAAAGTAACAGCCTCCAATGTTTGTACCAGGGAACATTTCTTTAATACAACTTAAAATACCTTTTGTAAAATCTGACATAATGTTATCAGGACGTTTATCTACACGGTTCGTAATTAAAGTAAAAACTCGTGCGTAAGTTGATTTTTCTTTATTCGGCAAAAAGGCATAAATCAACGGTAAATTCTTGTTTTTAAAAATAACGTTCACTGTGAATACTTGTGTAAAAGTATCGGGGCTATTATTAAATGTCCCGTCAATGTAACAAACATCTTGTTGTTTTAGTATATCTAAATTATCGTCAGTACCCATTATAATTATTCTCGATGGATCCATGTTACCACTATCAAAAAGAATAAAATTTTTTTTGGATTCGGTCATTGTGTATTTATCTTTAATAACTATCGATTGTCGATTTTTACCGTCTTTACCAAAGTCGTTTATATCTCGACGCGTTCTGTTCACAATTTGGGTCAAATTTTTAGTCGACGAAATATAAGGTGCAGAGTGAACCGGAAGACTCATAAGGCATTTATTAATTATTGTTCTCGGTTTTTCAGTTGTTTCAGCAGCCCTGTCTTTGATATTTGCTTTAGTAATGTTACCTTTTACTTTATCAGGTTCAGGCTTGTAGTAATGACCGTCGTTGTCATTAATAACTTGTGTGTTAGTATGATCAGTATGTATTCGACCTCTCTATTCGACAATAGTATCAGTTTCATCTTGTTGCTGTAGCTCGTCAACTATTACAAGATTTTCAATCAATTCTTCGATGGAATCGTTTTCTAGATCATCTTCACAAAAAACCTCGTCTAAATCAACATCATCAGTTTTTGTTGATGACATCATACACTCATCTTGATATGTACCCACAAAACAATTGTAATCACAATCTTCATCAACGTTAGATTCATCTAAATCACCACACGGCTCTGTTGGTATACATGTTGATGAGTCGTCGTCAGAATCACTGTAATTAACTAAGCTTACTGTTCTCATTAAACTTCTTGAAACAGAACTCGAACTTGAATTACATTCGTTAAGACTGGAGCAACTCGAACTTGAAACGGATATTGGATCCTTAGCTTGATCATTTTTTGAAAATTTAACTCTTGGCACGACTCTGTTTCTAAGCCTAATAGGGGAGTCTACTTCAGACATTATTTAATTCATTTTTTTTTTAAATCTTACTACAGTGCTGGCCATTCAAGTGTTCCATTCATGAACGTTCATGAAAGTTCATGAAAATTCTCTGGACTTTTTGTTTCACCCGAATTCGCAAGAGTTCGCAAGAGTTCACATGAGTTCGTAAGAGTTCGCCAAGGTTCCTTGAACCTCCCAGAGGTTCCCCTGTGATATTTTGGCTTTAAAACTTTGTTTTCTTATATTTTCGTTTTTTTTTACTCCTTATGTGATCTTCTTTTTAATCTTATTTTAAAAAATAAGTTTTAAAGAGATTACTCGAATGGCTAAAGAAATAGAAAATATTCTAGTATCACCAAAGTCTGCCAAAAAATAATCAGTAGATTGGTCTTGACTGGTACGTTATTTGATTTTAGATTCAATTTTTTTACTGATTTAAATGTATTTCAGTTTTAAAAAAAGGAAGGATTTCTATTTTGCAGTCCGAAAAAAAGAAAAACTTAAAAAAAAGAAAACTAACCGATGCCCAAATCATAGAAATAAATGAACTTGTTCTTAAAAATAGGGAAATAACCTCGATTCAGATAGTAAAAGATTTGAAATTTTGCTGTAGTGATAGAACCGTTAGAAGAAAACTAAAAGAAGTAGAGTTGGATTATTTAAAAACTAGGTTTGTTCATGAATGTTATTATTTTTAAACTTAATTTTTTGAAAACCGAACTTTTTAAGATTTTGTCACGAGGTGTCGAGGAAAAATCAGATTGAACGTTTTCATTTCGTTTGTTTGTATACTTACACAAAAGAAAATCTTGAAAACTTCATTTTCCTTGATCAGACCACAGTCGAACTGAATCGCTTTACAATTCAGTCTCATTTGAAACATTTAATGGTGCAGTTGGGAGACGAATGTATTCTTTGAAAGTAAATCAATGAAATATTATGAGATTTTTTCTATATTTAATCGAAAGTTTTTAGGTTCATGTTTTTGGGGGTACAGTGGTGCTACGATATTTGTATTTTACTAAATTTAACGTAAATTATTGTAAATTTACTATTTTTTCCGTAAAATCAGGTAAATTTACGTAATTTTACCAAAGTAAAAGTGGTAAATTGACTAATTTTGACGTAAAAAATGATAATTTTACGTAAATTTCGGTAAATATCAAAATGTCCAAAAAAAATTCTGACTTATTTTACAACAATTGTTGATAAAAACTTAATATTTAACTCACTTAGACAAAAATCGATATTTTCTGATACATCAACCTTTATACTACCAACAAAAAAACTCATTCCTACTTCAGTGTTTTTTTTGCGATTTGTGTCACTAAAAGACTAATAAAGGGTCGAAAATTTTTTTTGGACATTTTGATATTTACCGAAATTTACGTAGATTTACGTAAAATTATCATTTTTTACGTCAAAATTAGTCAATTTACCACTTTTTACTTTGGTAAAATTACGTAAATTTACCTTATTTTACGGAAAAAATAGTAAATTTACAATAATTTACGTTAAATTTAGTAAAATACAAATATCATAGCACCACTGTATCTCTGAAAAAAACATTTAAATCGTTCCAAAAATATGCTTGGTAACTACAGTTTCAAAAGTTGTTTCTAGTGATACTTTTCTTTATTGGCCAACATTTAGTTTTCTTTATCGTAGAATTAGCCAAAAACATTGGAATTTGAAAAATAGTCTCTACGGAAAAAATGGAAGCAAATATTAAATTTTTAACACCGTAACATTTTCTAATATAAAATGTTAGGTAATGTTACGGTCTCAAAGTATGGGCTGTATGGCTAGAAATGAACTGTTGAGATGCTAAATTGCTGAATCACTAAAAACTTATAATTGCCTAGTTTTAGTTGGTATACTTGAGTTTTAGTCGGTTTTAGTTGGAATAGCGAAAAATTTCAAACATTAATTAGTCGGTCGTTGTCTGATTTTTAAAAAAGAAGTATCCTTTAAGTCATAGGAACATACGAGTAAATCAACTAGAAAATTTTGAAAGAAAATTTTTTAGTCCATTTTCCTGCACCGGCACAGTCGCCAGTAAATTTATTTAACTAAATTAGAAAGAGTGCAAGAAATGCTATTATTGATGTAATGTTTGGCAGTTTATATTTAAGTAAATTTTGACTCAATTTTTTAAAATAAGACTAAAAAGAAGATCACATAAGAAGTAAAAAAAAACGAAAATATAAGAAAACAAAGTTATAAAGCCAAAATATCACAGGGGAACCTCTGGGAGGTTCAAGGAACCTTGGCGAACTCTCACGAACTCATGTGAACTCTTGCGAACTCTTACGAACTCATTTGAACTCTTGCGAACTCTTACGAACTCATTTGAACTCTTGCGAATTCGTGCGAATTCATGTGAACTCTTGCGAACTCTTGCGAATTCGGTTGAAACAAAAAGTCCAGAGAATGTTCATGAACTTTCATGAACGTTCATGAATAGAACACTTGAATGGCCAGCACTGTATTTTTCACAATGAAAAATTAGGCGATGAAAATTTCTATAAAAAAAAAGAATTTTTTCTTAATACATTTTCTAAAAAAAAAATTTCTATATATCGGTATAGAGCCGTATTAACCAGAGTTGTTCCTCAAGTCTCAAGTCAAGGCCAACTCACGACTTGACTTTTTGGAGTTTGACTTGTAAAATCCCGATCTGGTATTAACCCGAGCTTTTTAAACCAAATTCCAGATATTTTTTCAGCAGTCGTTTTATCAAACTCCGTTTTTTAATCGAACCAAATGATCTCGTTGTCCTCTTTAGTTATATTGGTAGTCTTTTGGAAGTGAATTAATTTCGAACTATAAAAAGACCCAACTCAGGAACATAAACTTTGTCCAATGCCGAATATAAACTTTTTTGGACAATTAAAACAATTTTTAGATACTGTTATTTTTGGGACGAGAAAATAAAATTTTTTTGATTCAAATTTTTGAAATCAACAAAAATAGAATTCGAAATAAATTCTTAAATAGTATTAAAATCTACCAGAAACATTTAACTATATGTTTACATATGACATTCATCGAAAATAGGTGCTTTTAGGCAAGGTCGTTTTATAACTTGATATCTATCCAAACTCAAAAAGGTACTAAGATCTACAACTTATAAAATTTTTTGGAAATTTTGAAATTATTGTTGAAGAAATTTTTTTGAGGAAATAATTCTCAAATAGTTCTGTACTATTACCGAACTTTTGGTGTCAGGAGAACCGAAGGGTGCCGTACCATACTAAATGTACAAAAGCGTACCGTACCGTACCATAACGTACTCAAAAATTTTTTTTTCCTGAAAATAAATTTCTGGGCGGAACAGTATGGTACGGTACGCTTGTGTAAGCTTAGCACGGTACGATTTGCTTCGGTGTGGAGGTTCCTTGCTTCGCTTTTGTACGGCTGCGCTTGCCACCAAAAGTTCGTGAGAAGTGCATTATTTAAATTTTAACGAAAATTCGGCTTTGTAGAACATGATCTTATAATTGTAAGGGACAGATTAAGTCTTTTAAACATGTTAAAAACTCTTGATAATAATAACAATAATAAACTGCTTTGTATAATATTGATGTTATACACACGCGTATGGCATCCAGCCATTCTAGAAGCATCAGAAGATATTTGAAATGGTCCATTCAAAAAATTTTAAAATAATTCATCCAAAATTCTTTTAAAATTTTTGACATTTTCTATGTCTTCAATTTGTTCAATTTGTTAACGACTCTATTTATACACTATTTCTCTCACTAATCTATACATATGGCCTCTCAGTTTCATATGTCGGTTCGTCATGCAAGTAAATCTAGGCCTGGTTGACACTAGATTATGTTGATTTAATTGTTTCAATTAGTTTAACATCATCTGCGTACAAAAATTTAAAGCGGCATGTTAAAATTTTTTCACTATTTTCTTTTTTTTTTTTTCAATGCTTCTAAAAATTTTTTAATAATTTCCGTTTAGTGTTTTCTATTAAAAAAAAAACTGCAGCAATGTGCAGCAAATTTTGCTGCATCTACTGAAAACTTTTTTAAACTGTCCTTTTCTTACAAAAATTTTTAATTCGGTTTTTTCGATGTTTTTGCGGAATTTTTAAGACAATTTATTTTCTTGCTTAATTTATTTTCAAAATATGTAACATATGTACATTTAAAAAGTAAACTTGTGATTGCAAGTAATGTTAATTTCAAAATTATATTTAAAAAAAATTAATTGTCTTAAAAATTTTGATCGCAGATTCACTAACCGTATTTCCTTGCTTACAAGTGCCCCCTTAATACCCCCTTTTTACAGACCAATGGAGATCAGATGAGTTAAAATTTTGTGTTTGTGAAGTAGATAGGACTGAGTTGAATATAAAGCGTCGCAAAAGGACCTCAAATTCAATTCGCTTAGGCATTATTTTATCCCTTAAAGATACGATTTGTAGTCACTTATAAGCAAGGAAATACGATATTAGAGTTTCATCCTCGTTTGCTTAAGTACAGCTGCCTCGTCAAAGTTATAGTACTATTCAAAATATAATAAATTGATAAAATAACTAAAAAATCTTTTCAGTTTAATTCAAAGCATGTTTCTAGGTTAAGAAAATTCGTATTTAAACTCTCGGGCATATATTAAAAAAGCATAAAAAATCGTCCAAAAATACCACTAGGGTAAATATTAAACACTCTTCTTTTTAAACCATGAGTTAAAAACAGAGTTGTTTTAAAGTCACAAAATCAAAGTCAAATTCAAGTCAAATGACTTGAAAATAAGTCTTGCCTTTAAAATAAGTCGATTTAGAGTCAGATATCAGAAAATTTTTAATGCATCGATCAATGTTGATGAATGATAAAATTATTCTAATGCAGTGTCAGCCTGAGCTTTATAACCTTAGAGTCGGAGTATGAGTCTCGGACGGAGTCTAAGTTATAGCTCTTTTCACGAAAAGAAGAATAACGAAATTGAGAAAAATAATCAAAATTTGTGAAGTTATATCTCTCCAAAAAGTATTCATATTTAACTTATCTGAACTGGCATCTCTAGTTCATTTTAAAAAAAAAAAATAATTGCATGAATAAGTGTCCGTTTTCATAGTCAAAATTGTTTTAATGCCCTTTTAGAGGATATGAAAGCCAGCACACAATTACTTAGAAGCTTTTCTGTTTCAATTAAAGGCCGATTCCATTCAAAAGTGTGTTATTTTGTGATTCAATTTGTTGAATCTGAGCATTTTGTAATAAGTCCCAATTTATTCTGATTAAAGCGATTCGCAGAATCCAAAAATCAGTATACCGGTCCCACAAATGTTTAAAATAGCCAATAGAAACGTCTGTTCTAGAAGGAATGCGTCTCTTCGCGTCTCAATGGTTAAAGCATTACTGACCAATAAGGTCAATAAGATGACTAAAACTGTTATTTAATATATATAATTTCTCAAAAATTTGTCTTCAGTGTTGGCCTTGCTAAAATTCCTTGATAAAAGTTGTTTTATACACCCATCATTTTTTAAATATCAATCGAAAGCACTCAACGAGATCTACAGAGATATATAGTCGACTTTAAATTCTGAATTCTTGTACATAAAAACATAGAAAACATATACATTTTTATATTAAATTAATTCCTATAATTTAAAAAAAAGGCTTTTTTGCACCCTTTTAAGCGCCTTTTTTGCCACTTTTTTTTCGTTTTTCATTTTTATGACATTTTTAAGCCTTTTTTCGTCAACAAGTATTCAAAAAATAAAAATACAATAAAAAAAGTAAATCCTGAGATTTGTTAAGAATCGCCTCTTGTTTAATCGGAAGCAAAAAAAAAATTGGGTATTGCTGCTACTCTAGGAGGAGATGAGGTTTGACCGAACAATTTCCTTATTTTTACCGTTTTTACCCGTGTTTTGCTTCAGGGAATTTTTTTTCCCATCGGCAATGGCCCCAGCATCAATGGTGGCTTTTTAGCTTTCAGATTAATAATGCTTAGGTAGTTTTACTTCTGATACAATAATTTATTCGTGTCTGAAATGATTTTTTCATTAAAAAACGCCATTTTTCTTTGCCGATTTGTATCTCTAAAACAGAGCATCCAAGATAAAAATGGACTATATATCTATGTAGATCTCGTTGAAAGCTTTCGATTGATATATAAAAAATGGTGGTTGTATACAACAACTATGGGAAAGTATATGAGGGTCCTTTAAGACTGGGTGTATGTTTTCAAAAATACACCCGGGTGTATGTCTTTTAAGGGTCCTAAATTTCACGCTTTTACTTTAACTTCTTGTGTCTAAGTCTGTGATTCTTAGATAATTAACTTTTTTATCTTTATATTGAAATAAAATTTTAAAAAACTTTAAAATTTTTGTTTTTTATTAATATTTGAAACGTAAAAAATAAAATTATAAAACTCATCAATTTTCCTTTTCGAACACTATGCCAATATTTTAAGCCAAAGAGTCTGAATTTCGATAAACAAAAAACTTGCTTTCGGTACATTTCAAAGTTATTAATCAATCTATTTTTTCAAGAATGAATTGAAAAAATTACCTAGGCAAGCTGACTTTTTGGCAAAATTAATCGAAAACGTGTTTAGAAAAAAAAAAAAGATGATAAATTTTTATAATTTAAAAAAAAACGCTTCATACAAAAGAAAATACAAAATTGAAAAAAAAAAGATTTTAATAAATTTACAAATGAAAATTAACTTTTTTTAAAAATAATTGTCAAATCTTTTGAGCCGATCCCGAAACTTGCTAGTTTTTTTCTTCAAACAACTTTATATTTCTTTTCTTGGGATTCAACATGGGATTTAACACTTTGTACCCGCTCTTGAATGATATCGATAAGTTCTGATTTAGTTTCAATAAACAATTTAGAATGATACGTTGAAAATATAACAAAATCACTCAGTATAGTGAGGACTTTTAATAACATAGAGCTCGCTTAAAAATGATTCAAAAAAAGCCCATCTTATTTTAATCGCGCTATTCATTTGATTTCCGGATTTTGCGAATTTTTTTGAGTTAAAGCTTCATTAAAAATGTTTGGAACACAATTTGGAACATAATTTGGAATTTGTTTAAATCAGCGCTAACATTTAACGATGAATTTTTGTCTTCCAACTTTTGCAAATTGTTCTTTAGACTTCGAATTTGTGTTCTTTTAAGTATTACAACCAGTGGTGTTTTTTGAATTACCTAGAAAGATTTCGATTAGTTTCACTCAAACAAAAGAAAATACAAAATTGAAAAAAAAATTCTATTCATCGTTTCCATTACCCTATCTTTTCGTCGGTTAAATGAATAAGATTTTCAGATCCAAGTTAAATATCTTACTTTTGATTTGTTTGAATAATAAAAAATTTTATTTGTTTTTTAAGTTTGATCTAAATTAAAAGATCTCTTCGTCAAAAGCAAAATAAACAATATTTTCAGGAGCACTTTAAAAATAATTAATTTTTACGGTTTGTTGGGAAAAGAATAATTTTTAAATTTACTTTAAAGAGAGTTGTTTGAATCGAATGAATAAAAATGCGATCGACTCAAAATATTCAAAATTCAAATCTTAATAGAAAATTTAGAAAAATTAATAACGTTCAGTTTTTAAAATTCAATTACCTATTTCGAGAATTTTACTGGTATTAATCTTTTTAAGGTCACTCAAGTTTTATCAAGTTGTGAATTTAGTCAAAAAATTTGATTAATTTTTTTTTAAATTTAATTTCAAAATTTATTACAAATGAACATTTAAAAAACTAAACATGTGATCGCAAATTATGCTTTTATGTTAATAGATAATTTAAGAAGAATGTTGATTCATTAAAAATATAATTTTGAAATTAACATTACTTGCAATCACAAGTTTACTTTTTAAATGTACATATGTTACATATTTTGAAAATAAATTAAGCAAGAAAATAAATTGTCTTAAAAATTCCGCAAAAACATCGAAAAAACCGAATTAAAAATTTTTGTAAGAAAAGGACAGTTTAAAAAAGTTTTCAGTAGATGCAGCAAAATTTGCTGCACATTGCTGCAGTTTTTTTTTTAATAGAAAACACTAAACGGAAATTATTAAAAAGTTTTTAGAAGCATTGAAAAAAAAAAAAAAGAAAATAGTGAAAAAATTTTAACATGCCATTTAAAGCATCAAGTTGTTGATGTAGGAACAAACGTTTTAGCCCCTAAACTTAACCCTGTGACACTCCACTTGTCACAGGATGTGGTATAGGCATAGCCTCATTCAGGACTACTCTTTGAGTTCGTCACGTTAAGAATGACTCGAACCACATGAGAAAAATTCCATTTATCCCATAAGTTTTGATCTACTTTAGAAGTTTTCTGTGTAAAACGCTTTTTATTATGTCTACCGCATTTCCCTTCGAGATTGTCTCTGTTATCCAGTCTAAGGCTTCAATCAAATTTGTAATTTCTGATAATCAATGACTAGCCTTAGAGTCAATTGAACAATTAAAAATTAATTTTTGTAAGCTTTTTATTTAAATTTTAAAAACAAGGAAGAAACTTTTTTTGAATTTAAATTGTGTTTAAAAAAAAATAATATTTTTGTATGTTTAATAGTTTTTTTTTTTTATAATGAATCCGTCTTTTACTCAAAATATAATTTATAAAGTAAAAAGCAACAAAAAAAAAAAGAATTTAAAAAAAAAAAAATTTATAAAAAAAAAAAGAAAAAAGCTAGTTCACAAATAGCATTTTTGTTAAAAATTTTTCAAGAGAAAAAAATACAATGTTAAAATTTTTTGTTTCTCAATTTAAAAAAAAAGAATCAGAGATAATAATTTCATGTTCAATTCGTCCAAGAAGAAGAGATAAATAATTTATACAAAAAAACCATTGAAAAAAAAAAACAAAATAGAAAAAAGGTAGACACGTATAAGAGAGAGAGAGAGAGAACCATTTAAAAAAAGGAGATTTGAACCATTTGAATACCAACATTGAAAAATAAAACAAAAATCTCATCCACTATCATCACCTTTTCATTTTGCTTGCTCGAACAACGCATTTGAAAAAAAAATACATTTAGAAAAAAAACTAAAAAAATAAAATTTCTTCTTATACGAATTGATGTTTTAAATAAATTATTTTTTTTGCATTTAGTGTGTGTGTGTGTTGTAAGCTTTCCGAACATTATTGAGAATCAAAAAAATTAAAGAATTCCGGTTTCGTTTTTGAAAAGAAATTTTGGAATTTTTCAAAACAAAAAAAAAAAGTTTAAAAAAAAAAAACTCTCTTTGTTTATTTTTTTAACTTTTTTTTTCTTCTTCTCCATTTATAAATTAACGTATGGTTGTAAACTACTTCGTTGCATTAGTGGTTCTCTACTGAATTGATTTATTGCATAAGCGTTCGGATCGGCGTGACGTTGTTGCGGTGTACCATTCATTTGAGTTACATTGGCTGCTATACCCAATTGTGTGTAGTCATAAATAGCTCGGTTATCGACGTGTTGCGCTTGCAATGTTGGCAAAAAACTGTATGCACCTGGTAATCCAGCTAAAATAAAAATAAAATTTCAATAATCTTTAACCTTAAAATAAATGAGCCTAACTTATGTCTAATCCCAATAATGGATTGAACTAAAGACTATAACATCTATACAACATCTATACTACACTTTCTAAAAACAAAAATAATTTTTAACCCTTAAATACCTTAACTTTTCGGACCATCGAAAACCTCATTTAATAAAATAAAGAGTAGTTACGGGGCATTTGAAAGAATCCAGGGGATGTATAAGGCGCTGGAATTGTACGTCCGATTCCATAAACATACGCGTTTAATAAATCACCATAAACACCTTTGGCCAATGCTGCTCTTCCTTTGGCCATTTGTTGAGCGTACATAACCTCTTTTGGTTGTGCTTTTTTACACTCAACTCGTTTCTTGTTTATCTCATGATAATGTATTTCACAAACTTTATCAACTATATCTTCATTCTCAAATGTAACAAAACCAAAACCACGATGACGTTTTGTTGATTTATCAAACATTAACATAGCATCGTCAACTTTACCATATTGACCAAAATAATTTTTAACATCTTCAACACTTGTTTCAGCTGATAGACCACCAACAAATATTTTTTTAGTCTTTGTAATCATCTTATAAAAATAAATATTAAAAAAAATTAAATTTTAAACCCTTTAGGTGATTGAAAAAAATGTTTGCATTACATTATCTGGACTATTTGATTGTGTTTTACTTGAACAATCAAATATTTGACTAGTAGAAGAAGACGAACTCCCGGGAAATAAATTTTGAGCACCGTTAGTTAAATTGACTAAAGAGTTAGTTTGATTCGTACCGGAGGGTGAAGTACTAGACGAAGAGTTTATAGAAGATGTAGTTGTTTGAGTGTTAAGTTGCACAAATTGTTGACTCCCGGGTGTTGAATTCGAAGATGTGGACGAAGGTGAAGTAGATTGTGGATTACCAGCAAGAGCTGCAGCAGCTGCGAGTATAGCAGCAGATGTGTTTAAATTTCCATTTTGAATCATACCCGGATTAGCCAATTGTTGATACGCTATTTGAGGGTACACGTTTTGTTGAGTTTGAATGAGCGAGTTTGTGTTCGCTTGAGCTTGACCAGTTAGTGTAGCGCCAAGAGACGTTAGACCATTAGCTGATGGATTTGCGACAGCAAACAATTGATCAGTACCATTCAAACCGTATATCTTATCGGTTTGATAGTACGTATTTGGTAAAGTGATTAGTTCAAACATGTTTTAAAATTTTTCTAGTAATTATTTTGTTACTTTTTCTAATTCGATTTTCGCGTTTAATTCTACATGAAATAAAAAAAAATAAACATATCCGATTTAAAGAAGAAAATAAAATGAAGAAAACGTCAATTAAACAAAATTCCGTTTTGCCAAGTCACACAAAGTTTCCTTATTATCCTGGTTACGAAATTATAGTTTCAATAGTCTATTAATGGTTTAAAAAGGCTTGAGCTGGTCTGAATGTTTTTTTATCGACATTCTTAATTATCAAATAATATCGAAAAAAACTAAAGAAAGTAACTTTGTTTTAAATCAATTTTTTCATATGACCTATGCATCCATATTTTTTGATCGTAATACAACAAAAAAGAAAAAAAGGTGGATGAAAAATGAAAACAAAAATGAAAACTAGAAATGTATAAAATAATTTTTTTCTAAAGTTCAATAGTAAATATTTATCAATATTTTAATTTATTCTCAATAGTGACACATTTTTGATTGGTCAAGGAAGAATTAAAGACTCCGCCTCCGTTTTTTTGTTTAACATTCCTTGACATTCATAGATAATTAAATGTTGGTTAATCTCAAGTCTACTCCCCACTAGACCCCTCACATCGTATTCATTTTCTATTCAATCTCAAATTACAATGAAATGTTTTTAGGTTATGTTTATTTTCACAAACAAAAAAAAAACACATCGACCATTTTTTATTTTCGTATGAACAATTTGATTTTGACATTTGAAAAAATCAAAATTTGTACGAACAAAAAAAAAAGTAGTTCATTTAGGGTCAATAATTAATGTCTACATGTATTATGACTACTATTTTATTCTTAGCCCGGATTTATTTCCCGAATGTACGGAAACGACCCAAATATGTTTTCTCTAAATATTTGAAAACATGTTTTTGTTCAAGTATTGTTTCAATTAATTAAAAAAAAATAATTTTTTTTTCGTTGCCTACTTAACTTAATTAAAATTTGTAATTTAATCTTTCTTTATTAACAAAAAAAAAATTAAAATACCCCAAGTCACACACACACACACTAGAATGAAAACAAAAAAAAATAAAATGAATTTTATGTTGTTAGAGCTCATTGATTTTGAAAGAATTAAATTGATTTCCTTTAATCCTATCCAAGCATAAATGTGAACTGAATAATTAACTCCATGGTTACCAAAGTCGGTCTTAAGATTTAGTTTTGCCTTTTGGTTAGAGAAAGCTTTTGTTGTATAGAAATTTCCGATCAATTCATTTTTTTTCTAATTCATGGGAATTTTTTGATACAAACTATTTAATTTGAACAAAAGAAGAAAATTTTAATTACAATCTTTGCTTCGAGGACGATTAAGAAAGTTTTGTGTTTGAATTGAATCACAGTCTCTCTTTTTTTTTTCTTAAAACTCAAACAGAGATTTAAACATACTCATTTATGAATAAGTTTAGATATAGTCTCTCGTTTGGTACTAATTCTTAACTTGATCAATTTATGAACATCGATACGTGATATTTTAATTATTTGATGTCACTTTTGTAAAAAAAACCAAAAAATTGCCAGGATAGAACTTGCCTCAGCTAGTATGTCTCTGGTTATACTTCACTTGCAATAAGAAACTACTTGAACCAAATAGAACGATCTATATAGATGAGCTGTCCATAGGCGAACTTAAACACCAGTCAATTTGTGAGAAAGACCTTGGTCTTTATATCAACAACCGCTTAAAGTGGGACCTAAACTGCTAAGGCGAATAGAGTTTTAGGAATGATCAAGAAAGCTATTAATTTTCCTAATCAGGAAAACATCAGATTACTCTTCAAATCATTGGTCAGATCTGATCTGGAATACGCTATCAGCTCGTGGTATCAAAGGATATCACGGAGCTTGAAGAAGTACAGAGAGTAGCGACGAAGCTTGTTCCGGAGCTCGAATACCCGCAACGACTTATGAGACTAGGTCTTAGTCACCTGAGGACGCCAAGATGCAACTTTTTTGTTAACAGAGTTGTGAATGATTGGAATAAATTGCCGCAAGAGGTATGGGAAGAGGAAGAGGCTATGAGCTCACCTTGACTGGTTTCCAGTTGCAGTTTATTTTACTACTACTACTACCAATCTAACATCAAATTAATTTAAAAGCACCTTAAATTGATCTAAAAGTTTCTAGTGAACTGAAACACATTACATTTAAACATATTACATGCTGATTTGGAACACAACCAAAGCAGAACATAAAAAAAGTGAAAACTATTCTTAAGAAAACCTCAAAAAAAAACAACCTTAGACTGCTCAAAACGATTAAATTTGATTTTTAATTTCGAAAAATGTTTTTAAAATTTGTCTATTTAGTTTTTTTGAAAATTTATCAAAAATTTGCTCCAGAACCTCCTTTCAATGTTAACTATCTAGTTTTGAAACGTGAATACACAGGTTAAGAAATGAACAAATGCACTGTTAACTTTGTTTTGGACTGTAAGGTTCACCAAATCATAAAACCAAAATCCCAGAAATCAATCAAGCCTTGAAAAGTGTTTCAAGAAAATTCTTCAAGAATGCCATTACAAATATTGATAGATTGGCATTTAGTAGTTGATCTATTCACTTATAGTTTGAAAAAAATATGCCTTTAAAAAGTAAATTTTCCAAACATTAACAAAAAAAGCGGGAAAACTTTGGACCTCCCCTTTTTTCTAAATATTATACAATGCTAGTCATTCACGAATTAAATGAACGAACGTTCACTTAATCTACTTTGAGAACGTCGCTAAATAGAAAAGGAAACTAAATTTCAAAGATGAAGATCCAATAATGAGAATTCACCTATGAAACCCTTTCTGTGAACGATTGTCAATTCGAAATAGTTTTCTGGAGTTAATAGGTTTTGAAATAACGATTATCTAGAATCGGCTTTATGACTTGGTGAACCTTACTGTATACAACCAGATATCGTATATCCGATCCTAGCTAATTTGGTCACCTCTCTTGGTCAAAGATTTCATCGGATATTTCTTTCTATTTGATGAATGTCTTTCACTGAATTTTATAATATTTTCTCTTAATACATTACCTAAAAAGTTTAACATCCCTGTCCTATAGGCAATTTTAAGTTGCATATCAATTCAAAAAGATCAATTCGAACATTTCAAATTAAAAATTTAATAGAAATCAAAGTACATGTAGTATAGAAATGTCTTTGCAGAGATACATTTTTGGATGTTACAAAGCATGTCACATTTAAATATAACTTCTGCAAAAAGTCTCTAAAAAAATGGCACAGTTAAGAATACATCGTTTTAATAGTGTGTGATCTGCAATGTGCATTTTGATAATTTTGATAATTGCAGAAGCTTTTTCTAAATCTGACATGTTTTGTAACATCCAAAAATGTATCTCTGCAAAGCCATTTCTATATTACTTTGATTTCTATCTATATTACCCTTATCCGTCCAAAGGTGGGTCAAAAATGACCCGACTGATCATTAAAGACCAAAGTGGGTCATTTTTGACCCAATTGAAAAATTAAATTTTTTACATTATTTTTATTGTATGCGTATTTAAAATTGAATGGTGGGTCAAAAATGACCCACGTTGGTCTTTAATGATTGTAAATTACCTTTGGACGGATAAGAGTTAAAGTTTTAATTTGAAATGTTCGAATTGATCTTTTTGAATTGATATGCAACTTCAAATCGCCGTCCCGTACTAAAGAAACAGTCAGAAATTTTTCACTGTTTGTGAAAAAAGGCCTTTTAACAATCTAGAATGAAGTAGACCAGTCTAAATTTAGTTTGATATCTTAAATCGGTTGAATCGAATCTTAGCCCATCTAAAAATAATGATCATACAAATCGAAAAATTAATAAGATGAAATGAAACAAATTTAGAAAAAATTAAAATGAATAATTTTCTCTCGTTCTCTCTATTTGCCTCTTTTCAAACGAATTAATTTAAAAAAATGATTTTTTAATGTTCAAAACCTTTTCATTACAAACTAAATTAAACAAAAATATCAAATATTGTAAGTCTTAACAAGTTGTCTGACATAAACAAAAATATTATTCCTAGGGAAACTTTAGAAATAAATCTTATCTCTCTCTCTTTTTATTTTGATCATAAGACTGATTATAGATTAAATTAGTTTTTTATTTTTTTTATTTCACGATTAAATGAACAATTTTTCTTTTGATCATAAATGTGATCAGCATGAATAGAAATATTTCGATTAAAGTCTAAAATAATATTCTCTCGATACAGAAAGAAAAAAAGAGACTTGTTTTAATGAAACATTGAGAATTTTTTTAAAAAAAAAACTTAATACTTCCTAATTTTAATTTGAAAAGAAGCCCCCCCAAAGTCTGGAGCACAAGAATTTCATCTCTCTTAATTAGAATTTCTATCGTCATTTATTGTATCTCTGTTTCATAAAAAAACAACTTTTTTTAATTGAAACCCATTTGAAAAAAAAATTTCTCTTCTCTACTAAAGGATTACCATATCAAACAAAAAAAAGTCCTATGAAAAGAAAAAAGGGATTAATAAAAAAACAATAATTAACTTAATGTTTTAAGTATTATCTTAATGATGAGACTATGTATTCATATTTTTTCTATTTTTAATGTAATCAATCAATAGTCTGATTTTTTGTTTTAAAAAAAAAATTTAATCGATTACAAATATTTGTAAACAACAAGAGGTTAGATGATTCATTTTGTTCACCTAGAAGCTTAATTTTGTTAATAAAATTTAGGTTAAACATATCACGTTAATGTAAAATCTATTAAATTTTTTAAAAATAATAGGAAGCTCTAATCTCTTAGTTTCCTTCTCTTATTTGATATCGTTTTTTTTTTAATATTTAAAAATAAAAATTATACTTCGTACTGGGCTTACTAAATTGGAATATTTTGTATTTTATTGAAGGAAATGTAATAAAGTGGAAGCCAATGAATTTTGTTAATCACATTTTTCATTTAATTGGAATTTTAATTAATGGAATAATGAAGGAATAAACTGTTTTACGCTGTGATCAGTGGTATCAAGTCGACTTTGTGATCTTTCTGATCAAAAATAGCTTGGTCACCAAATACGTGATCATGTTAAACTAAACATGAACTAATTAGAAAGCGGAATTTTGTTGCGGAATAAAAGAAATTGTAAGAAAAGGAGCGGTAATGAAGTTAACTCTGTATATCCTAGTCAATTAAATATGATCTCCGTTGTCGATGTTGCACCATTTGAAGAAGACTTATTCATCGTAAATCATCATGAATATTTGGAAGAACTCCTTTTAGAGGATTATTCTAACTCTATTAGCGACGTTTTAGATACGAAAATTATTATTAAGGCTAACATGGTTCAAACCGACCAGAGTCAACTCAGTGACTTGTTCTTGTGATGAAAAACGACCGGGATGTAGAGCTTCATATGAGTAAAAAACATTGAAGAATTTTAAATGTTTATTCTTTCTCAGACTAAGTCAATAACTTTTTTGTATTCATAATAAAATTATTGATAACAAGATTTTTGTGATCACCAAATCTTAGAATTGGCCCTTCTGTTAAGAGGATTGGTGTTGCTTTAGAGCGTACTAAACATACATCTGCCTTTTAAATTCAGTCTTAAAAAACCGTTTTCCAGAAACATTATTTTGTCACATAAAATAAAGTTTGTAATAAACTTTTGATTGAATGTAAAAGTCAATTAAAAAAAAGCTCATAGAACTTAATTTCCAAAAAAAGGATCTAACGCATATTTATGTGCAGGAAATTCGTTAAAATTCTTATCTTTTTTACTTAAAGAATAAAGCAATAATTAATAGGTTTTATATTTAACAGAAAAATCGGAAATTAAATAGATTTTTTTCTTGTCAACACAAATACGAAAAATTATAGATTTTCTAAAGGGTGCTTCACAACAACAACAACAACAATCAAAATTATTTTATTTGTGTTATCTGACAATTTATCCCGCAAATTTCGAAAAAAACTTTCGGAATTAAAATAAAATATTTAAAACAAAAGAAAAAGAAACTTTTTTTGGTTAGAAATGCTTTTGGCAATTTAGAGTACAAATTATTTGTGTACATGACTAGACAATGAATTTTGTATATATAATTTGGTTCACTTTAGGAAATGAAAATAATTTTTCAATCAACTATCAACAAATGAAAATAAAAAGGTATTAAATTTCGAGGAATTGTATGGCATAAAAAAACAAAATTTTATGTTTCTGTTGATCTGTTTGTTGTTCGTATCGTCTTATTTGATTAATCCCAATGCAAATTTTAGCTTTAATTAGTTTTTTTTTATATTTTCTCTTGGTTTTTTTATCATCATTAACATTGTCATTTCAAGTCAAATACAGAATTTCAATAACATTCAGAAGATGAAAAAAAAATGAAACGTAATTAAAAGTCAATATATTTAAAATATTTTCAATTAGTTCTCGCTTATGATGCCGGATTTTTTTAATCATCTCTAACCCCTTATACAATTTAACTCGAGATTAGTTTCAATCAAATGGATAAATGCTTCGAGGTGATTATTCAACTCGAAGAAATTTTGTAATGCAAACAAATTATTCTAAATTTAAAAAAAACTTACTTTAGGATGTTTTTGCCTTGGAAACGCTCGTTTTGGGTCTATCTTTAAAAAACAAAATAAATAAACAATTAAATAATAAAAATAATGCGATTGTTTTGCTTTTTTTGGTTCACTCACTTGTTTTTCATCTAAAACATGCTTCGATTGTTCAAGTACTTTATCAACACTTGACGCATCTGAAAATGTTATAAAACCGAAACCCCTTTTTTTAACAGAAAAAATTAATTATTAAAATATTTAATTTCATAATATTGAAATTTTGAAATACAACCCTGGTCATTCAAAACTTCCAAAAATGAATCTTCATAAACGTTCACGGTCTTGAAGGTTCAAGGGTCCATGAAGCTTCATATTTCTTCATTTTTAATTCATTATTTTCCTAAAATTTTCATTTTTTTTCAAATTTGAAAATATGAAAATTTTTGAGGAGATTTGAACCTTCAGAAACCCCTTGAAGCTTCATGAAGGTTCATTTTTGGAAGATTTGAATGACCAGGGTTGAAGATTTTTTTGAAAACCTTTCATGTCCATTCCTTGGAAAACCTGAATATTTGTACGGTTATACTGTTTGTGCTATCTAATCTTATGAAATAAACTTGGAAAATTTGAAGTCGATATATTGCTTATCGGATATTTATTGAAGAAATATTATCGAACGTAATCGTACAATAGTAATAATCTTCAGATCGCCTATTCATTGATACCTCGTGAAATGATCTAAACCAAAACCTCGATTTTGTTAACGCCAAATATCATTGTTCACAAAATCGAGGAAAAATTAAATAAAAAATTTATGAATCTTATACAAGCTCTGTTGTTTAAGGATCGTATCCTTCTGATTCCAACTTAATGAATAAATAATTCCTGGAAGAGAGTACAACTTCGGCTCCTAATGTGAAAACTCATCACTTTCATTTTCAAAAATAAAAAAATTAAATTTTTTTGCCTCAATTCTAAATTTATGAACTTTCAAAAATGGGCAGGTATTGTAAGCAAGCTCCACCATTTTTTTTAAAGCAGCCTTTCTTCTATTGAAAAATAATAATCAAAATTCGATGACTCATCCACATAAAAATATCAGTATAATGTACTACATCAATCGGTTTTCTATTTTCGAAGGGGCCCTAGCCTTATTTTGATCTTTACTGACAGTTCGGAATATTTTCTGTATTAATTTTTAAGGTTTATATTTATAAAAAGTATTTTTCGTAATATGTCAATCATTTAAGTTTTTAATTTGTCAAATTTTTTTTAAGAGATTTCCCAACTAATACCGGTTAGACAGAAATCTTAAAAATAAAAATTGTTTCTAAGTCTTATGTTTTCCTTTAAAATGTTTGCAAATAAACTTCATCGATTTTTCTTCTTCTTCTATTTGACTAAAGCCAAAGCAAATATAAACATAAAATTTGAGAGGAAATAAATTGGAATTTTCTGATCAACAAAAAAAAAACTTTTATTTATTTAAGCTTAAACCAGATAGAGCCCATGTTTTGAAAAGGCTTTTTTACCAAAATTTATTCTCAAAATGATTCATTTATCTTGAAAATAAAACGAATAATTATTCTTGGACATGAAGAGGCTCTTCAACAAAAAAAGTCTGTAACTAAAAACCTGAAAACTAACCTTGATCGTTTTGTGATCGCATCTTTCATTATCATACACTCGGACACTTCACCAAATTGTTCAAAATATTTTTTTAAATTATCAGGCGAAGTTTGACCACTAAGGCCACCAATGAACATTTTACCGGGATCATTGGTCTGATTCGAACCGCTTTTGTACTCTTCTTCGAGTTCAACCGATTCAACGGCATTTTCATCTATAATTAATGTTTCTTTTAAATTTTCGCTTAATTTTTCGATATCTTCACTTGGTGTAGTATTATTATTATTGACATCTGTTGTTACAGTTGGTGGGTCCACATAGGATTTTTCTTCTGTACTCATTTCGAATATAATTGCATATAAGAATCACGGAATTAGATGCTTCGTATCAACAAAATTTACAAATTATGATCCAAAAAAAAACAAAACAAAACACAAATTTTCTTCTTTTTTGAACTCAACAAGAATAGTTTATAAAAAACTAAATTTTTTTTTTCTTTAATATCACAAAACGAAATTAAATTTCAATTGTTTCTCGTTCGTAGTGTTGTTATCTATTTCGGTTTTACAATACAAGCGTATAATTGAAATTGTGTGTGTGTATATATGTGTGTTTCCCCGAATAACTAATAAACAAAAAAAAACGATGAACAAAAAAAAACAAACTAAATATCGACTAGAAACTAAGCGTCTAAGTCTAAGACTACAAATTTTTTTTTTTGAAAATTTAAATTTTAGGCTTTGAAAAATTTAAAAAAAAAAATGATTAACTAGAATCAAGGTAAGAAAATTTTTTTGGCTGAACCAAAATTGCGTAATTTTATTACTTGAGATGAACAAAAAAAACATAATTTGAAATATGTTTTACATAAAAAAAAAATTACTGTAAAAAAAAGTTTTTGAGATGATGAGGCAATGCATAATTTTTGTAAGGTCTAGGACGGGAGTTATGAACATAGTTCTTACTCGTTATTATTTGTTTTAATTTCATGCGCCTCCCATTATGAGGGATTTATTTATAGATAGCGTCGAATTCTTGCAAGAGAAAGAAAAAAAAAGGCATTTTTCTTGTTGTTGTGTTGCATTATGAATTTGAAATAAAAAATTCACTAATTATAAATAACGCTGAAAAAAATAAAAAAAATATTTGAAAGAAAAAAAGAGTTTATGAATTATGTTTGAGATATTCTTCATTCGAAAACTATTAATTAATAATGGAAAAAAAAAACGAAAACTAAAAAGAAGAGAAAAAAAATGATAAATTATATTTAGAAATATAATTACATTGTAATCTAAAATGCGAAAAAATAATTATATTGTTCTCTTTGTGTGTGTGTTGTGAGTTGCAATATTTCAAATCAATCATTTCGCAACAACAACAACAACAACGATGGATATAATTTTTTTTTCTCTAATTAAAAATAATTAAATTTTGAATCATTTCTCTTTTTGATTTTGTCTCATTTAAAAGATAGTTCAGATTTTTTTTGTATGAGAATGTCCCTTTTTTCTATAAAAATAGGTAAACTATATTTGTCGAACTTTTTCTACTTAGACTATTGCATAACTTTTTTAATATTTTTTTTTAAAATAAATTTTTTTTAGGCCTGAAACAAAATGAGAACGAGTGAAAGAGAGAGAGAAACAAAAATCGATTTTCATGACTTGAAAAAATAAAAAAAAAAGAGAGAATAAAAAATTTCATGTTTAGGAATAATTTTAGCATAATCTTTTTTTTTTTTTTTTTCGATTGCATAACTTTTTTTTGAAGGTGCTTTTTTTTAAAAGACACACGACTACATTTTTTTTTTTTGAAAAGCAAACATGTCATTTACAAGGCTTCAAAATAAATATTTTAAAATTTTTAGGAAAAAATAATAATTAAATTTAACTATTGTTGTACGTTTTAAATGAAAGCAAAATACACGCTATAGGGAAAAAAAATATGTGAATGTTTACGTAACAAATTACATGTCTGATTAAATTTACCTTGATTTTAAAAATTTTTGAAATATGATAATTAGAAATATGATTATTGACAATTCGGTATCCTAGTGAAACAGTCTCTACCAGAGACAACAGTTTGCCTTATTTTTGACAATTTTCCATTTGCTTTCTTAAAAATTTTGATTAAAAAAAATCCTTTAGAAATGTTCATTTTTAGTTTATTAAAAATAACTTGTACTTGATTCGGTAAATTGTCCTATTAAGGTTTCGAAAATGCAAAACGTTCACAAATTTTACAATTGATTTTCGACCTCAAATTCGTAATCTACACATTTAAAAACAAAGAAAAGCTAATTTTTTAGGGGGTATTCAAAATTTTATCAGATCTCTAAAGCCCTTCAACCAACCTATAACTTTTTTATTAATGCACCAACCTCATATAATTACAAAGAGCGTAAAATTTACTACAAAATATCCGAATTTTCAAGGCTCCCTGAGTTATTTGAAGGGTGCAAATTTTACCCATTTATTTACTTTTTTCGATATAACTTCTACATTATTTACCTCACGCATATGACTTATACCGATTCTAAAACTACTGTTGTGATCATCACGTGTTCCTCTAGTGAACTATCATGATCAACAGATTTGGAAAAGCTACCAATGATTTTTTTTTTCATAAATGGACCATAGAGTGAAAGCTTTCAGTTGATATCCATAAATCAATGGTAGCTTTTCTAAATCTTTGGTTCATGATAGTTCACAAGAGGAACACGTTAATGATCACAACAGTAGTTTTAGAATTGGTATTAGTCATTTGCGTGAGGTAAACACTGTCTAATTGAAAATAGTTCTTTGTCATGCATAGAGGCGTATGATCAATATTTACCGTTCTTCTTTACTCTCTTATTTTTGACAGTGAAAGTTGTAATTAAAGGTTCAGCAAAATTGATAATTATGATTCAAATATATTTTTGTTGCCTTCGACCTAAAATGGAATCGTTGCCACCGAGAATCTCATGTTTCAATATGAGACCCTGAAGACGAAAACATTTATAAAAAAACATTTTTAATTGACCCATTTTAATTGAATCTTCAAATTTCCATATTCTTTGACAATCCTCCATAAAAACAAAATTCTAAAATTCCGTAAATATTTGGTTTTTAACACTGAACTAAAGATACAGACACCTCTTACCATAGATTTCGATTTCACACTATAACATGGGATTGTTGATAAGAGATACCTGCTATTTAAGTTTATTTTTGATTTTTAGTGCAGTGTTAAAAAACAAATATTTACGGTAGGGAAAAAGCGTTTTAATTACCAACTTATTCGGTCGACTCATATAAAAGTTTTTTAAAAACCGTCTTGGGACTTTTCAATAAAGAAAAAACTGGGTCTCTGATTATTTTATGAAATTTTTCTAAATAAAATTGTTAAAATGGTACTAACCTGGTCGTTCACATGTTCCAAAAATGAACGTTCGCGTTCATCCGTATTCGCCCTAATGTTCAAAAGTTTTCAGAACCTTTCATATTCTTTCATATACTTTCATATCTTTTCGAAAGTCCACGAAAATTTATGAAAATCTCCGAAAAGTTATGAAAGGTTCTGAAAACTTTTGAACATTCGGGCGAATTCGAGTGAACGCGAACGTTCATGAACGTTCATTTTTGGAACATGTGAACGACCAGGTTAGTAATTACGTCAACTTCCATCGATACTCTTATTTACATCCAATTTAATAAATTCCGAATAAACAGTGTTCGAATAGAGATTGAACTAATTACGTTAATTGTATTCGAAAATAGTTCTGAAGTTCCTTAAAACATATATTAAAACTTGCATTAAAATCAAAGCCCACTAATAGCATCTACAAGATTTAATATTTCAATATTTTAAAAATAAAAAAATTTGTAGATTAAAACTCAAAAATGAAACTTAATTTAGACGAAAAATTGTTTTTAGTTATTTTTCAGACATATATTTAAAATTAATAATTTATGGACGCAAACATTTAGCACCCAAAACCCTAACAGAAATTTACAACCCACAAAAAAAAAAACGAATTGTCCCAAAATTAAACTAGATCAAATTTGTTTTAACATAAATTTTTTTTTTATGATCTTTAGGTAAAACAAAAAATTCTTAACGAGATAAAATAAGACATTTAACTTTTAATTTGGTATGATTAAGTTTTGGCTGACTAATTTGTATACAAAAAAAATTAACTTTTTTTTTGTTGTTTCTACAATTTTTGTTTATTTGTTTTTTTTGTTTCGAGCTCTATTAAAAATTTTCTTCTTCTTCGAAAAAAAAAAAAGAAAAATTGAAAAACAATTATGAAAACAAAATTAAAAATAAATTGTTACAAGTTTTTTTTTTGTTTGTTTCCTAAGGCTGTTTGTTACAATATTCAATTTGTAATTTTTTTAGAAACCCACACCTAAAACTGAAACATGAACCCTGAATATCTCTCTCGTTTGAATGAAACTTGGTTTTTAATTAAGATATCTCTTGAGTGCTCAAATGATCATTTACACAAGAGAAAAAAAAACATCATAAACCACTTACGAGACCGATTGCATCGTTAAAAAAAAATTTAATTTTATTATAAATTATTATTAGTGCTTCATAGATGTTTTTGATGATTTAAACCTTTAGTATTTTTTTTTGAAAATATTTTACAGTATAATTCATTGTTATTTTAAAAGTAGAAATTTTTCTTCGAGAATCTATTTCAAAGTCAATGAATACATTCTTTCTCTTTTTTTTTGTTTAGAACACGATATTTTTTTTTTACATAATAGACTTTTAATTAAATTATTTTTTTGTTAATTAAATTCTATTTTGAAAATACAAAAAATTCGGAAATCATTAGACCAAATTTTTGTTGAATTTTATCAAATCCTAGAATAAACATAAATATCAATAGAATATTAGATGATTGAGATTCTTTCTTTTAAAAATTGAGTCTTCTGGAAAAAATAGGATGTTTTCTTTGTTAAAGAAGAAAAGATGCTTCTTAATTGTTACTAGACGTTATGTTTTAGCTGATGCAGAGTCGTATCTACCGTATTTTTAGGCAATAAAGTCCCTTCTCGTAGAACATAAACGCTATCTGAATTTATGAAATAAACTTCATAGATAAATGAAAATCTCAAAATTACGGTAAAAAAAATATCAGAGTTGGGATACTCAGTCCATTCTATTGACGCCTCTTCGAGGCATATCACGGACTAGGTCGCAGACCAGTCGTAGTACGCCTAAGGGTTGACACTATATAATAAACAATAAAAATAGCTAGCTTTTTAAATTTTTTTCTTAATAAACATATTGTGGTTTGAGCTTGACCGCTGGCGAAAGATAGCTTTTTCTACTTAGTACTACTAATTCTACTAAACGGTTTTCTTGAATTTCTTAAAAATCGAAAGTACAACCTAAAACCAACCGATTCTGCTTTATTTTTGGGGGTCTCAATTAAAGGTCCTACCACCAGACATATGCAACCTATTATCCACTATATGGTTTGTAAAATGATCAGGCTTGCGAGTCGTGGTGACTTAAAATAAGGGTTCCGAAAAGGGCAAAGTAGCAGGTGTAGCGATCGGCTTTTTGAGTTATGGAATTAGCCTTTCTGTAGTGTAAAAAAAATACTAAAAAATCTATAAAAAACCCAAATTTTATGGGTTACCCAACCCAGACTTATACCTGAAATCCAAAATTTCTTGGTGACCCATACCCAACCAATACCTTAGAATTAATTGATACATATGTCTGCTCACCACTAATTAAACTGAAGATACATAAATGCCTTACTTCTACCTAGCGTTTGAGTGAATTGAAGCGAGGCGTACCGTATTCAACTTTTTTATTTTTCTGAAAATTTAGGCCTTGAATAATTTAAAAAAAATTATTTCGTTGAGTACGATACGGCTTGGTTTACTACGCTTTGGTATGTTTAGTACGGTACGGAGTGGGTACGCTACGACTACGCTAGCCACCAAAAGTTCGGTAGAATTACAGTTTTATTAGAGTGAAAATACGCTTGAAATAGTCTTAAAAGAAAAACTTTAAACAGTCTGAATAAAATACTAGACCAAGGACATTAAAAGTCATTTATTTTAAAAGACATAAGTTCAACTGTTAATAAAAAAATGAACTATTGAATAATAAACCTCTATAATCTTTAAAAAAACATTTTCACAAAAAAGAGTTAATTCTTTTATTTATCTTCCCACATTTTTACAAGTTTTATATCGACTTATACTTCACTCTTTGCTTATGTACTAAACATAAATTATTAGAAACATTTAAAGTTGATGTAAAGTATTTTTATAAAAAGAGATAAAGTAAAAGAATCCCTAAAAATGATTAATTGTTTTAATGCCAAAATTAAGGCTTCGAAAGATGAAGAGCAAATGTTTAAATTTTATTAAATTAAGCATAGTGAAAATTTCATGTTTACTTAAAATATTTGAAGCGAATTTATATACTTGATATTCATTTTGCATAATTTAATTGAACGCAATGGAATTGTTCAAAATATTAACATTATTTAAATAATTATCAGAAATGAAGTCGTATCTTTATAATCCGCATTCTTAGGCGTGTCTTGAGAAGTTATTGGATAATGTATAATTTTTGTATAAAAGAGGAAAGAAATTTCTGATAATTGATGAAGTTAAAAAAACCAAAAATTGAATTTATAAGTTTGAGTCAAGTGAAAATTTGATAAATCATGAGAATCAAAATCATGATGACTTGAGGAAATCATTTCTTATCTAATAAAAAAAGTTTCAGCAATTTTTGATTGCTGATTAGTTTTAAGAAGATTGTTGAGAAGATAAGATATGATTTTTTTCAGAATTTTAATTTAAGAAATAAATATTGAAGACGATGGTTTGAGAAGTCTTGATTGTTAACTTTTTATGTTAATTAAAAAATTTGATAAAACTTTCACGAATTTACTTATTGAATTATCTAAAATTTTTTCAATTCGATGATTAAGAATCTCTTAGATTCTTGTGAATATAAGTGATATAAGTTTGTATGTTTAATAATGTTAATTTACAGCGGTAAAATGAGCAGGTGTGATTCTAGTCTTATTGAGAGATTTGGCTTTACAATTCGAAAACCTGAAAAACATACAACTTTATTTTTAAAAAATACCAGACTCCTGAAAAAAAGCCTAATCGTCAAGGAGCATTGACAAGACATTCTAAAAAAACCTTTTGAAAACAAGTTTTTCATCGGTTGCTTTCTTATTGTGTATACAAAAGTTTATAATCTAAATTAAGAGTCTGCAAAAATTCTGCAAAAAAGATTTAATATTTAAATTAAGCGTCTGCAGAATTTTTGCAGACGCTTAATTTAGATTAGACTAATTTTGTTTCAGATAAGACAAGTTTTATTTAGGCTATATCACATTTAGAACAATTTTTATAACGATTCTGCACAAGTGCTATTGTTTTAATGCTATGAACTTCACAGCGCCGGTTTTGGGCGCTAAAAGGTCGCAAAAAGTTTTTTTCCCCATGATAGCTTTTTAGCTTTCAGAGCATATCTTTACATCAATTTTAGCTTTTTTCAATCATGTCTACTAAAATGTTGAAATAAAGCACATTGACATTTGGCTGCAAAAAGCCAAGGGGTAGGGGTAAAATTTTTGATTTTTTAGTCCTATGAAAAGATCTATTTTCTGGGGTTTACGAGTTCGTAGAATACGGTAAAAATATCAGAAATAACAAATTCAGATAGTGTGGACATTTTGAATTTAATAAATCTTACATCAGGACTTCTTATTCGAGGGAACAATATGATAAAAGATCTCTGCTTACCAAATTGCTCATTTAGAATATACCTTTTTCGCATCCGTGCAGTTTTGCACTGCAGAGATTTAGCAGGCTTTACCAGGAGATACAGCGAAATTTGCTGCTCAATGCTGTGATTTTCTTTTTCCAAAATACTTACATGGAGACTCTTAAAAAGCGATTTTCTAAAATTTTAAATATTGAAAATTGATTATAATTTTAAAGTTGCCCTTTTATGAAACAAAATTGAAAAATGCAGATTTCTAATCCAAATAGTTGCACTAGGAGTTCTATTTTGAAGCTCGTGATTTACCCTACATAGAAAAGACGAAAGTTTTTATATATATTCAATAGTTTAAAGGAATCAGAGGCTTTTTAATTTCTGGTCAAAAAATTTAAAGCCTTTCTAACTTTTGATTTGATTTGCATGATTTGTTGGGCCTCTAGTCGACAAAAAAAAAGAGGTTTCAAGCTGTTTTGCATAAAAATATTGAAATGAGGCTCACCTCTGTGACGAGTTAAAGGCTGATTGAAAAATTGATTTATTCAATTCAATTTATTAAAAATTTATTTTCATTATCAATCTATTTTTAAAAGTCTTTGAAATTAAGTTTTAATCAAAAATTTGCTTCAAATCTAAAATTTTTCACACTTTTTTTTGCAACATTCATAAATACTTATGTTTTTTGGTGAACTCATCAAGTCTGTTGTGTGAAGTTTAGTGCATAAGAGCCTGTACAAATTGTAATACTGCTTAATTTCAGACGAGAATACATTACACACTCCAATTGAACTTGATGACTCACAAAAAAGAAATTTGAATCGTTTGGGACTCATTTTTGACAAATAACTTGCTGTATCAAATTGAGCAAAATTACCAGGTTTTCTTGCCAGTCTACTTTCAATTAGACTTGTACTCACTAAAATCATGACTAATATAAAATATTTTTTAAACATTATTTTATTTATTTAAATGTTTCTTGAAAAATTTTGAAATGATTTTTATAAAAAAATTTTTTTTTAATATTTCTTCCAAAAGAGAAAGCATTTTTTAATTTTTTAAATTGATCACATTTTTCATCAAGCAAATGGTTCCATTTTTTTATTTTTATTTCGCTCTGTCATTCCTCTGGCAATTCGATGTTGATCAAAAAAGCAAATTACTGCATTATTCACTTAATTATTATCTGAATTTTTTTCAAAAACCTTTTTTTTTCCATTTTTAGACGTATTTATTCATATTTTTTGCTTAAAAGAATTTAATTTTTTAAACAGTTAAGGGAATAAACTCAAAAAAGGAAATTAGAATGTTGACCAGGATATAAAGTAATTCGGAGAAGCATATTAAGAATAATGTTACTGAATTGAAAAACTTTTTTTCATATTTTTCTAATGTTTTTTTACCGCGTTCGTTCGTAAAAACATCCCCTTTGCTCACTAGATTTTTCCATTTCTTTTGGTCATGGTCATAAACCAATCCTGCTAGACGAAAGATACTAATCAACTGATCCAATATTGCCTGTTTGTATTGGTCATTGTCGTCTTCTGAAGAGTCCTCGCGATGAAAAGAATACCTATAACAGGTAAAACAATGTAATCACTACCGTAAACGCTCGCTAATTACCACAGGCTAAAAGTGGATAGACCGTTTTTGAAGCCTGTTTTTGACCCCAATTTTCTTACTCGTTTTATCTCAGCTTAGAATGAGTTTTAGACCAGGGACATATACGGGTCGTCTGAAATAAAGAAAATTTTTTTAAGTAAAAATGGTTTTTAATGAGAGTTTTGAATCAGATTTCAATATTTTTAATTCTATTAGCTTTAAATTTATAATAAAAACTCGACTTCATTAGTTTCATTAGTTCTTCCTTATTACCATAGGAGTAAAAATTGTTTTGGATCTTCAGAAACATCAAAATTAACTAAAAAATTGGTTTTCTCTATGAGACAAAAATGTTCACAAAGTCAAGTGTTTAACTATCCCTGGGTAAAAAAAGTCATTGCATTAAACCCCATGCGACAATTTGCGAGCGTTTACGGTAATAAACCTTGTTGATACAGAGATTGATTTTATATTTACTAGTTTGCGGTGAAAAAAAGATTTCAAAAAGACAAAACAAGTTGAAAATTTGTCTTGAAATATATTTTAAAAATTCGAAAAAAAAAAATTCAATCCTTTTGCATTTTGTAATAAATATAAACACAAAATTATTTTAAAATATTCAAAATTAACTATGAATACTTTAATGAAACTGATTAAAATTCCCAAAAATGTAATATTTTTTAAATGTTTTTTTTCTATTTTAATTTAATAATCCAATATTCAATAAGAATTTGAATTCGATAAAATTGGTTGTTAGTAATTTTTCGACTGATAAAACAGATGCCAGTGTAATAGAAGGCTATTCAGAGACGGTCAATCCCGAATCTTCACCAATCAAAAAATTGAACGCAACAATTCTTAAAGTTTTTAATTTAACTTTTATTTTGAAGATTTTAAATTAACCCATTTTTTTTTCCTAAAGACACTTGGAAAAAAGTCAATTGAATTACCTAGACTTGATCCCGAATTTTCTCAAGTAGGATTATAAAACCAAAGAAAAAATTGTAATTATTAAAAAAAAATCTTGTTTTAAGACAACTCAAACGATCGCATCGTTAGATGTATCCAATGAAGCATTGACTTGGATACACGTAAAAAAAGACGGTTGTATAATTGATTGGAATTTTGTTGAATTCAATAAAGACCTAATTTATAATCCGGATTTCAATATTGCTTACGAATATGTAAGTTTAATCATCTTTTTTTTTCTTAAGTTTTTCAAAAGTCCAAGTTAAAAATGGCTACTTTTTCAAAGTTTAAATCTCACTTCTTTTACCTCTACAGACTGTAAACAAACATAAACCTTTAGAAATTGACTTAAAGGACGCGAACAGCCTCTTCTAAGGAACTTTTTCTCAGTACCAAATTCTGTTATTGTTTAGTCTATATCAAAATGATACATTTTGTGTCTTGTTCCTCATTTAAAAATTTAGAGGAACCACTCAAGGTAATTGGATAGATATTTTTAAAGCGCTCGAATTACACTCTCCTCCCCCTAATCTTTAAATTAATTTACTAAATCAAAACTTTTATTAAGTTACATGGATTGTATGAAGATAAACTCCCAAAAGATTGTAATGCATACCTTTTTGAGGACAAACGTTACAAAGCAAGAGAATCAAAAATGTTACAGTACATAATTAAATTACAAAAGAATGAAGTTATATTAGAATCATTGATTAAAAGTAAAATAATTGGTCAAAAAGATAAGAAAATATTTAAAATGAATAGTGGAAAAGTGGCAAAAAAATTCAATATTCTCGTTGGTAATGAACGAGTTCGTGCGTCTGATTTGATTCGATTCATGATAAAACCAAGAGATAATTTCCATTTAGATTTGGAAAATTTTGTTCTTAATGGTTCGGATCAATATGTCGATTTTTTTCTAAATTCAAACACGAAAAAAGAACCATTGGCTATAAACTATTTGCAAGCATCATGTTTTGTTAATTTATTGCAAGATTTTGATATGAGTTCGAGTCAATAAACTATTAAAAAGATTTTATTTTAGTTTTTATGAGCAAAATATCCTTTGTACAAGTAAAAATGACTACAAAAGATTAATTAATTTATGAAAGGTTTACCTAAGGGAAACATAAATTAAATAACAAGAAGTTTAAGTAAAGTCGGATCAACGAGGTGAGAATGTAAAAGAATGTGATGAACTTTGGGAGCGAAAAATTAGATGCATTGGAACAGTCTTGAAAAAAAGAGATTTTTACAAAAAAACTTTAACCTCATACCGTATTTCCGTGCTTAAGAATGCGTGCATTAAAACCCAAAGAAACGTGTGTAGTGCATGCACAGACATAGACTTCACCCATGTTTAAAAAAAATATTTATAAGTCCGACGCACATGAGCCGGAACTTTGGGTTTTAACAAGGCGTTAAAACATGAAAATTAAATTCAAATGATGGGTTTATAGTCAAAAATCTTAGACTGGTGCAACATTAAAACTTGAATATAAAAATAAAAATAAATTAATAGTTTCTCTTTTTTCGGGTATTAGAGCTGCTGCAAAACTTGAAATAAATGAAATTTATTTTTAAATTAAAAAATTTTTTTTTTGATTTTTCCTGGTTATTGGTGCAGCTTTTCAATTCGGTTCTTGAATAAAATAACGAAAAAAATAATATCAATTTGTTAATTTGCAACTAAAACTTCAATTCCTTACTTTTCGGACCTAACAAAAATATATATTAGTTGTTTGTTTTAATTTCGCAAAGTAAATAGCTAACAATATCACTTAACTTTACAGACCTCCAACAAGTCATTGATTCATGAAAAAGTAAAAAATCTGAATTCTACCTTTTCAAATGTCGGTTTTCACATAATCCTAATGATAGAAATTCATTTTAAGATTTTGATTGAAAAATTAACAAATTGATATTATTTTTTTCGTTATTTTATTCAAGAACCGAATTGAAAAGCTGCACCAATAACCAGGAAAAATCAAAAAAAAAATTTTTTAATTTAAAAATAAATTTCATTTATTTCAAGTTTTGCAGCAGCTCTAATACCCGAAAAAAGAGAAACTATTAATTTATTTTTATTTTTATATTCAAGTTTTAATGTTGCACCAGTCTAAGATTTTTGACTATAAACCCATCATTTGAATTTAATTTTCATGTTTTAACGCCTTGTTAAAACCCAAAGTTCCGGCTCATGTGCGTCGGACTTATAAATATTTTTTTTAAACATGGAAATACGGTACTTGTATTATTTATCGAAATCTATTTATTGAATGTTACAATGTTTAAAAGCTTGTATACTAAACTGGTTATATTATACTCTTTGGTATTGTTGTTTTATTTAAAAACGGAATTCTGAAAGTTTTTAAAAAAATGTTATTCAAATGGAGAGCCGGCCTCAGCTTAAGACTTAAAAATAATTTAAGAGATAAGTCGAAGCATTTGAGGTGAGATTTGTAAAAACAAGAGTTTGAGGTGAGAACTGTTTTTTTTCAAATAAACTGTTTATTTGTTAATATTTATTTTTTTTATCGAAAGAAAAGACATTCATCAATTGACTATTGAGTTCATTTAGAATGAACCGAATGATCCGAATGAAGCTGGAGCAGCATGAGCGAATGAGTTGGTATTAAATGAGTTTAAACCAAATGAAGCTGATTCCATACCAAATGATTGTTGACCGGCAAAAGCAGCTGATTCTAAACCGAATGAGTGTTGAGCAGCGAAAGCTGGAGCAGCACCGAAGGTTGATGGGAATGCTAAATTTAAAAAAATAGGATTAGATTGATCTAATTCAATTGAAAAATTCATTTTAAATCTTACAGTTGAACATTTTGGTTATTTTGTTTATTTTATTGTTTTCAAAAACTGATGATTCTTTCTTCTCATTTTTATGGTTTCTATTTAAAGGCTCTTTATTTGGTGAAGCATGATTATTTTTTAACCAAGTGCTTATTGTTCTTTTTTGACTAACCAGTTCATGATTACTAGTTTTTTCTATTCTATTTTGATTATTTGAAAAACAAAAAGACAGCCAAAAATAACCAGTTCTTGTCAATATTATTCAGACTTTCTTATTTTCAAGATACATTTTCTTTTGTGTCAAGAAAATTTCCGGATAAGAATCTATGATTACCTATTTTTATTTGGAGGTGTGAAAAGTAATGGGAAAATTATGAAAGCAAAATTAACCATGCTTGTCGATTTTTCTGAATAAATAAATTGTTTGAAAAATACTCAGAATAATTATTCAAACAATAAACAAAATAACCAAAATGTTCAATTGTAAGATTTAAAATGAATTTTTCAATTGAATTAGATCAATCTAATCCTATTTTTTTAAATTTAGCATTCCCATCAACCTTCGGTGCTGCTCCAGCTTTCGCTGCTCAACACTCATTCGGTTTAGAATCAGCTGCTTTTGCCGGTCAACAATCATTTGGTATGGAATCAGCTTCATTTGGTTTAAACTCATTTAATACCAACTCATTCGCTCATGCTGCTCCAGCTTCATTCGGATCATTCGGTTCATTCTAAATGAACTCAATAGTCAATTGATGAATGTCTTTTCTTTCGATAAAAAAAATAAAAATTAACAAATAAACAGTTTATTTGAAAAAAAGACAAACTCTTGTTTTTACTAATCATACCTCAAATGCTTCGACTTATCTCTTAAATTATTTTTAAGTCTTAAGCTGAGGCCGGCTCTCCATTTGAATAACATTTGTTTAAAAACTTTCAGAATTCCGTTTTTAAATAAAACAACAATACCAAAGAGTATAATATAACCAGTTTAGTATACAAGCTTTTAAACATTGTAACATTCAATAAATAGATTTAGACAATCTTTAGGACTTTGCTTGTTAAAGAAATCAATCATCTTTGAATCGTTTAGAGTATTAAGCATCTTTTTGAGTTGATCGAATTCAGTCTTATCAATGTGGTCTTTAGATTTGGCAGATTTTTTGTAAGCCAGAACACAAGTAGTAAAAGTCTATGATAAAATTCGAATTCTTGTTGCAGTCTTAAACAATAAAAAAAGTTTTAGATTTTAGTCATCCATTCAAGATAAAAATGAAAATCTTATGGTATTCAAACTTGTTCGAAGGCTTGTGATGACCAGACAGACAGTCTTTTAAATAGTTTTTATGAAATGATTCTTTTAAAATAAACAAAAAATAAATCTAATTTAATTTGACAAAAATCAACTTTGAATTAAAAAGGTCGAGGGAGACTTTTTAAATCGATTTCTTTTATTTTTAACAGGAAGATAATGATTAAAACAGTTTGTTTTTTTTTCAAATAAACTGTTTATTTGTTAATTTTTATTTTTTTTATCGAAAGAAAAAACATTCATAGATTGACTATTGAGTTCATTTAGAATGAACCGAATGATCCGAATGAAGCTGGAGCAGCATGAGCGAATGAGTTGGTATTAAATGAGTTTAAACCAAATGAAGCTGATTCCAAACCAAATGATTGTTGACCGGCAAAAGCAGCTGATTCTAAACCGAATGAGTGTTGAGCAGCGAAAGCTGGAGCAGCACCGAAGGTTGATGGGAATGCTAAATTTAAAAAGATAGGATTAGATTGATCTAATTCAATTGAAAAATTCATTTTAAATCTTACAGTTGAACATTTTGGTTATTTTGTTTATTGTTTGAATAATTATTCTGAGTATTTTTCAAACAATTTATTTATTCAGAAAAATCGACAAGCATGGTTAATTTTGCTTTCATAATTTTCCCATTACTTTTCACACCTCCAAATAAAAATCGGTAATCATAGATTCTTATCCGGAAATTTTCTTGACACAAAAGAAAATGTATCTTGAAAATAAGAAAGTCTGAATAATATTGACAAGAACTGGTTTTTTTTTGGCTGTCTTTTTGTTTTTCAAATAATCAAAATAGAATAGAAAAAACTAAAAATAATGAACTGGTTATTTAAAAAAGAACAATAAGCACTTGGTTTAAAAAATAATCATGCTACACCAAATAAAGAGCCTTTAAATAAAAACCATAAAAATGAGAAGAAAGAATCATCAGTTTTTGTAAACAATAAAATAAACAAAATAACCAAAATGTTCAACTGTAAGATTTAAAATGAATTTTTCAATTGAATTAGATCAATCTAATCCTATCTTTTTAAATTTAGCATTCCCATCAACCTTCGGTGCTGCTCCAGCTTTCGCTGCTCAACACTCATTCGGTTTAGAATCAGCTGCTTTTGCCGGTCAACAATCATTTGGTTTGGAATCAGCTTCATTTGGTTTAAACTCATTTAATACCAACTCATTCGCTCATGCTGCTCCAGCTTCATTCGGATCATTCGGTTCATTCTAAATGAACTCAATAGTCAATCTATGAATGTTTTTTCTTTCGATAAAAAAAATAAAAATTAACAAATAAACAGTTTATTTGAAAAAAAGACAAACTCTTGTTTTTACTAATCATACCTCAAATGCTTCGACTTATCTCTTAAATTTTTTTTAAGTCTTAAGCTGAGGCCGGCTCTCCAATTGAATAAAATTTGTTTAAAAACTTTTAGAATTCCGTTTTTAAATAAAACAACAATACCAAAGAGTATAATATAACCAGTTTAGTATACAAGCTTTTAAACATTGTAACATTCAATAAATAGATTTAGATAAAGAATACAAGTATCAGGATATCACTGTAGAGATACTGCTTACAAAAAATCTGCCAAATCTAAAGACCACATTGATAAGACTGAATTCGATCAACTCAAAAAGATGTTAAATATTCTAAACGATTCAAAAATGATTGATTTCTTTAACAAGCAAAGTCCAAACGATTTTAAGAATTCGAAAAAATTCTGGCAGTTTTATTCGACGTAAATCAAACTAAATTCGGACAAAAGTTCAAATAACCCAATTACTAATATAAGCTCCGGTCCTAAAACTTCAGACAGTAAACATGAAATTTCCGAAATGTTTAACTGTTTCTTCACATCTTTTAACTCATCTTCCTCAACAGCTTTCAACGATTCAAAAAGGGATATATCTGATAGAATGGTTCGAATAATCGATAAACTGTCATTAAAAATCTCAGGTTTTAAATTCAGTTTAACGAATTCAAAAGAGGTTAAAGCTCTAGTACAGGACTTACAAAATTCAAATAGCACTGGTGTATGTGAGATCTCAATGAATTTTTTGAAAAAAACAACCGATAAATTCTTTACCATTCAACTTTTGCTTATCTATTCAACTTTTGCATAATGACAGGTAAACTTCCAGATGATTGGAAAACAGCTGTAGTAACCCCATTGTACAAGAATAAGGGTTCTCAAGAAGATTTAAACAATTAGCGTGTTATCTCTATTCTGCCACAGATCTCAAAGCTTTTTGAGAAACTTGTCCCTAACAAATATCAAACTATTTCGAAAACAATAATCTATTTTCTATTTATCAACATGGTTTTCGAAGTCAACATAGTTGTGAAACAGTCCTTCACTCCATTATATCTCAGATGAGTAAAATTAGAAGCAAGAGAATTATTGGGTTGTATCTGTTTATTGATTTCAAAAAAGCTTTCGACTCAGTTGACTCTGCTTTGCTATTACTGAAGCTCACTTATTATGGTTTCGATGACAACTCTATTAAATTACTCGATAACTATTTTAAGAACAGAACACAAGTAGTAAAAGTCGATGATAAAATTCGAATTCTTTTTGCAGTTTTAAACAATAAAAAAAGTTTGAGATTTTAGTCATCCATTCAAGATAAAAATGAAAATCTTATGGTATTCAAACTTATTCGAAGGCTTGTGATGACCAGACAGACAGTCTTTTAAATAGTTTTTATGAAATGATTCTTTTAAATTAAACAAAAAATAAATCTAATTTAATTTGACAAAAATCAACTTTGAATTAAAATTGTCGAGGGAGACTTTTTAAATCGATTTCTTTTATTTTTAACAGGAAGATAATGATTAAAACAGTTTGTTTTTTTTTCAAATAAACTGTTTATTTGTTAATTTTTATTTTTTTTATCGAAAGAAAAAACATTCATAGATTGACTATTGAGTTCATTTAGAATGAACCGAATGATCCGAATGAAGCTGGAGCAGCATGAGCGAATGAGTTGGTATTAAATGAGTTTAAACCAAATGAAGCTGATTCCAAACCAAATGATTGTTGACCGGCAAAAGCAGCTGATTCTAAACCGAATGAGTGTTGAGCAGCGAAAGCTGAAGCAGCACCGAAGGTTGATGGGAATGCTAAATTTAAAAAAATAGGATTAGATTGATCTAATTCAATTGAAAAATTCATTTTAAATCTTACAGTTGAACATTTTGGTTATTTTGTTTATTGTTTGAATAATTATTCTGAGTATTTTTCAAACAATTTATTTATTCAGAAAAATCGACAAGCATGGTTAATTTTGCTTTCATAATTTTCCCATTACTTTTCACACCTCCAAATAAAAATCGGTAATCATAGATTCTTATCCGGAAATTTTCTTGACACAAAAGAAAATGTATCTTGAAAATAAGAAAGTCTGAATAATATTGACAAGAACTGGTTATTTTTGGCTGTCTTTTTGTTTTTCAAATAATCAAAATAGAATAGAAAAAACTAGTAATCATGAACTGGTTAGTCAAAAAAGAACAATAAGCACTTGGTAAAAAAATAATCATGCTTCACCAAATAAAGAGCCTTTAAATAAAAACCATAAAAATGAGAAGAAAGAATCATCAGTTTTTGAAAACAATAAAATAAACAAAATAACCAAAATGTTCAACTGTAAGATTTAAAATGAATTTTTCAATTGAATTAGATCAATCTAATCCTATTTTTTTAAATTTAGCATTCCCATCAACCTTCGGTGCTGCTCCAGCTTTCGCTGCTCAACACTCATTCGGTTTAGAATCAGCTGCTTTTGCCGGTCAACAATCATTTGGTATGGAATCAGCTTCATTTGGTTTAAACTCATTTAATACCAACTCATTCGCTCATGCTGCTCCAGCTTCATTCGGATCATTCGGTTCATTCTAAATGAACTCAATAGTCAATCTATGAATGTTTTTTCTTTCGATAAAAAAAATAAAAATTAACAAATAAACAGTTTATTTGAAAAAAAGACAAACTCTTGTTTTTACTAATCATACCTCAAATGCTTCGACTTATCTCTTAAATTTTTTTTAAGTCTTAAGCTGAGGCCGGCTCTCCAATTGAATAAAATTTGTTTAAAAACTTTTAGAATTACGATTTTAAATAAAACAACAATACGAAAGAGTATAATATAACCAGTATAGGATACAAGCTTTTAAACATTGTAACATTCAATAAATAGATTTAGATAAAGAATACAAGTATCAGGATATCACTGTAGAGATCTTGCTTACAAAAAATCTGCCAAATCTAAAGACCACATTGATAAGACTGAATTCGATCAACTCAAAAAGATGTTAAATATTCTAAACGATTCAAAGATTATTGATTTCTTTAACAAGCAAAGTCCAAACGATTTTAAGAATTCGAAAAAATTCTGGCAGTTTTATTCGACGTAAATCAAACTAAATTCGGACAAAAGTTCAAATAACCCAATTACTAATATAAGCTCCGGTCCTAAAACTTCAGACAGTAAACATGAAATTTCCGAAATGTTTAACTGTTTCTTCACATCTTTTAACTCATCTTCCTCAACAGCTTTCAACGATTCAAAAAGGGATATATCTGATAGAATGGTTCGAATAATCGATAAACTGTCATTAAAAATCTCAGGTTTTAAATTCAGTTTAACGAATTCAAAAGAGGTTAAAGCTCTAGTACAGGACTTACAAAATTCAAAAAGCACTGGTGTATGTGAGATCTCAATGAATTTTTTGAAAAAAACAACCGATAAATTCTTTACCATTCAACTTTTGCTTATGTATTCAACTTTTGCATAATGACAGGTAAACTTCCAGACGATTGGAAAACAGCTGTAGTAACCCCATTGTACAAGAATAAGGGTTCTCCAGAAGATATAAACAATTAGCGTGTTATCTCTATTCTGCCACAGATCTCAAAGCTTTTTGAGAAACTTGTCCCTAACAAATATCAAACTATTTCGAAAACAATAATCTATTTTCAAATTATCAACATGGTTTTCGAAGTCAACAAAGTTGTGAAACAGTCCTTCACTCCATTATATCTCAGATGAGTAAAATTAGAAGCAAGAGAATTATTGGGTTGTATCATTAGAAGCAAGAGAATTATTGGGTTGTATCATTAGAAGCAAGAGAATAATTGGGTTGTATCTGTTTATTGATTTCAAAAAAGCTTTCGACTCAGTTGACTCTGCTTTGCTATTACTGAAGCTCACTTATTATGGTTTCGATGTCAACTCTATTAAATTACTCGATAACTATTTTAAGAACAGAACACAAGTAGTAAAAGTCGATGATAAAATTCGAATTCTTTTGCAGTTTTAAACAATAAAAAAAGTTTGAGATTTTAGTCATCCATTCAAGATAAAAATGAAAATCTTATGGTATTCAAACTTATTCGAAGGCTTGTGATGACCAGACAGACAGTCTTTTAAATAGTTTTTATGAAATGATTCTTTTAAAATAAACAAAAAATAAATCTAATTTAATTTGACAAAAATCAACTTTGAATTAAAATTGTCGAGGGAGACTTTTTAAATCGATTTCTTTTATTTTTAACAGGAAGATAATGATTAAAACAGTTTGTTTTTTTTTCAAATAAACTGTTTATTTGTTAATTTTTATTTTTTTTATCGAAAGAAAAAACATTCATAGATTGACTATTGAGTTCATTTAGAATGAACCGAATGATCCGAATGAAGCTGGAGCAGCATGAGCGAATGAGTTGGTATTAAATGAGTTTAAACCAAATGAAGCTGATTCCAAACCAAATGATTGTTGACCGGCAAAAGCAGCTGATTCTAAACCGAATGAGTGTTGAGCAGCGAAAGCTGAAGCAGCACCGAAGGTTGATGGGAATGCTAAATTTAAAAAAATAGGATTAGATTGATCTAATTCAATTGAAAAATTCATTTTAAATCTTACAGTTGAACATTTTGGTTATTTTGTTTATTGTTTGAATAATTATTCTGAGTATTTTTCAAACAATTTATTTATTCAGAAAAATCGACAAGCATGGTTAATTTTGCTTTCATAATTTTCCCATTACTTTTCACACCTCCAAATAAAAATCGGTAATCATAGATTCTTATCCGGAAATTTTCTTGACACAAAAGAAAATGTATCTTGAAAATAAGAAAGTCTGAATAATATTGACAAGAACTGGTTATTTTTGGCTGTCTTTTTGTTTTTCAAATAATCAAAATAGAATAGAAAAAACTAGTAATCATGAACTGGTTAGTCAAAAAAGAACAATAAGCACTTGGTAAAAAAATAATCATGCTTCACCAAATAAAGAGCCTTTAAATAAAAACCATACAATGAGAAGAAAGAATCATCAGTTTTTGAAAACAATAAAATAAACAAAATAACCAAAATGTTCAACTGTAAGATTTAAAATGAATTTTTCAATTGAATTAGATCAATCTAATCCTATTTTTTTAAATTTAGCATTCCCATCAACCTTCGGTGCTGCTCCAGCTTTCGCTGCTCAACACTCATTCGGTTTAGAATCAGCTGCTTTTGCCGGTCAACAATCATTTGGTATGGAATCAGCTTCATTTGGTTTAAACTCATTTAATACCAACTCATTCGCTCATGCTGCTCCAGCTTCATTCGGATCATTCGGTTCATTCTAAATGAACTCAATAGTCAATCTATGAATGTTTTTTCTTTCGATAAAAAAAATAAAAATTAACAAATAAACAGTTTATTTGAAAAAAAGACAAACTCTTGTTTTTACTAATCATACCTCAAATGCTTCGACTTATCTCTTAAATTTTTTTTAAGTCTTAAGCTGAGGCCGGCTCTCCAATTGAATAAAATTTGTTTAAAAACTTTTAGAATTACGATTTTAAATAAAACAACAATACGAAAGAGTATAATATAACCAGTATAGGATACAAGCTTTTAAACATTGTAACATTCAATAAATAGATTTAGATAAAGAATACAAGTATCAGGATATCACTGTAGAGATCTTGCTTACAAAAAATCTGCCAAATCTAAAGACCACATTGATAAGACTGAATTCGATCAACTCAAAAAGATGTTAAATATTCTAAACGATTCAAAGATTATTGATTTCTTTAACAAGCAAAGTCCAAACGATTTTAAGAATTCGAAAAAATTCTGGCAGTTTTATTCGACGTAAATCAAACTAAATTCGGACAAAAGTTCAAATAACCCAATTACTAATATAAGCTCCGGTCCTAAAACTTCAGACAGTAAACATGAAATTTCCGAAATGTTTAACTGTTTCTTCACATCTTTTAACTCATCTTCCTCAACAGCTTTCAACGATTCAAAAAGGGATATATCTGATAGAATGGTTCGAATAATCGATAAACTGTCATTAAAAATCTCAGGTTTTAAATTCAGTTTAACGAATTCAAAAGAGGTTAAAGCTCTAGTACAGGACTTACAAAATTCAAAAAGCACTGGTGTATGTGAGATCTCAATGAATTTTTTGAAAAAAACAACCGATAAATTCTTTACCATTCAACTTTTGCTTATGTATTCAACTTTTGCATAATGACAGGTAAACTTCCAGACGATTGGAAAACAGCTGTAGTAACCCCATTGTACAAGAATAAGGGTTCTCCAGAAGATATAAACAATTAGCGTGTTATCTCTATTCTGCCACAGATCTCAAAGCTTTTTGAGAAACTTGTCCCTAACAAATATCAAACTATTTCGAAAACAATAATCTATTTTCAAATTATCAACATGGTTTTCGAAGTCAACAAAGTTGTGAAACAGTCCTTCACTCCATTATATCTCAGATGAGTAAAATTAGAAGCAAGAGAATTATTGGGTTGTATCATTAGAAGCAAGAGAATTATTGGGTTGTATCATTAGAAGCAAGAGAATTATTGGGTTGTATCATTAGAAGCAAGAAAATTATTGGGTTGTATCTGTTTATTGATTTCAAAAAAGCTTTCGACTCAGTTGACTCTGCTTTGCTATTACTGAAGCTCACTTATTATGGTTTCGATGACAACTCTATCAAATTACTCGATAACTATTTTAAGAACAGAACACAAGTAGTAAAAGTCGATGATAAAATTCGAATTCTTTTTGCAGTTTTAAACAATAAAAAAAGTTTGAGATTTTAGTCATCAATTCAAGATAAAAATGAAAATCTTATGGTATTCAAACTTATTCGAAGGCTTGTGATGACCAGACAGACAGTCTTTTAAATAGTTTTTATGAAATGATTCTTTTAAATTAAACAAAAAATAAATCTAATTTAATTTGACAAAAATCAACTTTGAATTAAAATTGTCGAGGGAGACTTTTTAAATCGATTTCTTTTATTTTTAACAGGAAGATAATGATTAAAACAGTTTGTTTTTTTTTCAAATAAACTGTTTATTTGTTAATTTTTATTTTTTTGTCAAAAGAAAAAACATTCATAGATTGACTATTGAGTTCATTTAGAATGAACCGAATGATCCGAATGAAGCTGGAGCAGCTTGAGCGAATGAGTTGGTATTAAATGAGTTTAAACCAAATGATTGTTGACCGGCAAAAGCAGCTGATTCTAAACCGAATGAGTGTTGAGCAGCGAAAGCTGGAGCCGCACCGAAGGTTGATGGGAATGCTAAATTTAAAAAAATAGGATTAGATTGATCTAATTCAATTGAAAAATTCATTTTAAATCTTACAGTTGAACATTTTGGTTATTTTGTTTATTGTTTGAATAATTATTCTGAGTATTTTTCAAACAATTTATTTATTCAGAAAAATCGACAAGCATGGTTAATTTTGCTTTCATAATTTTCCCATTTTTTACACCTCCAAATAAAAATCGGTAATCATAGATTCTTATCCGGAAATTTTCTTGACACAAAAGAAAATGTATCTTGAAAATAAGAAAGTCTGAATAATATTGACAATAACTGGTTATTTTTGGCTGTCTTTTTGTTTTTCAAATAATCAAAATAGAATAGAAAAAACTAAAAATCATGAACTGGTTAGTCAAAAAAGAACAATAAGCACTTGGTTAAAAAATAATCATGCTTCACCAAATAGAGAGCCTTTAAATAAAAACCATAAAAATGAGAAGAAAGAATCATCAGTTTTTGTTAACAATAAAATAAACAAAATAACCAAAATGTTCAACTGTAAGATTTAAAATGAATTTTTCAATTGAATTAGATCAATCTAATCCTATTTTTTTAAATTTAGCATTCCCATCAACCTTCGGTGCTGCTCCAGCTTTCGCTGCTCAACACTCATTCGGTTTAGAATCAGCTGCTTTTGCCGGTCAACAATCATTTGGTTTGGAATCAGCTTCATTTGGTTTAAACTCATTTAATACCAACTCATTCGCTCATGCTGCTCCAGCTTCATTCGGATCATTCGGTTCATTCTAAATGAACTCAATAGTCAATCTATGAATGTTTTTTCTTTCGATAAAAAAAATAAAAATTAACAAATAAACAGTTTATTTGAAAAAAAAACAAACTGTTTTAATCATTATCTTACTGTTAAAAATAAAAGAAATCGATTTAAAAAGTCTCCCTCGACAATTTTAATTCAAAGTTGATTTTTGTCAAATTAAATTAGATTTATTTTTTGTTTATTTTAAAAGAATCATTTCATAAAAACTATTTAAAAGACTGTCTGTCTGGTCATCACAAGCCTTCGAATAAGTTTGAATACCATAAGATTTTCATTTTTATCTTGAATGGATGACTAAAATCTCAAACTTTTTTTATTGTTTAAAACTGCAAAAGAATTCGAATTTTATCATCGACTTTTACTACTTGTGTTCTGTTCTTAAAATAGTTATCGAGTAATTTAATAGAGTTGACATCGAAACCATAATAAGTGAGCTTCAGTAATAGCAAAGCAGAGTCAACTGAGTCGAAAGCTTTTTTGAAATCAATAAACAGATACAACCCAATAATTCTCTTGCTTCTAATGATACAACCCAATAATTCTCTTGCTTCTAATGATACAACCCAATAATTCTCTTGCTTCTAATGATACAACCCAATAATTCTCTTGCTTCTAATTTTACTCATCTGAGATATAATGGAGTGAAGGACTGTTTCACAACTTTGTTGACTTCGAAAACCATGTTGATAATTTGAAAATAGATTATTGTTTTCGAAATAGTTTGATATTTGTTAGGGACAAGTTTCTCAAAAAGCTTTGAGATCTGTGGCAGAATAGAGATAACACGCTAATTGTTTATATCTTCTGGAGAACCCTTATTCTTGTACAATGGGGTTACTACAGCTGTTTTCCAATCGTCTGGAAGTTTACCTCGCATTATGCAAAAGTTGAATAGATAAGCAAAAGTTGAATGGTAAAGAATTTATCGGTTGTTTTTTTCAAAAAATTCATTGAGATCTCACATACACCAGTGCTATTTGAATTTTGTAAGTCCTGTACTAGAGCTTTTACCTCTTTTGAATTCGTTAAACTGAATTTAAAACCTGAGATTTTTAATGACAGTTTATCGATTATTCGAACCATTCTATCAGATATATCCCTTTTTGAATCGTTGAAAGCTGTTGAGGAAGATGAGTTAAAAGATGTGAAGAAACAGTTAAACATTTCGGAAATTTCATGTTTACTGTCTGAAGTTTTAGGACCGGAGCTTATATTAGTAATTGGGTTATTTGAACTTTTGTCCGAATTTAGTTTGATTTACGTCGAATAAAACTGCCAGAATTTTTTCGAATTCTTAAAATCGTTTGGACTTTGCTTGTTAAAGAAATCAATCATTTTTGAATCGTTTAGAATATTTAACATCTTTTTGAGTTGATCGAATTCAGTCTTATCAATGTGGTCTTTAGATTTGGCAGATTTTTTGTAAGCAGTATCTCTACAGTGATATCCTAATACTTGTATTCTTTATCTAAATCTATTTATTGAATGTTACAATGTTTAAAAGCTTGTATCCTATACTGGTTATATTATACTCTTTCGTATTGTTGTTTTATTTAAAATCGTAATTCTAAAAGTTTTTAAACAAATTTTATTCAATTGGAGAGCCGGCCTCAGCTTAAGACTTAAAAAAAATTTAAGAGATAAGTCGAAGCATTTGAGGTATGATTAGTAAAAACAAGAGTTTGTCTTTTTTTCAAATAAACTGTTTATTTGTTAATTTTTATTTTTTTTATCGAAAGAAAAAACATTCATAGATTGACTATTGAGTTCATTTAGAATGAACCGAATGATCCGAATGAAGCTGGAGCAGCATGAGCGAATGAGTTGGTATTAAATGAGTTTAAACCAAATGATTGTTGACCGGCAAAAGCAGCTGATTCTAAACCGAATGAGTGTTGAGCAGCGAAAGCTGGAGCCGCACCGAAGGTTGATGGGAATGCTAAATTTAAAAAAATAGGATTAGATTGATCTAATTCAATTGAAAAATTCATTTTAAATCTTACAGTTGAACATTTTGGTTATTTTGTTTATTGTTTGAATAATTATTCTGAGTATTTTTCAAACAATTTATTTATTCAGAAAAATCGACAAGCATGGTTAATTTTGCTTTCATAATTTTCCCATTTTTTACACCTCCAAATAAAAATCGGTAATCATAGATTCTTATCCGGAAATTTTCTTGACACAAAAGAAAATGTATCTTGAAAATAAGAAAGTCTGAATAATATTGACAAGAACTGGTTATTTTTGGCTGTCTTTTTGTTTTTCAAATAATCAAAATAGAATAGAAAAAACTAAAAATCATGAACTGGTTAGTCAAAAAAGAACAATAAGCACTTGGTAAAAAAATAGTCATGCTTCACCAAATAGAGAGCCTTTAAATAAAAACCATAAAAATGAGAAGAAAGAATCATCAGTTTTTGAAAACAATAAAATAAACAAAATAACCAAAATGTTCAACTGTAAGATTTAAAATGAATTTTTCAATTGAATTAGATCAATCTAATCCTATTTTTTTAAATTTAGCATTCCCATCAACCTTCGGTGCTGCTCCAGCTTTCGCTGCTCAACACTCATTCGGTTTAGAATCAGCTGCTTTTGCCGGTCAACAATCATTTGGTTTGGAATCAGCTTCATTTGGTTTAAACTCATTTAATACCAACTCATTCGCTCATGCTGCTCCAGCTTCATTCGGATCATTCGGTTCATTCTAAATGAACTCAATAGTCAATCTATGAATGTTTTTTCTTTCGATAAAAAAAATAAAAATTAACAAATAAACAGTTTATTTGAAAAAAAAACAAACTCTTGTTTTTACTAATCATACCTCAAATGCTTCGACTTATCTCTTAAATTTTTTTTAAGTCTTAAGCTGAGGCCGGCTCTCCAATTGAATAAAATTTGTTTAAAAACTTTTAGAATTACGATTTTAAATAAAACAACAATACGAAAGAGTATAATATAACCAGTATAGGATACAAGCTTTTAAACATTGTAACATTCAATAAATAGATTTAGATAAAGAATACAAGTATCAGGATATCACTGTAGAGATCTTGCTTACAAAAAATCTGCCAAATCTAAAGACCACATTGATAAGACTGAATTCGATCAACTCAAAAAGATGTTAAATATTCTAAACGATTCAAAGATGATTGATTTCTCTTACAAGCAAAGTCCAAACGATTTTAAGAATTCGAAAAAATTCTGGCAGTTTTATTCTACGTAAATCAAACTAAATTCGGAAAAAAGTTCAAATAACCCAATTACTAATATAAGCTCCGGTCCTAAAACTTCAGACAGTAAACATGAAATTTCCGAAATGTTTAACTGTTTCTTCACATCTTTTAACTCATCTTCCTCAACAGCTTTCAACGATTCAAAAAGGGATATATCTGATAGAATGGTTCGAATAATCGATAAACTGTCATTAAAAATCTCAGGTTTTAAATTCAGTTTAACGAATTCAAAAGAGGTTAAAGCTCTAGTACAGGACTTACAAAATTCAAATAGCACTGGTGTATGTGAGATCTCAATGAATTTTTTGAAAAAAACAACCGATAAATTCTTTACCATTCAACTTTTGCTTATCTATTCAACTTTTGCATAATGCGAGGTAAACTTCCAGACGATTGGAAAACAGCTGTAGTAACCCCATTGTACAAGAATAAGGGTTCTCCAGAAGATATAAACAATTAGCGTGTTATCTCTATTCTGCCACAGATCTCAAAGCTTTTTGAGAAACTTGTCCCTAACAAATATCAAACTATTTCGAAAACAATAATCTATTTTCAAATTATCAACATGGTTTTCGAAGTCAACAAAGTTGTGAAACAGTCCTTCACTCCATTATATCTCAGATGAGTAAAATTAGAAGCAAGAGAATTATTGGGTTGTATCATTAGAAGCAAGAGAATTATTGGGTTGTATCATTAGAAGCAAGAGAATTATTGGGTTGTATCATTAGAAGCAAGAGAATTATTGGGTTGTATCTGTTTATTGATTTCAAAAAAGCTTTCGACTCAGTTGACTCTGCTTTGCTATTACTGAAGCTCACTTATTATGGTTTCGATGTCAACTCTATTAAATTACTCGATAACTATTTTAAGAACAGAACACAAGTAGTAAAAGTCGATGATAAAATTCGAATTCTTTTGCAGTTTTAAACAATAAAAAAAGTTTGAGATTTTAGTCATCCATTCAAGATAAAAATGAAAATCTTATGGTATTCAAACTTATTCGAAGGCTTGTGATGACCAGACAGACAGTCTTTTAAATAGTTTTTATGAAATGATTCTTTTAAAATAAACAAAAAATAAATCTAATTTAATTTGACAAAAATCAACTTTGAATTAAAATTGTCGAGGGAGACTTTTTAAATCGATTTCTTTTATTTTTAACAGGAAGATAATGATTAAAACAGTTTGTTTTTTTTTCAAATAAACTGTTTATTTGTTAATTTTTATTTTTTTTATCGAAAGAAAAAACATTCATAGATTGACTATTGAGTTCATTTAGAATGAACCGAATGATCCGAATGAAGCTGGAGCAGCATGAGCGAATGAGTTGGTATTAAATGAGTTTAAACCAAATGAAGCTGATTCCAAACCAAATGATTGTTGACCGGCAAAAGCAGCTGATTCTAAACCGAATGAGTGTTGAGCAGCGAAAGCTGGAGCAGCACCGAAGGTTGATGGGAATGCTAAATTTAAAAAAATAGGATTAGATTGATCTAATTCAATTGAAAAATTCATTTTAAATCTTACAGTTGAACATTTTGGTTATTTTGTTTATTGTTTGAATAATTATTCTGAGTATTTTTCAAACAATTTATTTATTCAGAAAAATCGACAAGCATGGTTAATTTTGCTTTCATAATTTTCCCATTACTTTTCACACCTCCAAATAAAAATCGGTAATCATAGATTCTTATCCGGAAATTTTCTTGACACAAAAGAAAATGTATCTTGAAAATAAGAAAGTCTGAATAATATTGACAAGAACTGGTTATTTTTGGCTGTCTTTTTGTTTTTCAAATAATCAAAATAGAATAGAAAAAACTAAAAATCATGAACTGGTTAGTCAAAAAAGAACAATAAGCACTTGGTAAAAAAATAGTCATGCTTCACCAAATAGAGAGCCTTTAAATAAAAACCATAAAAATGAGAAGATAGAATCATCAGTTTTTGAAAACAATAAAATAAACAAAATAACCAAAATGTTCAACTGTAAGATTTAAAATGAATTTTTCAATTGAATTAGATCAATCTAATCCTATTTTTTTAAATTTAGCATTCCCATCAACCTTCGGTGCTGCTCCAGCTTTCGCTGCTCAACACTCATTCGGTTTAGAATCAGCTGCTTTTGCCGGTCAACAATCATTTGGTTTGGAATCAGCTTCATTTGGTTTAAACTCATTTAATACCAACTCATTCGCTCATGCTGCTCCAGCTTCATTCGGATCATTCGGTTCATTCTAAATGAACTCAATAGTCAATCTATGAATGTTTTTTCTTTCGATAAAAAAAATAAAAATTAACAAATAAACAGTTTATTTGAAAAAAAAACAAACTCTTGTTTTTACTAATCATACCTCAAATGCTTCGACTTATCTCTTAAATTTTTTTTAAGTCTTAAGCTGAGGCCGGCTCTCCAATTGAATAAAATTTGTTTAAAAACTTTTAGAATTACGATTTTAAATAAAACAACAATACGAAAGAGTATAATATAACCAGTATAGGATACAAGCTTTTAAACATTGTAACATTCAATAAATAGATTTAGATAAAGAATACAAGTATCAGGATATCACTGTAGAGATCTTGCTTACAAAAAATCTGCCAAATCTAAAGACCACATTGATAAGACTGAATTCGATCAACTCAAAAAGATGTTAAATATTCTAAACGATTCAAAGATGATTGATTTCTCTTACAAGCAAAGTCCAAACGATTTTAAGAATTCGAAAAAATTCTGGCAGTTTTATTCTACGTAAATCAAACTAAATTCGGAAAAAAGTTCAAATAACCCAATTACTAATATAAGCTCCGGTCCTAAAACTTCAGACAGTAAACATGAAATTTCCGAAATGTTTAACTGTTTCTTCACATCTTTTAACTCATCTTCCTCAACAGCTTTCAACGATTCAAAAAGGGATATATCTGATAGAATGGTTCGAATAATCGATAAACTGTCATTAAAAATCTCAGGTTTTAAATTCAGTTTAACGAATTCAAAAGAGGTTAAAGCTCTAGTACAGGACTTACAAAATTCAAATAGCACTGGTGTATGTGAGATCTCAATGAATTTTTTGAAAAAAACAACCGATAAATTCTTTACCATTCAACTTTTGCTTATCTATTCAACTTTTGCATAATGCGAGGTAAACTTCCAGACGATTGGAAAACAGCTGTAGTAACCCCATTGTACAAGAATAAGGGTTCTCCAGAAGATATAAACAATTAGCGTGTTATCTCTATTCTGCCACAGATCTCAAAGCTTTTTGAGAAACTTGTCCCTAACAAATATCAAACTATTTCGAAAACAATAATCTATTTTCAAATTATCAACATGGTTTTCGAAGTCAACAAAGTTGTGAAACAGTCCTTCACTCCATTATATCTCAGATGAGTAAAATTAGAAGCAAGAGAATTATTGGGTTGTATCATTAGAAGCAAGAGAATTATTGGGTTGTATCATTAGAAGCAAGAGAATTATTGGGTTGTATCATTAGAAGCAAGAGAATAATTGGGTTGTATCTGTTTATTGATTTCAAAAAAGCTTTCGACTCAGTTGACTCTGCTTTGCTATTACTGAAGCTCACTTATTATGGTTTCGATGTCAACTCTATTAAATTACTCGATAACTATTTTAAGAACAGAACACAAGTAGTAAAAGTCGATGATAAAATTCGAATTCTTTTGCAGTTTTAAACAATAAAAAAAGTTTGAGATTTTAGTCATCCATTCAAGATAAAAATGAAAATCTTATGGTATTCAAACTTATTCGAAGGCTTGTGATGACCAGACAGACAGTCTTTTAAATAGTTTTTATGAAATGATTCTTTTAAAATAAACAAAAAATAAATCTAATTTAATTTGACAAAAATCAACTTTGAATTAAAATTGTCGAGGGAGACTTTTTAAATCGATTTCTTTTATTTTTAACAGGAAGATAATGATTAAAACAGTTTGTTTTTTTTTCAAATAAACTGTTTATTTGTTAATTTTTATTTTTTTTATCGAAAGAAAAAACATTCATAGATTGACTATTGAGTTCATTTAGAATGAACCGAATGATCCGAATGAAGCTGGAGCAGCATGAGCGAATGAGTTGGTATTAAATGAGTTTAAACCAAATGAAGCTGATTCCAAACCAAATGATTGTTGACCGGCAAAAGCAGCTGATTCTAAACCGAATGAGTGTTGAGCAGCGAAAGCTGGAGCAGCACCGAAGGTTGATGGGAATGCTAAATTTAAAAAAATAGGATTAGATTGATCTAATTCAATTGAAAAATTCATTTTAAATCTTACAGTTGAACATTTTGGTTATTTTGTTTATTGTTTGAATAATTATTCTGAGTATTTTTCAAACAATTTATTTATTCAGAAAAATCGACAAGCATGGTTAATTTTGCTTTCATAATTTTCCCATTACTTTTCACACCTCCAAATAAAAATCGGTAATCATAGATTCTTATCCGGAAATTTTCTTGACACAAAAGAAAATGTATCTTGAAAATAAGAAAGTCTGAATAATATTGACAAGAACTGGTTATTTTTGGCTGTCTTTTTGTTTTTCAAATAATCAAAATAGAATAGAAAAAACTAAAAATCATGAACTGGTTAGTCAAAAAAGAACAATAAGCACTTGGTAAAAAAATAGTCATGCTTCACCAAATAGAGAGCCTTTAAATAAAAACCATAAAAATGAGAAGAAAGAATCATCAGTTTTTGTAAACAATAAAATAAACAAAATAACCAAAATGTTCAACTGTAAGATTTAAAATGAATTTTTCAATTGAATTAGATCAATCTAATCCTATTTTTTTAAATTTAGCATTCCCATCAACCTTCGGTGCTGCTCCAGCTTTCGCTGCTCAACACTCATTCGGTTTAGAATCAGCTGCTTTTGCCGGTCAACAATCATTTGGTTTGGAATCAGCTTCATTTGGTTTAAACTCATTTAATACCAACTCATTCGCTCATGCTGCTCCAGCTTCATTCGGATCATTCGGTTCATTCTAAATGAACTCAATAGTCAATCTATGAATGTTTTTTCTTTCGATAAAAAAAATAAAAATTAACAAATAAACAGTTTATTTGAAAAAAAAACAAACTCTTGTTTTTACTAATCATACCTCAAATGCTTCGACTTATCTCTTAAATTTTTTTTAAGTCTTAAGCTGAGGCCGGCTCTCCAATTGAATAAAATTTGTTTAAAAACTTTTAGAATTACGATTTTAAATAAAACAACAATACGAAAGAGTATAATATAACCAGTATAGGATACAAGCTTTTAAACATTGTAACATTCAATAAATAGATTTAGATAAAGAATACAAGTATCAGGATATCACTGTAGAGATCTTGCTTACAAAAAATCTGCCAAATCTAAAGACCACATTGATAAGACTGAATTCGATCAACTCAAAAAGAAGTTAAATATTCTAAACGATTCAAAGATGATTGATTTCTTTAACAAGCAAAGTCCAAACGATTTTAAGAATTCGAAAAAATTCTGGCAGTTTTATTCGACGTAAATCAAACTAAATTCGGACAAAAGTTCAAATAACCCAATTACTAATATAAGCTCCGGTCCTAAAACTTCAGACAGTAAACATGAAATTTCCGAAATGTTTAACTGTTTCTTCACATCTTTTAACTCATCTTCCTCAACAGCTTTCAACGATTCAAAAAGGGATATATCTGATAGAATGGTTCGAATAATCGATAAACTGTCATTAAAAATCTCAGGTTTTAAATTCAGTTTAACGAATTCAAAAGAGGTTAAAGCTCTAGTACAGGACTTACAAAATTCAAAAAGCACTGGTGTATGTGAGATCTCAATGAATTTTTTGAAAAAAACAACCGATAAATTCTTTACCATTCAACTTTTGCTTATGTATTCAACTTTTGCATAATGACAGGTAAACTTCCAGACGATTGGAAAACAGCTGTAGTAACCCCATTGTACAAGAATAAGGGTTCTCCAGAAGATATAAACAATTAGCGTGTTATCTCTATTCTGCCACAGATCTCAAAGCTTTTTGAGAAACTTGTCCCTAACAAATATCAAACTATTTCGAAAACAATAATCTATTTTCAAATTATCAACATGGTTTTCGAAGTCAACAAAGTTGTGAAACAGTCCTTCACTCCATTATATCTCAGATGAGTAAAATTAGAAGCAAGAGAATTATTGGGTTGTATCATTAGAAGCAAGAGAATTATTGGGTTGTATCATTAGAAGCAAGAGAATTATTGGGTTGTATCATTAGAAGCAAGAGAATTATTGGGTTGTATCATTAGAAGCAAGAGAATTATTGGGTTGTATCTGTTTATTGATTTCAAAAAAGCTTTCGACTCAGTTGACTCTGCTTTGCTATTACTGAAGCTCACTTATTATGGTTTCGATGTCAACTCTATTAAATTACTCGATAACTATTTTAAGAACAGAACACAAGTAGTAAAAGTCGATGATAAAATTCGAATTCTTTTGCAGTTTTAAACAATAAAAAAAGTTTGAGATTTTAGTCATCCATTCAAGATAAAAATGAAAATCTTATGGTATTCAAACTTATTCGAAGGCTTGTGATGACCAGACAGACAGTCTTTTAAATAGTTTTTATGAAATGATTCTTTTAAAATAAACAAAAAATAAATCTAATTTAATTTGACAAAAATCAACTTTGAATTAAAATTGTCGAGGGAGACTTTTTAAATCGATTTCTTTTATTTTTAACAGGAAGATAATGATTAAAACAGTTTGTTTTTTTTTCAAATAAACTGTTTATTTGTTAATTTTTATTTTTTTTATCGAAAGAAAAAACATTCATAGATTGACTATTGAGTTCATTTAGAATGAACCGAATGATCCGAATGAAGCTGGAGCAGCATGAGCGAATGAGTTGGTATTAAATGAGTTTAAACCAAATGAAGCTGATTCCAAACCAAATGATTGTTGACCGGCAAAAGCAGCTGATTCTAAACCGAATGAGTGTTGAGCAGCGAAAGCTGGAGCAGCACCGAAGGTTGATGGGAATGCTAAATTTAAAAAAATAATCGATAAACTGTCATTAAAAATCTCAGGTTTTAAATTCAGTTTAACGAATTCAAAAGAGGTTAAAGCTCTAGTACAGGGCTTACAAAATTCAAATAGCACTGGTGTATGTGAGATCTCAATGAATTTTTTGAAAAAAACAACCGATAAATTCTTTACCATTCAACTTTTGCTTATCTATTCAACTTTTGCATAATGACAGATTCTTCAGATTTAAAATGAATTTTTCAATTAAATTCATTTTAAATCTGAAGACAGGTAATCTAATCCTATTTTTTTAAATTTAGCATTCCCATCAACCTTCGGTGCTGCTCCAGCTTTCGCTGCTCAACACTCATTCGGTTTAGAATCAGCTGCTTTTGCCGGTCAACAATCATTTGGTTTGGAATCAGCTTCATTTGGTTTAAACTCATTTAATACCAACTCATTCGCTCATGCTGCTCCAGCTTCATTCGGATCATTCGGTTCATTCTAAATGAACTCAATAGTCAATCTATGAATGTTTTTTCTTTCGATAAAAAAAATAAAAATTAACAAATAAACAGTTTATTTGAAAAAAAAACAAACTGTTTTAATCATTATCTTCCTGTTAAAAATAAAAGAAATCGATTTAAAAAGTCTCCCTCGACAATTTTAATTCAAAGTTGATTTTTGTCAAATTAAATTAGATTTATTTTTTGTTTATTTTAAAAGAATCATTTCATAAAAACTATTTAAAAGACTGTCTGTCTGGTCATCACAAGCCTTCGAATAAGTTTGAATACCATAAGATTTTCATTTTTATCTTGAATGGATGACTAAAATCTCAAACTTTTTTTATTGTTTAAAACTGCAAAAGAATTCGAATTTTATCATCGACTTTTACTACTTGTGTTCTGTTCTTAAAATAGTTATCGAGTAATTTAATAGAGTTGACATCGAAACCATAATAAGTGAGCTTCAGTAATAGCAAAGCAGAGTCAACTGAGTCGAAAGCTTTTTTGAAATCAATAAACAGATACAACCCAATAATTCTCTTGCTTCTAATGATACAACCCAATAATTCTCTTGCTTCTAATGATACAACCCAATAATTCTCTTGCTTCTAATGATACAACCCAATAATTCTCTTGCTTCTAATGATACAACCCAATAATTCTCTTGCTTCTAATGATACAACCCAATAATTCTCTTGCTTCTAATGATACAACCCAATAATTCTCTTGCTTCTAATGATACAACCCAATAATTCTCTTGCTTCTAATGATACAACCCAATAATTCTCTTGCTTCTAATGATACAACCCAATAATTCTCTTGCTTCTAATGATACAACCCAATAATTCTCTTGCTTCTAATTTTACTCATCTGAGATATAATGGAGTGAAGGACTGTTTCACAACTTTGTTGACTTCGAAAACCATGTTGATAATTTGAAAATAGATTATTGTTTTCGAAATAGTTTGATATTTGTTAGGGACAAGTTTCTCAAAAAGCTTTGAGATCTGTGGCAGAATAGAGATAACACGCTAATTGTTTATATCTTCTGGAGAACCCTTAGTCTTGTACAATGGGGTTACTACAGCTGTTTTCCAATCGTCTGGAAGTTTACCTCGCATTATGCAAAAGTTGAATAGATAAGCAAAAGTTGAATGGTAAAGAATTTATCGGTTGTTTTTTTCAAAAAATTCATTGAGATCTCACATACACCAGTGCTATTTGAATTTTGTAAGCCCTGTACTAGAGCTTTAACCTCTTTTGAATTCGTTAAACTGAATTTAAAACCTGAGATTTTTAATGACAGTTTATCGATTATTCGAACCATTCTATCAGATATATCCCTTTTTGAATCGTTAAAAGCTGTTGAGGAAGATGAGTTAAAAGATGTGAAGAAACAGTTAAACATTTCGGAAATTTCATGTTTACTGTCTGAAGTTTTAGGACTGTCCGGTGTGGTGGTTCAGTGGTTTACACCGCGACTTTTCAATCTGGAGATCCTGGTTCAAGTCCTGGTGGAGTCATAGAAATTTTGCTGCATTGTGATCCTGAACAAGTCACTTAACGAACATTGTTTAAAAAAAAAAAAATTCTAAACTATATTGTATTTTAATTTAATAAATGAAGTGTTGATCAGTCTAATAATTAGATAAGGGGCACTAGCCTGTTGATCAACCTTGAAACCTTGAAACCTTTAACCTGAAGTTTTGTCCGGTTGTACGATTGTACTGTCTCTACTATTCGTCAGTTTTATCTTTTTTAATAAAATAACCTTGATAACTAATTCCTAAAAAATTTGTATACTAAAGTACATATTTTGTTTAGGGGGTATTTATTGAAGAAATATTCATCGATCGAATCATACAATCGTTCAATAGTACAACCGTACTAATCTTCAGGTTGCCTTAAAAAATCACCCTTCGAATGCTTTCGACTTACTCTCTAAATTTATTTATGATTCTTAACTCATCATATTCGACAGCTTCATTTTAAAATAAAAATTCATGATTTTTCTTTCTCTTTCTCTTTGAATTATTCAAATATTTCATTTTTATTCCCTTATTGAAAACCGAGGCTACTTTTCCCAAAAGAAATTTAAAAAAAAATTATTTGAGACAGTTCGCATATGCTTTTTTTTTCAAGTTGTATATCAGTTTGATTTCTAAAACGATTACCGATAGCTTGTAAGTGTGAAATCAAATGTTTGTATCGCCCAACACAAGCATTTTAAAATTTAAACGAATCGAATTATTGAGTATCAACGCTTTAAGTTTTTAATCATCCATAAAAGTAAATAATATCGAAAAAATTCTCAACAAAAACAACAACCTAAAAAGGTTAAAATTATTTTTACAAGTGTGTTGAAACATTTTTTGTTTTTTATGGATCGAAAACATCTTAGTTTGTTATTATCTTGAACAAAAAAAATTCTAACGTTTATTGGCCAATGTTTCTTTTTTATAGCTCCATACAAATATATCAAAATAAATAGACCCTATTTGTTGATGTTTTAAAAATAATAAAGTGTTTATAATTGATGAACTTAATAAATCTTGAAAAAAAATATAAATTTTTATATTTCGCTTTTTACAATTCACCCGTAACTATTTGAGTTTTATTCATATCTTAAGATTTATTTAACAAGCACAACAACATAAAAAAGCTTAAAAAATTCGGGTGCAGGGGAAGTTACTACAAATTGATACAGTCTACTCTCGATTTTGTGAAACCTCTGAGTAGTTACAAAAATTTTAACAAATTCAAATTTTAACAATTTCGATTTTGTTAAAAGTGTTCACAAAATTAAGTTTAACAATTATCGATTGATTTAAATATTCAAATATATTTTTATTTTACATGATTCAAAAATTAGGATTTAAGTTTTCTTTGGTAAATTTTATTTTCAACTTTGTCAATAAACTCATACCAACTAGACTCTTTGTAATATGTTGAGAAACTACCTCTAGTGTCACTTATTTTAGCTTAAACAAAGTTTTTATAATCAGTGGGTTAATCAGAGCATCAAATATTTCTAAAGCATTCAACAATTTGATTGAGTATGGCGTCACTTTCTCTTTATTTTCAACCATCGATATTTTCGAGGTCATCCAAATTTTTTTTGTTATGTCTAAGTCTATTGTTTGTCGAACCATTTTGGATAATTTAATGAAATTTAACAAAATCAAACTCATTATACATGTAAAAGTATTAGAAGTTGAGCAAAACGTTGACTTTTTTCTTGTAATAAAAGTAAGTTTTTATAAAATCCAATTTAACAAAATCGAACGACACTTCCATGTAAAAGTATTCATGTTAAGGAAGGAACTATGTCTCAAAATAGTGATTTTCACAAAATCAGGCTAAACAAAATCGAGAGTAGACTGTAATGTTCATTTAGAGCATTAAAAATAAGTATGTTTCTTTTAACGACAAAAGACATATTATAAAAATTTTCACAATTTTGTCGAATGAAATAAAAACAAAAAAATTTTGAAAAAAAGAATTTTTATCATGTATGAAGTTGTTCGTCCATAGCTAAGCGCTGTTATGCTCAAAATTGATCTCAAAGTGTTGTTAAATTTTCACTTAGATTAATGTCTCGATTCGTTATTGTCGTTGGCAGTGCGTTCGACTTAAAAAGATTAATCATGCTTTGAGTTTGTTTTATTAAATAACGCTTAACATCATGAGTTGAATTAAGTTTGGTTGCGCTTGAGTTTTTTTGGTTCATTTTACAACTTTCTTGAAAGATCATGATGTAATTCGTATTCAAAGTTTGAGTTTTGTTGTTCCATCGTTTTTTCTATGATCATTTCGGGAAAGTTCATTTTTATCAAATGTTAGTGACTGCCTAAAATTCTAGATTTCATAGACCTTAACAAAATTTAACGTCGGTTAGAAGGGATTATGTCGAAATTTTGAATCAAGGATTATATTTTTTCAACCGAAACTTACTTTATTGGACAATTTAAGTTAAGGAAGATCGTAAAAAAATAATCATTTAACTTTTTTTGACGTGACCCGTTTAAAGCCATGGTACATTATTTACATATTGTACCGTAATCGTAACTCTCAGTTTAGGTTAATAGTTTTTAATTTTTTGCATATTTTAAGGCTTGGTCTATTTTTTCATCACTCAAAGAATTTAAAGGTACAAAATTGAAAGGGGTCAACGATGCTTTCAAAAAGTGAATATCAATGGCGGCCATTGGTCATAAAGTTTCCTTCGTTTTGTCACAACTTTTTCAGCTCAATCTAATGTAACTCTAACAAAAAGTGTCTAGCCCTCTGGTCAAGTAAATTTTTCCTCAATATTTAGATGATTATAAAGCTCAATATAAACTATTTATCAAAATGCAGACAAATTGAGTTAAGTCATTGTTTTTATGGTCTAAAAGCCATTCATCTTGTCACATTTTGACAAACATTTTTAAATTTTTTTACACTGGACAATGAATTTAAAAAAATAGCTCAACATTGTACGCATTATAAAATTATCGTAATTAAAAAAATTACCATTCACCCGTGACGCGTATTTTCTATTTCACACACATACAAAACTTTTTAAAATATCAATCATTACTGATAAATGATATGTCTTATCTCTCTTTATCGTTTACAGCTCTCTTTATCTTTTTGTAATTTAAAAAAAAAATTTTTATTCGAAACTTAATGCTTGAGCTCAAAAGAAAAAATTTTTTTTTTTTTGAAAAATAAACAATGTTTCGTTATGGTATATGAAGCGTCTGCTAGAATAACAACTCTTTCTTATACCCCTTTAAAATAATGTACATAAAATTTAACCCAATTTCTTCAAAAGTCGTTAATATTTATTTTATAGATAAAAAAATTTTCAATAGTAAACTGGGACACTGAAACAAAATTTTCATCTTTTTTGTTATTGTTGTTACTTTCAAAATATGTTTTAAATTTCAAATTATTAAAATTACCGAAAAGCTAAGCATTTTGTTAATTTTTAATTATACAACCGGATCGAATTTCCCTTTTTTGGCGTCCCAATCTCCTTTTTTTTAAAAACTCAAAATTTGTTTTGTAAAAATTTTATTATTTTTTTAGATTTGAAATGTACTAGAAAAAAATGCGAATTTTAATATTATTAATTCTAGTTATAAAAGAAACCTATTGTGGGATCTTGACCCCACCATACTTTAACTTAGTCTCAAATAAACGTGTTACTGCCTCGGCTACTTGTGGCGAAGGTGTACGTGAACCAGAATTGTATTGTAAATTAACAGGCTCATCGGCTACTGATCGAGAGACTTCGAATTATGCCAATTTAATCCAAGGACAGTATTGTGATTATTGTGATCCGAATGACCCGTTCAAAGCTCATCCGGCAAGTTATGCAATTGATGGTACTGATCGATGGTGGCAAAGTCCTCCTCTTTCAAGATCACTTGATTTTAACCAAGTCAATCTTACCATCGATTTTGGTCAAGAATTTCATGTAGCTTATATTTACATTAAAATGGCAAATTCACCACGACCAGGTGTTTGGGTTCTAGAGAAATCTTTGGACTATGGTGAAACATACCAACCATGGCAATATTTTGCAGACACTACATCGGATTGTGTTAATTTTTTTAACACACCTGCAAATACTAGAGTCAAAACAGATGATGATATTGTGTGTACAACTGATTATTCAAAGGTTTTACCAGTCGAGGGTGGTGAAATATTGGTCTCTCTTGTCAACAATCGTCCAAATTCGAAAAATTTTACTCATTCAGATGTTTTACAAAAATGGACCCGTGCTACTAATGTCCGACTCAGATTGATGAGAACTAAAAATTTACTTGGTCATTTAATGGCTGTTGCTAAACAAGATCCTACAGTCACTAGAAGAGTAAGACCCAAAAAATAAATTTTTTTTAAAAACTTAAATTTTATTAAAAATTTTCAAAGTATTTCTACAGTATCCGGGATATTTCAATCGGTGGTCGTTGTGTATGTAACGGTCATGCTCAACACTGTGAAGCATCTAATCCTCTAACACCGGATAAACTCATTTGCCGTTGTTCGCATAATACTTGTGGTGATCAATGTGAAACATGTTGTGATGGTTTTGTACAAAAAAAATGGAAACAAAATCGTGAAGGCCAAGAATTTGAATGCGAACGTAAGTCTCTTTAGACTCCAGGTGTTAAAGATTTTAATTTTAATTTTCTCCTTGTAGCATGTCAATGTTATGGTCACTCGGAAAAATGTACTTACGATGAAGAAATCGACCGTAAAATGTTAAGTATTGATATCCATGGTAACTATGAAGGTGGTGGTGTATGCCAAGATTGTCAACACAATACCCAAGGAATTAATTGTCAAGAATGTAAACCAGGTTATTACAGACCGATCGGCGTACCAATTACATCTATTGACGCTTGTCGTAAATGTGAATGTGACAGTCCATACTCAACTGGTAATTGTGCTCAATTAACTGGTGAATGTGAATGTAAACCACAATACACTGGGTATAAATGTATGCAATGTGCCAATGGTTACACTGATTGGCCAGAGTGTAAAAAATGTGATTGTGATATTGATGGTCGTGCTGATTCGTCATGTAAACTACCATGTAATTGCAAATTTGGATACTTGGGTCCATACTGTGATAAGTGTGTTGACCGTTATTTTGGTTTTCCTAACTGTAAATGTAAGTTGAACCATTGACCCTCTCTTTGAATATAAGTTTCTAAAGAAAATTATTTAGCTTGTGATTGTGAACGTGAAGGAACGTTAGATTTGAACTGTAACAAAGAAACCGGTCAATGTGTTTGCAGACCAGGGTACAAGGGTTTAAGATGTGATCAATGTGATGATGGTTACTTTGGTGATAGAATTTGTAGCATGTGTAATTGTGATGTCGGAACCCTACCTGAAGTTTGTGATAAAATCAACGGAACATGCTTCTGTGCTCCTAATTTTGCCGGCGAAAGATGTAACGAATGTGCTCCTGGATTCTACAACTTCCCAAACTGTTCACGTAAGGAATCCCATGAAAAATAAGACTTATTACATTCAAACAAATTAAAACCCAATTTTTTAGCTTGTGAATGTGACGAAGAAGGCTCAAAAGGAAACACTTGTACTTACTTCGGTAATCAACCACAGTGTGTTTGTAAAGAGGGTCGAAGTGGACCAAAATGTGATCAATGTGCCCCAGGTTATTACAAATATCCAGACTGTATTGAATGTCAATGTGATGATGCCGGTTCAATCGGTCAATCATGTGATCCTATAACTGGTAAATGTAATTGTAAGCCAAATTTTGATAACGATAAATGTTCAGAGTGTGCACCAGAGTTCTTCAATTATCCGTTCTGTGAAAGTAAAAATTTTGAAAAAAAATTTCTCTTAATATAGTTTTCTAAAGTGTTAATTTTAGAATGTAGTTGTCATCCAAAAGGAACAGCTGATCATTTCCCAGGTTGTAATAAAGACTTAAAAATGGAAAAAGGCATTATCTGTCCATGTAAAGAGACCGTTGCTGGACGTCAATGTGATAAATGTAAAGACAGATTTTACGGTTTGGGAACTGATTCAGAAAAAGGTTGCTCGGCTTGTGAGTGTAATCGAAACGGCACTTTGAATGAATTGGACATTTGTGAACAAAATTCAGGTCAATGTCAATGTAAGTTATTCGTTGACTCAACGGCTTGTAATGAATGTAAACCAGGGTTTTACAGTTTGGAACGTAATGATATATTCGGTTGTCAAGTTTGTAAGTGTCAACCAGGCTCGTCGATTGATAACAATTGTGATCGTGTTACAGGCCAATGTGCTTGTTTGCCGAACATTGTTGGTTTGAATTGTGATGAACCAGCAGCTGGATATTACATACCAGATTTACATCAATTAAAATTCGAAATTGAAGATGGTATGTCAAAAGATAAACAAGTTCGTTATGGTTTTGATGAAAAAGTATTCCCAAAATTTTCATGGAAAGGTTTTGTTCATTTGAACAAAGTTGCTGGTGAAGTATCACAAAATGTGACTATTTCAAAAGCTGGTACTTATAGAATGATTGTAAGATACTTGAACAAGAATTCAAGTATATCGGAATTGTCTATTAGAGTTAAAGAAAACAATGCTGATGATGAGCCAGAGGAACAAAAAGCTACTTTGGTAAATTTATTTTTCAAGTTTTTAGGCCGATTCCCGATTCGAATTCAATTAGTTATTTGAGTCTAAAAAAGAGGTGTCCGCCTGCTGAATTCGACATTTTCGACATTATAAATGTTATCTACGACTCCTAAAACCCCAGAAAACATTTTTTTTTCTTTGGTGAAAAAATCAAAAACTATACCCATCCGTTTTTAACATCAAAGACCTGAGGTGCTTTGTTTTAAAATTTAAAAACTCAATATTGGAAAAAAGTTGTAATTGAAAGCTAAAAAGCTCTAGTTGACGCTAGTATCCGTATTGAAGGGATAAAAAAATTTCATAACGCCATGGATTGAAAGCGTTAAAAAAAGGGAATTTTTCAGTCAAATCACATCTAGTTTCAGCGGACTTCCCATGACCAAATTTTTTTTAAGCAATTGCTTAAACTAGAGGCGATTCTGCATTAATTTCAGGAGCTACCTTTTTGTATTTTTTCTTTATTTTCGAAAAAGGTCATGTTTGATAACTTTCTGGAATCGGTCAAAAATATGCCAAGATCTTAAATTTTTAATTTTTTTTTAAATTTTTAGTATTTGTTGCCAAACTCAGAGCCATCATTTGAAACAGCAACAGTAGACCAAATAAATGCTTTAATTCTTGAATTGGTCCCAGCTGAATACACATTCACTTTCCAAAACAAATTAGAAAATCTTTTCATCGTAAGTTATTTTTTTCTATTTATAACTAATGACCGGATTTATGATTTTTCGTTAAAAAGGATTACTTTGTTTTGTTGCCATCCGACTACTACGAATCAACTGTTTTAACTAAAGAAGTAGTTGAATCATGTCATGATTATCGTGATCCAGATCCATGTGTTCAATACAAATATCCATCGGTTGAAAAATTTTCACCGTTAGTAATTTCAGACTCAAACGATATGGACGATAGTAAACACGTCGATTTACAAACAGTTAAAGAATTTAATTTAACAAGTCCTTTAGTTACCACACGTTTGAATCCACAAAATTCAATTTCAAAAACCGTAAAATTCCAAACACCTGGTACCTATGTACTTCTTGTTGATTTCATGAATTTTAACAACGATGGTCAAGACATACAAATCGATATCGCACATGATTCGTCAAATCGCAAACAATCAGGAACTGTTTATCTATACAAATGTAACATTACAACCCTATGTCGGGAAGTAGTTCTATCCAAAGACTACAATGAACCATTACAAATAGACGGTCGTGATTCAGCTTCAATCACTTTTCGATCACAAAATAAAGAAATATTAGTCCGTCAAATAACACTCGTTCCAAAAGATAAATTTGACATAAATTATATCAAAATGTCCCCGTATTGTATCGTCAAAAACTCGAAATGTTTACCCCTCGAGTACACCCCATTCTCTTATTCTAAAACTGAACTCGAATCGGATGAAAATGCCATCAGACCTAACTTACAACGCACCCAAGATGACGAGTATGTTCCAATTAATAATGTTGTACACCTTCATAATTATAATGTAAGTTTCTTTTAATCAGAACTTAGTTTACAATTTACAATATTATTTTTTTTAGCCTGAAGTAACTGTTCCTGTACAAAACCCACGCAGAGACCAAGGTGAACAAATGCTAATCGTTCATTATTATCAACCAAACCACCCAACTGTTGGTATCACAGTCTTCTTGGACAAAAACACCAATGGTACTTTACAAGCCAATTATTGTCCATCGATCAGTGGTTGTCGTTCAATAGTTAAATTTAATCCATCAAGTGAAACTATAACAAATCCAGATATTTCGACAGTTACTTTTCAATTAAACGAAAATGGCAAAGACATTTATATCGATTACCTTCTGTTGGCATCAGCTAATAATGTAAACCCAGACGTGTTTAAATACGCTCCAATTGATTTAACATCAGACTTTATAGCCAAATGTGCATCACAACATTTTAACATTGATTATTATTCAAGTCTTTTCTGTGATCAATCAGTCTTGGCTCTTTCTGCAAAATACAACGACGGTGCTCAACCTTGTAATTGTCATCCAGATGGAAGTAAAAACACTGAAATATGTGATTACTTTGGAGGTCAATGTGATTGTAAAGATAATGTAATTGGTCGTCAATGTAACCGTTGTAAGACTGGTTACTTCGGTTTTCCGGATTGTAAGAAATGTAACTGTCCGACTGGTAATTGTGATGATATTACTGGTGAATGCTTTGACCCACCATGTTCGACAAAGAGTCTTTGTAATGATGGTTGCTTCGGATTTCATCCTATGTTCGGTTGTGAAGAGTGCAATTGTAATTTAGAAGGTACCCTTGATCGTAATACAACTTGTGACAAAGAGACTGGACAATGTTTGTGCAAACAAAACATGGACGGTCGCAAATGCGATAAATGCAGAGCCGGTTATTACAATTACCCAGCTTGCAACAGTTGTGATTGTCAAGAAGAAGGTTCATTGGAACAAATTTGTAACCCACAAACAGGTGAATGTATGTGTAAAGAAAACATTTACGGTGATAGATGTGAAAATTGTAAACCCGGTACATTCAATATTGAGTCTCGTAACGCAAAGGGATGTACACAATGTTTCTGTTTCGGTCAAACATCTTATTGTAGAATGTCCGATTTGTATTATCAAACCCACGAGGACATGGAAAATTGGACAGTCAGTGGTTTACGTAAATCAGTCGAATTAGCCGATGGTCTAAAAATCGATTTTACGAATACTGAAATAACCGAGCCGGTTTATTGGAACGCTCCTAAAAGTTATCTCGGAAATAGAGTTACTTCATACGGAGCTGATATTAAATACACTGTGCGAGTCGTATCTCCAGATTTGAGTCTCTCGGTTAAACCAGATCTTATCCTTGTCGGTCAAAACATGAGTTTATTCTATTCGTCTATAAATCAACCTCAAAATGAAATCGAGTTCGAAAACACTGTAAGCCTTCTCGAGACCAACTTTAATCATTTATTAACTGGTGCTTCGGCTACAAGGGAACAATTGATGATTGTTTTAAGCTCTTTGTCTGAACTTAAATTAAGAGCTAGTTACGGAAATAAGCTTGATGAAAGCGAATTGTTATCGTTTGGATTTAATTTTGCCGTCGAGTATCAAGATAACTTAACAGAGCCGGCTTTAAGTGCTGAACAATGTTACTGCCCTGATCATTTTGCTGGTTACTCTTGTGAATCATGTGAGCCAGGTTATTACAAAGTCAAAGGAAACGGCCCTGGTTTATTCAATTGTGTACCGTGTCAATGTCACGGACATGCTGATACTTGTGATCAAGAAACAGGAGAATGTATAGACTGTCGTGATAACACCCTAGGTAAAAACTGTGAATTGTGTAAGACTGGTTACTATCAAATCAGCTATTCCGGAAGTTATACCGAGTGCAGAATGTGTCCATGTCCAGGTCCAACTGAATCAAACGTATTCGCTGCTAGTTGTATGTACGATCAAAATTCTAATAAAGTCTATCACTGTTCTTGTCAAGAAGGTTACGCTGGACAATTTTGTGAACACTGTGCACCAGGTTATTACGGTGATCCGACTGCACCAGGCGGTAAATGTTTACGATGTGAATGTAACGGAAACATTGATTTATCCGATTATGGTTCATGTGATCAAAGAACAGGCGCTTGTTTGAAATGTTTGAATAACACAACAGGACATAATTGTGAAAAGTGTCTCGATTGGCATTACGGTGATCCAATTGAACTTAAAAATTGTCAAGCATGTCAATGTGACCCATTAGGCAGTGAAGTATGCGACCCTGTAAATGGAGAATGTACTTGTAAAAACAACGTAATCGGATTCAATTGCGGTTCTTGTAAAGAAAACATGTGGGGTTTTAATAAAGGTGATGGTTGTAATGAGTGTAACTGCGATCCAGTTGGGTCTATATCACCTCAATGTGATCCATATACTGGTAAATGTAAATGTAAACCCGGAGTCGATGGTGATACTTGTAACAAATGTGCTAGTGGACATTGGAATTTTACCGAATCGGGTTGTCAAGATTGTAAGTGTAAGAAATCATTGGGTGTTAAATTGACCAATGATGGTTACGAGTGTGATTCAATGACTGGTCATTGTACTTGTATTGAAGGTGTAATGGGTCCAGGTTGTGATCAATGTTCGCCAAGATGGGTTCTTGTTAAACATGTCGGTTGCAAAAAATGTGATACTTGTGTGCACACTTTACTCGATGATGTTGCCGAATTGGAAATGAAAGCACACGGAATTGAAAGTGGTAATAAAGACTCGAGTTTAACATTTAAAGCCCATCAAAAATTGGTCAAATTAGAGAGTGAATTTGAGAATATTAAAAATTCAGTAGACCCTTCGGATTATGAAAAGACACCGTTATTGACACTTCAACGTCAAATCCTGAGTGTACAAAGCGATATATTGAGCCTTAAACTCATGACCGATGTTGATATAAACGAAAAAATAAAATTATTAACAAAAATATTGGGCGATTCTGAGTCATTGAATAAAGATCTAGGTGAATTAAGAACTCGTTTGGATATTTTAGATAGACTTTTAGAAGAAATCAAAAACGAAGAAATCGATGAAGAAAAATCTATTAGTGATGATCAATTGCAAATATACGAGGCAATGACAGAAAAAATTGTTAAAAAAGATTTTACAAATGTGTTGGAAAAGTACAAGAACTTGTTGAATGAATTTTTAGAAGCAAATCGTACAGTTGAGGTTCTAACACAAAATTATGAAAGTCATTTAAAATCGATTGATTCGATAAAAAATAAAACTTTGTATATACAAAAAAGTTTAATGGAATTAAAATCGTTGATTGATAAAACAAAAGGAATGGATAAATTTAAAGACCGAGATGTTGATTTTAAGGCCTATTTTGATAATTTACAATTGATTCAAAATGAGACAAATGCGTTGAGAGAACAATCGAAAAATTCAATTCAATTGGTAACTGATATGATTAACAAAGGAGAAAAAACATTATCGGTAAGTGCTTAAGTTATAACTTTGCAAAATTTGCTGAGTCTTCCAAATAGAACGTATAGTCAGTGTTTTAAGTAAAGTAGAGCTACAGGGATAAAAAAAGAAAATCTAATTTATGAGGAAAATTTACTATTTTATAACTATCCGTCTCGGAATTTCACTTCTGGGTCATTAATAATCAAATAAACCATGCAATTTTTATGCATATTCAGATAGAGGAGAAAATTTTCTACAAAACGCATGGTCACAGTTCTATGAATTTCTGAGAAAAAATTTAGTGTCATGACTATTTGTAAACTTCATGATGCACTTATTTCGAAACCAAAAACCAATCGGGATTTTAGATTTTTAAGTTGAAATTCGTGATCTACGAACTATTAAACCTTAAAACCAATATTTTATTTAGGGGGTAAAAGTATAAAATATTGATAATGATAGTACTGTGTTAAATATTAATAACCACTGAGGGTCTTTCTAAGTCGATTTTTAAGGTTAAATTCCGGCGATCAAACGAATGATCGCAGCAAAAAAAAGGACACCAGTTTCAGAAAGAGCACCCAAAACATGTATTTTAATGCAAAAAAAACAGGGGGTGTATTGTATAAAATGGAGGGTGTAGAGAGGGATGTTTATTTTCCGAAAATTTAGAGTTGTTTGTAGACATGAAAATAAATTGTTCCGAAGGGGGTTGAGGATATCATTTTGAAGAATTTTTGATACTGAATTTCCTAGAATATTTGGTTTTTAGCCAACTTTCAAAATAGAGATATTACACCCGGGTGTATGCATTTGGATCAAAAGTGTTGTTTTTTCAAGGATCTAAAATATTGTCTCTTAGATGCTCACTTAAAAAACGAACCAGGATTGAATATTAATTTAAACCACAAATTTCATACTCAAAGAATGAGTGAGGAAAAAAAAAAATTTCTTAGCACGAGACTGGGAGGACCACCCACTTTGTCCTCTGGGACCCTCTCTAGAATCGATTTTTGATGAATATCAATAGTCAAACGACTTTTTTCATGTCAAGATTCAGTGTTAAGGTGGTCCTTTATGACTAGAGTTGTTAGTCATTGAATTCCCCCAGCCTCGTGTAGAAATCATGGTTTGGTCTGGAATTTTTGTCGACCCTATCCTGAGTTTTACTTACTTAGAGAAGAAAATCAAACAAATTCCAGCATCATTACTTGAAAAGAATGAGCGAAACTTCGATTTTGTCGAGTTTCGGTCTTCAAAGACTCAGTTTACTTTACAGCGGTTTCTTTTCAAACACGAATGAGACTTAAATGAAAATTATTTTTTAAGGAATCGCAACAAAATTTGAATGACTTGAACAGTCGAGTTGAAGACCTTAACGAGATATACGCAGATCATGAATCAAAATACAACGATTTACGTCAAAAATGTCAACTAGCTGAAGAAAAAGCTCACACAATGACCCAAACGAGTTTGAACTGGAAATCAAAATTCATGAAATCTCAAGAAGGACTAACCGCTTTTGAGATGGCACAAGTTTACGAAAAAATCGCTGATGATCTCAGCAATGCTCACAATCAAAGTGCTTACGTTCTCAAAAGTTACGTTGATGCTGACACAAAATTACAAGACCTAGAGAAGAGAGTTGAAGAGTTAAAGACAACAGGCGCTGATTTGTCCAAGATGTCAAACGACGAAATCGAGAAGAAACAAAAATCCGAATCGGACTACTCAGACTTGAACACTCGTTACTCGGACTTGGACAAAAAATCAAAAGATTTGGCCAAGAGTTTAGAAAAAATCGATCAATGGATCAATAAGACCCTTTCAAGTGATCAAACTTTAACAAATTTACAAGCTGAATTGGAAGCTCAACAAGTTGATTTGAACAAAAATGAAGAAAAATCGGTAGACTTAATCGGTCGGGTTCAATCATTGGACACATTAAGAGCGTCATTATCAGGTCAACAAGACGATGATACACCAAGTGGTGAGCTATTAATAAAATCAATCGAACAATCAATCGAAAATTTGAAACTTCAATCACCTCGTTTGAACAAAACAGTTCAAGATTTATTCGAACAAAATAATTTAAATTCAGAGCTTGAAAAAATAAGCAAAGAAATTTATGACTTGAAAATTTTGATCGATAGTACACGTCAAGTTGTCAATGACATTAAGGTCGCTATAGGATTTAATGATAGTACTGTGTTAAATTTACGTCCACCTGTCGATGTACATCCATCGTTAACAACTACAAGTTCACTTTATTTAAAAACTCGAGAGACTTATGCTCCGGTTATGCTTGTTTTTAATGAAAGTAATCCTAATGAGTATTTATCGTTTTACATATCACAAGGTAAACCTTATGTACAGTATAAACTTTCATCCGAAGACAATGATCCAATTGTACTATCGACTGATAAAGAAATTAACGATGGTGAATGGCATAAAATTGAGTTTGAACGAACTGGAAGATTTTCTAAACTTCGAGTTTTTTCTGAGAATGATTATCAAGAGAATACGAGACGATCACAAGAAGACTCGTCTGTGTTTAACATTGACCCGAACGGTGCAAGAATTATTTTAGGTCAATTTCCAGTGTCTCAAATTCCAAATGATCTAAGAACTGTTGCAACTGTTAACAATCAATTTAGAGGAGCCTTAGATGCTGTTAGACTTAATGGTCAAAATTTGGGATTATGGAATTACATATCGGCTAAAAACATCCGAGGTGAATTGAACCGAAAATTTGTCGCTAGTAACGACCGTGAAGAAGAACTTGAAAAATCTCAAACTGAAAAGGGAGTCTACTTTTTGGAAGAGTCGTTTATGTGCAAAAATAATACTTCAAAACTTAAATTTTCCGGTCGTAATCGTCCACAGTTGGATGTTACATTACGATTCAAGACCGAGGCGCCAAACGGTTTGTTGTGGTTATGGTACAAAGACGACCGTGACTATTACGCCATCTATTTGGAAAACGGACACATCAATGTCGTCTTTTCGAACGGAGCCGAGAATAAGTTACAATTATTCGATTTGACACCTTCAAAATCTTCGTACAAGCTTAACGATGATAAATACCACACTATTAAAGTTACACTCATGAGGACCTTAAAGTCTCAAAATGAAGTTAAATTTTTGGTTGTTGAAAGATTCGATCAAGAACGAGAAAATTTGATTGGTGAAATTGTACACGATACGTATAGTAAGTACTATACATTGTCGAATGGTAAACAATGTATTGGTGGTATGGCTACGACTGACCGTGAAAAAATATTCAAAGACACTTTGTTTAATTCGTTCACTGGTTGTTATGTTTCCGTTTCGGTGTCACTTGGTAACAACTTTGAAGAATTGAATTTGAACGATAAATTACACAAACCCGGTTTCAAGTCTCATAATGTAGATCCTGATTGTCCTGTTGTATCCGATCAATGTGAAATAAAAAAAAGTCAAGATCCAGTTTATCTTAAATTTGTATTAGACGAACAAAATCCTCTAAATGAGAATATTGCGTTGAGTTTTAGTTCTCTAAGTCAAAATGGTGTGTTATTCTATCGTGTTCAAGATGACAATAAAATTTTACTTCGTCTCAAAAATGGTAATCTTCTTCTTACAATTTACTCTTCAGACAACTCGTTTACATTAAAATCATCGAGTCAAAACTTGAACGATAACAAATTACATCACGTGTTAATCTCATTGAGTAATAACCTAATCAATTTTTATGTTGATAATCGTTTTGAATCATCAAGTCCATTACAAGTACAATCATCATCGGTAAATAATTTATTCGTTTCAGGTGTACCTGTGTCAGAACGTAACGATGACGAGTTTACTAACTTTGAAGGTTGTATAATCACATTGATCTACAATGATAAACAACTAGACCTTTCAAAATCGAGTGAAAAGTCCCAGAATATTCGATTTTCAAAATGTTTTAAGCCATTCATCCGTTCGATCATTGACATACCAAGCTATAAAGACTCGTCAAACACAGTCTTGTTGAGTCGTTATTCCCAAAAAATTCAAAAAGCAGATTACTTGCTAAACCAAGAGTGTTCACTAAGTCGTAACTTTGACACATCATCGCTCAGACCGGTTGGATTACGTTTTGGTTTGAGTAAAGAAAGTCGTCTTGAAGTCACTGATGCCCTACCCATAAAGTTAACCAGTTTTGTAAGCTTTAAATTTAGAACATTACAATCATCCGGTTTAATGTTCTACGCCAGTGATGCTCAATTTAAAGACTTCTTGTCTGTTTGGTTGCAAGATGGTTATGTTAATTTAGCGTATGACTCGGGTAACGGTGTCACACATGTAAAATCAAAACGGGTTTACAGTGATGGTCGATATCATACAGTGACTATTAAACGTGACCGTACAACAGGGTTACTCGTTATCTCAGACAGAACGAACACAACTGTATTGGAGAGTATTGAAAATAAGTCAGTTGTAGAGTCTGGATTTTTGAATGTAGTCGAGCCTTACTTTTTTGGAAACATACCAAGTGAGGACAAAAAGTTGTTGCCTAAATCCCAATTAGACCTTTTAACTCTTGAGCCATTCGTTGGTTGTATGTCTGACTTTAACATTGGTCATCGTTTATTGAGACAAAAGTTAGAAAAAGTTGATTTAATAAATTGTTCAAACAGTCACGAAAGTGGGTTATTCTTCACAGGAGCGAATGGATACGCGAATTTGGATAATCAAGTGGCTTTAAAAAACGCGTTTGAGATCTCATTTGACATGAAATCTCGTACCAAAAATGGTGTTTTATTGTACTTGGGTGAAAAAGAAACACCTAAAAATTATTTCTTATTAGAACTTGTTAATGGTGAACTTGTTTATAGACTTGTTTTGGATGGTCACGAGAATACAGTTCGTTATTTGCCAAATTTTTCACGCAATGAACTTTGTAATGCAAGTTGGATTAAATTGAGATTGAAAAAAACTGAAAAAAGTTCAATTGGTTTGGACGTAAGAGGCGTCGAAAACATGAATAGTTTCAATACGGATTTGAGTTATTTGGAAAAGAGATTGAACGGTTTGGCTAGTTTGTATGTAGGTGCATTACCATCTCAAAATTTGTACGATGAAATAACACAAACAAGTGAATCGTTTATTGGTTGTATAAGAGATTTTGGTGTGAGTCAAATAAATGGTGGTTTGAGTGGACCGGTCAAAAAAGTGTTACTAGATATGAATTTAAATTCGGGTGTACTTAACTACTGTCCGTTGAAATAAACAAAAAAATTATTAAAATAGATTAAATTAGACATTTTTAATTCAATAGTTAATAAAACAATATTTTAAGAAAATAGATTAATTAAATAAAATAAAATTTTTATCCCCTTGACTTTTGATTTTTTGTTTGAATGAGGGTCTGGGCAAATATGTGAACACCAGATCACAACTTTCGTGACCAGTAAATTTTCTCGTATTATGTGATTGTAGATGATCTCAAATTTCGTAATCCGGAAAAATGTGACTATCAAGTGATCATGATACTATAAAACAGATCACAAAATTCGCGCAAGGGTCACAAAAATCTCTTTAAGAATGCATAACTTTTTAAATGATCACTAAATTGAGTTATTGTTCGAATACTTATGCGAGACGAAATTTTTAGAGAGTGAAGAGCAGGACCGGCGCAAGACCAAATTTTAAGGGGTGCTAAAATCTGACTAGATTGCAGGGGAAGGGTTGATCTTTGGATCAGACTCGGATTTTAACACCCACTAAAATTTGGCCTGGCTCAGGCAGGGGCGTAGCTACATGGGGGCGAAAAGGGGCGACCCCACTTATTTTTCATTTGGGGGGGCGTTGCCCCCCCAAATGAAAAATAAGTAAACTCTGATTTTATAAAAATTTGAATTAACGGAAAAGGAAAATTGTAATTAAAATGGGATATTTTTTTTAATTTTCTAATAAAAATTTTTTTTAGAAGATAAATAGAATTGATTAAAACTCAATAGAGTCATATACCGTATTTTCTTGCTTAAAAGTGCCCCCTAATACCACTTTTTTATAGATCAATGGAGATCAGATCAATTCAAATCTTACGATTTTGAAGTAGATCGGACTGAGTTGTATTTAAAGCGTAGCATTAGGATCTCAAATTCAATTCGCTTAGGCATTATTTTATCCCTTAAAGATGCGAATTTTAGTCGTTTATAAGCAAGGAAATTCGGTACATGCAATTTTTTCTTGAATTCGTTTTTTTCCTTAATGTTGAGAAGATGTTTAGAGTTTGGTTTTCAAGCTAACAAATATTTTATCGGTTGAGATTAAAAATGTTGATTTGAATTATTCGAACATGAAAAATTTTGTCTTTGTCTTCAAAAAAAATTCGGCCCCCCCATTCATAAGTCTCTAGCTACGCCCCTGGGCTCAGGCGAAGAGGGAAAGTTCTTTGTTGAAATGAGAGAATTAGGCTTGAATTTAATTGGAATTCATTGGAAAAATAAGGAAAAAATAAAAATTTCCAATATTTGTTTGTCAAGACTTTAGTCTCGAACCTGGAAGAGCCGGAAAGATTGTGTAAATTGACGAGATCATGAACACCAAAGGTAAGCCTTTTGTCGACAAAGGCCTCAAAAAGGTTCAGGTGGGAGTCTTTCGATTGGTAGAAATAATTGATTTTAGTTGTAGCAATATAAGGAGGTTCTATCGAATAGGGAACTACTTTTAATCTTTATTTTTATAAAAAAATTATTTTCAGGCAATATAATTTTATTCATTGTCACATAATTATTTTAATGGTAACAACATTTTTGACTATTGGGAAAAAATATTTGTCTTGGTTACACAGTTTTGATCCGGTGGTCAAATATTTACCCAGAACGCCAAATGATTTCAGTCGAACCTCGTCAATCCGAATTTTAACAATTCCAAAAACCATGTTTATCCGCAGAATTTTTAATGTTTCCGGATTAACGAGGTTTGACTGAACTTGAATTCTAAAAGACATGGTTGAGCTAGTTACAAAGGATATCGGTCGGTTTAATAGATGACACAAATTGTAAATTGTTCTTAGAGTATCAAAATTCTTTGTCAATGTACATGCCTATTTGTTTATTTTTTGATGGGCTCCTTATTTCTGAAACATTTAACCAATCTTTCGAAGATGCTAAAAGTTCGAAATGAAACCCTTCTGCTTTTAATTTTAACTAGTGCCATTAAATTTGTTTTGAATTCAATTTTAGGTTCAAACAATTTTCATTGAGCGTATTGCAAAGCGCATATACCGCCCTCGTTCAATAATAAAATAACACAATACAAAACAAATTTTTAGGAGGATTTTTTTGCGACAATAAAAATGCTAAAATATGCAACATTGTGAAGTAAAAACGGTAATTGAAAGGACATTTTTCAGCCAAATCACAACCCCATACCCATATTTTTATGCATCAGCTAAAACCAGACAAGATTTTTTAAAAATCTCAGAAGCTGTTTTTTTATATTTTTTTTTGTTCACTCGAAGAAGGGACCAAAAAGGACTGTTGCTAAAACACGGATCACCTTTTTTTTGAAACGCATTGCTTAGGCAGAGTGTCAACTTATTTCAGAAATGAAATGTAACAAGAAAACCTTAAAAAATTTAAAAATTTTAAAAAAATCCTAGACTTCTTTACAGTGAACCAAAAATCTTTGAAGAGCAATTTCTTTCTCAAACGAAAGCTAAGACGATTCTTTACAAGATTCTGATAGGTTGGCTGAGAGTTTGCTTTTAATTTTTGAGAAAACCATAGGTCCGTGTAAAAAAAAAAGTCCAAAATTTTTTGACAATTCCTCCCGACCCGTTACTTTCACTTTTTCTAGAAGTGGTCCATTTTAAAAGATAAAAAGATTCCCTTTCGAATGATATATAAAAAATTCAGGTTGCTTCGAGAAAAAAGCATAGGTCCGTTTTTTCAAAAAATAGGCGATTCTTGTTTTAGCAACAGCCTTAAAAAGAGCATAAAATCGAAAAACGAAAAGTTGAAGAATTTTAAACTTATTGTCAAGGAACTTTTGCACGAAATTGAAAACTCATATTGACCGCCTTCTCAGACCCTCGATTCAAGTTAAAAATAAGGGTTACTCGACATGAGTTTATGTACTTTTTTTTGTAACCTGAATTCGGATCAACTTGATTCTATTTTGGTTGGCACCTTAAAGGTCCAAAGTAATAAAATTTACAAAATCTTATTTCAAATTATTATTCTACGGATTCAAAAATTGCATACTTTTTATTAATCTTTGAAAATATCCTAGACTTAGAGTTGGTAAAGTCTTCTAAAGAGCTGCTTACAAGCTTACTTTCTACCGAACCCGTTAGAAAACAATTTGACTAATATTTACATAGGTAAAATTAAAAATCAGTCATGAATAGAGATCAATAATCGATTCTAGAGGGGTCCCTTAGGACAGACAGGGTTGTACATTCAAAATTGAGATTAAAAACATGCTCAGAACATTCTTAATTAACATTAAGCTTGAGCCTAAACTATTTCTCCATTGAAAATTTCATAAATTCCAAGGATGGGTTTTGACTCTCAAATAAATAAGACACAATTCAAGGATTGGTATCATATAGAATACTTGATGAAAAACACATTTTAAGTTCTTCATTTAAAAAAAAAACAACAACAACTTATTGTTTGCATTTTAAATAGCAAAAAAAAAATATAAAAAACTAAAGCCCTCCATGTATCATTTTCACTATCAACTTAAGTCTCTTTCATCATCATCATCGTCATTCAAAAAAGTTGAAAATTTTATTTTTAAAAAAAAAAATTTTCATTTTAACTTTGCATTGCAACAAAAACTTCAAAATTAATTTCGCATTTTTAATGAACCTCTAACAAACAACATCTCCTTAAAAAAAAACAAACACTTTTTGTTTTCTTTTCCAAATGTTTAAAATCTTACGTAAACAACTAAGTGCAATTCGAGGGCTTTTAAACGAGTACAATCAATGGCCATTACAGGTCCATAGGTCCTTGACAACTCGTCCTATCGAGTCATCTGAACCAAAACAAAATTATCATCTAGTCACCGCTTTTTCAGGTTTTTCAAAAGACTTGTTAAACACAAATCAACCGGCGAGTATAAATCAACGTAAATACACTGTTGGTGATGACTCTTGGTATGAGATTATTTTTATTTTTTAACCTCTATGAAGATCTATTGCTAAGATAAAGTTAAGAATTTTTATACTTGAAAGGTTTGTTGCCAATCAAAAATGTGCTGATGTATTAGGCATTGCCGATGGTGTTGGTGGATGGCGTGAAATGGGCGTCGATCCGTCTAAATTTAGTACAGGTCTTATGAAACAATGTAAACGTATTGTCGAACAAGATAATTGTATGTTCACTAATTGTAACAACATAACCGAACGTACTCCACTCGAAGTTCTTGTACAAAGTTACAATTGCTTAATTGAGAGTAAAGATCAAAGTCTAATAGGAAGTAGTACAGCTTGTATAGTTGTTTTCAATCGTGAATCAAAAATTTTACACAGTGCCAATCTTGGTGATAGTGGTTTTGTAATTGTTCGTAATAATAAAATTGTTTATCGATCACTAGAACAGTATCACTACTTTAATGCGCCTTTTCAATTAGCTTTACTACCCAACATGAATGATGAAGAAAATTTATTCAATGATAAACCACAAGCTGCTTCGATAAGTTCATTTCAATTATTAGAAGGTGATTTTATTGTAGTTGCTACTGATGGTCTTTGGGATAATTTAAGCGAGAGTCATTTACTTTTAAAGATTTCAAATATCAAAGTAATTTTAATCAATCCGTCTACAAGGATTTTTTTTTCTTAAATTTATTGTTTAAGGATTTTTATAAAGAAGATATGCAGCAAGCAGCTAGAAATATAGCTAGTTTTGCAGCCGAGTTGTCCAAAGATCCCGATTATATGTCACCATTTGCAATTTCAGCACGTAGACATGGCATTAATTTTAAAGGTAAGAATTATTTTAAAAATATTCTCAATGTCTCGACAAAAATGAACACGTTTTTTTGAAAGCACATTAAAGAAAAATTCGCAATTTTAATGTAAAAGAAATAAAGAGATAAAATTTTCTAGTTAAGTTTGGTTTTGTTTGAGTTGTTACCTAGTTCTTTTTTTTAAAATTAAATTACTTGAAATTATTTTCAAAGATAATTTTGAAAATGTGTTTTTTAAAGATAACAAGTTTTTTTTCTTGTTTTTTGTTTGTGAAATTTTCCAAGTGCTAGATTTTTATTAATAGAGAAATTTGATCTTCTGGAAAATAGTATCATTAGGTACATGTAGATTTACACACTTTCTGAATTTGACTATTCCGGCATTATAACTCTAATCTTCGAATCAGAAAAATCATTTAGTTGGGAAATTATATGATTGATTTGAAGATATGAACTGAAAGCTATAAAGCTGCGATTCACGTTGGAAAAGTTGAGATTGATTGATTGACATTAATCAATGGGCAAAAAAAATCCCTAGAGCATTACAGTATTCCCTCGATAATCCGACCATTTTGGTTGAGATTTTTTCTGTCGGTATAACGGAAATGTCGGATTATTGAGATGAAATCCAATTTAATGTAAAAGTGGGAAATTTAAGAAATGTCGGCTAGACTGTAGTTAGGTCAAAATTATTAAAAAAATGGCGAATTTTTTAATCAAATCCTATCTAGTCCCAGGGGAACATCGTGTTGTCATTTTCAAGGTTCTAACCTTGTGCGAACTTTTTTTGACAAGCTATAATAATACATTAGTAGTAGTAGTAATTTAACTGCGAATCGATAAATCAAGTAGTGCCTTACAGCTATAGCAGTTTTTTGCAAGCCCACATGCCCTTCTACCATTCATCTAATTTTGCGTTGAAATTTTCAGTTGAAGTTGCTTCGGATACTTTTTGTGGCAAACAATTCCAGTCGTTAACAACTCGATTTGTGAAAAAATTAAAACGAACTGCACAATTCTTAGCCAATTCTCTATTAATGCTCATTAAGTGACCCCTTAAATTATATGACTCCTGAGCAACTCTTGATGCAATTCCATTTATAAAATCGACCTTCTCAAAATTATTTTAGTGAACTGGATTAAATCATTTCGATATCTTGTTTATTTTTCTCCAGAAATGGAATCCGCACACTAACGGCGTAATCTAAATTAGGTCTTACAAATGAACCGTAAAACAATCTCATAACGTTTAGATCTAGGTATTTGAGATTATTTCGAATAACCCCAAGGATTCTATTAGCACGTCCACAGCAGTGTCTTATTTGTGTTTCCCATTTTAAATCCTTGCTGAAGAACACACCTAGATTCTTTTCTAAAATTGTCTTATCCATTGCTTGTGTGCCTTCTTTTTTAAAAAATTGAATAATCAAATTCTTGAATCTGAAACCCAATATGCATCACTTTAAAATTTTTAATGTTTAAGTCACATTAAAAATATTTTATAAAAAACTTGAACACGGTGCTTGATCCTCTGGTTGTAAGGGGATTATTTTTTCTTTCCAAAAAGGTACATTCTCAGTGTTTCAAGATTTCCTTTTCTTGAATTTTTTCAAGTTCATGAATTAGGAATCGAGGGGTAAGAGAAAACATTATTTTGTTCGCACTAATAAAATAATGTTTTCAAGGTCGTAAATTACAGTAATTGAGTCGACAGGTGGCAAAATTTTGATCTTCATTTGAAAATTAAAATTCGTTAGCTTTAAAAAATAAGCATTGTGAAAGAGTTGTCCAAGCGTCAACTAGAGCCTTCAAGCTTTCAAATAATTTCATTAAATTAATAATAACTTTTTTCAATCATGACTTCTTAAATTTTTATAAAAATTATCTCAGTATAAGGCTACATGAGGAAGGTAGGGTCAAGAATATATGGGGGTTTCTTGTTCGCAGATCAAACATACAATGTCAATAATAACACTCAAAAACGGTTATTTTGCCTTCGAAATTTACATTCCAGTTTCATGGCTTTGCATCAGTTGTACAAGTGTTCATTGAATCAAGACAAGATTTTTTCTGATTAATTTTAAAAATTTTAAATTTTCAATAGGAGGTAAACCAGATGATATAACAGTGTTGTTAGCAAGAGTTTCCAAGAGTTGAACATAATGTTTACGAAACTTTTATTTTTTCTTTTAAAACAAAAATAAAAAAAAAACAAATTTTGATAATGGATGCCAAAATGAAACCAATCAAAAGCACAATCATCAATCAAATGGCATAAAAATTTAAAAAAAAAAAACTCAGACGGATTTTTTTTTTCATTATGAATTTTTTTTTTGTTTCTTTTGAAAAGTATTGATAAATGTACAAACGAAAATTGTTTCTTTTTATCTCTTTCTCTATTTTTTGAACAGAATGAAATTTTTTTCCTCTTGACTTTTAAAAGAATAAAAGCTCTTCATTTCTCTCTCTCTCTCTCTCAAAAACCATTTTTTTTTCTAATTTAATAAAAATTAAAAACCATTAATTTTTGTATTTTTGTTCACTAAAAAAGTGAGTTCGTCCTCGCCGAAAAAAAATTAATTAGATTTTAATGGTTTCAACGACTTTGAAGTGTTCTAATTTCTTTTTGGTTTATTAAAGACCCTACATTTTGTTCCCTACATTTAATAACAAGGTCGTGTGAACTCATTAGACCTAAATTTAGAAATAAAAAAAATCATTTTGTTTGCATACTTAATCTTTTCTTTTTGTTATTAAGAAAATAAGTTTAGACATTTAAAAAAAAAAAATTGAAATTTTCAAGATGGCGAATGATCTTAAGGTATTATTTTTAATATTTTAATGAAACAGAGGTTCACACATGCGTTTAACTTGCTTTTTTCCTAATTCATGGCTTTAAAAATTTTTCGTATTTGTAAGCTTAATCTTGGTCTGAATGGTTTTAGGGAGCATAACCATTTAATTAAAAACTGAACCCTTTAGATTTTTGGGAACCGTTTTTAGAGCCGGATAAGTTACATTTTTGCTAGGACTAATGCTAGAAATATGTTAGAAAGAAAAACGAATGGTTCATAACTGCAAATTGGAGATCTTTTAGTCTGCTTCAAAATGGTACCATGGGTGTCTCGATAGTGCCATTCCTTAAGAAGAAAAATTATCGTATTTTATTCAATTGAATCCATATTTCGTCATAAGACACCCATGGTACTATTTTAAAGCAGACTAAAAGATCTACAATTTGCAGTTTTTAACCTTTCGGTTTTCTTTCTAACATCTTTCTAGCACTGTAACTGATCGGGATCTAAGATGTGTTTTAAAGGGTTCATTTTCTGTTAATTTAATGTTCAGATTTTAAGTCGATACATAAACAACCCTGGTCATTTAAAACTTCCAAACGCGAACCTTCATGAAGCCTCAAGGGGTTTCTGAAGGTTCAAATCTCCTCAAAAATTTTCAAATATTTTCATATTTTCAAATTTGAAAAAAAATCAAATTTTTAGAAAAATAATGAAAATACATAAAAAAATATGAAGCTTCATGGACCCTTGAACCTCCAAAGCCTTTAACATTCATGAAGGTTCATTTTTGAAAGTTTTGAATGACCAGGGTTGTATGCATCTGACGAAAATGTATTTCTTCATTAGTCAACTCTAACTATTTCTTTATTGCTTCAGATTAAGTTGAGGCATAACTTTTTTGTGCAAGTCAAACGAGTTTAAGAAAATCAATTGCGTCATGAATACGCTCAATAAAAATACCAACATAAAATGGCAAGTTAAAATTTTTTCTCAATTTTCTTTTTTCTATTTTTTGACTCTTGTGCAATCGCTATAAAAAAGTGTGCTTTAAAATATTTTAAGTAAAGAAGGGTGCATCTACTGGAGAGGTCTGTAAAAATTCTGCATTACTTTGCATTTTTAGCAATACTCTGCAAAATTGCACGCTTTTGAAAAATATTTATTTTTAAATGCGCAATTTTATTTGCAGAATTTTTGCAGACCTCTCCAGTATATGCAGCAAATTTTGTTGCATGTGGCTGCACCCTTCTTTACTTAAAATATTTTAAAGCACACTTTTTATAGCGATTGCACAAGAGTCAAAAATAGAAAAAAGAAAATTGAGGAAAAAATTTAACATGCCACATAAAATTCTTCAAATCAATTTGTCTGCAAAGGTAATTCTGAAACAAGATGAAACATAATTTTCTTAGTTCATTTGAAAAGCCTACCAAATATTCAAATAGTTTAATGTTGATTGTTTGCTTTTGCTTCACCTTTTTTCATTATTATTTATTCAAAAGAATTTTAAGTTGCTGAAAATTTTTTTTTTGAAAAAACTCGACCAGAGACGTAAGACTTGAAAGGAGTCTTCTGTCACTAAGAACTTCCATTAAATAAGAATTGTAATTTTCTCATCAAGGTCATTTTTTTAAGCTTTAAAATTCATTTAAGTTTTTTTACATGAAAAACATCAAATATCCTGTTGAGAATTAAAAATTCAAAACCATTCGTTTGTTTTTTTCTTGATTTCGATCGAAAGAGACAAAACAAAACTAAACTATCAAAGCATCTAAAGTTTCATCATTTTTTTGTCTCTGTCTCTCTCTCTCTCGCTTTTTCCTCTTTTATGTTTAAACCATGCATTAAAAATTATAATTTTTTAAAAAAAAAAGAACGTTTCTATTTTTTGCATTTTTATTTCAAAAAATATTAAACAAAATTTTAAGATAATGTATATGATGTTTATGAGTCAAAAAGTCAAAAAGAAATATGTTCTTGTTTGGGTCCTAAGTATCCTTGGAGTTATATATTACATGAGTCCAAACACTCCAAATTCAAAACAATGTTCACCCGAGATTAAAAAAGAATACGTTTACGAGCCAACAAAAGATCAAATATCTTTATTTTCTTATAATAAACACGTGCGGTTAACATTTGTCGGTGGGGTGCCAAGATCGGGTACAACGTTAATGAGAGCTATGTTAGACGCACATCCTGATATACGCTGTGGTGAAGAGACAAGAGTTATACCTAGAATTTTGACCATGAGAAATCAATGGGCTGCTTCGCAACGAGAAAACGAGAGACTCAAAAACGCTGGTGTTACCGATGATATAATTGACTCAGCTGTAGGAGCTTTTATAACCGAAATAATAGCTAATCATGGAAAGTCAGCGGCGCATCTTTGCAACAAAGACCCTCTGGTGCTTCGATATACCACATACATGAAAAATTTGTTCCCAAACGGAAAGTTTATTCTCATGATCCGAGACGGACGAGCCGTAGTTCATTCTATTATTACCCGTAAAGTTAGCATTACAGGTTTTAATTTGAATAGTTACGAAGATTGTCTAGTCAAATGGAATTTTTTAATCGAATTAATGTATGCTCAGTGTATAGCTATAGGAGCCGAACATTGTTTACCAGTCTATTACGAACAATTGGTTCTTCATCCGGAGCAAAGCATGCGAAGGATTTTGAATTTTATGAATGTTGAATGGAACGATTCGGTTTTACAACACGAAAAATTTATTGGTAATGAAATATCGTTGTCAAAAAATGAACGCTCATCGGATCAAGTCATAAAACCTGTTAATTTAGAAGCGTTGTCGTCTTGGGTTGGTAAGATACCAGACGATGTTATTGCTAAAATGGATACAATTGCTCCTATGCTACGTCAATTGGGCTATGATCCTAAAGCAAATCCACCCAATTACGGTGATCCAGACCCAAAAATAAAAGAAAATACATTCCATGTACAACAAAATAAAGAGTATTGGCATGAATTGGCCAAAAAGTATTCAGTCCATGTCAAAGACACAGTACTCTAAAATTAAGCTTTCCATTTCTTTTTTTTAACAGTATTGGTGAATTTTTTTTTTATTATTTTTTGATAAGTTTCAAAAAAAGGCGATTGTATGAAATTATTTTTTATTTGTTATTATTTTGTTCGGTTTGTTATAATTTTCTTTAAAAAAAAAGAAACGATTTTAGAATTTTATGAAAAAAATTTATTTTAATAAAAAATTTATTTTAATAAAAAATTTATTTTGTAAATTTTAATTTAAATCATGTTAATTCAAGCGGAAATGTTCTGTCCTAGAAACATTTATTCAAAATAAAGAACGATTTAAATGACTGCTAGGTTCGGTAAGAGTTTAAATTTTGTGGAAAAGTCTCTCAATTTTTTTTTTTCAGTCAAAACCGACAAAAGATTCAACAAAAATTTACGGAGCTCTTACCGATCGAACATAACCCTATAAACCGTTCTTTTTTTCTAACGCTCCTGGAACAGAACTTTACCTTTTTCAAAAAATATTTTGAATAATTATTGTGCGTGTACTGTTGCCCGTTAGTTTATTATTCAAGGTGTTTAAAATTCTTGGATGTTTCAAATTAAAAGTTAATACAAAAGTTGGAAGAAACTGCACTTCTAACGAATAAATGGCTTGTCCTATTCGGAACTTACTTTAATCATAACTGTACGCGAACTGTACCGTACCAGTGCTCAAAATTCTCTGGAATACCGTACCGTTCCAGCGTAAATACAGCACGGCTAGTGAAAAAAAGGCGTACCGTCCAGCGTACCGTACCGTTCCATTTTTGGGCAGCGTACTTTCCGTACCGTACCTACCGTACCCTCCTAGCGTACCGTACCGTACCTTCCCAGCGTACCGAACCGTAACCTCAACGCGTATCGTAACGTAAATTCTGAAATTTTTTTTGGATTTAAATTTTTATGATAAAAAATTTTACCATTGAAGGGTTCCTATACAAAGGAAAATATTTTGAAATATAATTTAATATGGTAAACAATAATTTAACAATTTATTTGAATAAATGTTGCAAAACTTTTTCTCATAAAAATTTAAACCCAAAAAATATTTCAGAATCTACATTACGATATGCTAGGAAAGTACGGTACTGTACGCTAGGAAGGTACGGTACGGTACGCTAGGAAGGTACGGTACGGTACGCTAGGAAGGTACGGTACGGTACGCTAGGAAGGTACGGTACGGTACGCTAGGAAGGTACGGTACGGTACGCTAGGAAGGTACGGTACGGTACGCTAGGAAGGTACGGTACGGTACGCTAGGAAGGTACGGTACGGTACGCTAGGAAACTGCACCAAATGCACAATTCAAAAAAGTATTTTTATTTTCGACAAAAACTCAAGTGTGAATTCTGGATTAAATTAAAAACTTGAATGTCAACCTACGACTCAAAACTGAACTTTAGAGCGTTTAGTGTAAGGAAAAGTGCTTCGATTTTTAAGTTTCGAGGCCTCAGAATCAAACGAGAGAGTACGGTAAATAGACGTTTCCGCAACATGTCGGAATATATAATACAAAAGGAGACTGTTTTATCCTTAAAATGTTTAAAGCGGTTTAATTTTACAGTTTTTCTAAATTACACAATTTAAAGTGAAATGAAATCAACTTCAGATTAGAGATTGGCTTTATATCAAAATTTTTATCAATTGAAACATAAAAATTAAAAAACGATGAAGCATTTGTATGTTTAGCTATTGAAGATTTTTCATTTTTTCTTGCTTAAAGTTAGTCTGTATTGTTTTCATCTCGTGTATAAATCGTGTTCTTCCGCCAAGTATAAAAATAAGAAACATTCAAAAATAATAGTAAACTTAGTCTTTGTAAATTCAAATAAAAAAAAAGCAACTATTAAAATTATGACTTCATTTTGTTTTCAACAAGCAATAAAATTTAAAAGAGCTAAATTTTGAAAAATTTAATTTGAAGAATCTATTGTTAACTTATAATTTCTATTATTTGTTTTGAAAATTTATTTGCTTTATTAAACTCCATTGACATAACGCTCATACAAATCCTAATGGAAGTTTTACAATTTTGAAATAAAATTTATTCTTAAACTAATTGGAAAAAAATTTTTTACACAAAAGGAATTAAGCCAATATTTTGAATTGAATTCATCAAAAACACACCTCAAAATTATACTTTGACTCATTTTGACTTTTTATTTAATAAATTTTTAATGATCCACAGATGTGTCTCTTTGGATCTTGGGTCTTTTAAAAAGGAAAAAAACTTGTTCCAAAAATGAATGTTCATGAACACTCATGAAAACTCGTGAACGTTTACGTGTTTAGTTTAGTTTAGGAGTTTTTTCATAAATTTTACGCTATAGGGATTTTTCTAACTCGGAGAGAGTGAAATTATCACTTACTATTCACGACTCGGAATGAGTATGAACTTGAACCGGAAGGATAACGATATGTTAAACGCAAAGTCACACATATCCATAGGTTAGCTTCTGGGTTTTGACTTAAATGAGAATAAATAATCTTAATCCATCAAGACGTTTGGAACCTGGAAATTTTTGAAAAGTTCCGAAAAGTAAGTGGACTAAAACATAAATTTTGCAAATTGAAGACTTTTAGTCTGCTTAAAAATGATACTCTGGGTGTCTTGATACCATCTCTCAAGTTTTTATTTTGCTTAGACAATACATAATCCAATCCGGTTTTTCGCAATGCTCATTTCAGGAAGTTCATAACTTAGAGTGGAGTGGTAAGGAGAAAATTTTTATTTTTTCAAACACACAAAAACATGGAAATCTTATTTTTTCCTGGCCATGGATAACGTTAATTGAGTCGACAGTTCACAAAATTTTGATCTTCAGGAAAATGAAAATTCACGAGCTTTCAAAAATGAGAATTGAAAAATTTATTTTTCAAGATTTTTTATTTTTATAAACAAGTAATTCTTTAATACTTTTTGTTTAAAATTTTAAAAAATAATTTTAAAAAATTTTTGTTTTTTTTTATAACACGGCATAAAAAAAAAATTTTAAAAACAAAAAAAAAAAAACTAAAAAATTTACCCAGGATTCTTTTAAGCAAAAAAATAAAAAAAAACAAGTGATAACAACAAAAAAAAACCTAAATAAAAATGTATTTTTTTTTTCAATAAACTCCAATTCATTCATTTTTTATTTGACGGAATTAGTGATAATTTAAAATCCTCATTAGTTGATGGTCATTGGTGATCATGAGGTTTCTCAACAAACAAACATAAAATCTTCTCTTTTTAGGTTTTTTTTGGTAAATTTATTTACAACAAAAAAAAAATTAATTTTTTTAACTTCATTTCAGTTTAGAAAAAAAAATGGAAAAAAAAAAGGACTTGGCAACAAAAAAAATAACGGAAAAAAATATAAATGCATTTTTGGTTTTTGCCAAAATTAAAAAAAAATTAAAAATAATAGGCCAAACAACAGGATTTTTTTTATTTTAAAATAGGATTTCTTTGGTTTTTTTTTCTATGGTTCATCAATCATGTTTGCTCTTCTTTTTTTTCATAGTGCTTAGATTTAACGGATGGGTAAGTTGTTCATTGGACTCGGATTCAAGTGAATGTGTTGATGATGACGACGAGTACGAGGACGAATCAGATGCACCGTTTTTAATTTTAAGATTGTTAAAATTTTGTTGTTGAGCCAATAGAGTCATTAGTTGTTTCATCATTGGTTCGTTTTGTTCGCCTCGCATCATACCGTAAGCAGATGGTAAGCCCATTTGTGCCGCCGCTGCCATTTGCGCTTGATACATATATTGATACAAATCTGAGTAAAATTGGACTGGATTTTGACCTAATGCGTTCAATGTATTTTGTTTTGAATCATTTTTTGGTTCAGGACTAGGCGTTTTTTCTCTATCGTCGGACTCGTCACATTGTGTATCAACTTCGCCGGCTTCGTGATCAATTTCTTCGTCAATAAATTCATCTTCAATTTCTTCATTTTTACATCTACCCGGTTCATCGACTCCCGAATCGTCATGATTAACTTCATTTTTATTATCTTCTTTTTTAGTTGGTTTAGCTTTTTTTAACATATAAGTACCATTTTTTTTAACAAATTTTTTAATCTCATCCGGATGACGCATAAATCTGTACAATAAACGTCGACCCGGTTCGCGTGCAATTATATTATTCGGGTAATAATATCTCATACCACGTGACAACTTTTCATAAGTCATTCCCAAACGATTTTTTTGTAAACCCCATAAAGCAGCTAATTTTTCAGCTTGTACTATACGAAATATCATTTTAACATCATCTTCCCATTTTATTACCGAACTGTACGTTGGGTCTTGTAACAATAAAAACAAATATTCCCATAAGATACGACAATTTTTAGAATTTGGTGGACGTCTGAGTATATCACCACGAAAGTCTACGTAATCGTCATAGAATTTAACAGCACGACTAGGATCGTCGTTTTGTTTCGACGGGACTTTAAGCTCGGTTTTTTTAGGTGTTTTAATTTTTTTAGTTTGAATGGAATTGTAAAATTGTGTTTCTTGTTTAACATCTAAAAATTCTTGATCTTCTTTAAACGAATTTTCTTGTGGTGAAGATTCCATCATCCAACGAAATTTGGGTAACAAAGACCGAGATTTAGATGAATTAGATGCAGTGGCAAGTGATGATGATGATATTGAAGATAACGATGAGGACACATTAGATTGCACTGGTGAGTCTGGTGATATAGATGAAGGTGAAACTGAAGGTGACGATGATGACAACGGTGGTGTTGAACGTGAACAATCACTACTACCCGATACTTCAACGTATAATGAATGCATTTTTTGTTGTTTCGGTGTAGACTCGCTCATTTTGCGAACTTTTAAATTTCCAATTAAACTTTCTAGATTAGCTGTACGTTTACGTTCGAATGTACTTGATGTTTCTGGTTTCATTTTTTTTTTAAATTTCAAGTGATTTTGATTATCAGTTTATAAGGAAGACTTTATTTTTTTTTGTAAAAATTTTTCAAAATAACATTTAGCACCAATTGATTGTCGTTAACAAATATAAAAAAAATCTGAAATAAAAAAAAAATGTTTAGGTCAATCGAATTCTGGAGTAATTAAAAATACGAAAATGGGTTAAGAAACAAAACAATTTCAAGAAGAAGAAGAAGAAGAAGTAGAAAAAACAACAACAACAACAAAATTTGAATTTTGAATTTTTAGTATTCGATCAAATATTCAATTGACCGAAAATAAATTTAACCCTATTTTTTTTTTCGTAAAGCTTCTGGTCGACGTTTTGTATCAATATTTCAAAAATTTGAAATTTTTCTTAAAGGTAACCAAAAAAAAAAATTAAAAAATCGAGGTCACGAATTGAAATTTAAGAAAAACTGGTAATTATCATGAATTTTTGAAATCATTGACTAGTTGATTTCTAAAGACAGTCGAATGTTTAAATTATCTCAAATTCCAGTCTAGCTAAATATCGGGGACACAAAAATAAAACTGGGTCACTCGATTTTTTTTCTGGTTACAGAAACAAAGCTTTAAAAAAAATTAAATTTTAAAAAAAATCGTGTTCGTCTATTGTACTTTAACTTATTTTTTCAAAAAAAATTGATCCATTTCAAAAACGTTTTTAATACCTCCATGCTTTCATATAATAGAGGAAGTTTGTAAAAAACAATAAAAAAAAAGACTGAGTTTATGTTTGTATAATTTTTTGTTCCTGACTGTCTCGAGCCGTTTTAACTTTTTCTCTCTCTTTTTATTTTCTTTCTCTCTCTCTCTCTCGATGTATAATTTTCATTGTTTCTTTGTTTGAACAAAAAAAAAAGAGCTTCGAAACAAAAATACGACTGGTTGATTTTTTTCAAAATGTTTAAAATTTTGAAAATATAAAAACAATAAGAAAGCATAAAATTGTATCCGAATTTAGAATTGTCTAATCCCAACGCCTTCGAAAAGGATTTTTTTTTATTCTAAAGGAAAGTAAAATGTCACATCACGTGGTTTTAACAAAAAAAAAAACTGAACTGAACTGAAAACATGCATGAATAAAAAAAAACAAAAAAAAAATTTTTTTTCTTAATTATCATTTTGTTTGCTTAACTTTCTTAAAATGTTGCATTCGAAAATAAATCGATCCGTCTGAGTTTGTTTGAGATAAATGAAGAATAATCTTTAACTTTTACGGTGTCGAACATAAAGAGTTTTGATTGATTTGCAATGATATACCGGAGTCCAATTAATGCAGATTATCTTCTACAAAAAAAATTAAAAACAACCCCTGTCTGGATATATTTCGTTTTTTTTCTTTCCTTCATTTATAATTTTTTTTCTGGTCTGAAGAAACAAACATAAAAAAGTCTATAACCTAATTTCAAACGAGATAACAGGGAATCTTTATCGGAAAGTTTTTTTTCGAATTTAAACAAAAAAAAAAAAATTTATTTCGATTTTTTTGTTTTTGAAATCAGGTAGTTTTTATACACGTAAAAAAAAACGTTTTTTTTTAAGTGTTAAAAATTTCGGGAAAAATTCGAATTAGGTTACCCATTTTTTTAAATATTTCTTTATTCTTTAAAAAAAAAATTCAATTGAATGTTTTAATTGCTCGATTCATTTCTGCTTTCAAAAAAAAATTGGAACTAAAAAAAAAGCCTTTTAATTAAAACTTTTTTTTTTGTGAAAAGAAATTTCAACAAAAACAAAACATCGACCTTCTTATTTAAATTCTACTACGATTCGGCTCATTAAGCCAATAATAACAATAAACACAACAACAACAAAAATACTCATTGCTAAGCACACTAATCGATCTTATCTTGAAATTTCAAATTTTCAACAAAAATCAGGTCAAAAAACCTTCAATTCTTCTGGTTTGTGTTTTTTAATCGCCTCTCTAAAAATCGATTAAATTTGAAATGATAACTTCCTATTATTATTTTGTTTACGCTCTGATTCGTTTCTATTCGGTTCCCGTGACAAATTTTGTTATGATTAAAATTTAACAAAATAAAAAAAAAAAACAACAGTTATTAAATTACAAGTTTATTTCATTTAAGCTCTTTTCTTAACTTTTAATCATGTTTCAGGTAATGTTGAACAAAAAAAAAGGGATTAGTCAATTTGTAACTCAAGTAAAAAAGAGAAAAAAAAAATTTTCAAAGTTTCAATTACTTTTTAAGCAAGCAAGAATTGGTTTAACAAATTCCTCGTACACAAAAATCGATTGTTTAGATCGAGATAAAATTCGTCAAAGTTTGTTTGTTCGAAATTTCCGCAAAATAAAAAAAAAATAAAAAGCAATCTGGTTATACAATTAAAGCATTACTAAGTGAAGAAGAGAATTTTTTGAATAACTTACACATGCTCTTGAGTTGATTTGAATTGAAAAAAAAAAAATTTTTTTTTTTTCATTCATAAACCTTAAACAAAAAGAGAAATAGTAAATAATTAAAAATATCAAAAATGTCAATTTTTCAATATCTTTCAAATCGATCAATTGCAAAAAAAATGAATGAAAAGAGATAACTAGTTAAAATATTTCAAATTTATTTCGTTCTAAATAATTACCTTGAATAGATGTTGAAATTGTACAGTGGTTTTTTTTCAAAGAGGAAAGAGACCCCTAAAGCTAACCTTGTATTAATTAAATTTTTTATTTTTCAGTTCATGGATTTTAAAAAAAATTGAAACTTTTTAGAAAACTAGGACTTTAGAATAATTCAATTGTCATCGATATAAAAAAAAAACTATTCCAGACTTAGTCTGCTGACCTATAAAATTAAAAATAAAACCTCAAATTGTTTCCATTTATTTAAATTTCAAACTTTATAACAACACAAAAATTACCTTTTTTTTTCCTTTTACTGACCCCAACTTTATATTCGATTTGATTTCAAAATGGTTTAATTCATTCTTGAAAGTTTAATTGAAAATAATTAACTAGAACTCTATCTTATTTTAGAGTATTGAAATAATCAATGGCCATATGGATAGTTTGTTAGTAATTGTTTGTTTTGTTACTGATTAATATTCCTGTTTAAATTTTTCGAAGAAAACAAAAAAAAATTCTTTATTTCAAGCTGTTAAGACGAACAAAATTGCAAATATTAATCATATATCTTGTCTATATCGAGTGTTTTGTTTCTTTTTTTTGTTGAATGCCGATTGTATATATATCTAACCCCTATAATATGAAAAGTAAACTTTTTTTATTTTTTTATTTTATACTTCCGCTGAATTATCATGATAAAGTTATCTCTCTCTCTCTTTCTCTCTCTTTGCTTATATGATGGATACATGTCGAACTTGTTTAATCTTGTGTTAAAGATAAACTTTAAATCTAAAAGCTTAATATTTCCTGATTTTTAAAAAAAGAGAATTTTTCTTCTTTTAAAATCGAATAATCAAAATCATTAAGTTTATTTTGTATAAAATTTTTTTTGTTTTGTTTAACTATTGCAAACAATTACTAATGGTAAAACAAAATATTTTATTCTATAAACTCATGATATATTATAAATACAAGTGCAGTCATCCACTTCTGGGAGACAATTTTGCTTTTTTACACGGAAATGTTGGAAAATAGGTATTATGAATTAAAATCACTGTAATAAGATCACAATAAAGTTGACCTCATGTATAATGGAGGTTCTTTCTGGCATCAAATTTTTGAAAAAAAAATAGGTTCACGAATTTTAAAATTGATTTTCGACTTCAAATTCGTAATCTACTCATATGAAAACCTAGGAAAGCCAATTTTTTAGGGGGTGTCCGAAAAAATTTTTTCAGACCCTAGGGAGCCAAAGTGACAACACCCTTCAAAAGTTATACTTTACTTTTTAACCTTTAGCTTTATTATTAACCAGCTAACTTCATTTTATTTGTACATAATTTGTAAGGGCGTCAAATTTACTACAAGATAAATGTATTTTCAAGTCTCCCTGAGTTATCTTAAGGGTGCAAATTTTGGAAAAACAGCAAATTTTACCCATTTTTTACCTTTTTTCGATTTAACTTGTACAGTGTTTACCTCACTCTTATGATCTATACCAATTTAAAAAAAGATAAAATTCTGAATAATTTTTTTGTTTTGCTTTTTGGACCCCCAAGACCGGAAAAAGGTAAAAAATCAAAAATCACTAAGATGAGTGATTTTGAAATTTTTGACTAAAAATTCCTAATCCCAATGTATGAAAACTAGAAAGTAGACTAGAATTTTATATAAAAGGAATTTTAAAATTTTCAAAACATGACAAAATTGGTGCCTTTTTTAGCGCCTAAAATCGACTTTTTACAAGAAAATGCTCTTAGTTAAGAGAAATATGTTTATTTAGGTTTTAAAAAAATGGGTCAAAGTCGCTCTTTTTTCCAAAATTTGCACCCTTAAGATAACTCAGGGAGACTTGAAAATACGTTTATCTTGTAGTAAATTTGACGCTCTTACAAATTATGTACAAATAAAATGAAGTTAGCTGGTTAATAATAAAGTTAAAGGTTAAAAAGTAAAGTATAACTTTTGAAGGGTGTTGGCACTTTGGCCCCCTTAGGGTCTTAAAAAAATTTTTGTTTTCATACGAATTTGAGGTCCAAAGTTACTTTCTTTAACAAATTTCGCAACATATTTTATAGAATGTACAAAGTGACTGATAAAAAAAAAATTTAAGACTTCTTTAAAAATATGTTCACTCAAGTAGTTTGAACAAAAACTTCTGATGCAAACACATGGTCGTTATTTCCGTCAAATATGTCGTCATCAAACTTTTTTATTAAAAAAAAAGGAAGATTTAAAATTAACATTAATGCTTTTTTTGTTGTTTCGATTATGCAGTGCTAAATTTAGAGGTAACAAAAAAAAAAAATAACTTGACAAATACTGCAAACCTTTAAAATTTTAATTGAAATTTACATTTTTAAACGACATGTATGTCAAATGATTTTTTTAAAAAATTTCTCTTAAAAAACTCTTCCTTGTCGACCTCAAGCTTTGAAAACAAACAATTAACCCTAAAGAAATTTTTATTTTTTTTACAGTTAATAAAGTTGTTTTAACAATTCTAAATTACAAGAGGAGTATAAGGTTATAAAAATAATTCGTTTTTTATCAATTAAATAGGTAAAGATAAAGTTTTTGTTCTTATTCGTTCTCTCTCTTTTTTCAAATGTAAATAAATCAAGAATTGTAATATTTTTTTAGTTGTTAAATAAATGATTTCAACTAATAAACACTTGTACTTTGAGGTTCATTATTTAATCTAACAAAATAGATTCCAAAAAACAAAACAACAACTTTTAAAAAATAAACACAATTTTTTTTTTTAATGTTTTTTTGGTGAGGTGATATAATTTATTTTTATATGATTTATTTTGAAACATTTTTTTTTTCCGTTTCTTGTGTTGAGGTTCTTCGCTTTTACATAACACTGCATTGCGTAATTAGGCTTAGGACAAAAAATTTTTTTCAAAATAAAATGAAGAAAAAATTTAAAGAGAGATTCTTATAAACGCTCAATGAAAAAATCCAGTTCCATGAAGAAATGTTTATTGGAAACCAGAGAGAGAGAGAGAGAAACATTAAAAAAACTTCATGTTTGAATGAAACACAAAAATAAAAAAGGATTTTTGAAGTAATTTTTTTTGCGAAAATAGAAAGAAAACTGGCATACTAGGAAAAACAAAAAAAAAATTTAAATCTCTTTTTTTTTTGAAAAAACTTGAAATAAATAAAATTTTAATAAAATACAGGTAAAGAAAGAAAGAAAATACTCGCTCTCTCTTTTTATTATTTTTCTTCCATATAAAATTTTAGTAGTAAATTTTATTAGTTTTTTTTTTTTTGAAATTTTTTTAAAAATTTAAAAAGTTTCTGAATCAACAAATTGTTTCATGGAAAAAAAAATCTATTATGATTATTGAAAAGAACAAAAATTTTAACGGGAACTTGAAATTATTCAAAAGTGATAACAATTTCCGTTGTAAGATAAGAGCCACATAGGTTTTGTTTCTCTTGCATCTTAATAGAGATAATTATGAACAAGTGGGGTGGTTGTTTTTGAGAAAATTATCATCAGTGCAAAATCACGAGAAATCCCAACTACGTATAAATTTTATAACTTCTTTTTCCTCCACGTAAACGATCCCTGAACAATTTCCTTTACTTTTTCAAAATAAAAAAAAAATAAAATGAAATTTGAGCTTAAAACATAAAACTGAAATATTTATTCAATTTTTTTTTTTCAAAACTTTACACAGGTAAATCTTAAGCAATCGTTTAAGTAAGTAAGAAAAATAACTTGAAATTATTATTTTTTTTTATTCACTCATTTTCTCTCTATTTCTCTGTCGTTTTCGAGTATTCTTTTTTTTTTAGAAATTTCAAGAACTCAAAAAAATTACAAAATTTTGTAAAGATAAAGGTAATAAAATTATTTTTTTATTTTTTTAATACGCAAATTCAGGGAAGCTTTCTTTTTCAACAAAAAAAACACCTTCGAATTTTTTAAGTCATAAATAAAATGTAACAGGATCTTAGAATACTAATACAAATTGATATGATCATAATGTATATAAACTTGAAAATGAGCTCTTTTTACCGGACACAAAATACAAAAAAAAAACTTTTTTTTAACCATTCTGATCCTTCATATGAATGATCGTTTGAATCACTTTAGAAACCAAACCTTAATCAAAGTTTGACAGTTCTTAATGGAAATCTCAAACAACAAATTGAACTCTTTATTTTGTTAGTTTGTGTTTCATAATTTGAAAACTGTGTGGTACGATTGCGTCGAAGTTAAAGCTTGGTAGAAGTACAATATTAATAAATGGCTTTATTCTAAAAGGCGCACCTTTAAAGCGAGGTAATTTTCCGAACTCTCTAGGAATTTAAAATTTACATTAAAATTTTCAGAATTCATGAACCTTTACTTTTTAAAAAAAAAGTATGGTTTATAAAATATGCTTCTTACATATAGGGTTCCATTACAACACCATCTTATGTAAGTCAATTTTAAAGAGAACAGAATATACTACATACCGTTACGTTGTTGGATGTGTATAAGTTTCTTTTTGATACAAAATATTGGAAACCAGACCAATCCGGAACAATTATGAGCAGCTAAAATATGTCTTTTTCAAGAAGGAAAGCTGTTTTTCCTGTCTTCGAGAAAGGCTTTTTTATAAAAAATATAGTTAAGGATTCTTATTTTTCTGAGTAGATTTTATAAAAATTTTGAGTGAACTACTTTTAATCAAAGTCAATTCAGAAACATAGTTTCCCCTATGCCATAACAACCCTATTTTCATACGATAAAGATCCCGTACACATAATTACCGAATTTCCGTTATGAAGGATTTTTTGACAACCGTGATTTTATACCCATACATTCCTTCCGAAAATTGCATTCTTCGAAATACAATTATACAGTCTATCTCCTATCTTGTGAAGAATGTGATGGTGGATCGTAACCACTTTAAAAAATAAAACTTCACAACTAAGTAATTTTTCATTTTTTTTAAATTCACCAAATAAGAGCTCTTCTTGAGACTAAAGTGAATTAGAGGCGCCTTTTTCTGCAGTTTTTTCGGAGGTTGATAGTTTTTTACAACAATTTTCCAAGTCTTAAAAAACAAATTTTGAATTCTTTTAAAATGCAAAAACCAAAGATAACAAAACATAAACCTCTACTGAAATTTCAGTCTCTTTAGACAAAGAGAAAAATTTAAACCTCAATACATAACAAACCCGATTTTTGCGGGTTTGGGTACCTCAAATTCAGCATTTTGAAAAAATCGTTTTTTCTGTCGTCTCTGATCATGATTACACATGAAACTCTTATCATTAACCAGAGGATTTTTTTCTCAACCAAATCATGCAATAGCTTAGATTTACTGAATTCGAACCTTTGGTGATCATTGTGGTATAATTTTCTAGCCACTGTCGAATATTTCAGCTACGATGTTGTCAAAATAGTAATTTAAAATGAAATATTTTGATATCAAAGCAACGTCTTTTTTTTACCAAACAAAAAATAAAAAAAAGTATAATACTTGTTTCAAAATGAACAAACATAAAAATATTTATTATTAAAATTTAAGAAGAAGAAGAAGCAAAAAGAAAAAAGTAATAACTTCCGGATTTATCTAAATTTTAAATATTGAATCAAATTAATTTGTTAGAAATAAAACATTAAAGTTAAAACAAAAAAAAGAGGAGAGAGAGAGAGAGAGAGAAGGAATAAAAAAGTTTCAAGGATATATATTAGCTGTTCATTTTTACATTGTTTCTAATTATTTCCCTTATTTATTTTTTGTTAAGGTTTTATCTTAATTTCAATTCAAATTTATTATAGATCGTTACAAGAACAACACGAAAGAGCTCTACAACAAAAAAAAGTATCATATCATAAAAAAATTTATGTAATTAAACATTTGTTTCTGCTTACTTTTTTCCTTCTATTTAATAAAGTTGTTAGAGTAATTGCAACAAACAAAACAAAAAATCGGAAATAAATAAACTAAAGTTGTTCGATTAACAAATAAGGAGATAAGATAAAAAATTTTTTTTTTTTTTTTTTTTTTTTGAAAAGCTTTCTATGTCAAATTCGATTTTGAACCAACATTTTTTATACAAGAAAAAAAAATCCAAATTACTTATTGTCTTTAAGGCATGACCTAATAAGATCGAAAATTTAATTGGAATTCTCGCTCTCACTCTCGATTTCTATCTAATGTTAAACAAATAAAAAAAAAAGAGAATCTCTCTAATGATACACAATCTATCATCTATAGGGTTCGATTCGAATTCCGTCATTAAATAACTTTTGTTCCTTCAAATATTCGAATGCCTTCAAAATATCATTAGAATTCTGTTATAATTAATCCAAGAGAAAGAAAGCGAGAATACCTTAATAATAAAATCTCAATTATATTTATATCAAAAAAAGATTAAACCAAAAAAAGATCATTTCTTCTGAAAAAAAACAAAAAATAACTTGAAGCTATTCAGAATAATAATGAGTTCTGTTTTTTTTCGAAGTAAGTTTCCTCTTATTGGACCAATTTGTTTGTTTAATCTTTCTCTTATTCTGATGAAAAAACTTGTGTGAGATTTCTTACTTTTTTATTTCTAAAGCTATATTTAAATGATAATTATCTATTATCGACTAAAAGAAATAAAGAAACTATATTTATACATGTTTGAAATAACAAAAAAGCAAAAAAAAATTAAGCATACCGATCTTTGTTGCTAAAGGTTTCAATATTCCGAAATTACAACTTTATTAAAAAATCTAGTAGCTTAAAAAAACACAAATTAATTTGAATGAAGTTTACTTGTTTCTTATTCCTCTCTCTCTCTATATCTCTAAATTCAAAATAAATAAATACAATTTCAAATAACGAAAAAAAGAAGCTAACTCTCATTTTTCAGGAACTTTGAATTCGAAAATATAATTAAAACTAGAAAAATAAACATTTACGAATAGTTAAGATATATCTCTTCTTATTTCTTCTTCTTCTTCTAAATTTAAAATAAATAAAAAAAGATTAGATAATATTTTGATTTAGTAAAAAAAAATTTTTTTATTAATAACAGGATTCCTACTTATTGAAAAATCAAAAATTCAAATACACAAAAAGAGAGATATTTAGAAGAAAAGCTTACAGTTTGGAATTTTTATTTATGTCACAACTTAAATTTTGTTGTTGTTGTTGTTGTCTTTCAAGTGGTTTCTTTTAAAAGAAGGTTTTTTTGTTTTGTTTTGTTTTAAGAGAAAATATTTTTTTTTGGAAAATAAATTTTAAGGTTTTAAACTAAACAAAATATTGAAGCCAAACATTTGAATAAATGACCATTTAAAATAATGCCAAACACGAGGAAGCTTTGTTGAAAATGAAATTTTCGATTTCTGGAGATTATGATCTTTATAAATAAAAAAGACTAGACTCTATTGAATTGATAAGACTTCCTAAACTTTTTCTAAAGACGAAATCTTCAAATGTTTTTTTTTAGAATAGGTCACTTTTTTTAAAGATTTATACAAGTTGATTTTTTTAAAAGTTTGCAATTATCTTAACATCTTGGACACCCGGCTGTCTTGCTAAAAGACAGGCCATTAGAGTCAGTCTCCTCTTACAAATATCTAGAACTGTAACTTAACAATACACTTGAATAGCCAACAATGGGATCGTGCTCCAGTAGTTCAACGATTAAGCCATTTTACCTTCAGTGCCCCCTTTTTACGTAATCAAATTCCAGAGAAAAAGAAAAGATACCACCGTAGAAAAGGTAAAATACAACCTTGTTACGATAGAAAAAATCATTGATTAAACTTGTGTCTGACAATTGAAAAAGATAACCATCCACTCGCGAGTAAGGTTAACAAGGTTTCGGAAAAGAGCTAAGAAATATGCCGAATTTGTAAAAATTAGAACCAAAGCCTTCGAGAACAGTTTTGTTCACAAATAACTCAGAAGATTAAGATATAGGAGTCTCGGACATTGAAAAACCGGATTAAAATACAACATATACCACCAACAATAACACTCAGCTCCCCAGATGTATATTTTGTAATAACAACTGTTATATGCTCTTACTTCAAAAAACAATTCAAAGCTGGAGTGGGTATCAAGGCGCACATCACACAAAACCGAAACAAAACATTTACATTGTTCTTTTAATTTATTTTTAAATTTTATTAACTTCTTTTGACCAAAATTTCTTCTAAAAACTATGTAATTTACTCTAGTCAGGTACGAATCAATTTTAAATAAAGAAATCCCAATTTGAAAATTCAGCATCCCTTTTTCAGACCCTCTTTTTATAAGCCACAAATTATGAACCCTTGGATCTATTATGTTGTAATTGGTTTCACATTAAATTGATGAAAAATGATGTTAACTGGGTCTCGGGAACCGGAAAAATTTAAATTTTACATTGATGAAATAAAATTTTTCAAGCTGAAGAGAAAAGACAGTTGTTTCTAATTGAGTATTGTAATGGCTTTAAAGACTTCTGTTTAGGTCAGTGAATTTAAAAAAGAAGACAATCCTCGTAATTCCGATTCCGAATTAGCGTTAGAATTTAACCTTTAAATACTAAAACGTCTCACAAAATTTTACTGTTATTAGAATGCGAGGTTTTAGAATCAAAGATAAATCCCATTGACTTTTTAAATGAAGATTTCAAAATGAAACAAACTGGCAATCATTTGGATTCACGTGTTACAACACCTTACAAGTTTTGTAAAGAGATAAAGGGTAATATGTGAAATCTCTTGAGAATTTGAATTATTAATCAAATATACTCGAAACAAACAAAATTCATTATCAAAATTGGTTTGAAAAACAAAACCAATCTCCATTCTATTTAAAAATCTAAATTACCCTATTTTAACAATATTTCCTGCAATAAAAAAAGAAAAAAGTTATAACAATTCATCATTTAAACTTGAAAAAAAGGAAATATGTATATTTTTTTAAATAAAATGATTCATAAAGTTACTTTATATACCTTCAAAAAAAAAGTAGAAACAAAAAATTATTTCTTTGTAAACGTTCTTTAATTACCCATTACAAAAAAAAGAAGAGTTTCTCATCTTGATGATTAGACTTTTATTTTGTATGCCGGACATAAACAATTGGCGTCATTTTTAGGTTCCAGTTAAAAGAATTTCGAGAGTGCTAACCTTAAAATGATTAATGATTAACATGTTAAATATATTTAGAATCTGATGCGCGCATAGCACAACAAAAAGGGAGATTAACTTGAAGAAGAAAATACAAACTCGGTTAGAAAACAAGTTTTTTCATTGCATTTGCTGCAACTTTTAACATAAATTTCGATTCAAGTGAATAGTAGAATAATAGAACAACACACACTAGCGAAAAAATAAATAAAAATAAGTATCATTAATCATTTCAGCAGTCATTAAATTAAATAAATTTCCTTGTTTATTTTTGTAAGTTGTTACTGTACACTTTAAAGTAACATAAGTTCTAGTACTAACAAAAAAAAATAAAAGAAGAAAGAAACAGACTTGATGGTTGAGTTAGTTTGATTAGTTAGAACATTTAATTAAATATTTCCGTTAAAAATAAAAATTTTAAAACATAAAATAGAAAACTTTTTGTTTTTATCTATTTTAAACGAGTTCATTCAGCAGTTTTAGAAGAAAAAAAAATATTAAAACGAAGTTTTTGAAAAAAAAAAAATTACATCCAGATAAAATTTAAATAAAATTAAAATAATTAAAAACAATAAAAAATCTTGTCGGAAAAAGAGAGAGAGAGAAAGATTAGATGAGAGAGAGAGAGAAAAAGAGTCGAATAGAATAAAATTAAACCACAGTTAGGAAAAAAATATTTTGTTAGTTATCTACTTAATTTCCTATTCATTAGCATACTTTGTTTTATTAAGTGACAAGCCAAGATTTTATCATTCAACTTGACTATATAAAAAATTTAAAATTTTTTTTTTTATCTCATGATGAATTTTATTTAATTTAAAAAAAAAAGTTGAGAATCAAAAAAAAATTGACATAATCGTCTGAAACCTTGCATAAAATGACACTTTTTCTTAATTCGAGTGTTACCAATGAAAAATTTTTGAATTCGATCCTTGTAACCTTTGGTTGTTTTGAAAAAGTAGCCGTAACATCTGTTTTTGCTAGTTGATTTCTTGGTTCGATCGGCAAGCTGTCTTCAATGGGTTTTTTTATTTGCAATGTAACTTACTAAACGATTAAAAATTCGTGGGAATTTTTTTCGTCCTTAAGTCTACCTCTCACGAGAGAGCAGAGAAAATGATTCCTGTTTATAAAATAAGGCGATCGAAAGTTTCAACTGAAGGGTAAGAGATGTTGAAAATGCAAAGTGACTCACCCTTTGATATCTAAATTTAAAATTAAATATATTTTTGGATTCAGAAGACAAATTTGAAAAAGTTGGTAAGGTTTATTTTGGAAATCATATCGTTTAGATGGATGACAATGCTTATGAAAGGCGAGAGGTAGACTTAAAGACGTCAAATCCTAAGCATAAGAATCGTTATGATAAACAATTTTTTTTATATACAGCACGCCTATAATGCATGCCTAAAAACGTACAAAATATCAGGTTTAAATCTTTTGTTTAAGTTTATATTTTGTCATTATATTTAAAAATTTCGGGATCATTTTGGGACCCTCTTTATTGTCCACCTTAAATTCGTTTTTTTTTGTAAAATGATCCTTAAATTAAATAATTTTTTTGCTGTTTCTTTCCAAAGGTCGCTTGCTTCGATGAATTTGGATAAGTCGTATAACTTGAATTTCGAGTTTTACGACGAAAATGTAGCGCGTTTCATGATAATTGTTTAAGGTTTTTGCATTAACTTCATTATAGTCATTTTGAACTGAACCTGGGTTAGATAGAATTTATTGCTCTCCATTCTGAAAACTCAAGGTTATCATGGGTAACTATTCCTGATTTTGTTTCTAAATATTTCTTCTTTTTTCTTTAATTTTTAAAAAATCCAAAAAATTTGTGATCAGAAATTTGTTTATATGATCATTTTTTAACTTCTTATGGTCAAAAACTCAAGAGTCTTTTTGACCATAAAGATCACAAAGTACGCATGACCCAAATTTACGTTGATTTGATATTTATTGCGTAAAATCTTGTAAAATCAATAAATTAACCAGAATTGTATATGTATTGAATATGTGATATCTAATGATTTAAAAAAACGTTAAAAAGCCTAATTTTTTCACTAAATAAGGGGGTTTAGGTCCCCTTTTTGATATTCCAGGGAATGTGGTCGCATCCGCTGTCCCTTTTTGGCTACAAAAATTTCCGAATAGAAGGATTCTATAATCGGCTCTAATAGGTTAGTAGCTAAATATCAGTTGATAAAAATTTGTAAGTTCTTTATTTAATTAAATAATTTTAGCACAGTTAGTGGCACATACAAAGTATTGTACCTGTTAATTGAAATTATTTAAGAGCCAATGGCATTAAAAGCTTTTGCTAGTTTCTTTGCTTCTTTGAAACAAATTTGGGGTCATGTCGACTATGTGATCTTTCTGTTCACCAAAACTCTGTTCACCTAATATGTGAACAAACAAGTCTAAAAAATGATCACCAGATAAAAAAATTGTTCACAAAATTGTGTGATCAACGATTAAACATTCAAAACATAAGAAATAGAATAAATTTAAAACTTATACTGCTAATTTTTATGACAAAAATTTTTTTAAGTTTAAACGGGTCTTTGGGAGGTATAAATTTTTGTAATAAGATAAATGCATATTTGGAAAATTAGACGACTCGAAATTATTTGGCCTTAAGTTCCCTTTAACTACAGATGTCTTAGCCCTTTACTAATGATTGATTTAATGAGAAACAAACCTGTTGTTATTTTCTGGGTTGCCCCATTTACAGTTGTGGTCATTCACGTGTTCCTCTTGTGAACTCTAATGGACTAACGATTTCGAAAATCTACCATTGATAAATGAGTATCAAATGATAGCTAAAGAGCTCTAGTTAAAGCTTGTAAAGCTAGCTTTCATTTGATTCCTATTTATCATTGGTAGCTTATCGAAATCATTAGTTCATTAAAGTTCACAAGAGGAACACGTGAATGGCCACAACTGTACTTACTCGAATAATTATTTAAAAAATTTTTTTTTTCAAAAACTATGAAATTATTTTCCCAAAAAATAAGAGGTTATTTAAATAAAAGGGCTGCACATTAAAGTTGACTGAAAATATCGAGCAGGTACAACGAATATCTGAGTGCGATATCAAATTTTTTAAAATAAATTATTTAGTCTTAGATAAATTAAGTTAGGATAATAAACTATTTTAATTGTTCACAAAAAATATTTTTTGATCACAAAAAAAATTTGAAAAATTTTCATTTCAAAAAATGTTCACATATTAGGTGAACAGAGTTTTGGTGAACAGAAAGATCACAAAGTCGACATGATACCACTGATCACATTTTTTGGTGAACTAATGTTCACATAGTCGACATGACCCCAAATTTGGCCCGATCGTGATTCGAACTGACACTTTCGTGGAGTATTGATCAACCGACGATACCAACTGAGCTATCATTCCTATGAAACACATCGCCTCGTAATACAGAAACAGTTAGGAAATTTTCTCTTCTTGCAAAGATTTGAACTTCCGATCATCTGCTTGCAAGACTAGCTCGCAAGCCACTCGGCTATACGGGCATAATATAATTCTTTTTCAAATGTTCTAAGTTTTGACCTTGGTTAAATGTTTTTTCTTTCTGAATTGAATTTAAAAAAAAGCTGTCTAAATTATAAAAATTTATTTGTAAAAAATAAAAACGATTCAATAATCTGTATAATTATTCATTTGAACATATGAACAAACCATCGGGTAACTTATAAAAGTTAGAAAACTCTTTAGCCATTTTTGTTACATCAATATCATCTGCATTTTTTTTAAATTCATAAATTCGATTTGTAATTTCACTGACCTCATTTATTAAATCAAAGCTTTTATTTTCATCAATAAAAAAATGATTACAAATCACTGGTGAATTCCACAAAATTTGATGTAAATTTTCATCCTTTTTTTTAATATCCTCCATATTGGGATACTTAAAACTTGCTTTGGCTATTCGATCAGCTAAAATTGTATTAAATCCATACGGAAATTGTGATTTTCTATTCTCGTTGCGTCGTTTTTCCGTCTCATTCATTTCTTTAAACATTAATTCCTTATTTGGTAATGAAATCTTTTGACTAAACACCCTAGTCGCCCAATTAGCTTGTAATTCATCACCAATGAAATAAATACCCTCTGTTTGACCAACCATTGCAAAATTTTCTAAATCAGGATGAAACGTACATTCATACAAAATTAATGGAAATTTATGATCTCGATTATCATATTTTAAAGTATTCATGACTGATTGCTCAAAATAATTATTGACCAAGTCATACCCTGTAGAGTAAATAATAGCATCACATTTTTCTTCTAGACCATTTTCTAGAAGAACAGAATTTGAGGTGAATTCTTTAATTTTCGATTTAACTGGTTTTATCTTCCCTTGAGTAACATACTTAATGTAATAGTCCGAAACAGAAATTAAAATTTCTTGGTCTCTTTTTGATCTCAAGTCAACATACAAATCAGGATGAGATATTTCTTTGTTTGTTTGATACGGAAAAATATTTTCGAGCATTTCAATTTTTTTGTTAACAATTTCCTCTTGACTTAGATTAGGATCTGGGTAATTTGTGCATCGTCGGTGCAAAAACAAATCAATAGGGACTATATTACATTTAATCGTATCATTTGATGGTAGTTGATATTTAACAAGTCTTGGTGTAATTAAATAAGCTCGATTGAAAATATTGGTGACTGATCGAGCATGTTCGACTAAAGACGCTGCAATTTCAGCACCACTAACTGAACATCCCAATACAATCACGTTTTTATCTTTAAATCTAGCATCATTTAATTGAAATTGAGAGCTATGAATTTGAATTCCATTGAATAAATTTGAATTTTTAAATAAAGGAATTCTTGGTTTACAATGTAAACCTGATGCAATTATTAAAAATTCAAAAACTTCTGTTCTTGTTGTATTGTCAATTAAATTAAAAATATTTAATTCCCATTTTTTATTCGACAATTGTTTGACATGCTGCACTCTTGTTTTGAAACGAATGTGTTGGGTTAAATTGAATTTTTTTGAATAATTTATTAAATATTGATGAACATCTTCGGCTGAGTTGAAAATAGGACTGTTATTTGGCCATGGATGATCGTGAAACATCATAGCATATTTTGAAATGTTTGAATAAAGACCATGCCAAATAGCAGTTGGATTTTTACGTGACCAAAGACCACCAACTGTATCTTTTTCCTCAAAGACAGTTGGTTCTAGTCCATTTTCAAGAGCATATTTAACTGAAACTAGTCCACTTGTTCCAGCACCGATTATAGCTACTTTTTTTGAAGCCATTTTTAAATCTAAAAAATTGTTGAAATTTTAAATCTTGATTTCATCTATTTATAGTTTGAAATTCTTGGAATTTTTTTGAATAAAAAAGTTAATTGACTACTCTTTGGGTTACTGGAATAGCTCTCGCAGCGCTTTAAGCCTACAGCCTTACCGTGACACAATGCCTTACATTTTTTGGCAAGTGTGTTCTCTTTAATGATTTTTTTTAGTTTTTATAAACGGAAAGCCAGGACTTAATTCCTAAAAGTTTTAAGGTCTTAAAAGTTTTCTTCAAGATCAAGAAAAATTGAGCAATAAGATCTCTTATTGAACTTGACCTTTTTCTGATCCTAAAAGTATAAGATCTTAAAAAATACTTTAATTAAGTTTTTTATAGGATTCTGGATGAGATCCCAAATAGGAACTCATAAGAATGATGTCTTGTGAATATTTTCAGCAGAAAAATAATTGTATAGTTGTGGAAACTCACCTCTGGTGTACGGTCATCGACTCGTTATTGGTTGATAAACTTTTTCTTCACTAATCAGTTAAAGTCTACCTCACACTTCTTACAAATCGTTAACTGTTCATTACTTTCAGCTAACTCAACTAAATTTCTTGGTATAACCTTTGATAATGGACTTACGTTAAAAAACTACGTACTACTAAATTTCTGCAGACTTTGTCAGTAGATGGAGCATTTTTTGCTGCTCATTGCTGTTTATTTTGCTTTATCAAATACCGTATTACCTTGCTACGAAGTGCAAGCACTTAAACCTAAAAACTAAATTTTAGCCCATCTCTCCAATGTTATAGTGGCTTTACAAATAAAAAATTTGGAAGAGCTGAAGAAAGAAGAAAAGCATCCAGACAAATTGGCTGGCTGTGACATGATTAAAAACTTATTTTCCGATTTGCTATTTTTAAAATAAAAAAATGATTTTCGAAATTAAACCCTGCTCTTAAACCCAAAGTCTAAAAATAAGAAAAAAAATACACACAGAACACCTCAATAAGAAGTATACCTAAACACATGTTTTTTTGCTCTTTTTAAATTTTTATTCTTAATGATTCATCAAGAAGCTTAGGCTCGAAAAGGCTTACAAAATAAAAATTACTTTTGAATACATTGAATTTTAAAAAAATGATGCCACGTTCAAATTTTATTTCCAATTTCAAGAATTGTAGGTTGATGTGTTTTAAGTCTTGATAAAAGCTAAATTTAATCTAGAAAATTTTAAATTAACAAAAGCAAAAAGGAAAGCAATTGAATATTTATTTTTGTTTAAATTTAACTTTTTAGTTATAAGTTCATTAAAAAATAGATTTGTTTTTCCTTAGCACAATACTTACCACGCAGCCATGCCTTCACACGGAATTTCAGACATAATATTATCTTCATTGTTATTAACAATAATTTCTTTATTAGCAATTTTCCTTTTATTGGTTATTGTAAGTATCTTAAAATATATAATCGATGCTATTCGATCCGAAAGACCAATTGATAGGAATGCCAATCAAATAAAGGATGAAGTTGTTGTTTGTGTTGATAAAAAACAACAAATTTAATCAATAAAAACGATTCCAAAATATTACAAAACTGCATCAGTGAGAAAAATACATTGAAAACATTTTTATCATTTTTTGTACTGTATTAATAAAAAAATTTCATATTTTACTTGTATTGTTCGTGATGGGTCAATCTCTTTGAATTTCATCTTACCCTAGAGTTTTTCTCTATTCAGCCTGTACCAAAAAAATAATTCTAATAAAAAAAATTTTGATATTTGTACATTGAGCCTGATAATTAGGATCCCTTATTATCGTCAGATTATAACAAAAATTGAAATAATCTGACTCAAGGAAGAAGGTGATTTAGTTAATCGTTAGTATCTATATTACGATTCTGAATGAGCGTAAAATTTTACAATTATACCTGCGTCCCAAAAAAACCTAATTATCGTCAGATTATAACAAAAATTTAAATAATCTGACTCAAGGAAGAAGGTGATTTAGTTAATCGTTAGTATCTATATTGCGATTCTGAATGAGCGTAAAATTTTACAATTATACCTGCGTCCCAAAAAAACCTTTCATTGTATTTTTTTATTTTTCGAAAAAAAATTTTTTTGACCCCCGTCCCATAGTTTTATAGAACAAGAGTAAGTTGGTTACCATTTCTGGACAATATCTCAGCTATTTGATCATGAATCATGTATAATGGACATAAATTCTGAAAGCGCATACCGTAATCCCCCGCACAATCCCCCCTCCCCAATGCACGTCATTAGCATTAAAATGGGAATATTTGACAAGAAAAAAAAGGTCTTACTTCTCACAGTTAAGTTAAAACTATTTGCTTATATCATTTTTTTAAAAATTGAACTTTTTCGAAAACCGAAACAAAGAGTCTAAACCTGACTTCCCCTATGGGGAGCCTTGCGGGGGATTACGGTATTCTAATCTATAAGACAATGTGTTTAATGTTGCGGAAATAAAAATAATGTGTGATTTATCCTAGGAAAAAAGCGGGAAAATGTGCATAATTCCAGTTAAATTATGCACATTTTCCTTCAAAATACCAAATACTCCCAATTTTTACTATAGATTCTGAAACTATACAAAATTCTGAACAAAATTAAGGGTTAGTTTATTCGTTTTCGTTTTACATTTTGTACACTAAAGGCCGAAAAAATTCACAAAAATCAAAAATAACTAAGATAAGGGAATTTGGTATTTTTGACCAAAAATTCGTAATCCTGATGTATGAAAACGGGTGAGGATTAAAAAAACATAAATAAAGATAAAAATACATAAATAAAGTGAGCCACACATAAATTAATTTTTTAAGAAAGTTAGAGACCTCGAAATGGGAATAAAACATAAAATCCTAGTCAATTAAATTTAAAGGATTATTTAAAGATTTTAGCGTCTACTAAACTTCAAGATTGATGATTTCCTTTTTTAGAAGGCTCTCTGACTTTTATCTGAAGATTTCTTTCATGAAAAGCCTAAGGTTTTCTAATTTCTAGAACTTAACTAAAAATTTAAAAATTTTGCTTTATGCCCTATCATCAGTAAAAAAATTTATGTGTTAATTTTTGGTGTTCACTTTTTTATGTTTATTTAATCCTCACCCTATGAAAACTTTAATAAACATATTAAAAAGTCGATTTTAGGCTCTGAAAAAGGCCCCAATTTGGTGATTCATTTGGTCATTGGAAAATTTTAAAAATTTAGTATCATTTTAAGGATTTTAATACATAAGGAAAAATCACACATCATTTTTTACGCAACATTTATTAATTAGATTAGAATACACGCTTTCAGAATATATGCCCAACATAATGTTGTGGCTATATTTTTTATTAATTGTCCAAATGACACAAAAACTAAACGCCTAAAAAGACGCCGAAAATCAAAAACCTCAACGAGGAAGGCATATAAACTTTTTGACGCAATTCTAAAGTATGGTTTACTTACGGGTCCAATTTTACCCCAAAAATATCTTGCTGCTCTGAAATTTTAATCAAAACCTTGTTTACAGATTTCTGAAATTTCATAAATTTGGAATTGAAGGGTAAGGGAAAATGTTTTGTTCCATCAGAAACTATATGGTAATCTCAGGATTTGTAGATCTTTGGTTACAGTAAAATTAGACAAAATGTTTATTTTCTTTGATTATGCAAACTCATGAGCTTTACTAAATGGACATTTTGAAGACCAGATTTATACTTCCTTGTCAACTTGTTCGAGCACAAATTAAAACAGATTTTTCTTGATTCTTTAGAGTTATTTTTAAGTTAAAAATTTTAGGTCAACGTGTATAGAGTATGGATAAAAGTTTAATTTAAATATAATGATCAATCTAACCTAGAAACACATTAAATTTTTTAGCAAGAATAGTCAAATTAAAATCATTTCTTTTAATCTAATGATGCATCATTTGTCAATATGTTTTTTTAAAGTATTCGATCGTTTTTAGCATCTCATCTTCAGCTTTTTTTCACCTAAACCAGGAGTATTAAGATGTAGAAAAATTTTGCAATTTTTTTTTCAATTCGTTTGTTTTTCTTAATTAAAACTTAAGACTTTGTCTTATTTTAGAAAATTTATCGGAAATATTTATAGCTCATCTCAGTGTATATTGAAACCAATCGAACAAACAATGCTAATAAGTGATATTTTAAGTTCAGCTGTTTTAGTAGTTTCATTAGTAGCACTTTTTTTATTAACAATTTTGTTGTGCTTCTTTGTTGGAGGTTTTTTTTTGTTCATAATCGCGCATTTTCACTCGAAAAAACAAATTGCAACGAATACCAATCAAATGAAGGATGAAGTTGTTGTTTGTGTTGATAAAAAACAACAAAATGAATCAATAAAAAACGATTCCAAAATATTACAAAACTAAAGCAGCCAAGCGAAAAAATAAAACACAGATAACGTTTTAATTGTCTCTATTTACAATAAATTTTTTAAAAATCTTTTATTTTGTTTCTTAGATTTTTAGAGAATCGCGCCTTGTTTAATCAGATGCAAAAAAAAATTTGGGTATTGCGACTTCCCTAGAAAGAGATGCGGTTTGACTGAAAAATTCCCTTATTTTTACCGTTTTCACCCGTGCATGGCTTTAGGGATTTTTTTTTCCATCGACAATAGTCCCAGCGTCAATGGTAGCTTTTTAGCTTTCAGAACATATCTTTACATCAATTATAGCTTTTTCCAATCATGTCTACTAAAATGTTGAAATAAAGCACATTGACATTTGGCTGCAAAAAGCTAAGAGTTAGGGGTAAAATTTTTGATTTTTTAACCCCATGAAAAAATTGATTCTCTGGGGTTTTCGAGGTCGTAGAACACGGTTACAATATCAGAAATAACAAATTTAGATATTGTGGACATTTTGAATTTAATAAACCTGATATTGATTATTATACTACACCTTTTCTGAGTAAGATAATATAAATTTAAACAGTGTTGGCGTTTTGCATTAGACAAAACTTACTCCCACAAGGCATAAAAATGTATAGGATTATTTTAAAGTTTAAAAATTTGTGGGAGTCGATGATTTTTGATGAAATCAAATTATAAACAATCTAAAATTTATTTAATTAAAGGTGTGCTTGATTGATATTTGAAATTAAATTAGGTTTTATTTCGTTTACAACTCTCTTAAAAATGTTGATCATTTTGATAGGCAAAAAAAAAATTATTCATTTGAACTTTTCGTTTCTAAAATTGCAAATCATATATTTTTTTGAGATTATGGATTTTGAAATATTTCCAATGTTCCTTTAATTTCTTTTGTGATTTTCTTTCTAAATTTTTAAAACTAAAATTAATGAAGGCTACAATTTTCGATAATAATAATTTGCCAAAGAGAGGGTCTTTGGTAAATGATTATAATTATACATTTATTTGTCTCTGTGTAGTATAATTATACATTTCTTTGTCTCTTCGACACGGAATCAAAAAGTTCCTTCAAAAAGAATGTCCAGGCTTCCTCGAAATTTTCCTTGGTATCAAAAGGGACATTTTACTGATTAGGCGAGCGTCTCAAAGAAATCTCTTTGATATGTAAATATTTTTCAGAATCATACTAGACTATGCTTTAATATAACTATGACCACGGTAACAGCGTAGAATACCTATATGTGACGTCGTTGTTATTTCTTTTTTAAATTCTCATCTCGTGACTAATTAGACGATCATTTATTATTTATATGCCATAGCTGGGCTCTTTAAACTCCAATTCCGTGAGCTTAGCTTTGTGACAACTGAGGCGAACCGAATTTTGGGTATAGTGCAGTCGCGTTAATCCGAACTTCTTGGGATTGTAAAAAATAAGTTCGGATAAAATTGTTCGGATTAAACGCCTTACCGTAAAACCCCGCTATTTGCCACATGGGGTAAAAACGAAGACTCCGTTTTTGACCCAGGGACTAAAACGTTTATGGTTCCATTTTTCATTCTAATTTTTAGATCGGGGTAAAAAAGAGACTTTCGTTTTTATCCCGTGGGGCAAAAACGAAAAAGAATAAAACAAACTTCAATATGATTTGATGTTTAAAATATTTTTGGATATAAAAAACATTTTTCTACTATTGGTGGAAGTTTTGCAAAATATTTTTTATTTTAATAAATTTTTTCAACCTTTATCAATTAGAGCCCCTTCCTTAATAACGGAGCGTTTTTAATCAAAATTCAGTTAAAAATTATCAGATCATACCCAAAGTAACAAATCTATTGTGTCACACCTTAAGCTCCTATATTTTTACATGTAAGAAGTCTATGCTTTCCATGCACTTCATATGTTACTCCGGCCTTCTTTAGAAAGGAAATGTGGTAGCATTCTTCTATTTTTCAATTGCTTTATTCAAAAATGTGAGATCTCATGAGTGGAAAAGTATCTTTAACCTGAAGAGATTTACTGGGATCTAAAACTTTGTGATAAAGAGTTTTTTTATCGAGTCACTCTGGTGAAGACGATAAAATGAGTGAATCTATTTGGTAAAATTTAATCCGTGCAATGTAATTGACGACGAATTTAGATTTTTTTAAAAGCAATAAAACACATATTCTGCTGAAGGAGATTATTTGATTTTGAATAAAAGAAACAAAGTTTTTTACATTTTAGCCCCGTGGTAAAACCGAAAATTTCGTTTTTACCCCATGAGGCAAAAATGGTCAGAAAATTGGAACTAAAAACGCTTTTGTCCCATGGTCCAAAAACAAAAATTTCGCTTTTAACCCGGGGCAAATAGCGAAGTTTTACGGTAATTTACATGCATCGAGGCCTGAATGGGTGACACATTTAACCGAAATTCTTAAAAATTCGGATTAACCTGGTTCGAATTAAAGCGACTCGACTGTAATTAAGAAGGTGTTTAAATATCCTTGCAGCTAGACTATAAAGTTATTGTAATATTCCATGGTTAGACCACACTTACAGTACGCTGTCAGTTCATAGTGTCATTATTCGGAAAACGATATAAATGAATTAGAACGAAGAGCAACTAAGCTGATTCCTGAACATGATTACAGTCGAGTCACTTTAATCCGAATTTTTAAGAATTTCGGTTAAATTTGTCTCCCATTCAGGCTTCGATGCATGTAAATTAAGGCGTTTAATCCGAACAATTTTATCCGAACTTATTTTTTACAATCCCAAGAAGTTCGGATTAACGCGACTGTACTGTATACACAACGCTTGTCTAGACTAGATTTAACTAATCTCAGAACAAAAAGATTAAGAGGTGACCTAATTCAAATTTACAAATACGAACATGTTGAATTTAATAAAGGAATCAGTTAACACAAGGTCCGCAAGCAGAAGTTATGAATTAAGAAGTAATAGTCAAGGTCTTACAAGTAAAAAAATGTCTCCCTGGATTTAAATTTTTTACAAACAGAATTGTGAATGGGTGGAACAAACTTCCGGAAGAGGTGGTAAATACAAAGAACCTGAATAGTTTCAAAGCGAAGCTTGATGTTTGGATGTCGAAACAAAAAGAAGCGACTGTTACAGCTCTTTAAAGCTGCAGTTTAAACTACTACTCCTAAATTCAAAATTACTAAAGATTAAGAGAAAATAAGAAAGAAAATTAAGATTAACACTTGATATAACTTTGTAATTAAGGATTATTCAAAAAACATTTGGATTTCAAATAAAAATGGGTCAAGAAAATTAAAAGTTTAAAAGATAAAATTTCAAACTTTTTATTTCATTTGATTTTAATTAAATATCTTATCTCATTTGAGCGGATATCTAAATAATTCAAAAATTCATTTTTCTTTTTTTTTGTTGTATTCAACATAACACTCGCAAAAAAATTGTTCAGACATTTTTTAAAAGCTCATCAGATTTCAAAATTATTTGTTTTCAAATCATAAATTTGCATTGAATTAACAAAATTATTCCATTTCAAAGAAAAAAAAACATTATTTTTTTCTCTTTTTTAAATTTTTAGATGTCACTTGAAAATTAAAAATGGAATCGAGTAAATCACATTTATCAAATCATTACAGTTATGATTATCCAGAAGATTTTATATTTCAACATGATTTACATTATCAAGATACACTTAGAGTAAGTTGTGATTATCATTAATTATTTTACAAGATTTTCATTAGTTTTTCTAAAAGTAGAATCTAGTTTAATTTCAACCTACAAAAAAAAAATTGTTTAAGGCGTATAAGGTAATTATGAAATTTTTGTTGCATCTTGGTATCAGTTCGAACAGTTGAGATATGTTTCCTTTTTAAAATGTAAAAAAAATTGCTGAGTGTTTTTAATCTTTAAAGTGTGTTTTTATTTATGGTGAGCTATCAAAAGCCTAAAGCTTAAGAAAAACATAATTATAGAGATTACCTAGAAAAAAACATTTTCAAAATTTGATTAAAATTTGTCTCATATCTATAAAAGCTGTTCGTCTGTTTTCGATTGTCACTTTGTAAACAGTATCATCTTTATTATCAGACATATGTACTCATTAATTTTAAGGTATAGGATGAGTATAGGTTACCCAGAAATTTTGGATTTCAGGGTCTTAAAAAACAATTTTTTAAACATATATCTCCCCTCCCCGAAATATCATGAATTTGAGTTCAAAAGTCTAAAATTCTGATTTCTCATAGGTTTTAAAATAAGTGCATGTTGAGGTTTTTTAGCTTGAAATTAGTTTTGTGGTAGTTTGGTGTAGTGGATAGCGTGTTCAACTCTTATTCAAAACGTCTAGGGTTCGATCTCTTGTGAAGCTACATAGAAGAGAGTGCAAACATCTCTTTACATGTCATGCACGACTCGGGTCGAGTATAAACTATCGCAGTTACAACTGGATTGTGAAGCAATAACGTTTGAGTACTGACACAGTTCTTAAGAGTTTAACCCTAATGGGTCTCGGTAAAATTTACTACTACTTAAATCATTTAGTTTCATATTATTAATTTTTTTTAAATTCTGATCCGATCAGTTTGTTCTAAATTTAATTCTGTTCACACTAACATGTTCTGCTTTTTGATGTCGATATAAGTTTCGGCTGAATATTGCGGCAAAGACAGTCATCCTAAAATAGCCTGAAAAAAATTGCGAATACCGTAATCCCTCATTTTTTGTACCACTGGGAAAATTTTTTTGGCATCTTTGTAGCTTATAAATATTTTAGATGGGTAGCTATTTTTTTCTCTAAGTTTAAAGACGACTTCGTCATGTTGTTACTAACATCATTTTTGACTTTTTAAAACAAAATTTTCATTTGTTCCAAGCACACTGAAAATTTTCTCTCCATGGTACAAATAATGAGGGATTACGGTATTCGTTTTCAGCGCCTCTGAAAATGCCAAAATGGTCAGAATATCATAAAAAAAATTACCTCTCTAACTCCTAAATACGACTCCCTACTACTACACTCTCGTTTGCCTTGGGTTCATTTTTCACATATAGGTTAATATTAAAATTAGTTCAAAAAAAAATTATTTCGATGAGTTTGGGTTTATGGTGCGTTCCCCTTTATAAGCGTTGGTATACTGTATGTGTTAGATCTTTCGTTTAGATCTTTCAGTCTTTTCCAAAATAGTAAGGTTCACAAAGTCATAAATCAAAGTTTCCAAGAATAGTTTCACCCCCATAAATGTTGTGTAAAGCGAACTGGAATTTTTTATGGATATATTTTTCAATATAATTTTTTTTTAAAAATTACTTTTTTTCTAAAAATGAAGAGCCTTTAAAGTTTGAAAAGCAGGTTTTGATTGAAAATTTTCACAAAAAAAACGATTAAACCGAACTTTATACGTCTCTATTTTCGCAAATTATAATTAATTTCTACATGACATAAGCAAGTCACTTGCTTAAAAAAATTTGTGATATTCTCTTTAGTAAAGAGAATATCACAAATTTTTTACAATATAAAATTATTTCGATAAATTTGGATTAGATTTTGATCACTTGAAGATTTTTGAAAAAGCGGCTACAAATACTAGGGTTAATGACCTGGTGAACTTTACTTTAGATGTCCTGATAGTGCAATTTAAAGAGGAATAAATCACATTTATTAAAATTTTCAGTTGAAACTAAATCCATTTTTATTCCTTATAAGGGTCCTATCAAGACTCATTTGAAACCATTGTGAAACACTCTTAAGGATCTACAATTTGCATTTATGAACTTGGGATGACAATTTACCGTTCATGTATTAAATCAGTTAATAGATTAGTCTAAAACATTGAGAGTTCGCTGTATTTTCCACTTACATGAGTAATTATTATGCTTTTGGTCATAAAATTATTTAAAAAAAATGCAATTTTTACTAATCTTTGTTCTAGATCTTAAAGAATTTCATACAGCATTAAAATTTTAATCTCCAGGTTCTCAGATGTACACCCATCTCTAGCTAATCTTGCTGAAAAGATTTGAAAAGGGTTAAACAAATTTTTTAAGCCTCTTACAAAAAAATTTCGTAGTTGCTAATCTATTTTGACACATAAACGTTGGTAAAGTTCTTAAAGAATCTCGATAAAGCTGAATTTCATCGTTTGTGCTGTCTAATCACCTAAATCGCTTGAACATGTTAACTTATTCTAAAAATTTTGAACACCATGTAATGAGTAATAATTTTAAGTTGATTAAGTTGACGCGAAAGAATGAGATAAAATTTTTAGAGCTGTAATAAAAAAAACAAATGATGAAGGCGAAAAGCAATATTGTAACTCTTTTGAACAAACAAATTAAAACTAGAAAATTTATTTTTTCAAGTTCAATTGTTAAAATTTAATGAATCTCAAAACAATAAATCATCTAGCATTTTTTTTTCCTCAACATGAGTTTGAGCTTAAATCGATTTAAAAATATGATCTTGAGTCTCATAAAACAAACAACTTAATCCAGAGAGAACAAGATTGTTTGAAATTTAAAACCTCGATTTTGGCGTCTTAAAATAAATAAACTACTGTCTCTCTCTCTCTCTGAAGAGACTGTTTAAATTTTTTTTTATTTCATTAATTAGAAAATTTTTGTTTATCATTTTAGAAAATTTTTTAAATTATGTTCAATTTCCAGAAATAGCGTGTGTTTTTCTTTAACTGGTTGCATAACATTTTTTTTTTAATTAAATTTTTGCTTTTCTTTAGCTTCTTTTTAAAGAAAAAGGTATAAATTCTCAACATAAGATTGTCTATCAGTTACATAACAACCCATAAAAAGCTGTAACTAAAGTCGAAAAAAAAAGCGAAACATTGACGAGTCAGTAGGGGAACAAACATTAATCAAGACTTTGAAAAAAAATCAATAAATTTTTAGCGTCAATATGAAAAAACAAGTGTTTAATTTTCTTGATTCTTTTAAGCAAATATCTAATTCAGAAATATCTCATTTTAAAGTGAGTTTATCATTTTATTATTTTTTTTTGTTTTTGATGTCGTAATGTAATAAAATTTAATTAATATTCTAGTACATTAACTTAGAGGGTTGAACCGAAGGCGTTTCTTTATTGTCGAACATGTAATTGAGAAAATTTAAAGATTTTTTCTAGACATAAAAGTAGAATTTAGTCTGACCTTCAATCTCTGTCGCCTTTTACATCTTTTAAAATCTTGCAGAAAATGTAACTGTTTTTTTTTCTAGCATGGTTTAACGAGTTTGATTCGTACATGCGCCTGGCGTAAATTATTTTTCCCTTTTGAAAAATATTAAATTAAAACTCATTTATGTTCCAATTATTTTTTAATTAAAAAAATCAATTAAAAATATTCTAGTTTTGGTTAAAAAAGCTTTCGCGTGGAAACGTGGAGAAACTTACTACAGTGTGCATAAGTAGTACTTTATCTGTGCAGATATAACATCTAGTAGAACAATCCTAGACTTTATTAGTTGCATAAGCTGATTAGACTTCTTTTGCATCTTTCGATACCCTTATTTTAAGTCACAGCCACTCGCGAGTCCCAATACGATGATCTGTTGTAGTATCAAGTCATCTATAGAAAGACTAGTCGATGATCCTAGTCGGATCGTTTCCCAGCAGCACAACACTAATGGCACTCATCCATTTCCATTATTATTTTTTCTAAACGTTACTTTTTTTTGACTCGGCCAGGATTTGAACTCGTGCCACTAGCTTCCAAAGCTGTGCCCACTTGGCCACGACCCCTCACGTCCTAAGTGAATCGCCATTTTTTGTGTAGGGTTTATTTTACTCTAATGGTCCAATGAACAATCAGTATCGAAAACAGTTGAAAGAATAAAATATTAAAAAAATGGAAACAATGATTCCTTAGTGAATTAAATTTAGCCTTGGGGATATGATGTTCCGGAAGGAAATATGTAAAATATTATAGAGATTAAATTTGTCTTTGAATGACAACAATAAAAAAAACTCGTTATTACATTATTCCTTAGGTAATTTTTAATCAAAGAAAGTCTAATAAGTTGAATGTGCTTGAAATCAATTAGCTTTCATTTCTTTTAGTTTATTATAATTTATGTTTTCTTGAAAAATTTTCCATAGAAAATTTTTTGCTGGAATTTTCTTTGAGTTTAATCGATGAATGTTGGCTTAGTGAAGAAAATAATTGTTTATTCAAAACTTCAAAGTATATTATTTTTAAAATTTTAAGTTTAGAAGCTTAGTTTTACCTTCATAATTGATCGAATCATTTGACAAACCGTTAGGCCACATTGAACGCCAGTCAGTCATTATCATGATTTAACTTTTACCGTGTCAGTTTGCTCCAATTATTTTTAGTTTTCGAAATAAAAAAGGAAAATGTAATAGCGTGCTAAAATTTTTTTCATATCATGCGCAAAATTTTATTTTATTAAGGAAACATAGGGTTTAGACTCAGCAAAAAAAATGATGAAAATCAAATTTTAGCTTCTAATATTAAATCTCAATTACCGTAAACTACTTTCTACAAGAAAAAAATAACAAAAAGAGATAATTTAATGTTAGAAAAAGGGCTGTTAACCGTTAACTAGTGTTGATAACCAACTTTGACCCAACTAAGCTAAAATGGAAACGGTAAGTTCTTAAAAAAAAAGAACACGCTGTTTATTTATATAGAACGATTCCTTGGAGAGTAAATAAGGTTTATTTGACACATGAAATGGCTTTTAAATCTTATTTACTCTCCAAGGAATCGTTCTATATAAATAAACAGCGTGTTCTTTTTTTTAAGAACTTACCGTTTCCATTTTAGCTTAGTTGGTTCAAAGTTGGTTATCAACACTACCGTTTACTTTTCTGGTTAACGATCAATAACCGTTTTTTTTTTAAACGGTTAACCGTTATCCAAAATGAAACAAACCGGTTAACTGAGGTTAACGGAGTTAACCAAAATTGTTACTCAAAAATATCTTCAAGAGTTAAAATAAATGGTTAACCATCTTTTTGATGCTGATTTGCAACTGTAAAGTGTAATAGAGCAAAAAATTCACCTATTTTCTAATTGCTTCAATATCTATGTTTAGAATTATAGTAAACTCACTTTAATTCGAACAACTTTAACCGAATTTTTTAACCATTATAGAAATTTTGACTCCCAATCACATCTCAATTCATGTATATCTAGGGGTTTAATCCGAACTAATATTTTGACTACCAAAATTATCAGATTAAAGCAAGTGTACTGTAGTACAAGATTTCATGAGTAGTCTAATTAGACCCAAGATAATTTTAGATTCATTTACTCAACTATAGAATCCAAGTCAAATGATACGATCGAAAATTTCAACTTCAAATTTATAAGAACCGATTCTCTCAATCAATTTAGCAAGTTTTGATTAAATAAAGAGCTTTTTTATTTTTATAATTGGTAAACCAAAGTTTAACCGGCTAAAATTTGGTTAAACATAACTGATTTTAGCCGTTAACCATCAAGTTAACCCGATAAAACTTTAACCGTGCGCATCATTGTAAAGTTTAGTTCAAAAAGTTCAGTTCAATTTTGAAAAATCGAAATAACTTTTTTCACATAGGTCTTATGCTGGTTCCGCATATGTGACAAAGTGTAACAAACTTTGTTACACCATTGAGCGATCTTTGCAAAATGCACACCATTTAAAAGTATTTTAAAAAATGCGCAATTAGGTTGCAGAGTTTTTTTCAGAGGTCGCCCAATTGTGTAATAAAGTTTGTTACACTTTGTTACATATCCACGTCAAGCATAAGACCTATGTGAAAAAATTTATTTCGATTTTTCAAAATTGAACTGAAATTTTTGAACTAAACTTCACAATGATACCGTGCGCGTCTCCCTTAGAGTCAGAGTAACAGGCATACTTCCAGTAATTTTAACAGAATAGACTTTTTAATGTCATGGGGTACCTCGTCGATACCTGGAATGATCCGTCAAAATCAAGGGTCTAGAGTCAAAATATCTTTAAAGGTTTTTCTCAAAAGGTATATTAACATCTACCTTTTAGATATTTTCTAGCCTAAAAAATTTAGATTGTATCCGTATTTTGATATCATGAAAATTGAACAATCGGGCGTTTAAGGGTTAATACAGTAATTTTAATGATTTTTTTACTTATACAGAAGACGATAAAGATCCGTCTAAGTGTTTGAGAGAGCACTAGGCCAAAATATTTGTAAGTGTGATAAAACTGAGGGTTAGGGAGCCTATGCCTTGGTCCTTCTAACGAACGTCTGACACTTTTTCTATAGATTTAAACACTAGTGTATTATTTTCACAGTCACTTACTTTAATCATAGTAGATATTTAAATTTCATTCAAGAGAATGAAACAGAACAGATCATAAAAATCATCTATCTTTTAAAAATAGCTTAGACTTGGTCTACAATCGATTGTGTTTTTGAAAGCCTTAAAATAACAAAACTGATAAGGCTCAATATGATAGAAAAGAATGTTATCTTATGTTGTTTTTGTAAAAATATCATTAAATAAATATTTAGTCTGTACTCATAAACAAAAAAAAAACATCTAACAAAGTTTGTTTTTATTGTTAAAGGCAGCTTTAAAAAATCAATGCAGTTTATTGACAAATTATGAGTAAAACACCCTGGAATCAATTAAATTTTTTTTTCTTTTTCAGATTGTATTCTAGACTAGAAGTGATTTTTAGTTATAAAAAAAAACGGTAAACATAGACCTAAGAATTTTTGCAAAGTTTAAAAAACACATTTTAAACAAAAATTTTACTAGATTTTACGCAAAACCACGCTTGCGATTAATTTTTTTATGCATTAAATGTGTTTAAAAAAATACCAATGAATGAAATATGTTTCTCTAGTTATGTAGTGTATTTATTTTTGTATTTTTTTTTATAAAAAACCCTCCTAATTTGCACCCTGTTTTATTTTTTTTTTTCTTAATTGTTTGAAAGTTTATTTTAAGATTTTTTTATTTTGGTTGTAGGATGATTACATCAATCGAGCAAATTTTGATGACGACTTGGAACAAGTAGTTGAAGAAGAAGACGAAGAAGAAGATATTCAATCCGATTTTGATGACGAAGAAACGGAAGAGGACAAAAACGAAATGGATGAAAATTTCGAAAAAATAACCGTTGGCATTTGTGCCATGGCAAAAAAAGTCAATTCAAAACCAATGGAAGCCATACTAACTCGACTTGCAAATTACAATTATTTTGAAATAATTATTTTTCCACAAGAAGTTATACTCAATAGTCCAATTACAGAATGGCCTAAATGTGATTGTTTAATTTCATTTTATTCAAAAGACTTTCCGTTAAAAAAAGCTCAAGAGTATACCGACATGTATAATCCATTTTTAATTAACGATCTTGAAAAACAATGGGATATTATGGATAGGATTAAAGTTTATCAAATATTAAAAGAAGCTGGTATTGAACAACCACGTTATGCTATTAAAACTGAAAAATCAATTGATCAATTTGTTGAACAAGAAGATCAAATTGAAGTAGATGGACAAGTTTTTGTTAAACCATTTGTAGAGAAACCGATAAATGCAGATGATCATAATATTTATATTTATTTTCCGAGTAGTGCCGGTGGGGGAAGTCAACGTTTATTTAGAAAGGTATATTTTTTTTTCTTATTATTTTTGAAATTAAGGATTTTGACCTGGTCTAGGTTAGTAAAATTCTGCCCTCTAAGGAAATGAGCCATAGAGCGGAAAAGATGATAACCAGAAGGGGAACAATTTTTCGGTTTATCAAAGAAGGGTATTTTGCTTGAAGTGAAGCATACATTCGTTCTAATTGTTCACAGTAAAGGTCAGCATTTATCGTTCGGCAATTGGGAACCGGTTCAAAGTGTATTACCCCTTGTTAATTCCATCAAACGTTACACATTACCTTCTTTTCGAATCGTCCTCTTTTAACGACTGGTAGGGCTGGTTGAGATGGGTCCAACTACTGGTTTCTCTCATCAGGATTTCGAAAAAAGATCCATTTCTAATAGCAAGTAATTACCCTTCTGAAAAATCGTTCATCAAGAGGATTTTTGATTAGTTATCTACAATTTTGATACGAAGTTGAATATCAAAAAGTGTCAAATCGTGTGGAACAACTCAGCAGCGTCTATCAACTTGAGGCGACAAAATATGGTCGACTGTGGAGTGCTAAGGTAACTTGATAATTATCATGGACTAACCCATGGGTTGCTCTCTACCACCGTACGCAGGGCGTCATGATCGAAACTCGCTAGTCTTCCAGACCCCCTTTTCCATCGAAGACTAGTATCACCTCTGCTAAACTTATTGAACGAAGCTTTTGTCGTTTTGGCATTCTCACCTTCTACTTGACATGTTTCGTGGGTTTCTGCTGTTGTTGTGAGGCCTTTTTTCCAATAATAACGTAAAAGCACAAAAATTTCATCTAACTTACCATCTAAAAAACTTGAAATTTTATGAATCACACCAATACCAATAAAATTTGAAAGTCTTGATTAATAAAAAATCACTATTTTGGCTTTTCGAGATCTAGGTAGTCGAAGACTTAAGGGTCGATGATTTGTTTATCAATTTTCATGGTCAAAGAATCCAATACTTGAGATGATAAAATAAGTTGAACATCAAACCGTCTTTTTAGGGTGCTTTACTTCGAAACCTTATTAAACTTAACTAAAGGTTGGATTTCTACATAGAATGAAAGTTTTTTGCTAGTAAATAAGTTTCAATCTGGACCAACAATAACCCCTCAAAAATCTAGAATTAAATTTTGTTTTAAGATAGGATTTCGGAGCAGTATTTATTCGCAAGAGAACCGCTTACGACGAAACGGTTCTTATATATACGAAGAATTCATGCCAACCGATGGTACAGATGTAAAAGTTTACACTGTTGGTCCGGAGTATGCTCACGCTGAAGCTCGTAAATCACCAGCATTGGATGGTGTAGTTGAGAGAGACGAGAACGGTAAAGAGGTTCGTTATCCAGTCATGCTTCGAGCTGAAGAAAAAATAATCGCAAAAAAAATTGTTTTAGCTTTCAAACAGTCAGTTTGCGGTTTCGATTTGCTACGAGCAAATGGTAAATCTTACGTTTGTGATGTAAACGGCTTCAGTTTTGTCAAAAATTCAACTAAATATTATGATGATTGTTCGTCTATTTTAGCTCATATGATCTTAAAAGAAATCGCTCCACAACGTCATATAACTTACAATCCGATCTCATACCAAGCCGATGAAAGACCCATTGTTCCGACTACTTATGGAACAATGATGGAGTTACGTTGTGTAATAGCTGTCATGAGACATGGTGATCGTACACCGAAACAAAAAATGAAAATGGAAGTTAGAAATAAAATGTTTTTTGACCTTTTTCAAAAGTACGGTGGAACTAAAGAGAATAATCTTAAACTTAAACGACCGAGTCAACTTCAAGAAGTTTTAGACATAGCTCGCAAGTTGTTACAAGATTATAAAGATTTGAAAGAAGAAATTTTGCCAACTAAAGAAAGTAAAACAAAATTAGTTCAATTAAAATGTGTTCTTGAAATGTACGGGCACTTCTCTGGTATCAATCGGAAGGTTCAGATTAAATATCAACCTCAAGGTAAACCGAAAAGTTCGAGTACAGAAGAGGTTAATTTAATCGAAAATGACCCGTCACTTTTGTTGATTTTAAAATGGGGTGGTGAGTTAACATCTGATGGTAAGAGTCAAGCTGAAGATCTGGGAACTGCTTTTAGAAAGTTGTATCCAGGTGGTGAGGGTAATAATGGATTTTTAAGACTTCATTCGACTTATAGGCATGATTTGAAAATTTACGCTTCCGATGAGGGTCGGGTCCAAATGACAGCCGCCGCATTTGCCAAAGGTTTGTTAGCACTAGACGGTGAACTTGCGCCAATTCTAGTCCAAATGGTTAAAAGTGCAAACACAAATGGACTATTAGACAATGATAGTATGTCTGCTAAATGGCAAAATGAAGTCAAAACAAAGTTAAGAGAATACTTAAAAGAAGACAAAGACTTAACCCTCGAAGATATTGAAAAAATTGATCCGACAAACAACTTTTCAATTCGTACCTCTCTTGATTTTATCCAAAATCCCGTCGAAATGTGCCGTAAAGTATACGGTTACATTCGAGAATTAGTCAAACTAATTCGTATCAAAATAACAGATGGGAAGTATTACGATTTAAAATTGTATCATGACGAGTCATGGGAGTTGATGTTGCGACGTTGGTCAAAATTAGAAAAAGATTTTTTTAATTCGAAAAAAAGCGAGTTTGAAATTTCAAAAATTCCGGATATTTTTGACTCAATTAAATACGACCTCATGCACAATAGGAATATATTAAACTTCGACAATGCTTACAATTTATACAATTGTACTAAAGCTCTAGCAGATGTAGTCATACCCCAAGAGTACGGGTTAACAAAAGAAGAAAAACTAAAAATAGCCCAAGGAATTGTAACTCCGTTGTTAAGAAAAATAAGAGCTGATTTAAAAAGTAACTTGACCGGTATATGGAATTGTGAAGATCAAATTATCAATCAGCTTGATCCAAGTTATTCCAAAGGAATACACACTCCTGGTAGACATGTTCGAACTCGATTATACTTCACAAGTGAAAGTCATATATATTCTTTGTTAACAGTCCTTAAATTTGGAGGATTGTTCGAAGACGCCCAAGACGAGCAATGGAAAAACGCTTTGAATTATATCAATACAGTTCCTGAGTTGAATTACTTGACTCAAATTGTGATTATGTTGTACGAGGATCCGAGTGTGGATGCCGATTCGGATAAACGATTTCATGTCGAGTTACACTTTAGTCCCGGTTCGTACGCTGATTTTGACGCTCCTAAATATTTGAATAAATCTGCTTCGAATTCATTGAACGATGAATCAGTTGAAGAAAATTTTTATAATTCAAGTGGTAGTGAAGGTATATCACCTCATGTGGGCATAAGTCCAAAACGTCGCATGTCACATGACAAAAAAGTCGACACTAAAAAATCTCCATTAACAAATCTAGTCAAAAAATATCCACTTAAACTATTTGCCAAAGAGCTTCAAACATTACCAGAGCCAACTGTAATGAGTACATCGTATGAAGTTCAAGCAGGAGATCAAATTAATCCAGAGCCTAAGCCAAGAAGTTTCGAAGACGAACATCATCAAACTAAAATACAAGCATTCAAAGGTAAATTTAAACTCAAAGAGAGCTATAATCATTACAATACGTTTCATGGTTCGACTAACAATTATCTTTCGATAAATCATGTGTTTAAGAATAAATTTTTGAATAATGGAACAAACAGTTCGCCTGATTTGAATCAGAATCATGGTCGGGTAAAACGATCATTTCCAAGTAAGATTTTTAAATTTGCACTCATGATGAAGACTTAAAAATTGTTTCATTTTTAGCTATTTATCAAGATTTGATTAAAGTGAGATACATGAGACCGTTGGAAACATTACACAATAATTTATGTTTTAAAAATTTAAATAATTTTCTAACTCGTATGATAAATGATAGTTCTTCATCGAATGGACTAAGCTCTCTAAATAAGTTTAATAATTCATCGAATTCATCGTTTTACAATTCAACAAGTGTAGTTAAATTAAATGAAAATTTTGAAAGTTTAGACATGAAAGAGATTGAGGATTCAACGTTAATTGATACAACGAAAAAATGCTTTTTTGAATAAAAGTCTGTTTGTTTAGTCAATTTGTTCCATTCTTTTTTTTTTTATTAACGAGATTTTTTTGTACTTAACTCTTTTTTTCTTTTGATTTTTTATTTATTAAAAATATTTAAAATAAATCAAGTTTCAATATTTTTGTTTCTAAAATATGGTAAAGACACGGTCCTTGGAATTTGAACAAACGTACAAAGGACTTAAATACATTAAGACCAGATGTCTAAATCCTTTACTTAATGCTTGATTCCATGAGAAAGAAACCCGTTGTCTTGCTACACCACTGAAAGACACTACCGTAAATTGCAAGTAAATTTTGATTTGAAAAGAAAATAGATATTTTGAAACTTTACAAAAATTTGTTAAAATTAAGCTTAATCCCAGCAAGTCTTTCTTGATCAGATCTTGTTCAAGATCATGATAAGATTCCTGTCATTTTCCGACTCAGAACTTGTAAAAGATCTTATAATTTTGGCATACGGACTTGAACAATTTCAGTATCTGATCTTAAATGAAACCGACAAGATCAACCTGAAACTCTAAAGAAGAAGGATAAGATCCTTATTGAAAATTAAGGATCATATTTATATCTTAGTTTTTTAATATTCTTTTAAGAAGTCTTCCTAGATAAACTTAAAATGGAAAAAGTAAGTTTTTTGTTGAATGTCTATGATTTAGTCGTTATTTATGTTTAAAAAGTAAACCCTTGGATTTTCTTTGAAATAGAAATCTACGAAGGAAGATTTAAAAACTTAGCCGACACTTGATCTTTGATTTTCGATTTTAAAAATCCTAGTAACTAAAAGATCTTAAATAAGAAGTCGGTCCTGGGAGGTCATTTTCTTTTAATTTTTTATCGTTTTCCCTGATTTGACTGTGCAATTCAAACGACACAAGCTTCTAAAAATGAGAGATATTTTTTTAACTAGTTATTGGTTAAGGAAAGCAAAATATTTAAGATAAAGCAAGATTTTTTTTAATTTTTCTATTGGGTCAAAAATGACTCACCTTAATCTTTAATGATCGGTCGGGTCTTTTTTGACCGACCTTTGGACGGATTTTGGACGAATACATCATTATAATGCACTTCCACCGAATTAATGGTCGACCCGTACTAAAGCGTTCTCGTACCTTAATAAAAATTCTCTAAATTAATAATGCATGACGGGGAAGGGTACATTTATGTTTTGAGTACATACGGGAATACTTTGGGTTTTAGGATTCTTTCGACGATACATACATGTATTCGAAAACGCTTTGGTACGGTTCATGTACGCCATTAATTCGGTGGAAATACTGGCAAGTTAAAATTTTTTCTCAATTTTCTTTTTTCTATTTTTTGACTCTGTTAGAATCGTTATAAAAAGTGTGCTTAACTTTTATTATCAGGGTAGTTAATACCGGCGTCAACGGCCAATCCAAATAGCGGCCTTTTTTACCAAACATGCTCGAGCAACTTCTGGACGTCCCTGCTTCTCTCAATAATTCGACAAAGTTTATCGGTTTTAATCAATGTTGAGCTTTTTGGTTTAGATTAAACGTTCCTATAACATCCTTTTTGAAATATTGGAACTAAAAAAATCAATCGATTGATGATTTTAATGTTGAAGTCTTGTACTAACCTGGTCGTTCACATGTTCCAAAAATGAACGTTCAATTCCGTTCATGAAAGTTCGCGTTCATCCGAATTCGCCCGAATGTTCAAAAGTTTTCAGAACCTTTCATATCCTTTCATAAACTTTTATTGCTTTTCGGGACCTTTCAAAAATGTTCGGGACCTTTTCATAACTTTTCGGGACATTTTCATAAATTTTCCCGAAAGTCCACGAAAATTTTTGAAAATCTCCGAAAAATTATGAAAAGGTCCTGAAAAGTTATGAAAGTTTATGAAAGGATATGAAAGGATATGAAAGGTTCTGAAAACTTTTGAACATTCGGGCGAATTCGGTTGAACTTTCATGAATGTTCATGAAAGGAATTGAACGTTCATTTTTGGAACATGTGAACGACCAGGTTAGTATAAATAAACAGATAATTAACATTAGGTTACTTCGTAATCGGAGAGGACCTGAGACTTTTTTTCAACTAAAAATTGGTGGTTCCCACGAAAATCTATGTTTTAGCCTGAATGAGAAATTGCTTCATTCTGATGAAAATAGTATGCTAATTCGCCTAGTAGCTACGAAACATTGAGTTCTGACAAAGAAACAGTCTAAATCATGAGAATGTCTTAAGTTCAGGTATAGACAGTCTGATGAAACCAGCTTTAATAAGATCTCATCAATATAAAATCCACACATTTTTTACTTCCCTGGAAAACTCAAGGAGACTGAAATTCAGGATCACGTTCAAAGTATAAATTAATTTTTTTTTATTGTCTTTAGTCATTTTAAAATAAGGAAATAGACGAGCCAAAATTTAGTTTTGGTTGATTAAACCTATCATTTATATTTATGAAACGATTTGAAATACTATTTTATCAAGTCCATATTACAAAAATAAACATTTAAAACTTATTTTTTCTTTTGTATATTTGCAAGCGTTTTATTTGACCAAAACATTTAATTAATTGATTTAAGGCGTACTTATAAAAGTATTTTCTCTCTTTTTCTAACATTTTCTCTTTAATAACGGGGCGTCATCGTCATTTGAAATTAATTATCAAAACATTTTGTCTCTATCTCTCTCTCTCTCTTCATGTATGTGTTTTAATAAACAACATCATCTTTATAATCTTTAGAAAAGATATCCATCGTCAGACAAGTCTAATACAATAATCCTATCCAATTAACAAAGTCACTTTAAGTTCTTTTTCTATTTTACAAATTTAATTTTCATTTTTTTTTAAAAGATTAATTAAACAAGCAAACATTCCGAAAAACAAATCCTCAAACAGCTTAACTTTTTTTCTCTCTTTCTCTTCTTAATTAAAGGCCCATCTTCGCCAACATCATTCATTTCAAGAAGTTTCTCTCAATTTATTGAAAGCAAACAGTTAAAACTTCTTGTAAATAAAATTTTTCATATTTAAAACGATTTTTTTTTGAATAGTTTTAAAAGAAATCTCAATTTTTTTGTATTATTGTTCAATGGAATTGTAAATCAAGAAAATGACTAAATTCAAGACTTTTTTAACTTTTTGTATATTTTTAACTCGATGCGTACGTTGTTTGGAAACTGAACGTTACACTACATTTGTCGATGTTGGTTCGACTATTTTTGTTCAATCATTATGTCTTATTGCGGATAGTACTCAAATAAAAATGCAATGTTCCGGTTCGGATAGAATAAAAATAATACGAACAGTGTACGGTTACAACCCAGGGTATCAACACAAAACGAGTGCTAACATAGACACGTGTTCACTCGGAATTAAAGATTGTAATTTTGATAAAGACTATTCGGTTGATAACGAATGCACCGGTAAGAATACCTGCATTGTTACAATTAATAAAGCTCAGGTCATGAATGAGTCTACTCTGGTCGGACAAGCTTGTACTGGATACAATTACTTACAAATTAATTATCAATGTTTACCAAGTGAGTTTATCAAAAAAGTTTATGATTTTAGAAAGACTCTAATTTTGTTTAAGATCTTCCGACTAAGGATATATGTGGATTGAGTCGATCTGAGTTGTCCCATGCTTATGTTGTAACCCCTGGTTTTCCGAATAAACTTCCACCAGGTTCGAATTGTGAGTGTACACTTACGTCTAATTTTGAAAATGGTCAGATTTTGTTAAGACGTTTGGACATGAAGGTAAGATCAGACTTGGGGATTAAGAGGGTCTTATAATTTTATTTTTCTAGCTTCCGAATGACAGAGAGAATCAAAAATGTGGCGGGACTTATTTAGAAATAAATGAAAATGGAAAATCAACAGAGCGTAAATGTGGGTACGAGAGAGAGGCTGGTTCGATTTTTGGTTCCGGATCGAATAAGATTCATCTAAACTTTGCGACTGGTGAAAATGAAAACTCGTACGACTCTGGTTTTTGGTTGGAAGTTTTAGGTAAGTCTTTAAACACAGATGTGTTGGGGTTTTTTAATTTTTTTTTCCGTTTGAAGCGAGTCCACCGAAAGAAAATCACGTGATTGAAATTGTTTGTAACAGTGGTAGTCGAGCTGCTACAGCCGAAAGCTTTTTTGGTATCAAAAGCCTCGAAATCATACACAAACTAAAACAAATTCATGAAAAACTCCGTCGTATAAACAAGACCCTAACCTATCAGAACATAAGTCAAAAGTTGAGTGATAAAACCCAATTATTTTTGGCCAAAAATAACAAAAAGTTCTTAAACATGACCAACAACATAGGGATCTTGAAGAAATTAAGTCCTAAAGTCTCGAAATTAGAGCCTGTTAAAGAGAATACGACGGTTTCTCAAGAAGAACTCGAGACGGAAATAGAAAAATTTTTCAAGTCAAAAGACGATCTTTTAAAGCAGCTAGACGGCTTAGAAGATGACAAGGATACCAAAAAATCCCAAAAAAACCCTCTAGTTGACATATTGGCTCTTATTAAGAACAAAAAACCGAGTCTACTGGACCGTGGAATGAAATCAAAGTCTCCTATTAAGACAACAAAGTCAACTAAAACAACCGAGGGGCCTGAGAATGAAGAAGAAACCGAGGGTGAAGTTAAAGACGAACCGGACAACGAGTTAGTTAAAGAATTGGATTCGTTAAATCAAGAACTTGAAATGGGTGAGAAAATATTGAGTAAAGAAGAATTTCCGGTAGAAGAATTGAACAAAACGAGTATACCAGAGACTCTTGCTGACTTGGTCGTTGAGCAACCTGTTCAAACAAATCATTTGGCTAAAAATCGTCAAGTTCCGTCGAGTTTAAACGCGAATGCTCAACGTCAAGACATCTCTAGACCTCAATCAAGCTCTAAAGGTAATTAAATTTTTTTTTTGACTTATCTTATTTACAGGGTGTATGAGTGTGATTTTTTTTGTCTGAGAGTGTTTTTTTAGTTTTTTAAATTTTTGAAAAAAAAAAATTAGACGATTATTTTCCTCCTCAACGACCACATGTATTTATCAAACGTTTAAAACCATTGTATCGTACATCACGTGGTATCGAATCAACCGAAGATCCATCGCAAACAGTTGAACATAAAGCTGAATGGTTACAACCATTTCAGTTTAAATACGAGGACTCAACTGAATTTCGATTAATCACAACTAAAAAGACACCTAAAATGTCTAAAATTACACGTAAACTTGTAACTACTGCTACTACTGAGACCCAACGCTTGGCTATGAACAAAATTTTGTTTGATAACTCAGAAAATGAGACTCTTAGTTCAAACGAGACGATTTTAAGTCGCGAAACAATGAGAAATTGTGACAAAAATTTGACTAAATTGACTGTGTTTTACAGTAACTCGGACAAGCTCAATTGTTTCGAAACCCAATTTAACCAGTCTTTATTAAAATGCATAGACGATTTGCTCGAGACTAAATTGATGTTTAAAATAGGAGTCTTGTATTATGTTCAATTACAGCCACTGTTTATATCTAAAAATAAAATGAATTGTTTCGACTCAAAAAATGTTTCTGTAGACTGGTCAATTGTAACTGGTCTAACAAAACCGGGGGAGTTTGAGTACGATGAAGAGACTAATAGTACCATGGATTTAATGACTACTAGAAAGTATGAGTTGAGTACATCGGCTGAAAGTGAGGGTTTTTTGACCGATTTTGAGTTGTTAAAGAACTCGTTTAGTTGTACATTTATAACTAAAAAAATGACTAATCGTAAAAAATTGATATGGAAATTGTATTTGATACCTAAAAATCAAACGTGTCTACAAATGAATGATATTAAAAGTCTCAGTAAGATAAATGAGTTGAAAAATTTAGACTTAGGAATGATCGATATGATGACTAGTAGTAAAAAAACATTGACAACTTTGGTGTTTAATCAAAGTCAAGGACAGAGTCAAGAAATTTTTAATGATGATGTTAAACGATTTACACCATCGGCTAAAAGTAAAATAGAAAAATTTTGTTTTGGTTTTGATTAAATGATTTTTTTTTCAACAAAGGTGGAATTTCAACAAATCAAACATCAAAGCCATTCTTTCAATTACCAGCTTTTATGACTAACAAAATAATCCTCATGATTTTAATAGCATCGAGCTTTGGATTTATTCTACTAGCAAATGGTATTTTGTACATTATTCTCAAGACTAGGTAATTTGAAGAATTTGTTTTCTTTGTTTTTTAATAGACCTTGATGCACGTTTAGTTTAATAAGATCCTAAGGCTTAAGTCCCAAAAACCTACTTCAATTAAAGTAGTTTAGCAAACCATGGACATCAGAGATAAAATAAAATGAACGATTTTTCTTGTTGTTTTTAATGAAACTTAAAGTCAAAGATTCGGTCTTTTGAGAGTTGAGGGATCAATCCTTTTGAGGCCTAGTCTTGAGGGCCCACAATAATTCAAAATCCTGAGATTAAAATAGTGTTGGAAGTCGTTTAATGAACCAACCTGAATAAAACATGAACAATAAATTTTCATACCAGGTGCATATATGAAAATTGTAAATCTTATAACCTACTTCAAAATGGTGACCTGGGTGTCCCAAAGGAATAAATATGATTTAGTTGAATTTAAAAACGATTTTCAGTTGCAGCTAAATCCATTTATCTCCTTAAGTGTTGACCCTATTAAGACACCTAGGATACCAGCTTGAAGAAGACTAAAAAATCTACAATTTTCATATATGCACCTGGTTAGAAAATTTGCTGTTCATGCTGTAGTTCAGTTGGTTTATTAATCAACTACCAAAACTTCATGAAAAGATTTTGGATTTTTTATTCATCAATTATCGATTCCAGAAGGGGTCCCCGTGACGGGGTGAAAGGTCTTTGACCATTATTTGAGCGTCGCGACGGTTTCAAGAGTCTCCGTCTTGTTTGAGTCAGGGTTTTCATCATAGCAAAATTGAGTTTCCCATCAAGACTATCGCTTTCTACGCTTCTTTAGAGGCTATTTAATGTCATCGTTACAAAGCTCTGTTAAGCAGCCTTTTGGCCTTGTATCTGCCGGAATCTTCTGATTTAAAAAAAACATCGGACACCCTCATTCTCGGCGCATGTTTGATTCAACCCTCCGATTAGCAACATTCGTTAAGATGGAAAATTTATAGCATCAAAATGGTCTTTAAAAAAAACCTAACCATTTTACAAAAAGACTTAAGCCTTATTTCTTAACAAAAAAAAGGAAAACTTCAACGTCTAATAATAACAATAACTTTTCAATGTCAATGAACAATCGTTTATTACAAAATTATTTGGATTTAAGTGTAAACTCAGAAAATTCTGGAAAAGAACAACCAAATGACAAACGTAAATCAAAACTCAAAAGTCCATCGAACAGTGATACTGCAACAATAATAGACACATGCTCAGACGTACGAACCACAGACGAGTATCAATACAGTGACAAAAATCAACCGTTAGAAATAAAACGATTAGAGGTCAAATCGAATTTTAATAACAGTGAAAATTTTAACTCTATTTCTGGGTTAATCAATGGCATGGACAGTAGGTTAAACATGAACCACTCGAATAATATAAGTGGTGATGCTCCTAGACAGACTGTAGATGATTTACTATCAAGTTCATCGATTGAGATCAATCGAATACCATCAGTAAAAAAACCGGTTTATTCAGTGTCGACTATAGCCACTCAAGCTGACATGGACAAGGGTACCATTTCGGCTGAGAGAAAGGATTTCAAGTACAGAAATCAAGACATGTCCGATGTTGAATCTCAAATCCTCAGCATAGAACTTGATTGTTACGCTTCAATGGGTGATTGGTGTTCGTTTAAAGCAAATCCGATTCAAAGTTTAAAATCGTCAGCCTCTGTCACTGTTAACGATTATGTCGCTTTTAAAAATTGTCTAAACTTTCAATTACAAGCTGCCAAAGCAATGGCTTCAAAAGACCAACCCGATGCCCCTATAATCCATGAATTTGACTCTAAAAATCATCCCATTAAAAATCGTATGATTGTTCGTATATCTTCAAAATCATCATCGATTCGATCGTTACAAAAAAATAATGACTCATTAGAAGATACTAAAGAATCAGCATTGATTTCTTTAAATCAAACTGAAGAAGATGCGTTCAAATTTACGCCTGCTTCTTCGTCATCATTTTTAGAACCAGCTAAACACTTGCCAAAACTTATTTACGAAGCTTATCAATCAGCTTTGAATGCTTCTTACTCGAGTTCAACAAATCCAGACGAGTTTTTAAAATCATTTCAAAATAACTTGTACATGAATTTAGACTCTATACCAAATTTTAAATCAATACACGGTAGTCTTATAAATTCGAAAGAGTTTATAGAAAATTTTTTAAAAATTAACTTGATCAAAAACACTGATACAATACCGTTTAAACAATCGTCAACACTTAACACTATTTTAGACGGTAATGAATCGTGTAGTTCGAGTCGATTGGAAGAAAGTTTTATGAGATGTTACGAAGCAAATTCGGATCAAAAGTTTCAAAAAGACCCGAATATGATTTATTCTCAAGTCGAATCGGATGGTGAAAGTTTTCGATCGTCGTACATGTCGACTAATTCAAATTTACCCGAAAAAAAAACCGTCTCGAGTTCATCAGTTGACAAAGAAGTATCCGCGTACAATTTACCCGAAAATTTTGGACTTACAAAAGCCGAAAAATTTCGCAAAATGTTAGATCAAGAAAAAGAATTGTTAGAAATGAATCGTAAAAAAAAAGACCCACAAAATGCACCTAGTTGTTCAAATCAACAAGTTTTACAAAATTTTCTAGACGAAGAATACTCAACAGACGAGTATAATTATATTAATAATCAAAAAATATTAAACGATGATGAGTATGCGTCGTCGTCAAATGAATCGAAAAATGTACGATTCGCAGACAATGTTAGTTATATTTAGTCCCAAGATATCATCTTAAAAAAAAAAATTTTTTTTTTCTATTTAATCATCATTTAACGAGAATGAAAAAATAACCATTTATTTTGTATAAATAAAACGAAAACAAAAAAAATTTTGTAAAAATGTTTTTTAAAATTTGAGGGCTGAGGTGACACACGGGGGTTTAATTTTTTTTTTTTGGTTTTGAAAAAAAAAATAAAAAAAGTTAAAAAAAAATGAAGAAAAAGACAAAACGAAAAAGCAAATACAAAAAAATTTTAATAGATAAAATTAAGCAATTTAGAATCAAAAAGGAAAAAAATGCCATCATTTCAAGATTTTTTATTTTTTTTTTTTTTGTGTTTTTTTGCTTAATTTTACGAGTTAAAATTGTTGGCATTGTTTTTTCGGCTCGATTTCTTCCTTTTTTTTATCTATTAGAATTTTGTGTGTGTGTTTCGTTTCTGTTTTTTTTTTTTAACTCTTTTATTTTTTTTTTTAAAAACAAAAAAAAAATTAAACTTTTTTCTTTTAAGCCGTGTTTGTTGGACTTGGCATCTCAGTCGCACTCGTTGCCCTAATCATTAATGCTGCCATGTGCTATTCATGTCATAATAAGTAAGCTCTCTATATAAATTTTATTTTATAAATATTCCCTTCTTTGAATGTTAGCAGTATGATTAATCTTCTTTCAAGACATTATTTAAAAAGACTGTTGACATTCATTATTATCCTAAACCTTTCGACTGACAAAAGAAAAGTCTCAATTTGAAGATACTAGAATCGTTGATTCAAGAGTCTCGTTGTTTTGAGACCGACTCAGGGTTTTGCGGAACAAAATTTAATTGTCCAAATCGAAGCTTTCAATTATTGGTTTATTCTCCTGTAAGTTTTAATCATTTTAACACTCAGCAAATTTTTATCACAAGTTGTTTAAAAGCTTATAAGTTACTCTTCAAAGTCTTTGACTAGATTCCATTTTTTAGTCGTGCCATTCAGTAGATTAGTTTCAAAAAATAATCTTTCTACTTAATCAGCATCTGATTAGCTTTCCGGATCTGAAGTTCCCATTGACAGAGGTGTTCTTAATTGACCCCAAAACATCCTAGAGCATGAATATGTAAGTTTGCCTAAGGAAGGTTCGCTTCCAGTGAAGTTTGTAACTCACAATCTATGCAACCACTGAAAAGAATCAAACAGAGAATGAAAGCTTAGATCCAGCTACTTAACTTTAAGAAGAGCCCGTTTAGCGAACTAGTCTTGCAAGCAGAGGGTCGGAGGTTCGAAAAATTTTCGACTGTTTCTGTTTTATGGGGCGAGGATGTTTAACAAAAATGGTGCGAATTTTGTCGGAAAGCAACTGTAAGTCGGGTAGATTTAATCAACCACGTGCTGATAAGCAGGTCATGAAATGATAATCGAAAAGGAGATCGGCGCCTCGTTTGCATACTTCAATGCATTTCGAACTTTAGGAAAATTGCATCTTTCTGAAAGTCTTATCATTTCCCATAAATTTTACAACACTTCAAGCCGTTGACCCTGAGGTTTTCAATCTGATCTAGTCTCAAAATTTATGATGTAAATGTCTTGAAATTTTGGTTACCCTCATACTGCTAATCTTTTGTCCACATAATGAATGATTTACTTGATTAGACTGCTTAGTTTAGGTTTAGGGTATTTCTATTTTCTTTTAAAATCTCTTCAAACAGGCTTTATGAATAAAAAAACTCTTAATAATAGTAGATCGGCCGATATACAACAATTTAGAAATAGTGTACTGGGTAAACGTAAATTTAACATAAACGTTGGTAACATTGGTTCTTTACGTTTTTCGGAATTAAAAGAAACTCTAGCTGACCTACCAGCAAAATTAAAAGACTTCGTTTATAGTAAAACAATTGGTCGTAATAACAAAAATAAAACTAATAAAAATGAAGACGCTTATTATGATGGTACATGTAGTTATGGACCGAATTATAATGGTTTTGGAACTATAAGTCGAGCGTCGACTTTTTCAAGAAGTCATGGCGGTGTTTATAATAGTGGCGTTGAGTCGGAGTACAATGCGTCTATACTAAGCGATTCATGTTCAGTGTCCACTCCGCCACCACCACCACCGCCTCCGCCGCCAGAGTGTCCACCACCAGTACCAGAGAAAACCTATCAAAAAGCAAAACTAGGATCCTTTCGTCCCAAAATCGATGACGACGACGATGATGATGATTACATGAGTGAACTTGACGAGTACGAACGTCAACGAAGTCATCAAAAATACTAAGAGCCTTTTTAATCAAATTTTTAGAGATTTAAACAAAAAAAATGCATTTTTAGATTTAAATAATTTAATAAAGTAGAGTTTTTAATGAAGGCTTATCTTATCTTTTTATTATCACTTTTGGCTTAACTTTTTGCAAAATCCAAAAAAACAAAAAAAAATGATTTTTTAATGAAACCTATTTATAAGATCGATATCAAAAATGACCCTAATGACAGCCGAAGAAGTATTCAATTCATGGGGTGATACAAGTCTAAGAGGACAACAACACCATTTAGAAGAAATTTCGGACGTATCAATACGATCGAATGAAAAATTGAAATCAAGTCAATTTAATACAATTGTTAAAGGAAAATTTACGATTATAAATGGTAATACTTTAGTTAGATCAGCGTATGATTGGAATAAAAGTTAAGTCAGTAAGTGTGTGTGTAGTGTTAGTTGTCTATTAATTTATTTATTTTAAAAAAAAAAGGTTATTTTTTTATTATTGTTATGCATTTTTTAAAATTTCAAATTTTTTTCTTGTTGAGAATTGTAGTTTTTTAATTGTCTTTAAATTTTGGTGAATAAATTTTTAAAAAATTAGTTTAACCTTTGTCAATAGTCCATTTCTTAGGGTCTCTACGAAATACACGCCCCCCCTCTTTTTTTGAAAAACACACATCCGGGTGTAAAATCTTTATTTCTAGTTTGAACCAAAAGACTAACACATATTTAAGTTCCTCTCGTCTCAAGCTTTCATTTGAGCCCTAAATTGACCAGGTTTTCTACATCGAAAAAATTTTATTCCAAAAAAAACATTTTTCACTTGTCCACACCCCCTCTACATCCCCCATATTTGCCTTACACATCTAAAATTTTTTGGTCTTACCTAATAGAACTCGACGAGAGCTTTCTAGTACACTCATTCGTTTCATGGCCTACTACTTAATTTTTGCATAAAAATGGCGTTAAAAAATAATCCAGAAAATACACACACCTTTCGAAAGGGGGCAGAAGATAAATAAACAAAAAAGCTAAACACTCAATCTTGGGTAATTTTATTCGCTGATTTCAAAAATTTGAAAAAAATTTTGCAAGATAAAAATTTAAACTCTTATCCCTCCGTTTTTTACCGCCATACAAGTAGACGCTTTATCTAAACATTTAAGGACTCATGATTGGTAAGAGCTAATTTTGATTATAGATATCGTCTAGAAGCTAAAAACCTACCATAATATAGTTAATCGTTTATTTAATTTATATAAAATTGCACAATTATTGATACACACTCAGAGTGTTGTATCTGTGAATTACTTTATATTAGGTTATTAAAAAGAAACTATGTTTTTTTTCAAAAAGATATTATTACTTTAAAAATAAAATTTAAAAATCGGCTCCGATCAAATAGTTCGAAATTTAATTCAGTACACGCCAGTATATTTGGTTTAACTCCGGACGAATTCGATGCGGCTGAATATCGCGGCAAAGGAGACCATACCTCAAAAACGGTCCTGTATTCATCCAAAAAAAGTCATAGAAAGCTAAAATTTTGAAAATATACGTTTTTAGCACCTCTGAAAATGAGAAAATAGTTGGATTCAGAAAAAAAATTTTTTCATCACTAACCCTTAAATATGACCCCCTACTTCTGCACCCTCGTGTACCTAGGCTTAATTTTTCACATATGTTGATTATGAGTTTAAATGAAAGTCCGTATCTTAAAACATAAGTATTCATCGATTTTGGTCCAAAAATATATATATTTCGATGAATTTGGGTTTATGGTGCTTTCCACTTTACAATTTTTTTTAAGGTCTGTAAAAAAGTGTCCTTGATGCTGGTACTCGTATTGAAAAAAAAAAATCTTAATTTTGTGAAAACGATTCAAAGAAGTCAAATCACATCTAGTCGCAGTAGATCATATAAACCTGGCACTTTTCAGCAAATAAATCCATGTTAATCGATTGGAAAAGTATTGAATTAAAAAAAAAATGTTGATTTAGTCTCGTAACTAACTCAAGTCAAACAAAACTTGGCTCTAGTGCTTTGATTAAGGTTAATTTTTTAATCAAGCAGGGCACGCCAGTGCCCTGCTATAATATGTTTTAGAATTTCAAAGTGCGAAATTATATAAAAACTCATTTTAACATTGCAACAAATAAAATCATCTTATATTTAAAATTGTTAACTAGTAAAAAAAAACCTCCGGAAAACGTTTAAAAGAATTTTTTTTGAGAAAAAATTATATCTATTCATTAAACAATCGAATTTTTGACCAAATATTTTAAGTTTTTTTAAAAACTTCATATTAACATTGCAACAAATAAAATCATCTTATATTTAAAATTGTTAACTAGTAAAAAAAAACCTCCGGAAAACGTTTAAAAGAATTTTTTTTGAGAAAAAATTATATCTATTCATTAAACAATCGAATTTTTGACCAAATATTTTAAGTTTTTTTAAAAACTTCATATTAACATTGCAACAAATAAAATCATCTTATATTTAAAATTGTTAACTAGTAAAAAAAAACCTCCGGAAAACGTTTAAAAGAATTTTTTTTGAGAAAAAATTATATCTATTCATTAAACAATCGAATTTTTGACCAAATATTTTAAGTTTTTTTAAAAACTTCATATTAACATTGCAACAAATAAAATCATCTTATATTTAAAATTGTTAACTAGTAAAAAAAAACCTCCGGAAAACGTTTAAAAGAATTTTTTTTTGAGAAAAAATTATATCTATTCATTAAACAATCGAATTTTTGACCAAATATTTTAAGTTTTTTTAAAAACTTCATATTAACATTGCAACAAATAAAATCATCTTATATTTAAAATTGTTAACTAGTAAAAAAAAACCTCCGGAAAACGTTTAAAAGAATTTTTTTTGAGAAAAAATTATATCTATTCATTAAACAATCGAATTTTTGACCAAATATTTTAAGTTTTTTTAAAAACTTCATATTAACATTGCAACAAATAAAATCATCTTATATTTAAAATTGTTAACTAGTAAAAAAAAACCTCCGGAAAACGTTTAAAAGAATTTTTTTTGAGAAAAAATTATATCTATTCATTAAACAATCGAATTTTTGACCAAATATTTTAAGTTTTTTTAAAAACTTCATATTAACATTGCAACAAATAAAATCATCTTATATTTAAAATTGTTAACTAGTAAAAAAAAACCTCCGGAAAACGTTTAAAAGAATTTTTTTTGAGAAAAAATTATATCTATTCATTAAACAATCGAATTTTTGACCAAATATTTTAAGTTTTTTTAAAAACTTCATATTAACATTGCAACAAATAAAATCATCTTATATTTAAAATTGTTAACTAGTAAAAAAAAACCTCCGGAAAACGTTTAAAAGAATTTTTTTTGAGAAAAAATTATATCTATTCATTAAACAATCGAATTTTTGACCAAATATTTTAAGTTTTTTTAAAAACTTCATTTTAACATTGCAACAAATATAATGGTCTTTTGTTTTTTCACTTATTAAATTTTTGTTCATTTATAAATTTTCACATAATTGGTCAACAATTTAATCTGATATTGTCTCATTTACAATTGTTTACCTCTATTCACAAATCGCATAAGATCCAAATATGCAAGTTACATTATACCAATAAAAGTTTTTTTTAAGCATTTACGCATGGCTAATTTTGTATTGTTATTCGAAAATTTGAAAAAATTTGCGGAGAAGCAATGTATCAAAAAAATGACTTTTACATATATTGACTAACGATTAAAATTTTGTTAAAAAATGCTTAGTTTTTTTTATAATTCATAATAAAATGTATCACTCGGACATTTTTAGTTTTGTTGAACCATATATATTATAAAATAATTAATTTTATGTTTTAAGCGAATTTACTTAATTTAAAAATATTGCAACCATTCGAGCAGGAAAGTAGACACCCAAATTTTATAATAATCTTGAAAATGTGCATATTTTGATTTTGACCAAAAAATGAGTCATTTTAATTATACAGAATTTTAATTTTACTTTTTAAAAATTCATATTTTAGAATAAATGTTTACCAACGTAATAGATCAAAAGTTTAAAAATAAAGAAAAGTGTCTAAAATATTAGACAAACTATAATATGTTTTATAAGCATCAAAAAATTAAAAACTAGAACTAAAAACATATTGTCCGATTAACTTATTTTGAAAGCCTTTCTCCATTAAATTCATTTAAAAATGTTCAACTTGATACTAAAACTGACTCACCGTTGTTTTATTTTTTATGAGATTTTAATGAGAAATAATTACATTGTAGTAAGGAAAATACTACAATCTTATTAAATCTAATCGATTTAATAAGATTGTAGTATTTTTATTATGAAACAAAATGTTAACTATATTAATAGATTTCGAGGTTATATTTATGAAAGTATTCCTCATTCTTCAATTAGCTGAATGTCATGGTATCTTAAATTAAATTTAAATCCTTATTTAATTTTAATTCATCATCTAGAATAGCAATTTACAGAATTGGAAAATATTTTAATAAATATAAGGGCCAGAATACTCATTTGAAACCAAATATTACATGTGCTCCAAATATTATATTACAGTCGAGTCGCTTTAATCCGAACCAGGTTGATTCGAATTTTTAGGAATTTCGATTAAAATTTTTCTCCCATTCAGGTCTCGATGCATGTAAATTAAGGTGTTTAATCCGAACAATTTTATCCGAACTCAATTTTTACAGTCCCAAGAAGTTCGGATTAACGCGACTGCACTGTATTTTAAAACCAAATTTGATAATAATCAAATTATTTTTATTTCAAAATAAGTTAATCGGACAATATGTTTTTAGTTCTAGTTTTTAATTTTTTGATGCTTATAAAACATATTATAGTTTGTCTAATATTTTAGACACTTTTCTTTATTTAAAATTTGTTTAAAAAAACTACTTCTCTGCTTCAGTTTTGACCAAAGTCTATGCAAGACACTTGTCTAACTGATGCTTCTTCATTGAAATAGTCAGAGGGTGAATTAATGTAAAGTTGTACATACTTCTTTTATAAGTTATTAAACTTGTAATTGTGATTTTGTGGTGCGCTTTATTTTAAGTTATACAGAAAAAATTAAATTCAAAAAAGGTTATTTTTTATTTAATTTTATTAAATTGTAAAAATTTAAAATATTTCAAATTAAAAGATGAGTTTAAGAATGCAAATAAATTATTTAAAGATGTCAGTCCAATAAATTAACAAAATAGCTAGCATTAGAAAAATATATATGTAATTTCATGCAATGGGGTGCATTTAAGGATTTAATTTTTGGGACTAGTCCTAGTAAAAAAATTGTTTACAATCATTTGTTTGAAAAAAAAGAGGCCTAGAACACCCGGTATTCCCAGGCGGTCACCCATCCAAGTACTAACCGGGCTCGACGTTGCTTAACTTCGGTGATCGGACGAGAACCGGTGCATTCAACGTGATATGATCCTAGGCATTTAATTTAAGTTTATTACTTAAATTTAAATTGGGAAAAACTATCTAATAACTCAATAAGTCAACAATATTATAACACAGTACTATAATCATAAATTGAAAAAAGCTTCTCTCTAGTTGACCAACAAGTTTCATCGCTTGCCAGTTCGCCTATTTCAGTTTTTCAGTTTTTGTTTTTGTTCAATTCTTGAAAAATTATGTTTTCCATGATGAGTTAAGTGTTAAAATCTTGAGACTTAAGCTTTGATCGATACGTATAAACTCCCTCGACTTTATTCATGAATCTTCTGTAAGAACTTGTCATTTTTTGATAAGAAAATATTTTCTATGCTACTCGTTCGACTCTTACTAGAATACGACGTGTAATTTTGGCTACCTACCTTGAGAAAGGACATAAATGCGATAGAATCAGTTCAAAGGCGAACATAACTTGTTCCGAATTTGAATAAGTCTGGTTATGTGCAGAGACTTGACAAGCCTAACTTAACTACACTTGAGTCAAGAAGAGTTAGAGGGGATCTTATTCAAATGTTTATAATAGTTAAGGGGTTTGACAAGGTTAACTGGTATAACCCAATTATTTTCAAAAAGGACTTCTAATGAACTTCGTCATGGACCGAGATTCAATGACTTCGTTATTGAAAGACAATTGGTACGAAATAACCAACAAAGACACCTTTTTTTATCAATCGTATGTCTCGCCAATGGAATCGACTGCCTAGTAAAGTGGTCAATTCAAAAACAGTTAACGTTAAATTTATGTTACATTTTAAAAAATGCATCGATTTTCGTCATCTTGTACACAAAAAATAAAAAAAAATGAAAAAAGTAGCTCCATAGTTTTGTGCAGAATCGTCTCAAGTTTAAGCAGATGCATAAAAAAATATGAGTTAGGGGGCCCCTGAAAAACGCCCATTTTTTACCGTTTTCAGCTGAATACGTATTCCAGAATAAAAATTATCTGACCGATTCCGGTCCCAGCGTCAAAAATTTGGATAATTTATTGATTTTTAGGTGTTTTTTTTGAAAAAAATTGGGTTTTGGGTAACCCACGCCATACCCAAACCGAATAACTAAAAAAAAAAAAAAAAAAAAAAAAACAAACTTTATGGGTACATATGTCTGGTCATCAATAGTTTTTTCCAGTCTTAAATGTTTAAGTTGAACACCTCGTCATTTGGCTTTAAAAAGCGATAGGGAAGATTAAATGCGATTTGGCTGTAAAAAGCGTCATTTGACTTTTTACCCACTATGAAAAAATTGATTTTCTATGTTTTTTTTGGGTCTTTGATTAAAGCTATGATGTCGAAAATGACAAATTCAGATAGTGTGGAAGTTTTGCTCCGCGCGCACTTTATAAAAAGACTATTAATTTCATTTCTTATTTAATTTCTTAAAACTAAGGTCTTAGCTACAAAAATTAAAAATACAAAGACATTGCCTTAACAAAAAAAAGGGTCGAATATTTAGTTCTAAAACAAGTGAAGAGTAGTAAATAATTTTAAAAAATAAAATTTTTATTCAAGCAAGCAAGCAAAAAAAAATAAATCTCAAAGCTTGTTTTTTTTTTACAAAATTTAAAATGACTATTAAAATTCTCAATCGATTGAGGTTCGAATAGTTTTTGAAGTCGGTGAAACATGATAGGAAGAAACATATTTTACGGGCAAATTACGACTATGATTACTTGTATCATAAATAATAGTACTCGAATGTAATGCACTTTTTTTTGTTTCATTCGAAGTCTCAATTGGTATGGTTTCGGTCTTTTGAGTTCTTGTCTCACTAAAGTCACTTACCGAACTAGTCATTTTTGTGTATTTATTTTGACTTAACTTAGTCGTTGTGGTCATTTTTTGAACACTTTTGTTCTTTGCTTTTTCTCGTTTTATATACCCAAGCAAATCGTTTTTGTCCTCTTGTAATTTTTTAATAATCAAGTTAAGATTCTCTATTTCTTTGACCAAATCGTCATACTTCGATTGTATTGAATACTTTTGATTTTTTAACTCTTGTTCAAAACGACACTTGGCTGCGTTCATTTCGTTTATACAACTCATTTTAATTTCTTCTTTAAGAGTTTGTTCATTTTTAAGTTTTATTTTTAAATCATATACCTCGGATTGTAAGTCACGATTTGTTTTTGACTTTAATTTAATCTCATTCAAATGAGTGTCTCTTAACATCATAAATTCATTTCGTATACGATCTATTTCAATTTTGTTCATTTCTTTTAAACTTTCCAATTCTAATTTAAGTTTAGAATTTTCATCGCTTAAACGTGAAACATTTGTTTTAAATACTTCTGTTTCGAACAATTGAGAACTTTCAACGAGTACACTTGATTCAATACTCTTGATAAAATCACGGTCATTCTTGAACTCGTGGTCATTCAACTTGGATTTTAAGTGTAAATTTTCTTGTCGTATTCTCTCCAAGTCGTTTAACAACACATCAAATTTTGAATTGTCCTTGAACTTTTGAGACTCGGATTCCTACACAAAATTTCAAATTAGTAAAATTTTTCAGTTTGTCTAAAAAAACTAAAAGTTACTAAATTCACTGTAAATAAAATTGGATTTTTGGTATGTATAATTTGAGCATCGTGTCTAAAAGTCTGGTTCGAGTCGGACTCGTATTTGTCACGTTGTTTTATTTGAGTTTTTTTTAGCAACGCTTTTGACTCGTTTAAATCGGTCAATATTCTGTTAATTTCAAAAAATTGACCATCAATTCTTTCAAATGAGCTCGTAATTGCTCCCGATTTCTTTTTTGAATTAGAAAAAGGGTCTCAAATAATAGTTTATAAAGTCTCTTTTTGTATATTAAGAATTACCCTCAAGGAATGTGACATATTGTTATGTAAATCGTCTATTTGATTTTGTAAATAGCTTTTATTTGATTTAATTACCGAGTTTGTGTCGCGTAGGTCTTTTATTTTTGATTTGAGGTCGTCGATTTCCTAAAGAAGAGAAGAACAAAAAAAATTCTACAAGGTTGTTGATTCCTATTTTGAAATGGTTAAAGTACTTTGACCAAATTTTCTGAACTTTGTGCAGTTGAAAAATCCATATCTTTGAATTTTACGCTTTTTGTCGATGATGAATAAAACGGATTTCGTTCTTTAGTGTAATCACAACTTTCTGATCTTAAAATAAAAATTGAACTTTTAAAAACTATCCTTGACATTCACGACATTTTAACTGTAATCACTGCCACATTTACAGCCCTATGCAATTTTTAAGCATTTAAGAACTCAAGATTGAACACATTTTCTGAAGGCTAAAGAGCTCTGGTTAACGCTGGTACTCATATTTAAGGTGAAAAAGTTTACCTCAAGTCATAATGTCGTGAAAACGAGCAAAAAAGGGTGTTCGAAATTTATGTGCTTTCTAGGGTTTTCTATACGAGAATTCAGAATTTCAAGTCAAAAAGTGGTAAATTCCACTTAATTTTCGTTTTTCATTTTTATGACATTTTTGTGCCTTTTTTGGTCCACTAGTATACAAAAATGAAAAATCATGTATGCATTGCATCCCCTCCGTTGGGTATTGAGTTTCCCAAAGGAGGGGATGCAGTTTGACCGAAAAATTTCCTTATTTTTACCGTTTTCACCCATGTATTGTTTTAGGGATTTTTTTTCTCCATCGACAATGGTCCCAGCGTCAATGGTAGCTTTTTAGCTTTCAGAACATCAATTATAGCATTTTCCAATCATGTTTACTTAAATGTTTTAATAAAGCACATTGAAATTTGGCTGCAAAAAGCTAAGAGTTAGGGGTAAAATTTTTAATCCCATGAAAATAATTGATTTTCTGGGGTTTTCGAGGTCGTAGAACACGGTTACAATGTCAGAAATAACAAATTCAGATAGTTTGGACATTTTGAATTTAATGAACCTTACACATAAAGGGTTTTATACCAATTTGGTCCTTAACGGGCAATAAAAAAATCAGACTTTTGAGTGTTAAAAAATTTGAAAAAGGGTCATAAAGCAAACTATAACCTTAGGAATTGTACCTTGGCGAAAAAAATCGCAGCTCGTAGAGGCCTTACTCACTTTCATCAAGCAAAAAACGAAAAATTTTTATGATTTTTAACGAAATTTTTAAAAATTCATCTTTATGGCCTTTTAACGTGTTTATCGTTGCTTGAAAAGTAAAGGGTTTTATATAAAACAAGATTATTAATAGCAGTTTTGTTTTAAAAATTAGCATTCTATAAAAATAATCAAATTAAGTATTTTTATAAAATCTTTTTTTAAACTCTCCAAAAAAAGCTTTTTTATTGTAATATACACTGTCACTTACACTTGTTGAGAAAATAAACAACCAAATTAAGAAATACTGACTAATTATAAAAAGACAGCCTTAACCATTGAAAGCAAGGTATTGACAAAAAATACTAGTCTTATTATGTAAGTGATGGCCAATTGGTAAATTACAAGTAATTAACTTCGAAGAATCGCTACTTTATAAAAGAAAAGTTGCACCAATGACATGAGATGAAAGAAAGAGGAGATCTAGTCTCGGGATCTCTTGAACTTTCAACAAAGACGTTTGCATAGTCCTTACAATTAAACTGAGCATTAACTGTTTTTTTTATAAGAGGCAATTATTAATGTATTTGATCAGCAACTTTTATAGACGAGCTTCGATGGTGTCGATTTTTAAGTCATCAAGGAATTTGAAGAAATGATCTGACGGTATATAGTATGGCAAATGGAAAATTGACTTAAGAAAGACATTTTGGAGAACCTGAAGTTTATGAGCGTTTGTCTTGGAAATATGACTGAGTATAAAGAAACTGTAATCAATTATGGAACCAATTAGTACATTATAGAAATCCACGAGAGTTTTCTTAGTCAGATTCCTGGATTTTTGAGAAAGTATTTTGACTTTATTTACAATATTCTAATGGACCAGTTTGTAAATAAATACGTTCATTCAAATTTGTTAATGTTTTCTTGTTGTTTTTAGATTCAAGAAAAAAAATCTTGAAAAGTATTAATCAAACTTAAGACTGTAACTAACTAATCGACTTACGTAACATTTTTTTTTCGAATATAATTTTGAAATTCGAAACATGAAATTAACAGAAAATATTTGTTCAAAATGATTCTTTTAATTAAAATTTTAAGAAATTATGCAATTCTTTTATTAAACTAAATGTCTTAGGTTTCACGAACATTTGAAAAAAAAATCACCGCAAGAAATCAAACATCTAAAGTTTATTCATCGATTTTAAAAACTGGTAACAACTAGTTTTTTTTTTTTTTATTTTTAAAAAAAATCCACGAAATGAATTTCCCTCGTTTTTTTTTTGTTCGATACGGCTTCCGTTTTTGTTTTTATTTTAAGATTTCCTTGTTTAAAATAAACAATACAAGCTGATATTTTTTGTACAAGAATAAAATTTCTATTGAATTTGTTTTTTTCCCGATATTTTATCAAATTTACCTTAAATTAACTGGTTGTATGTCTTCGTCATGCATTGCTCTTCTATTTTGACGATTTAACTCTCCAAGGTTTGATTCTATGTCCTTTAAATCAAAAATTTAATTTTTAAATTCTAAAAACTTAACAAAAAATCGTCTTGGAATCTCAGACAAACACAAATTTAGACCCTGCATTTGATCCAAGTCTTGTAATTCAAGCTAAATCATAACCAGGGACGCTCAAAAGTTGCCTGAGCAACTTGCGAAACCATCGAAAACGACCAAGCAGTCCCATTTGAAAAATATTTTCATAATCTACTACTCTAATTATCATTTTCAGAAAGCATATTAAGCAATTTTCAAGAAGGCTTGAGAACTATTTCAGCACTTTCATGTTTTTGGGCGTCCTTGATCATAACTAGAGATCTTAAATATTTCCTTTAGTCGAATGACTTTCAATTAAAGATTCTTTCGAAAATGTAGGGCTCCTTTACGAAGCTTTCTTATAGGTTCAGTTATGTTTTAAGTAGGGTTCCGACCGCCTAATTACGTCAGATCGAACTATCAACTTTCAGACAGAAAGAAGATCTTTTTTTCATTAAAGAAAAAATGTTTTATTGTCGGTAAAGCATTGATCTATATTTTAATCCCAACAGTACTATTTTCTGTTAATTAAACATTTCGGTTTCCTTAAAGGCAAAATGTTCGAACCTTTTTGGACTAGCCTATGAACACGCCCTTGCGTTTGTCTAGAACAATTAGACTCAATAAATTCTGATATTCCAGAGACAAGCGTAGAATTAAAAGGTCTTGAGGGAACAAATTAGACCTAGAGGTTACCAAAGAATTCATAAAGAAAAACAATTACTTCCAAACTTTGATACAATTTTCTAAACTGATTAAACTTTTTTTCAACCACTGACTCATTATGAACTTTACCATAGCCTCGGTTAACACTCGTAATCGAATAATTATAATTCATATTCGAATCAAAATCGGTTAAATTTGCTCGCGAAGTTTCCATTATAAAATTTGACATCTCACCAAATTAGGCGCAAAAACCAATAAATATCACAAATATCCCTGAGGTTACTTTTTAGAAATAAAATTTGTTTAATAAAAATCCTAAAAAAAAAAATTTTCTAGCTTAAAAAATTTGTAACTTTAAATAACGAGACTTAGGTAGTTTAATTCATTGTGATTAAATAACAATAAGAATTTTTATTTTTTATGAGTTTTTGTATGCGCGAAAAAATTAAATATTATTCAATTCTGACAATAGAAACTAACACTCGAAAAAAAAAAAAAAATTTTTTTTTTTAAAAAAGTTAAAGAATTAAAAAATCTTATTTTCAAAAAATAACAAAAACCTTATAAACTCTTGAATAAAATTCAAAAATAAAAAACGATTGATTGTGATTCCAAGACATTTTTACCAGAGTGTGTGTGTGTTTGTTAAAATTACAAACAACAACAAAAAAATTAATAAAAAAAACAGGAAAAAATACCAATAAAATAATCTTGATGATGTTTGTTGGAATTATTCAAGTTTATAAAAAACAACGTTATGCAATTATGTTAGTTTGTGGTTGATTGTTTGGCTTAAAATTTAAAAAAGATTAAGAAGGCTAATAAGAGAAAGAGAGAGAGTTACAAAAAAATAAAACGTTTAGTTTTTTTTTTAATTAAAATTTTATGAATAAAGGCCTTATCGCAGTGGTTTTTAATTAATTAAAGATAATACACGAGGGTGTTTTGATGTCGTTGTTGAAATTTTAGAACTTTTGAAATATTTAATTAATAAAAAAAATGATTATATTTCGGACAGTGATTCATAAATGTGTAGCTTTCCTTTATTTTATTTTCACTTCATGGAAAAATCGGTATCAGCCAGTATGCGGTATTAATTTACGGGGTTAGTATTGAAATTATCAACATTTAAAACGTGAAATAAGCAGTTAGTACCTTTTACTGGTTCAGAGTACTCTTAAATGAGATATGAATAAAAACAACTTCTTAAGTTCAAATTAAAGCCCAATTTTCCTAAATAGAAAGAATGAATTTATTACTTTCTTTTAATGTAGTAGTAGTAGTGTTGAGACTGCAGTATAGATATCTATACTAACGCCTTTCGGCATTTAGCTCTATAAGAGCTGTGGCAGTCTTTCTTTTCTTTCTTCGTTCCATACCAAACACTTCTCTGTCGAAAGTTATATCTTGATGTTGCTTGTTTGCAAATTTCTCTCTCTAGTTTCATGTAATGTTTTCTTCTTAGGTTGAGCTTCAAACTTGTGGCCAAGTTCACTCCTTTCACTAGGTTAATCTTCTCATGTCGGTTGACTATTTTGAACATTTGGATTAGGTCCCCTCTTGTTCTACGGTCTTCTAAACCCATTAAGTTTAAGGCCAGAAGCCTTTCTTGATACGGTTTCTCCTTCAAGCATTTGACTAGTTTCGTCGCTCTTCTTTGGACTCTTTCAATAATATTTATGTTAGCTTTCGTTGAAGGGTTCCAAATACTTACAGCATATTCAAGATGTGGCCTCACAATGTGTATAAAAGTCTAAATGTTTCTTTATCCAAACTAACGAATGAATTCCTAATTTGACCCAATATTCATTAATTGCAATTATTTCTTCGTCAATTAATATTCTTTTTTTTAGAGTTTTCTTGTTTGTGAAACTTTTGATCCAACCTTTCCTAAATAAAAAGTATCAAGATTTTTTTTCACTGTCAATTGTTTATTCAAAACAAGGTTTGGATGGGTCATTGACCACTGACACGACCTAAAGATCAACCGAGAAACTCAGAATTGAGATAAAAGCGATTATTTTTAAAACAAGATGCAGGTTAGAAAAATTATAACTGTAATATCTCTTAAAAATTTTCTGAAAATAAGAATGCATCGCTTTGATGCGTCTAAAATCTTCTATTGAAAGATAGTTGAGAAAATTTTAGATCCAAAGGATTCGAATAACTCTTAAGAAGAGCTTATTATTGATTTTAATTGTTTTTTTTTTCTTAAATGGAATTCTTCTTCTCATTTTAACTTACCTTAAATTCAGAAATTGCAAAAAAATCTCCCTTTGTTCCAGAATGATTGCTGAAGATTGTTTTAAAAGCACCACAAAATATCTCTAAAAATTTAAATAATTTTCACAGAAATCATGAACGTTCATCTTACTATTTGATATTAAGAATTTGAGAAAAAAAATATCAAAATTTTCCATTGAACATTATCAGTTATGCTCTTTTTGTTTCGAGCATTAATACGTGAAAACTGTTTCAGAGATAAATATATTTTGTGACATTACAATTTACTATCAAAAAATGGCTAAAAAACCGAATTTAAACCATGAGACAAAATACATTTTTGTACATCCTAGTTTGTACTGGAAAAAAATGAGGGATTACGGTAAGTAAATAAAATTTTAAGTATTTATCAGTATTACTGAAAAACTGATTTTGCGTTGTAGTTAGTATCAGTAACTACATGAGCAATAGGCGCAATTTTTTAAAAAAGAGTCAAAAATAAGGGAAATTTTATTGTATAATTTTATGTTAAATATATTTAAAAAATCTCCTATTTTTAGAACCTATAAAAAAAAACTTGCCAATACTTAACTGAAATATACTGGTACTGATCAGTTAAAAAAGCTGTGCTAAGGGTGATTTTACTCGAAATTAAAGTTGTTGCACTTGATCAAAGTTTGCCGCATCAAATAAAAGTCTGCAAATTCAATCAAGATTGCACATCATTTAAATTTTTTTTTCGCGAAATGCACAATTTATTTTCACACATTTGAATCGTTACTTATTTGGGATAGTGCACCGTGCCATTAGAAAGAATTGCTCTCAGAAACAGCTGGGTTAAAAAAACATAAAATATTACAGGTCCCAGAATGACAAATTTGGTTAAGCCAGCTGATATTGCATGGCTCAAGCCTATCAAATCTAGGTTCAGTCGATTATGGACTGACTGGTTATTTAAAATGATCTTGCACTTACAAGAAAAGAAAATATAAAACCTCCAGAGTATGTCAAAATAATTGAATGGGTATCGCAAATATGAGATCAATTTGTTGAAATTAAGAAAAAAACCTAAAAAGATTTTTTTAAACAATCGCTCTTAGGGAAACTCAAGTTTGTTGATTGAAATCGTACCCCAATTAAAAAAAGTTAATCGGTTTTATTTAGTTTCGCTGGTCGTTAAACTTAAGTCCAATTAAGTCAATTTCTGTTGAGGTCGAACCTTCCATCTGGAAAACTACAGACAAATGATTAAAAAGAGACTTGTATTGAAAACATAATTAATTTGAAATGTAAATTTCAATTATAAAATATATAAGGCGCCTTTCTAACTTTAAAAACTTATTTTTTTCAAAAAAAAAAAATTTTTTTTAATAAAACAAAAATGCAAAATAGACACGAATCGAATTTATTTCGACGAAAGATTAAAAATCTTGAAAAAGAAAGAGAAATAAAAAAACTTATAAACGAACAAAAATGGATACAAAGTTTATCACTTGAAAATCTAAATCCAAGCGATCATCGAACCCAACACAAACAAAATCTTTCTTATCATTACAAAAAAATATTCAATTTTTTAAATGAAGATATACTTGAAGATTCATTAGACCAACACGAGTGTTCAAAAGTATTCGATTCGAAACTTTTTAACGCTAATTCATTCGAAACAAACAAACAAAATAACATTCAACATGTACTAGGCTATCAAGTCTCCAATAAAGATATCATACTTTCCAAATTTATCTACGGTCTACCGTTTCAAACTTTTATAACCCTTGTAATTTTTCTTAACTCGATCATGTTAGGTGTTCAAACTGATTCAACTCTTAAAAAAGACTATCAATCTTTACTCGAATTTTTGGATAGTTTTTCAAACGCTGTGTTCCTAATCGAATTTGTACTCAAAGTATCGTACGGTTTTAAAATCTATTTCTACAACTTATGGAACATCTTTGACTTTTTTTTGCTTCTAATCGGTCTTATCTCGCTATTAACCGACATCGAATACTCAAAGTCTTTCAGTGCCAGTCGTCTATTTCGCATCTTCCGAGTCCTTAGAGCCCTCAGAAGCTTACGGTCTTTACACATCTTGAACAAATTACAAATAATTGTGAACACATTTTTCAAGTCTATTTACGATGTAATCAACATTGTGGCTCTTATGATCCTTAGCATGATCATGTTTAGTCTATTCGGATGCAACTTTTTTTCGGGTAAAGTAAAAGGTTATTTTAGTAACTTAGACACGGGTATGTTGACCATTTTTTATTGTTCAACTCGAGAGGGTCTAAGTGATTTATTCAATGCCATGTCGGATGCAGACGACTTTATAATGGAAATATGTTGGAAATTTTTTTTAATAATTCTTATTATTTTGTTTGCTTTTATTTTGACTAATTTGATTGTAGCCGTGGTTGTTACGAACATGCAACAAGCGTTAAAAGATGAAGAAAAAAGTGGACTCGATTCGGAAGAGGAAAATGCGCCGAGTTTTTTTATCGATGGTCACATTGAGAATCAAAGTACCAAAAACGCCCAAGTGAATGTTCTTACGAGTCATTTACAAGACTTGAGCATTGAAAAACTTGAAAAATATTTTTTTATTTTGAACTGTTTGGAAGAGAATTGGGATGAGTATAAAAAAGTTAAGGTTGATTTAAGCAAAATGGTAGATTTGGTACAAGAATTGAATGATAACTTAAACACTAAAAATAGTGAATTTAAAACAGATGGTCAAAATTTTGATGACGAGTCAGACGATTATGGTAGCAAAAAAAGTGAGAATGTAGACTGGGAGAATTTTGGCAACGATGGTGATATAGTTAGTAATTTGATTGACTTGGAAAAAAAGAATTTATTCTCATCTGAAAAGACTTATGATTTTAAATCGATTGGTAAGGTATCGAAAAATAAAGCTCTACTTGATTATGAAATTGGTTCAAAAAGGTCGAGAATTCTTAGTTTGGATAATTTGGATAAAAGTTTATCCAAAGATTTGTTCAAAAATAAAAGCTATTTAAATTTATTGAAATAAATTTATTCAATATTAAACTCTTTTGTACCAAGTAAAGTTCAGTCTCTTCCCAACAAAAACCCTTCTCGATAAAAATATCGATTAATTTTTAAATTATCGAAGTTTTATCGAGAATTGCTTAAAAGTTTTAAAATCGATAAATGACTCTTGAGAAAAAATAATCGAAAAGTCGTTTACCAAAGTTACAAAGTCAGGCTTTAAACATACAGTGGTTCTTGCGAAAATGTAACGTTCTGTTTGTAACGCGTTCGAAAGGGTCTTTAAAAACAGTTCCGTTCTAGTTCCTAACGTTTTCCAAAAGGTTCCGGAACAGTTTCTCGTTTTTCCTTAGAGGAAAACGAGTTTATGAACGGAAACGATACCCTTTTGGAAAACTTTAGGAACTTGAACGGAACTGTTTTTAAAAACCTTTTCGAACGCGTTCCAAACAGAACGTTACATTATCGCAAGAATTACTGTAGTTTCCATGATAAATCGGTTTAATGTGAGAGTGGTGGTTTCTGTGAAGAAATCCAAAAAAAGTCTTAAATCTTTCTATTCTCACTTGTATTATAGAAGCTGTTTTTAAAAAATTTCTCAAACTTTCCTAAGTGGTAATTTCATCAAATTTCAAGAAATTGGAGTAATAAAAATGTTTAAAAAAGTTTTCCGAAAACAGTAATATAGTTTTGTAGAGATAAAAATTGTAGAGCTTGAAGGGATTGAACTTCTCCCTCTTCTCCCTCGGTCGCTGATAGATGGCTAACGACCACAGAGCATAATGGTGTATATTACCGTAAATTCTCGTTCGATGTTAAATATAACTAAACCTGAATACTCGGGTTTTAGTGGAATCTCAGATTTCGCTAAAATTCGCTAAAACCCGAGTATTCAGGTTTGGTTACATGTAACATTGAGCGAGAATTTACTCTTCAATCTCTGAGGTCTATGTCTCTGCATGTTCTTCATATGTAACTTAGGTTATTAATGCACACCCTTTTCAGCAAGGAAATACAGTATGCTTTGCTGCATTATTCCAATGCATAAAAAAGGAATATTTCCTTTAATGTCTTTTTTTGATTTCTTTAAAAAAAATGACTATTTTTGTTTGTGTGTATTTTTATTCCTCCAATTTTTCCCATCAAGTATTCTGCAAGTATTCCGAGAGTATTTTTTGTGTATTTTTATAGTATTCTTCGTGTATTCTTGATGTATTCCAGAATACATCTGCAAGTATTCCAGAATACTTAGAAGTATTCTTTGCAAATTTTTTTGAAAATATGTATTCTTTAAGTATTCTGGAATACAAAATTTTAAAAAAATGTATTTTTTGTCCTCTGAAGAATACATGAAATACAAAAAGAATACATATAAGTATTCCGGAATACATACCTATGTATTCTCGAAGTATTCTCGATGTATTCCAGAATACATGGCCAAAACCTACGCTTGTGGGATACATGAATGCCAAAATTTGTTCTGACGCTTTTTTAAACACTTTGCATTCTGCTTAATTCTTCGTCTAAATGTCAAATACTCAAGTGCATATCGTGGATCTTTATTTTCATTATTTAGGACTTCAATGTTGACTATATTTTTTTAAAGGTTAGTAACAGGTGTAGCCCTAGTGACAAAGTTAAATATTCTACTTGATGTAGAATATAATAGAAAAAGTCTTATATAGAAATATTATTAAGTCTAAATAGAAATAGAAAAAGTCTTAGTTCGCCGGATTTGACTAAGAATTCTTCGAAGAATTACAACTAAATTATGCCCATCTACAGTCCTGGAAATTAATTTGTCCCATGATATCATATGATATCAGCTGATATCAGTTGGTATCAGAATTTATGAAAATTTTTGTATCATCTACCATCAGTTCCGATCAGTTGCAATCATATGATATCAGATGATATCAGTAAGAGAATTACAAACATTAATAATTGCCATCGAATTATGATGCAAACTGATATCAGATGATACCAGATGACATCAGATGAGGTCAGCTGATATCATGGGACAAATTAATTTCCACCACTGTAACTTCCCTATTTTCTTAAATCAATTTTAACAAATTATTACTAAATTTTAATTCTGCCTTTCTACCGAATTAATGCCGATCTGTACCGGAATTCAACTTTAGCGTGCTTTAAAGTTTGCTAAAACAGACTTAGTAAATAAAACAAGGGCGTTAAAATGATGTAGTCAATGTCTCTTGATGAACTATACATCAAAAATAATAAACACATTAAGATATTTATTAAAATTTCTCGACTGAATTTTTTCAAGATTCGTCTTCTTTGGAGGCCCAGACAAAAAAGCATAATACCTGAAATTTTGTTTGGTTTAGTTTGAAAATAATTTAGAAAAAGTAATAATTTCGTTCATTTCAAAATCGTTTTCATTATTATACAATTACTCAAAAAATTTTAAAAATAAAAAAAAGAATTACTTTTTATTTAAATTTAAACAAAATAATCTTGAAATAATAATAAAATGAGCAAACCATTTTCATTCAGTTTTGGAACACCTAATGCTTCGACTACACAAACTGGTTCAACCGGTTTATTTGGAAGCACAAATACAGCCTCAAGTCAACCATCAACACAATCAACTGGACTTTTTGGCTCATCGTTAACAAATCAAAACAATACTTCAACGAGTTTTAGTTTTGCTAAACCAACGACAAACACTACAGCAACTTCTTCTCCATTTGGTTCATCTTTAACTTCATCTCAACCCTCAACATGTCTTAACACTACTTTTGGAGGCTTCGGTGCAAAACCCGGTAAGGAGAATTTTAATAAATCATCCAAAACAATTTTTATGATTTTTTTTTTAAAGCTGCGACTGGTACGTCTTTATTTGGATCGACTGCAACAGCACAACCATCGAGTTTTAACTTTGGTTCAACAACAGCATCAACTACTCAACCATCAAATTCACTCTTTGGCTCAACCACCCAACAATCAGGAGGTCTATTTGGATCAACACAAGTAAAACCTACAACTAGTCTTTTTGGAGCAACAACAACTGCGCCTTCGTTAACAAATACAACAACCCAACAAACACAACCTCAAGCCCCAATTTCAGAACAAGACGCTTTTATTACAGCACTTGTGAATCCTCAAGTATTTAACGATGAACGTGATGCCATTCTCGCCAAATGGAATCAATTACAAGCTTTCTATGGATTTGGTAAAATGTTTTATCAAAATTCATCGTTTGAAGTTAACAAAGAAAATCAATTAAGCCGTTTCAAGACAATTGGTTTTAGTTGTAAGCCAACAAGTAAAAACGAAGATGGTTTAATTTGTTTACAATTTAACAAAAAAGAGTCCGATGTTAAAACAAATCAAAAAGCAATAACGGATAGTTTGCACAAAATTTTCAATTCAGATGCATCATTGTCAATTGCAGTCGATTCAATAAAACCATTGGACTCGGACAAAATTGAGTTTGTATTCTATGTTAAACAACGTGTGTCACAAATGAGTGAACAATTTAATCGTGTACCAAGTTTACAAGTGTTTAATCATTTGAATAAACAAGAAGCAACTGGTTTAACGGGTTTAAAAACAACGCCAAGTGTTAAACAACAATTGGAACAGTTAGGTGTTGTTAATATGTATCCATTGGTTGGCCTAACAGATGAAGAGATTAAAAATTATTTAGAAAATCCACCGGTTGGTTTGAATCCAATTTTGTGGGAACAAGCAAACAAGAATAATCCAAATCCTAAAAAATTAATGCCAGTTCAAATAAATGGATTCCAAGGTAATTTTCAAAAGGTATTTTTGGGCTAAGATTTTTAAAATTTCAAATTTTTTTTTTGTAGAGATTAGCAAACGATTCAACTTACAGGATAAAGAAAATGTTTCTCATAAAGAAAGTTTGAGTGTTATTAGTGATTCAATCGAAAATTTAAATTCTAGAAATAAATTATTGAAGACTAAAATCGATCAATTTAAGTCTCGTAATGAGGACTTGGAACAAAGAATGCTCAAAGTAAGTCTTTTGAATGATTTTTGATTTTTCTATTGTAAGGACTAAGTGCTAAAAATTTTAGATCTCATTTTTTTTTCTTCCAAGAGCAATTCAGAGAAAACTAAACTTGAATTTAAAAATTAGGAAAAACCGTAGACAAACTTTTCAGCACAAAAATATTAAGTAGAAAAATACTTAAAAGTACTAGAAATATGAGCTAGATGATTCAAAATTGGACTTGAGGCACTCCAATTAAATATTCAAGGGAATGTGTCAACGCCACAGCTTCTATTTTTCTATACAGGACCTTTATCTTGTAAATATCGTAAATATTAGCCAAAAATACCTGGCTTCGTCACTAAATATTTTTTTTTCATAAAGGGTTATGGGGATCCCATAAACTCAGAATTTCGATATGGAAAAATTTAAAAAAACTAAAATCAATTGACTATTTTGTATTTGAATTATGTAATCAATAATCGATTCTAGATGTGGTAGCCCAGGACAGGCTTGTTGGTTCTGGACTTTCGTAAAATCTGAATTATATATTTTCGACCACGAGAACCTTAGAAAATCATTTTTTTTTCATGGGGGTAAAAATCTAAAATAAAATTACACCCCTGCGCTTTTTGCATTCATTATGTCGAAGTGATTTAATTAAACATTTGAGAATTCACGATTAGAATAAGCTATAATTGATTTTAATATATCAATTATAAATCTATATCTACTGGTCTGAAAGGTAAAAAATTCGTATTGACGCTGGTTTCCATATCCATATCGTGAGCATTTAGTCTGAGTTTCCTAATGAAAAAATACTTAAAAAACGTCCACACCAATACGAAACACCCTGCACATCCTAACACACTATTTGTTTTTACATATGAGTAGATAGAGAATTTAAAGAGCTATAAAATGGTAGTCTCTTAATTTCAATATTATTTTTACTTTTTGAGATATTTAATGTAAACAACAAGCAACCTTCAAATTTGCACACCCTAATCAAAAAATAAAGTATATGCGAACATACAGTGGTGCTATGATACCATGAATTCACCACATTTTACGTAAAATTACGTTAATTCACCAAAATTGACAATAAATTACGTGAAATGACTGATTCTAGAAAACGTCGTTTAACGTAAAATATCGATATTTAACGTAATTTTACGTTATTTTTTGTGAAATTTGGTGAAACACAAAATTTCCAAAAATTTTGAAAAAAATCGAAATTTCGGTAAAAAAAATTTTTTTTTTCTTGTTTTTTCATTGAAAGTTTTAAATATCGAATTTTTTTTTTGACAACAATTTGCGTGAAATATTGTCATTTTTGGTTAAAAAAAGTTAAAAAAGGTCAAATTTAGTCAAAAATTGATATTTTTTTTACAACTCATTAAATTTTAGTTTTAACTAAAAAAAAATCTAACCTTAAGGGGTTAAAACCCGGAATCACCAGAACGGAACGAAATTTTACCGGAACTCAATGCCTAAAATTCACAACATGTTCCAGAACATAGTTAAGTTTAATTTATACTTAATCTATAAAAAATTGTATCGAATATAAGGATTCCTTAAAAGTAAAAATGAACGTTCAAGGGACTCTCAATGTTCAAAAGTCTTCAAATATTTTTAAAAGTTTGTATGAATGTTCATGAAGGTTCATTTTTGGAAGCTTTAATTGACCAGGGTTGTATTAATCATTTTATTTTTGAGCGTTATTCAGGAAAGCTAAAAGAAGTACAGTGTCATCGAAAAAAGGCGTAAAGGGTATGGTTGCGGAAAAGAACTTTGATCTTCTCCATTAATAAAAAATCGGAAATGAGTAAAATCTTATCGATTTAATAGTTATCTTTCATTTTTTGGCAAAAAATACGAAGTAATAATCATCTAGTCTTTACCAATGAAGAAATTTACAAAAGAGTCGAGCAGAAACCGAATGTGTCGAAGCTCCTTCAAAGACAGCTCTGCTCACGCTTAGAAGACCGGAAAATGAGCCAGCAAAAATTTTTATATTTTACGAATCCGAAACCGGACTAGGTACTTGCAAACGAGGTCGTAAGCCCACGAGCTACTTTAAATACATCTTGAATTATTGTTCCCGAAACGAGCTGAGGAAACAAGAGCTAAAATTGAGAAACTTGCCAGTGGGCGCAAATTATGGAAATCATACGTTGCCGAATGTTGCAAAACAACAGTCGAATAAAGAAGAAGAAGAATCATCTAGTGTATCTGTTTGACACACTAGATCCTCTGAAAATTCCTCCATTTGAGACAAGTTTCATTTGCGAGGTTGAAAGAAAACATTATGCCCAGATCATAAAAGGCAAGATTCTATTTCGATTATGTATAAATTTAACTTTATCAATGTTCCGGAACACGTTCCAGCTTTAGTCAATTGTTCCGTCTTCGAAAGCTCCGGATTTTGTAGCATTGAGTTACGGGTAAATTCGGTTTAGGCGATTCCGGGTTATAGGCTGACCTAATCTTAAGTCAATTTTTAATTAGTTCAATTAATTTATAAATGAATTAAAACCACCATTTAAGTTTTAGGTTTTCTTTCTTTTATACAGTTCTCAGCTCGATGTCAAGCTTATTTGAAAAACCAGCCGGAACAATTTTTACAAGATCGCTTATAGAAAATTAAGTGTTTTAATTTAATTGGGTATATGAATACGTCTTTAAAAATAAAATTTAATGAGTTGTAAATAAAATATCAATTTTTGACTAAATTTGACCTTTTTTAACTTTTTTTAACCAAAAATGACAAAATTTCACGCAAATTGTTGTCAAAAAAAAAATTCGATATTTAAAACTTTCAATGAAAAAACAAGAAAAAAAAAATTTTTTTTACCGAAATTTCGATTTTTTTCAAAATTTTTGGAAATTTTGTGTTTCACCAAATTTCACAAAAAATAACGTAAAATTACGTTAAATATCGATATTTTACGTTAAACGACGTTTTCTAGAATCAGTCATTTCACGTAATTTATTGTCAATTTTGGTGAATTAACGTAATTTTACGTAAAATGTGGTGAATTCATGGTATCATAGCACCACTGTATTTCCAAAGGTCATTACATGTAATTTGATACATGGAAATCGAAATTTGGTTTATTTTGCTTAACTTCTATCAGTTTTTCGAGAAAAATCAAAAAAAAAGCTTTCACTTTCAGAATGAGTAATTTAAAAAAATTAAAAAATTTTTTTCTCGATTTTCCTCGAAAAACTTTTCTTTAATGAACTCAGATTCAATGCTCATGATATGGGTATCAAACGAAAGCTCTTGATGAGAGCAACATTTCTATACTATCAGTGTATATATTGACATCAAAATTAAGGATTTACACCCATATGTACTTTAAGTACTAACCCTATCCTCCCATATTTTAGGGAGAAAAATAAATCCTAAAAACAGTTATGAGACGAAAACGTACAAAATAAGGAATTTTTCTTACAAATCATATCTAGTCCCATTGAGACCTCAATATCCAATATACAGCTGTTTAATTTGTAGATGATTATATTATCTCAACAGCTCCTTTTTTTTAAACTTTTTTCATAAATTTTTTTTTTCAAAGGTTATGATTAACTATGAGATAAGACGTAAAATAGGCCTTCCATTACAAGAGAATGAAAAATTTCTGTTAAACGTCCTCGACTCATTTCAAATGGAGCTAAATTCACCCATTAACAAAGAAATTCAACGTCAAAAATTAAACGAATTCGTTGAAATAATCAAATCATATGAACTATCAAAACGTATGAATCCATTACAATCACAAACATCATCGAATCTACTCGAATCAATCGGTACAAATAGTTTAGGCGAAGTTCAAAAATCATTACGCGAACAACAAAAAGCATTCAAATCGTTGATCGAAATAGTCAACAAGGATTTAAAGGATTTAGAAAAAATCAAGAAGGATCTAGGAACCAAAATTTAGGACTTTGAAACAACAAGAAAACTCTTTTTTTTCCTCATTCAATTTCGTCTCGTGTCGACTTTTAATTTTTTGTAATCAATAAAATTTTTATTTTAATATCTTCTTTTCTTATTTTTAACCTCAAGGTCTAATAGCCTTAAGGGTCAAGTATGAACTTCGTTTTTTATAATTTTGTGTTATCTTCTTTTAGACATGAAATGAACGAAACGGAAGAGAACATAAAAACCGAGGTTCAAGACTTTGGAAAATGTGCTATATGTTTACAAAAATTTCCGAGTCATTCTTCTAAATCGTACACATCGAAATGTTTTCATTCATTTTGTTTTGAGTGTTTACTCGAATGGTCTAAGGTTAAGTACAGTTGTCCTTTGTGTAAAACCGATTTTGACCGAATTGTATACGATGTTCAAACCCGTTTGGATTTTAAATCCTATTTTTTGAAGTTAAAAGAAATCGAAAATTTACCTGATGTTGTAGCTTTTTCTCCAAATGCTCCTCAACTTCAAGTTCAACAGTATTCTAAAGCAAGTTGGGTGGCCAATTCAGAACAAGCTCCAATCGAATTTAGAATGTTAGTATACAAAAACAATTGGTATGTTAACATGAATCAAGTTCAAACAGATGTAATTCAATCAAACATTGATTTAGACGAAAACGAAACTATTTCGGAAAGTTTAAATTGTATTTCTTACAAGGTATTGTATCGTTTTCGTGATACAAGACCTGAATGGTTCGAACAAAATCCGGCTTGTACACACCGTATAATGTTGTTTCTTTATCGAGAGCTAAAAGCTATTTCAGGTATAACACCTTCGAGTTCAAGTGACAGACTCGTGCATGCTTTAAGATCACAACTCTTGTGTATAATTGTTAAACTTATAAAAAAATATGAAATAAAGTCCGAAAAGTTTTATCAAGAAATAAGCGAGTATATTCGTCCGTTAAAATACGCGCGTCATTTTCAACACGAGTTACACTCGTTTGCTAAATCGACATGTTCTGATTTGATTGAATACGACAGTAAGTGTGTATATTATAAAGAAGATTCGGGTTTGCCGAAAGAAAACGAAATGGACATGTCAAAAATTATACCGTTTCATTCGTTGCCTGTAAATTTATCCAAATATAGGCTATTAAAAAAAGAAGGTAGTGATTTGGCAAGTTATTATGACAATTATGAGCAAACTGTACAAGAAATTCAACCATCGACATCTCGGTCTGTTGAAGAAAGAGTTTTATCTGATACTGATCAGTCGAGTTTTTGTGAAGTTGTTTCACCACCACGTAAACAAACACCGCCTTTAATTGAAATCGATTCGTCTGATAACGAGTGTTCAAGTGTACAATCAAGGTCTGTGACATCAACAACGAAGAGGATTTCGAAACGAAAGTCACGTTCAAGAAGTCGAAGTAGGACTAGAAGACATAAGAAAAAACACAAAAAAGAAAGTCGACATAAACACAAAAAAAAGAAGAGTCATAAAAAATCGTCAAAAAGTAAATCAAGGAGAAGAAAAAAGAGGAGTAGAACTCGAAGTAGGAGTCGGGCGAGAAGGTCCTCTAACGATCCTAAAAGTACAAGCCCGAAAAGGAATGAATCCGAAGAAAAAGAGCGTAATTTTTTGACAAGTCCGAAATCTGATACACAATTAGAGGAATAAGTTTTGATTTTTTTTTTGTTAATTGTAAATTTGTTTTTATAAAATTGAAAATTTTTTATATTTATTATTATTTTTAATAAAAAAAATCAGAAATAAAAAGTTAAATGAGAATAAAGGCCCAATTCAATGTTATTTAGCATGTTCCTAAATTGGTAATGAGCCAAAATGATTCGACGTTGTTTAAAAACTGTTAACGAGCAAGCTCAAATTTGGGAAAAACGGACAAAAATCAGTTTTAGTTTCTTATTCTCGTACTTCTAAATACGAGAATGAGAAACAGACTTTTAAATAATTGCTAAGATTAACGCTATAATTTTGGAAAAACGAAAGAAGATTAGGGTTTGCCGAACGAAAAAATAAGTGAGGATAAGTCAGTTTTTACAGTTTTTGATGAGCTTTAAGATGGTGGGTCGAGAAATAAAGCATCGAAAAATATCAGTATCAGATAAAACCTTATGGGCTTCAAAAAATGGAAAATTTATGGTGGATGGTCAAGCCTGGACGTGAAAATGGGAGGGCGGCGATGTTGCTGTCATTCTAACACCGTTCTAAATGTGCTGTATTACGCGTACGTGGGTCCAAGGATCGCGTTCGAATCTTGAGTGCCGCTGGCTTTGACCATCACAACGTACAATAGCCTGGGAACGGGCGCAAGAACTTGTTTTACAGCAGACCCATTTAGTGACAAAGTTAAGTATTCTCCTTCGGGTTAATACGCTTTGTTTGTGGTTCCAGGTACTAAAGTTGCTCAAGCAAATAATGGTCGCCCCTGGTAATGGTGTTTGCTATAAATACAAAATATTCATACCCCAAAATACCGGAACCCTAAACTATTATAGTTAACAGCCGATGACACTCCAATTAAATTTCTTTTAAAATGTGCGTCAAGATTTTGGTCGAATAAGCAGAATGTTATTAGAAGAAAATAATGAATTGTTAATTTGTTCGAGTCCGTATCTTGTGTCTAGTTAAGTTTTAGTCCGAGCTAATTTAAATCAGTTTTAACACGAGTAGAATTTGTAACAAAAAATACCTCATTTAGCCTTTAGTGGTATTAAAATTTAAGAAGCATAAGGATATTTTTATAATGGTTTATGAACCCTTCATTATATGGTTCAATATATAATACTTAGATAGACACAAAGTGAAATTTTCCAGAATCTGAGATTTTGAGATATGGGGGTTGAGACCCCCAATTTACAGTAGGGGGGGCTCAAGACCTGGTTTGCCGTATTGACGCAACGCCACTGGTTAAAACCAAATATTGAGACTCTTTTTTTAAGGGGACAGTCGAAAAATCAAATCGAAATGCTTCAACGCTCAAGCCAACTCAAAATTTGAATTACCTGTCATCGGCTCAACCCTAAACAAATATTTAAAAATTTAACCAAGATTCTCCATGTTCAAAAATTTAAAACCAATTATTTTGGGCTCTTTATTAATAATTTTGTAAAATACTTTGTTGAATGCTTGGTTAATTCGATAAATTTCTATTAAATAGTTTATTAACCCGAAGTCTTTTTATGACCAATAAAAACTTTTTTGTATTTTTTTTAATTTTATTTGTTGATAGACAATGAATTATATTTTAGTTTTGAATTCAATTTTTATATGGACCCACAATGTTAAATTAACAAGCACAACAGCAACAACAACCACCACGACACGCAGCCTTGACGATGAATTTAGAATCAAAATACCCGACATACTGATACAAGAATTTCTGGCAGATTTTGAAAAAAAATATGGTCATCTTAAATACTTGAATCAAACAAGTGAAAACACACAACATGCTTTCAAAAGCCTATCGAGTTTTTATGCCGAAAAAATAACTGAAAAAATCAGTGATGTTATCCTGATGCAAATCGATGAATTTCAAGATAAACATCGCAACTTAATATTTGACGATGTAGACCTAAACAGAGGTGTCTTATTCCGAATCTATGGATCAAACACGTGTTCACTAGACGATAATACAACAAAAAAAATATTAAAACCGATATGCCCATGGCATTATGAACTTAGATTCAGGCAAAATATGTATCCACATAGGCGTGTTTTTGCAAAATGTAATTGTAAAAGTTGTCTTGTTCAAATAGCAAGATCTTCTAAATGTCAACCTGTTTACAATCTTATGCCTGCTTTAATACGAGAGGTTAAAGACTGGAGATTTGTAATGGAATATGTTCCAACTTCATGTAATTGTGTGACTAATCTTAAACCAGTTAGTCACAATTAAGTTTGATGCCAAGCATCTCAAATTCAAATTATCAAATTTTAAGAGTATTCAGTTTAACTGAAAATAATAAGTAAGATTTATCGAGGATCTATTCCGAGTTTTTTTAGAATGTTTTATTTTGTTAATTTATTAATAAAAATAATTCTGTAAAATCTTTAGTTTAATTACGGCACTTAATTAATGGCGTACCCGAACTAAAAATCAAATTATGACCAAAACCGGTTATACATAAAACGCGGAATGCGGATTGCGGAATTCCGCAAAGAATTTTAGCATTTTATTCCGCAAAATGACCTACTAAAATGCGGAATTCCGCTTTTTAGTATCACTATTTTTTTTGCGGAATTTTGTTGCGGAATATGCGGAATGAAAAATTTTTTTCTCAAAATCTACTTTATTATTTTAATATTTTTAATAAAATCATAATAAAGTTTACTTAAATGTCGACTTGCATTCTTGGTCATATTTAGAACACGACCAAAACTAACTTTTCCCTTTGCGATGATAAACGCTAACTTTAGGTTTTGGAAAAATCTTTACTTGAGAACATATGTTTTTTTCGTCAATAACCATCCATGCCTTAAGGTTTTCATCAAATTTGACCTAATCATTGTTAGCCATCCATAAGGCTCGACTAATTTTTGATTTAAATCTGTGCCTTAATTCTATAGGCTTTGGCTCAACATCGTCTGATGATTTTGGTACAATTTCTTCGCATTCATCCTAAGTATCATCTTGTAAAGCAGTATTGACAGGTGCAGTAACAGTATCAGTAAAACTAAACGATTCTTCTGCTAAATCAATAACCTTTACGACATTTCTCTTCTCGACACATCCCTCTTCTTCACTTTCGGCATTACTCGTAGCCTGACTTGAACTACTTTCTTCACTCGTAGTTATTGGTAATTTCACCCCAAGCAAGTCTAAAAAGTTGAAAAAACGATTGAAATCAATTGATTCTCTTAATTGATCAACTATGAAAATTTGGACTAATCTCAATTTTTTTCAATTGAAATCGATTGAAATCAATTGAAAAAAAAAATCTTTATAATTGAATTTAATGGAAAAAATTTATTTTTCAATTCACGAAGAATGGAAATTAAATTGAAAAAATATATTTTTCAATTAGCGGAGAATGGAAAAAAAATTGAAGTTTATTGAAAAAAATTTTAGTTTCAAATGTCTTTATTCAAAAAAATGTAAGTTTGTAAAAAAAATTATTTTTAAGTAAATAATGTAAAAAATAGTATTCATTTCGGTGCAAAGCCGGTGTTTTCATCATCATCTTCATCTTCAAACGAAGAATATGTCTGACTCTTATGTGAGGATACATTTTCTTTTGCGAACGAAATCTCATAAGACGATTTCGATAAGTTGTTGAAGTTGAACGATGCACTCGAGTTGTTTTGATAATATGGATACGTAAATAAATGATTATTATTTACTTGCTCTAACAACACATTTCTTGTCTGCATTTGAGAATAATCAAAGTATTGTGGTTGAGTTGATGGAAATTGACTCGTATTGAAATTAACTGTTGTTTGGTCGTCTGGAATTGGCGAAACTGTATTCGTCGTCGGTTCGTTGTTCCTTGTTTTTTCTATATCTCGTTTTTTTTCAATCATAATAGACGATGTATTTACAGATTTTTTTTTCGCATCAATATTGGCTGGTTCATCGTTTTCATCAACTTTCCGCTTATTTGAGGAATTTTTTTTTAAAGACGGATTTAAGTATTCTTTGTTATCTATTATAAAAACTCGATTTGGGTCGTTTCTCCATATTTGTCGTCTTGCTTCCGATGTCATTTCGTTCAATGTTTTATCACACACATTATTAAAATCGTCGCGAATACTTTTCATAAAGTCTTAAAAAAAAATTAAAAAGATATAAAATTATAAAAAAATTTTTTTATCGAAATTACCTATACAAGCAGGCATCACCGACTGTTTAAGAATACAGTCTACGCTCGATTTTATCACCCCATTCGTTCCTTCAGATCAGCGCGACAAATCTGAATAGTGACAAATATGAATGTCATAAATGCTTATTGGAGGAAATTGGTTCAAGAAATTTCTGGGGATAAATCTGAATAGTGACAAACCTATGACGTGATAAATTCGAGCGTAGACTGTAGTTTGAGTTGTATTTGATGCTAAAGTTATTTCATCGAACAAAGCAAAAATCAAAGTACGAAAAATGGAACTTGTTGATTTTTTACGATTGTGCATAGCCATAAGAGTGTTCTTAGTACAAGAACTTATTAAGTGATCGGAAAAATTATTAGATATTCTAACTTTTTTGTCGGATGTCGAGTCTTGTGTTAGTATTTCGCTGAATTGAATTTGTTCCACGTCCGATTGTGATCCAAAATTTGAAAAAATGCAACTAGCGATTGCAAGAAGCTTATTTTTTTCAAAATTTTCAAAACCTAAAATAAAAAATTTAAATATTCATCTCTCTAAATTATTTTTTTTTAAATTACTTTGGTTTTTCTCTTTCAAAGTTTCAAGTTCAGTCTTGAGACGATTATTTTCGCTCTCTAATGATAAAACTTTCGAGTTAGCGTCTGTCAATTGAATTTCGAGCTGTTCAACTTTTTGTTGGAGTAAATCAATCTTGTTTGAATTTTTCAAATCATTTGTTACGTCTTTAGCGCTTTTAAACGACGTATTTTTTCGGATATTTTTTTTTAATGTTTCATCCTGAGAGTATTCTACAATCAGGCCAGCTTCTTTCTCGAGACATTCCGCTTCAGTTCCAATAAATTTTAGAATGGCTGGATAACGAGTCGTTCCGAACAAAACACGATATTCTGATTCCAACTCATAAGCGTCTTGATCATCTGGTAGTTGGACAAAATCTGACATAGGAACAACATTAATTTTTCCATTTTTCCATTCGACAAGTCCAAAACGTCTATCGTCTAAAAAATAAATCGGTTAAATAAAAATTTGAAAGTTTTAAATTTCGAAAAGTTACCTCTATTATACTTAATCATTTGTTTCGATTTTTTTTTTGATTAGAGCTAAATTATAGTGGGTTTGAATTATTTTTTTTAGAATGAATTTTACGAGAAATGTGTAAGGTTTTTATAGATTTAGTTGAACAAATGACTCGTTCTAAATAAAGAGACAAAATCGAATGTACAATCAACTAGATGTAAAAGCTCATGTACTCCTGATAACATGATTGCTCGTCCATAAAGAACTTCTAATTCACCAACAAATTCAAATACTAAATCTTCTGCGCTCTTTAATTCACTTTTTTTAATAGTTGGTGCAAGCAAAATCTCAACAAATACCACTAGCTTCTTGAGATTTTGAAAGTATTCGTTTGGCATTATTTGATTAAAAACAGGAATAGAATAATAAATTAAAAACGCTAAATATTCGTGAGCTCGCCATAAATTATAACTGTAAATTGTACGCGGTGTGGTTGGCACAAATTGAGGGGGTCTAATAGAAAGGAGTCTATTATCTATTTCTTGCATGAATTTTCTCATTGAATATTTCGAACTTGATTCACTTGGATCAAACCAGTATTTAAAAAGGCCTTTAACGACACCCTCTAGCAGTGAATGCATGTAATCGATACATGTTGAGCTGATAGTTTGAAAATATTTGAGTTGACTAAGACAGCATTCACCTTTAATTCCATTTACCGGTTTATTTATTATACTTGTTTTCGCAAGGTCTAATTGATAACTTATGTCTGTTCTAAGAGGTCCTTTTGGGTTGTTGATATCGAATGGATAGACATGTCTTTTGTCAACTGTAGCTCCAGATTGTAAACATTTGGTGCAACCATAAAATCCATGACAAGAAATCATATTCAAAATTGACGCTCGAGCAGGCTTATCGTATATTCCGAATAATAAAAAAAACTTTGCATAAACTTCATTATGGTTTATCAAAACTTTAAGACCAACTTCAAGTTTCATTAGTTGAACTAAAATCGGATGTAAAAAAGAATCAAAATTTGGTTTCTCATCACCAATCGAAATACCTAAAAAAATATAAAATTTATAATAAGCTCAACATAAAATTAAAATAATTAAGTTAAGCTACCTGCTAGAATAGTATTTTCAACGCTAAATCGTTTTTGAATTTCAATCTCGTTAATATTTAAATAAATGGGCCACATGGTAAGATTCGATTTTTGACAATTTCTAATAATTTGTAGCGACTCAATGTATATGAGACAGTTCATACAATAATATTTTACGTTATGCTCAAGTCGATCATTCTTATCGATTAAAATATTTCGTAGGCCGTTAAACGTTTCTGGAAGCTTTATAGACGACGTTAAATTTGATAATTTTAAAAAGTCGGAAAGCGATTTTTGTGAAGATCTTCCATTAAAAAAAGCTGCAAGATATCCCGCTGCTAAATCATCTTTATTAATTTTTTCATTTTCGAAAGCTTCGTGTAAATCGAAAACAACATCAGAAGTTTCATCGTCGCAGATTAATCTCTGGTCATGGTCTATTTCCATTTCATTAAAGGACTCTTTTTCGAATAAATTTGTAGATAATTGATCTTCTAACCTTGTTGGTAACTCGTTGTAACAAGTTAAATTATTATTGAAGATATTTGTATTTGTATAAATGTCTTGACTTAATTCTCTATGACGTTTTTTTTGATAGAAATAAGTTGACTTTGGGATTTGTTTCGAATTATCAAAAATATATTGTTTATATGGTCCTCTTTTTTTTATTGTTTTGTTTAAGGTACTCATTTTTATGTCTATTTGGTTATCTAAACGATATCAATATTAAAAAATAACGAAACAATTTTTTTTCATTCAATTGTATATAGATTCTTAGAAAGAATAAGAAAATTTAAAAAATATCAACGAAAAAATTTTTCAATCTATTCCAAGTATTTTAACTTGGAAAATGTTTTCAATTTATCTCAATTGAGTTTCAACTTATAATTTTATAAAATGGAGATTCCATTCGTTTCAATTTTCAAAATTTTACTTGATATTTTTTTCAATCGTTTTCAATTGATTTCAATAAGAAAAAAAATAAGAAAAAAAAACATAAATTTTTTCAATCGGTTTCAATTAGATTTCAATATCTTTTTTTTTGTGAAAATATTTTCAATTTATCTCAATTGAGTTTCAACTTATAATTTTATAAAATGGAGATTCCATTCGTTTCAATTTTCAAAATTTAACTTTATATTTTTTTCAATCGTTTTCAATTGATTTCAATCTAGATTTATGGAAAATTTTTCTTTTTCAAGTCCATTCAATTGACTTTCAATGATTTCAATCGTTTCAATTGATTTCAACAGTTTTTCAATAAAAATAGTATTGCTTGGGACTCCAGCCAACTTTAAAAGTTCCTCTTTGTCCATTATTAGAGATTTGATTATTTCTTCAGGTGTCATAGCTTCTCTTGTATTGACGTATCTACTGTCAACAAAACAAAGCTCCTTGAATTCAGGTCTCAATCGATATTGACCTTGATTACCAAATCAAATTTTTCAAGCATTGTGTTTGGATAATTCCATTGAATGTGACGACTGCAAATATTGGTATCATTTTAAATGTGCTAAAGTTAGCGTTTATCATCGCAAAGGGAAAAGTAAGTCTTGGTCGTGTTCTAAATATGACCAAGAATGCAAGTCGACATTTAAATAAACTTTATTATGATTTTAATAAAAATATTAAAATAATAAAGTAGATTTCAAATCGATCGATCGATCTCAAATTAATAGGCTCATGGACTCAAAAAGACACTCCGGATAAGAAATCGAAGGAATTGCAAGAGGATCTCGACATGCTATTCGAGTGGTCAAAAATTTGGTCAACGGACTTAAATCTCCTGAAATGCAAAACAATGAAAATCGGTAAACGTGATCAAATTGACAATCATAACTATTCAATGGCTGATGCCAACGTTAACCATATACTTCAAGACACAACTGAAGAAAGAGATCTGGGTATCATAATCACGAACGATTTGAAGTGGAAAAAACAGTGCTGTACGGCAGCGGCAAAAGCAAATAGAGCTTTAGGACAAATTAAAAACTCGTTCAGATTCCTCACTCCAGAAACACTTAAGTTACTATTTAATGCGTTAGTTAGACCACATCTCGAATATGCAGTGAGCGTTTGGTGCCCTTCTTTAAAATCAGACGTAAAAAAGATAGAGAACGTACAACGAAGAGCAACAAAATTGATCAAATCGGTCAAGAATCTCCCATACGAGATTAGACTGAAAAAACTTGACATGTTGAGCTTAGAAGATAGAAGAGTCAGAGGAGACCTAATTCAAACTTTCAAATTAATAAACCAATTAGAAGAAGTAAGCTTAATTAACGGCATTAACTCGACAAATGAAAGAGTGGGCTCACTGAGAAGGCCACATGACCGTAGACTGGTAAGAGAGATAAATAAAAAGGGTACACATCGGTACAACTTTTTAACAAATCGAGTCGTAAACGCATGGAACAATCTTTCAAGAGAAGCGGTTAATGCTAAATCAGTTAATTCGTTCAAGGCAATAATCGATAGAGAAGTATTTGGAATGGTCGATTTCAATGGCTGCCAAGACTCATCTGAGTCAAACGCTTTAATGCGTTAGAATGGACTTAATCGTCTATTCTGCAGTTCTATTTACTACTACTACTACTACTACTACTACTACTATTTTGAGAAAAAAATTTTTCATTCCGCTTATTCCGCAACAAAATTCCGCAAAAAAAAATAGTGATACTAAAAAGCGGAATTCCGCATTTCGGAATAAAATGCTAAAATCCTTCGGAATTCCGCAAAAAAATTCCGCAATCCGCATTCCGCATTCCGCGTTTTAGGTATAACCCCAAAACTTATTTACTTTAAACATTTTAGAGTCCATATATGGTGAATTCATGTTTAATGCTCTTAAGCGCTCGATTCTTAATCATGTAGTTAAGACCTTTGGGTATTGGTCGTCTTTTGATCAATTATCTTTGTTCACTTTTATAAATTTTCATGTGATCATTAATAAAGTGATCTCTTAAAAATAACAAATGATCAAATTTTTATTCTTAAACTCAAGGATCATTCTATAATTTACGTGAGTATTTATTGAGTCTAATTTGTAATCAAGAATCTTACTATTTTGTTCAAAACATCTTTAGCAATAAAGTAAGTTGTTGATGGTTTTAATAGAAAGAGCTTCTATAGGATTAATACCAGTGTCTCAATTACTCATTTTAATTGGAAGTTTAAATTATTCATAAAATTAATTTACTTAACTATTAGAAATTATCATGTGAACTAACGCTGTTCATTAAGATTTTTACGAACTATCTAAAAATGAAATCAATAAAATTAAAAAATATTTTCTTTGCATTAAAATTTTAATTTCTCGTTTTTAACGGTTCTGATCCCCTTAGGACCCATAAATTTTTGCGAAAGAATTTTGTCGACAAAAAATACAGTCAAATCACAATTTTATCACCACATAGTCTTCTCACTATTCCTTTTAAATCCCAAGAGAGATTAATACCAAATGACCTTCTTCAATTAATGCAGGTTTTTTCGTATCCAATTTATTGTGATTCTTTTTCGACGGGTCCAATAAAAAAAATTTGTTTAGATAGATGATCATTTGGAAGATTCAAGCGTAAATTATGAGGGAAAAATTATCAAAGGAATCTTCTGGAAAAGAAGATGTTAAATATAAATTCAATTATGTCTTCCCGATTCTTTCCAATGAGTCGCTACTCAGAAAAAAAGGAAAGTCGCTTGTAAAATTGAAATGTAATGGCATTTGTTGCCTCTCAGTAAAATAAACTTTTTGTAACAACGTGTGAATTTTAGGTATTTTATTAAGCTACTGCACTTCCACCGAATTAATGGCTTGTCGTACCCGAAACGTACCGCACCCGTACTCGTACTAAAAAATTGCAAATTCATCGCAAAATCATTTAATAGAAATTTATGAAATTTTTAGCACGGGAACGGTACGGTTATGAATTTATTACGGTACGAGTACGCTTTGTTAGGTTCGAGTACGCTTAAGTGCTGGTACGACATTATTTCTGTGGAAGTGCAGTATCAATTTCAGTACAAAATTATTTTCAAATTAATCTTAATTTGAATTTTAATCAACCTAGTCTTCAAAACCCGTGTGAATCTTCATCATCTCGTATGAATCATCAAAGAGAACGTTGGTCGAATTAGAAACTATGAATAATACACAAGAGGACTCTTTATAAACGATTACTAATAATTAAAATAAAAAATGGTATTTAAGTAGCTTCGATAATTTTTTTCCAAAAATTAATTTTAAATCGAGTCCAACTAATTTTTTTCAAAGTAATGCAAAGTTTAATAATACCAGGTGTATTTATTTTAATTTTTGCCAAATTCATAAGCTCTTCCAATAAGCCAGATAGCGATTCAATTTTTAAATATTGCAGTGGTTTTGCAATTGAAAAGTTTTTTCAAGATTATGAAAAAAATTTTCAAAACCCAAAATATGCATCATCTAAGAAACAATTTAAAAACTTAAAGACCATCTATGCTGAGAGTTTAATCGAAAAATTAGATGATATTACATTATTAGAAATAGAGGAATTAAGAGAACAAACAAAATTAACCCATTTCGAAATGAACACAAGTTCTATTGATTTTTATAGACTTTATAAAATCTATGGTGATCAATTGTGTGCTATTGGTGATCATAAAAAACATGCTGCATCAACTTGTCCGTGGTTTTATGAAGTTTGGTTTAGATTTAATATGTTTCCACAGCGAAGAGTATTTGCACGATGTAATTGTGATAGATGTCTACCGAACAAAAAAAAGTATTCAAAATGTGAACCTGTTTATTCGTATATGCCTGCTATGATTAAAGATGGACTTGATTGGAAATTTGTTATTGAAAAAGTTCCGACTGCTTGTCAATGTGTTGTGAGATTAAGACAGCATTAAAATGCTAAAAACATGTTACTTTTGAATCGTTGTTTGTTGAGCAAAATGTTCTATCTCATGAAGGTCCGACTTGTTCAGAATTGTGTTTCGATTCGACTTTATTATATAAAATTATTTTTAATAAAAGTTTTTTCTGGAAAATTCTGGTTATTTTTTTTTGTTCCAAAATTTGAAAAAAATTTGTTCATTTATATTTTTCCGATTCTTTTGGCTAAGCTGTTAAACAGTTAAAGACAAAGTTACACTACGGTTGTAAAGGTATAAGTGTAAAATAAATAAAAATGGGATTATTTATGCCAAAAACAGATGAGTCACCTGAAGTTCCATAAGATAAATATCTCCTCTAAGGCTTCAAAATCCAGGGTTTCGTGACGATTTAGTACAAATTTTAGGCTGTTCCTAAATTACGTAACCGGCACAACCGAACCGGAATTTACCAAAATACGGAATCGGAATTTCAAGTACCTAAACTACGGAACTGGAACTAATTAAATTACGGAACAAGGTATACGGAATCAAAATAAAACTTTAAATTAAAACTGGAAGTTTAATATGGTCCGTAGGTACTTGTTCCCGACGAGATTTAGGTACTTGTTCCCGACGAGATTTAGGTACTTGAAATTTCGGTCAAATATTGTTTTTGCAACTAAGACTATCATGTCACTTACAAAAATACGGCTCCGAAGACATTAGCTTTGTTTCAAGGAATTATGTCGATCAACACGTTATTATGCCTGGAAAATAAGGGATTATAATTATACTCAGATTAAACAGTGCTTAAATGAAAATAATTCAAGACCATCATTTTTTGATAATTATAGATAAATGTCAAATGACGATTTATTTTGGAAAAAAAAAAGAGTATAAGATATTAAATTAAATGACTTTATCTCATATTACCACCCTAAAAGCTCCATTTGTAAAGTATGTTAACATGCTCTCGAGATTGGTTTCGAACAATCCGAGCAAAAAAATTAAATTTCATATGCTATTAAACATAACAAAATTAAACGTTTTGTAAAATAATCTTTAGTATTTGAATGGGCAGACACATTTGCCAAATTAGACTTTTAAGGCATTAAAAAAATTAAATGTAATATTATTGGTCTAAATTTTTCTTAAACTCATTAGCTGTTTATTGCAGACGATTGAAATATCCGGATAGAAGGTTTAAATCCATTTATACGTATACACTGATAATCTCAAGGGTAAACATCATCAAAAATCTGAAGATAAAATTTTAATTTTTTAATCATATTTTACTCATATAAAAAATAATTTGCTTTATAATTTATATTTCTTGACACAAAAACTGTGATCTTCGACTCCGAAAACGCCAGAAAATGGATTTTCTAATGAGAATAACAAGGACCTTTGCTGATCTGCTTTTTACAGCCGAGGAGCTGCATTTAAACATTCCAAAAATATATTGAAAAGCTAATTGATTCTAACCCTGTCAATTTCAATCTACTGTAAAAACATTGTTATTGGAGCTCAACTATCAAACAGAGAGAGACGATTAATGCATTATTGCTGTTTGTTTGTTAAGTTCTAATTAAAGTAGTTTTACAGTATATTTAATCGGACTGGGAAGACATAGACTGAAAGAGTTTTACGGGAGTTTTCCTTAATAGAACGTGCCTAAGTTAGAAAAATTTTAATGAATAGTTTAAAAATTAGTGTTGGTTATTGGACCAACTGGACTATAACTGGAACGGCAAGTTTTTCGAACTTAGAGGCTTGTGTAACTAGTTCTCTCACTCAGCTTCATGTTTTTAGAAGAAAAACAGGTATAATTGAAACTGAAAATCAATTTTAAAAATTCAACTAAATCCGATCGAGACTTCTGAAAGATGCATTTTTTCTGTTACCTAATTTTTTTCCATAAGTTGAGTGCAAAGAGTTTTCGTCAATTTTAAAAGTTAAATGCTAAATTTAAAATTTAAATTTAAAAATCTGGTTCAGGTCACGTACATTTCAAAAAATGTGTTTTCAATATTCAAAATTTTTAGATAAGACAAGCGAAAAAAAGCGAAAAAAAATTGTCAAAAAAAATCAAGTATTCCTCGTCATCATAAAATAAGGTCAACATTATTTTTTCACTTGCTTTAAACTTGATTTTTTGTTGTTAGTTCCTTTTTTAATCTTAATCAAAGTCTCAACAAAAATAATTAATCTAAAAAATATTTTAATATCTGAATAATATGTAGCCTTCGACACAACAACAAAAAAAGACATATTGTTTTCAAATATCCTCATGGATTCACTTCCTAGATGGTATCCTTTATTTATCATCGAAAATTGAAAAAGAACGTTTATTGGTCATTTATTTGATTATATTTATACTCACAGGAGAATCGAAAACAGTTATAAAAAAAATAAAAAATATTGTGCAATAAGATTTTTTTAAAAGATTAAGAGAGAGACGAAAATTGTTCAGTATGAATTTTTAAAATTATTAAATTTCATGATTTGTTTTCCTAAATTGAGATGATAAATTGTTGTTTAAAGAAATAAAACGTTTTTCCTAGCGAATCACTTTTTTTTCTTTTTTTTATTTTGTTTAAAGCAAAATTATAAATTTAAGTCTCAAAAAAGTTAAAGAAATGAATCTTTACAAGATAAGTTTAATAAATTTGATTTTATTAAAATTAACTAGTTTAATCTATTCGTTCTATACGAACATATCCGATGAAGTTGTTTTTAAATTTCAACATGAAAAATGTCGAAATAGAGACAGAAGTTACCTTGATGGTATGTACTCAAAATATTTAATTGAATATAGACGCTATGAAGAAGAACAATTAAAACGACTTTTTCAATATCCAGAAAATGTAACAGCTGATGATAATTATGATAAAAAAATTTATCTTGAAAATACCCAATGTAATCAACATACTCGTAATCGTACTTATATTAATCAAAAATCATTATGTCCATGGAGATATAATGTTACATATAGACATGATCGGTATCCGCATTATATTGCTTCAGTTAAATGTACTTGTGAAATATGTACAACTCATTATTTGCTTGCTAGTTCAAATCAATGTGTGCCTGTGTTTAAAACACTACCAGTTCTTGTTCGACGACAAAATTGTGCATCCACTGGTTATTATGAATGGATATCTGGATTAGAGAAAGTAAGTGTCGCATGTGTATGTGCACCTCGACACATATTTATACCTCATCGAAATTAAACTTTTTGATATAATCTTTTAAAGTGTATTTAGTATTAAATAACTAGTAAATATTGTAATTGAAAGAGTGTGATGATGATGTTCAAATAGGGCTAAAATGTTTTTAGTCTTATTACAAATGATACAAGTAAACATTACTTTAACCATCAAGGTTCTAGTGATTTATGCATTTTTTTAAAATAATAAACGTTAAAATGTACAAAAGTTCTTTTTTTTTACTGCTTGATCTCTAAGATTTAACTGATGTTTTAATTATTCATTTTTGTAATAAAGTCTCAATGGCTTATAAAATAAGAGGTAAATGGCGTGGGTTTAAATCCCACTGCTGTTACCATTATGTAATTCCGACAACTCTCTGATTTTCGATCTGTCCTAGATAAGGCCTTTATTGGAATTCAGTCACTCTTATATTTGAAAAATAATCTTGATTAAGTAGACGAATTCAGGTTTGAATATTTTCTAAATAATGGAACAAGACTAAAAAAAAACTACGACTCGGTAGACCAGGGACAAAAAAAATCTCAGCCTGGTACTGTGACATGAAAGGGCTCAACAAAAATTTGATCCTTTTCGACAAAAATAATTTTTAAATATTGAATTTTTTAGTTTAAACAATCATGCTATTAAAAAAAACAAGAAACATCTTAAATTATCATCGCTTATGAGACTTTGTAAAAACATTCAACACCGTATCACTAATATTCAAACTAGTAAAATATGACTTAGACAAAGCAATAGTGAAATGGATTAGTGATTTTTTAACAGAGCGGAAATAAAAAGTCGTTTTAAAGGATAACATCTCAAGCTGGGTGGACGTCTCAAGTGAAGTTCCGCAAGGTTCAGTGCTTGCCCCGATGAAAACAGCCAGAATTCGATATTAAAAAACTAACTGGTTAAAATTAGCCAGTTGACCAAGAAATGTTTGATTAAACGAAGAAAAATGCAAAATAATGATAAGTATTAACTCGATTAAAAATTCTTATATCGTAGCCGACTTATTTTGATTACTGTACTTCTGCCGAACTTTTGGTTGCAAGCGTAACCGTACCATACCAAACGTACAAAAGCGTACCATACCGTACTAAATTTACCAAAGCTTATCGTTACCTTACTTTTCGAAAAATTTTTTTTTTTTTGAAATTTTAAAATTTAAACGGTATTGTACTGTTCTCTATGGGAAATTAAGTACGGTAAGTTATGGTACGGGACAGTACGCTTAAATTTAGTACGGGACGGGTACCATTCGCCTTCTTGTTGCTACGCTTGCCACCTAAAGTTCGATAGTACTGCAGTAAGTAGAAAATGTTTAGTACGATAATACGGTACAGTCCGGAGGAAGGTACGCCTTTTTAATTTCTCTTTTTTTAAATTTAATTTAATTAAAATAAAACTAATAATTGAAAAAAATAAAAAATGCTTTCACCTTTTTATTTTATCTTAATTAATTTCTAATTGCATGCAGAGATTTAAAATGTATAAAATAGAGTAATTTTATTTATTTACTGTAACATGAGCTTTTCTTTTTGGTAGATGGAATAAAAAAGAATTTAGGCAAGTCATTTTGACCCATCGAGTCAAGGGTCTTTTTAATTTTAAATTACTAATCTCGAATTATATTTCTAATAGTTATATGAGGCATTTAAAAATAAATAGTTCCGTAGTGTCCATACGGCAAACTAGGGATTTAGTCTCTAAAACCTAGATTATAAAAAACCCCAATTTAGTCTATTTTTGAATGAAAAATTGAAAATAAAAGCAATAAAAAATAAAAGTTTTAAAATATTTGCCATTCCTTCGTGCTTTTCAGCTCATATCAAATACTGTAGCTGACTTTCTTAAGCAAGCCAATTAATGTTTTTTTGAGTTTTGCTTAGGGAATAAGTTAAAAAAATTTAATTTTATATCAATTTAACTTAATTCTTCTTTTTTGAATGAATTGCTGATCTTAATTTAGTAGTAGTAGTACTTTTTCTGTGCAGATCTAACATCTAGTAGAACAATCCTAGACTTTATTAGCTGCAGAAGCTGATTAGACTTCTTAGCCGGGTAGGCCATAACAGAATTTTTTTATACTCGCTACGTTTGCATCTTTCGACGCCCTTATTTTAAGTCACAGCGACTCGCGAGTCCCAATACGATGATTTTCAAAGTTTTTAGGCCATATAGAGAATGACTAGTCGATGATTCTAGTCGGATCGTTTCCAGGCAGCACAACACTAATGACACTCATCCATTTCCATCATTACTTTTTCTAAACGTTACAATTTTTTTGACTCGACCAGGATTTGAACTCGTGCCACTAGCTGCCAAAGCTGTTGTTTTACCCACTCGGCCACAATTTAAAATATTTAAAATTCGTTAAAAAATTAAGTAAGAGTTACCTATGAATTACCTATAAAAAGTTCTTAATAAAATACTAATTGGTTTTCAAGAAAAAAAAAGCAAAGTTAAGCCTTAAGAATTGAGCATCAAATTGGCAAAATGAAATAATTTTGAAATTTGTTTATATAGAAATTGGTGAAAATAGCTTTTTGCTTTATTACAAATTGCAAAATAAACAAATCTCATTTTTTTTCAATTTGCTATCAAATTAAGCTAGTACCGTAAATATTTGTTTTTTGACGCTTCGCTAAAATTCAACTAGGGTGAAGTTTTCACTTGAATTAAAAATTGAGTTGATTGAGTTATAAAATAACTCAATAAAAAAAATATTTAACTCAATAATTTTTTTTTTCAATTTTTTTAAACAATGGTTTTTATTGTTTAAGAATTATTGACTTATTTTCTTGTAATATTTTTTTTGTTAGTTGGTTACATGTTAGAAACTTGAACTTGAATTAAATTACCTTGTTGCTACTATTAAAGATAGACGGTATTTCAAAGATTTTTTTTTGTTGCCTGAACTTTTTAGCAGTTGAGGGGAATTGAACTACGGTCCTTATATTCGCCACCCAACACTCTCAAGAGGATTGGCAGCAAATAAACACAAGACTGTCGAAGTTTTGGTACGATATGTTTTTTTTCAAAAACTATACTGTATTATCAGGGACGATTTACTAAGTTAATTTAATAGATATTTAGTTATTAACCGAGGGCGATGCTACTTATTCGACTTAAAGTACTTGCAGTAATATTATGCAAAATTTTGAAATTATTTTATTCTTTTCACACCTTAAGGGATTACTATTTAGTGAGGCCTCACTGAATTTCTAAATGAACCTATCTTGGAATCAATTAAAGGTACACTAATCTTTTATTCAGAAGGTGTTAATCCAAATGTTTACTATCCCCAATGTAGCGTGTAGTCTGGGGCTCACGGTATTTCAACATTTTCAATAACTTTGATTAGCCGAAGTGCGAAAAGGTGGATTTAACACTGAACATCAAAAAAATGTTAAAAAATTAAAATATACAAGTTTTCTTACAAGTAACCGACTAACGGAAAAAATATTACAAGAAAAAAAGTCAATAATTCTAAAACAATAAAAACCATTGTTTAAAAAAATTGAAAAAAAAAATTATTGAGTTAAATATTTTTTTTATTGAGTTATTTTTTAACTAAATCAATTTATTAATTAATTCAATTGAAAACTTCACTCCAGTTAATTTTTTTATATTATCAATTTTTCTTTATTTAAATTTTAATGACGCATCAATTTCTGAAAAATAGATAAATAACGTAATTGCTCGAATTTAATGACATGTCATATAAGTAGAGTACTCTATTTATATGACATGTCATTAACAAACGAACACTGGTTTTTAAAAATTGAAATATTCGCTTTATATGACATGTCATATAAATTGAATACATAGGAAAATTGTAATTTTTTGATATATATTCAGTTTATACGACATGTCATATAAAGCGAATATTTCAATTTCAAAAATAAGTGTTCGTTTGTTAATGACATGTCATTAATTTATTTAGTGACATGTCATTAAATTCGAGCAATTACGTTATCTTTCATTTTTTTGATTATTTTTCTAATTTTTTTGGACATGGTGCATTGTTAAATCTTGAAAATACATGTTTAAAACAGGCACTGCAAATCGAACACACTATAACATGGGATAGATGGTAACAGGTGCCTGCTCTAAAAGTGTATTTTTGAAATTTAGTGCAGCGTTAAAAAACAAATATTTATGGTATTTACTCAAAATATATTTTTTATACGATTTTTAATGTACCAAAATGTGGAATTTTAACATACTTTAAAGCTAAAATATAATTTTAAATACATATGAAAAATAAATATATGTGCTCGTTAACAGTTTAATTAAATAAAATTAAGTTTATGCTTGATTCACTTTTTATATGTTTAGTTCACACTTTATATGTTCTGTTAATCTTTAGCCTTTAAATACTTTGTTTTATTGTTAAGTTTCAAAACTGAAAAAACGCTATAGTATCATAAAAAGTAATGGTTTATATTATCAAAATATATTTTTAAATATTGATTTATATACCAAAATGTAGGATTTTTGATGAGCTTTAAGTTGATATATAACATTATATACCTGCCTATTTAGACAACTTTCAATTACAAATAAACACTATTTAACAATACATAATAAGGGTATATGATCAGGAAATTATTTTTATATACAGTCAACTCTCGTTAATCCGAATAGAAATCGCCCTAAGAAATCTTTGTACGGATTAAAATATTCGGATTATCAATTAATGTAGAGGTATAGGATATAGCTTCGAGCCCGGTAAATTTTGTTCGGTTATCGAATTATTCGGATTAAAGTGTATTCGGATTATCGAGAGTCGACTGTAATGATTCATATACCAAAATGTAGCATTTTTCACGAGCTTTAAGCCAATATATGTCTTATATTATTAATTTCTAGTAGAGGTAAAGCAAAATATATAGGTCAAGTCAATCAGATATTCTCGTTTTACTGATGAGATCATGTAAATGTTTAGATATTTCGCAGATACTACCATGATAAATCAGCTTGTTTTTGGATTTTTTTCAAAACTTGACACAGCTTGCCCCATTTAACTCCGAAACCCCCAGGTCACAGGGACCCCATTGGCCAACAATTTAAAAATAAAAAACATGAAATTTTTAGATTCGAATATTCGAGCATTAGAAGAATCCTAGGATATCCTTTTGGTAGATCATTCGATTACCCGTATAGCCAAATAGCCTATTCAATACCTGAATATTTGGAAAAAAAGATTTTTTGCTCATGATTGTATGTCTTTGGTGTTGGCAAAGTAAAAATTTTGCTCAAATTTTAATTTGCTCATTTTGATCAAAAATATTAAATACGCAATTTATATGCACTGCAGGTCACTGAACTAACTTAACTGTTAAAAGATTCATTTATACATTTAAAAAAAAAGGATAGCCCTCTGTAATTTTGCAATGCATTCAATTGCGTATTTAAATTTTTTGAGCAAAATGAGCAAATTGAAATTTGAGCAAAATTTTTACTTTGCCTTGGTGTTAATGAACTTAGATCAAGAAGACCGTAGATCAAGAGGTTATATGATTCTTATAACATGTTTGTAGTGATTGTTAAGTATTTTTGGGCTAATTTTTAGATGCTCAATCAAAATTTTAAAGGCATTTTTTTCCATAGCACTTTAAAAAATATTTTAAAAATTTAATGAACAAAGGGTCTAGAAATTTAAAGAAAAATTTCGGAACTTGATGTTGGTCTCTTCATTCTCAAGTATTCTAAAGAGGACCTAGAAGTTTTCAACATTTTAAACTTTAAACACATAAACTCTTCTAATGACTCCATGTATTCGCAGAGCTCATGATGCTTAAATCGAGACATCATTGATTGATTTCTGAAAAAACTCCCAGTGTTTACAACTATTACCAACTTTTCTTAGCTTGAATTTGTTGCTTTGTATTCAAAGTTACTTAGATAAATAAATTACATAAATGTCATCTTGTATCTATTAAGTCTAAAATTTTTTGAGAAATCTCAACCTCTTTAATCCGTTAGTTGACAATTAACTCATAATCGATTGAATGAGAGGAACTCAAATCAAAAATAAAATGACAGACAAGATCGATTGAATAATTCCCTAACTCAGAACAGTCATACAGCTAATTTTGTCTTTTCAAAAGTGTTGCATCAAACACTTTCGGTTCATAAGCTTTCAAAAGACACGTAATGTTGCAACTTGATTTGACACATTTCTCTCAAAGTCGGAAATTAGAACGTAATGTCAGTCTAATAATTCACGTTTTACGTTAACTAAAATCAAAATGATAATGAGAATAAACTTCCTGATTTTCTCAAAATGTTAAATTTTCATAATTAAAATTATTTGACCGAAAAATAATTTATAAAATATGTATTATTTCACTAGTCGAACGCCTACCAAAACCTAAAAAAAAAGGGTGGTAAGTTATAAAATCCTAAGCTCGTTACTCTTCAGATGAGAATAAAAAACATTAATTAAAATTTTCTAATAAACATTTCTTAATTAAAAAAAAAGTCCCGTATCCTTAAAGACATTTAATTTTTATTTTTTTTTATTAAAATACATCGAAACATTTGAAACAAGACTAAAAAAGTAATAAATTTTTACGAAGTCTTCCTACATAATATGGGAAACTGAAATCCACACAAATACAATTTGTCATCTACTAAAAAATGTAAACTTTTTGAAAGGCGTTTTTTTTTTCTGAGGACGCCTCTTGATTCCTTAAAACTCGAATATAAAAATAAAAAATTTTTGTGAGTTAAAATTTCAAAATAAAAATTTAATTTTTTGTTGTTTATTTTCTTAAAATAAAAAAATATGATTTCTTTTTGTAACTTGGTGATGTGTTCAATAATGAACTTGTTTATTGTTAATTGTTATCAAATACATTCGAGTCATGAACGAATGACAACTGATGAAACTAAAAAAGAATATGGTTTAGACAACAAACAAACGGATTTTTTAATGCAATTTAATAAAAAATATGGCAATATTGATAAGAAACAACCAAATTCATACAGTTTATTGAGTTTTAGTTTTAATAAAAAAACAGCTAAATTGGAATGTAAAGAACCTAATAATGGATATTTAGAAACACTTTTTTCAGAGTATTATTTATTTTTTCGTCAAAACGAAGATAAAATTTTATTAAACGAGCCAACACATGAAAAAACGAGCACATCAAATGATGATGAAAGTCAGTGTGATGTTAATGAACGAAATACAACAACTATAAATAAACGATCATTGTGTCCATGGGACTATGAAGTTATACCAAGAGAAGATCGTTATCCAAAGTATCAAGTAGTTGCTAAATGTACGTGCAGTTCGTGTAATCATTTACGCAATGGCTTATTAACGAGAGGGATTTATGGATGTTTGCCAGTGTATAAGCCAGTTGCTGTGTTGGTTAAACAAAACGATGAATGTGACTCCGATGGATTTTATGTTTGGAAACCGGAAGTTGAATATGTTAAAATGGCTTGTACTTGTGGTCTAATGCATAATTTTGTGTCTCATGGTAAAAGGTGAACGTTTAGATAAAAATGAAATTTCTTTACAGCAAAAAATTTATTCCAGCCTTAGTTTTAAATTAATTTTAAAATTGAGAATTCAAAGTATAAAAAATAAATAAAGCTATTAAAACTAATGGAATTATTCTTAGTTCTTGTCTGTCTGTATCTCTGACTCTAGATTTTTAATGTAATCGAATTTCAATCGTAGTAGCTAGACAATTTCAGATGGGGGGGGGGCTAAACCAATTAATAAAATTTCAAAATTCTTCTTGAACATTACTAATGGGAATTAACTCAGATTGGTAATGGTGTTTGCTAAAGATATAATAATGCATACCACAAAAAACTATATGCATACTAAATACTAGAGAAATAAACATATCCATTTTTATATTAAATTAAATCCCTATAATTAAAAAAACAGGCTTTATTGCACCCTTTTTATCACCCAAAACCGAATTTCGAATTAATGTTCACTACCGAAATATATGTTTTCTTTGGTTTTTCTATACAAAAATTCGGAATTTTAAGTCAAAAAATGGTAAATCACACTTGAGATTTATAAGTTCTTTATTTAATCAAATAATGTTAGCACAGTTAGTAGCACATACAAATTATTGTACCTGTGAATTGAAATTATTTAAGAGCTAAGACTTCGGTGTTTTACTCGATTTTACACCAATGGCATTTAAAAGCTTTTGCTAGTTTGTTAGAAACAAATTTGACCCGAGCGGGATTCGAACTGATACCTTCGTGGAGCATTTAATGAAATTTTTTTTAATCTAACATACTAATATAAAAGTTGTTTCAAAAAAAGCAGTAACTTTAGAATTATTTCAAAACAACGGACAGAAATAAACGAAATAAATATTTTCGACATGCTTAAGATCAAAAGTATTTTCGAAAAAAAATAATCGAAAAAACAAATTAAGAATTTAAGGCACAGAAGTTAACCACGCTTAAACATCCCAAAATTTACGCCAATCAATGACACATACGTAGTTTTTACATGACCAACATCAATATAAAAAAATAATTTTAGCCAAATAGCTTGTAGTTTTAAAAGATAAAGTGTTATTTGACTTTAATTTTTATTGGTTTTCACAAAATTGACTCACAAAAAAATTTATTTATGGAGATTCACAAATTCCGTAACCAAAGACGGCCGACAAGTCAGCGTTTATGTTAATGAATGAATTTCCCCAAATATTTCAGCTTTGTCCGAAATTGTAATTGATCCATTCTCCCAAAAACTTAATAAAGTGAAAGTACCAGAGGAACTCAAAGATAAACTTATCTTGTTTGAATCTTCAAAATTTCTTCTGGAAAACTTCAAAGATGCGACCTCGTAAGCTCGATTTCAAGTCAACAAGAGTTTATCAATTTCATACAGGCCGAAATGAACATTAAGACGGTAAATCAAGTTCAGACTCAAAGCCATGGTAGCCTAGTGAACAAATTCAGTTTAAAAATTTCAAATACAAAGACTCAAGAAGCTAACAGACAAATATTGGATGTGGTTCTCCAAACTTGACGAAGAAATTGACTTGGTATCGGACAAATATGGTACTCACGACATTGAAATAATGAAAACAAACCAATCAAACAAAGACCTTACGTTATACCTCACGCAAAGGAACAAGTAGTCAAGGAGTGCGTTGAGAAAATGCTTAAGATGGATATAATCGAACCATCAAATAGCAACTGGGCGTCGCCAATCATATTGGTTAAAAAGCCAGATGGGAGCGAACGTTTTTGTGTTGATTATCGAAAGGTCAACGCCTCCACCTTCAAGGATAGCTTTCCGATGCCCAATATCGAAAATAGGCTGAATAAACTCCAAGGTTCAAATTTCTTTAGCTCTCTAGATTGCATTTAAGGCTTTTGGCAGATAAAACTTTCCGATAGAGATAAACAAATCTCATCTTTTGTAGTTTCGGTCTATTCTCATTCATAGTTGTGCCTTTCGGTCTTTGTAATGCTGGAGCCACGTTTCAAAGAAAAATGGAACTCGTCTCAAATAAGCTACTTAACTCTTTAGCTTATATTGATGACATTTTAACTTTCTCCAAAACATTTGAGGATCATTTGATTCATTTAGAAATTTTATTTAAAAGACTCTGTGAAGCAAATATAAAGGTTAAAACAACTAAATGTCGAATTGTCCAAAGTGAGACCTTGTTTTTAGGTTACAATATATCAGAAAGAGGAGTTGGAATTGATGAAGATAGAATTAAAGCTATCCAAAATCACCCAAAACCTAAAACTCCAAAACAAATTAAGCGATTTTTTTGTCTAGTAAGATCCTACAGACAATTTGTACCAAATTTTTCAGGAATTCTGGATCCTTTAAATAAAGTCAAAAGAAAGAATACAAGATTCAAATGGGACGAAAATTATGATAAAGCTTTTGAAATTAGCTTATCCAAATTTTAATAAACCTTTTATTCTCTTAACCAATGCATCTAAAGTCGGATTAGTACTGAATTTATTCTCCAAACCGATCATAACCCTTTAACACACTTAAATAATTTAACTCTTTCATCTTCAAGATTAACTATATGGAGACTAAAACTATCGGAATACAATTTTAAGATAGTTTATAAGAAGGGCACGTTAAACACTGATGCAGATGACTTATCACGGATCTATGAAATACAAGATGAACTTGAAGACGAGGTTTCAACAGATGATTTTCTCGAATCACTTTTGACTATCTCTCAGGCTTAAACTCAATATGAAGTTAAAATAAAATACTATGATAAGAATCTTTTATGTTCTAAATCACCAATTGTTTTATTTACAAGTCTACGAAACGTCAATAAAAAATAAGTTTTTAAATTTGGCCATTTGCAAACTAGGTATAAAAATACCAAATATTAAATGAAAAACTAGAAACTGCATCACAACCAAAGGATCAACGGACAAATTGTTTTCTTCTTGAATGTTATTAGCGGAAGAACTAGATCTAATCCCAGTGTAATCAATAGGTCTTTTACTAATATCTTAAGGAAATGTAAAACTTAAAAAATAAAGAATCTCTCATTTCCTATCATTTCAAAGTACTGCCTCTACTAATAAGGATAGAATCGGTGCCATAAATGAAACTTTCTCTTTTAGTAAAGACATACAATAATTACAAAACCAGGATAAAATAATTCAAGAATTAAAAAATAAACTTAAGCTTAAGAAAATTAAATGATACATCTTAGAAGATGACCTAAAAATAAGAAAATCTAGAAAAAAGATTTTCAAACAACTCGTGATACCTCACTCCTAAAAATAGACATACTTGAGATCTGTCATGATCATTATATCGGTACACACCTTGGTCACGAGAAGACTTAGGCAAAATTAAGTAACCGATTCTACTGGCCAAATTGTTTTAAAGAAGTGAAGAATTACGTTGAATCCTGCGAAGTTTACGCTAGACTCAAAAATCCAAAACCAAATAGAGCTGAGTTTTAACCAATCACTGATTATTTCAAACCTTTTGATGTGATCGCGGTTGAAATCCTAGAATTAAGCACTCCTAGCTCCGGGAATAAAAACGTTGTTGTCTTCACATGCTATTTAACTAAATGGGTGGATGCTTTTCCTTTAAGGAATATGACAGCCGAAGCCATAGCGAAAATTTTTATTAATGAAATCATTTGTAGACATTCATGTCCTTCTAAATTATTAAGTGATCAAGGTAGAAACTTTTTATCTAAATTAGTTTCAAGTATTTGTAAACTTTTAAAAATAAAGTAAATACAGCACCTTACAATCCCAAGTTTGATGGCTTTGTTGAAAGATTTAATAAAACGCTTTGCTAAATGCTTGCAACGTACTCGAATTCAAATCAAACGAATTGGACTAGTCAACAAAGTTCAACTAAAGAGACACCCTTTTCTTTAATTTAAGGAAAAGAACAAAGATTTGGTGACTTAGATAATCAAAATCTAGGTTACGAACCATCTAGCTTTAAAAAACTTGCATGAAAAATGGCCTGAACCAAGGGCTCACATCTTAAAACAAGCCGAAATTAATAAAAATTATTATGATAAAAAATATAATTTACCGGCTCCAACTTATCATAAAAATGAAGAGGTCAGAATTAAGCAACCTCAAACTAAGAAAGGTTTAAAGAAGAAGTTAAGAAACGATTTTCGGAGCGAACCATATAAAGTTGTTGATGTTTTATCCGAGAAAAACCTTTGAGTAAACATTAAAGGTAAGGATAGTTTGGCCGAGTGGTCCAAGGCGCCGGACTCAAGTATGAAACATAACTTAGCAAATGTGTGTTCTGGTCAGTGTATACTGGCGCGGGTTTAAACCCGGTTTGACGAATCAAAATATTTAAACCTTAGCTTAAAAGGGTAAGGAGTTAACCTATATCTGGGAAGTCACTTATCAGCTCAGTTGCTAGGATCAGCAACTCTTCCAGATAGTCTCAGGTTAAGAGTTTTAAATTAAGTTTTTTTTATTTGTTTTTAAATATAATTTTATTTAAAATTAAACTTTAAAATATGTTAGCATAAAGCATAAAAATGTAGTAATTAAAAGTTAAATTTATAGATAAAAATAAAGATTTGATGTTATGTTATGTTGCTTAACTGTAACATGAAGAATATACAAAAAATTCAACACGACTTCACATTCACAAAGAGACATCTATAAAAATAAAACAAAATAAATTATAAAATTTTCAATTTTCAAATTTTTGTTTTTGTTAATTTTTTATCTTTGTTTATTTTTGTTTATTGTTTTTGTTTTGGGTTCTGGTTTTGGTGCTACCACTACAAATGCCAATATTTTTGACAAAATGAACTATTTTTTCAAAAAAACTCCCATATCATCTTGATTTCTTATTTGAGTTTTAAATATTAACATAAAACATTAAGTTTTTCTCGAATAAGTTTCGTTCAAAATCCAACGGAAGAGAATTAATTTAATGAAAAAATTCGATTGAAATTAAAAATAATATTTTTCATTACTACTAAAATTTTCCCAATCGAAACATATCCCTCGAGTAAACCCACAACTAAAATTTTTCTGTGCAACTAAAATATTTCGGAACAAAAGCAAAAAAATGAAACAATTAATAGTTTTATTGAATTTTTTTTCTTACGAAAAATAAAATAAAAAAAGGAATTCCTGAGATTCGAAGATAATCGCCTCTTGTTTATGAAGATGCAAAAAAAAATTATTTGGTGAACCTTTCAAGAGAATAAATGTTGTTTAGAAATCTTCCACATCACCTACAGACCCTGTCAAAGTGGCGATTTGAAGTTGGGAATCAATTCAAAAATATCAAAACTCAATTGAGATTCTAAAAATTTTAATAAAACTTAAAGAATAACTTTTTTCCTATTGCAGAGGTATTTCTTTAAGGTACACATTGAATGTAAAACTTAAGGAGAAGATCTGCAAAAAGTATATTCAGAGTTCTGAATGCAGATTATAATAAAATTAAAAGATCGGTAATCATGTTTACCGAATTAAAATCTCTTTCACATAATTGTCCCATTTTTATCCATTTACCCCAAAATCATTTTGACGGCAATTTGAAGTTGGGAATCAATTTAAACCCAGTCGAAAATGAAGTCAACAAAAAAGTGATTTTCTTTACCGTTTTTCTAAATTTCAAATTTTGAGTCAAAACTGAGATTTTGAGATTTACAAAAAGTTGTAAATCTCACTTATTTTTCGTTTTTCACTTTTGTGACTTAAAAAAAAATAAAACAAGGAATTCCTGAGATTCGTAGAGAATCGCCTCTTGTTTAAGCGGATGCAAAAAAGAATTGTATATTGTGGCTTCCTTAGGAGGTGATGCGGTTTGACTGAAAAATTCCGTTATTTTTACCGTTTTCACCCATGTAATGTTTTATTGAATTTTTTGTCCACATCAACAATGGTAGCTTTTTAGCTTTCAGAACATACTTTTACATCAATTATAGCTTCTTCCAATCATGTTCACCTTGACCTTGAAAATTTTCGATTTTTTACCGCAATTAAAAAATTGATTTTCTTGGGTTTTAGAGGTCGTAGAACACGGTAAAAATATCATAAATATCAAATTCAGATTGTGTGGACGTTTTGCTCCGATCGAACCCTACCATTGTCAATATAAATAAGTACATAAACAAAGGAGAAAGGTCAATTATTCCTATTTCATCAGGCTTATTTTAATAAACAAGGTTAAACAAGTGATGTCAGTTTGTTTTAAGAGCAGTGCAAAATTGAGTTTATAATTCTCCATTTTTTTATAATTTTCCGAAAAAAAATATTAAAAAAGTCAATTGATTTAAATATTCGTAAATGAATTGTATTAAATAAACAGAGTTTTAAAATCAATCTATAAAATTAAAAATCCATTGACTTAAACAAACCAATAAAATTATAAAAAAGCAATTGACTTTATTTTTCAAAAAAATGATTTCTAACCCAAATTACTACTCGACCGAATTATATTTGATTGTAATCAATTATGAGTCCATAATGCTTTAATCTTATCGCAATTTAAGGGCTTTCCTTTAAATATGTAATAAACTTAATGGGGTCTGAGCAGAATTTAGAAAAAAAAAAAGAAAACACAACAACGACAACAAAAACACTTCATACCTAGCCATAATTTAGAAAAAAAAATGTACTCGGCTTAATATTTGTCTATTAATCTACACGATTTCGTGTAACCATGGTGATAATAGCTCAACTCGAAAAAAAATAAAACTTAAAAATTAATAAAGGTCACTTTTTTTTTAGAATTATTTTTTTATCTTTAAATTTGTGATTTCAAAAGAAATATTTATTCAACTAGAAATTAGCTAATAATAAAAGGGTTCATTCTCACTTCGGCTTGTTATTGTGTTTGTCTAAGCCATTTGTTCTTTTTTATTTTTCTATAGAATGAAATTTAATAATTGAAAAGACCCACATAGACCGAAGAAAAAAATTACTATGATTTCAAAAGCTAATAATACAAAAATACCAATAAAGCTTGAAATATTTAACAACGAAAATGAAAAGAACCATAGCACTAAAACTAGTTTGATTCAACGAAACCATAGTAGTAATAGTACGTCAGTTAAATTTATTAAAAGTAATAAATTACAAGAGGAGACAAAAACGAGAATAGTAAAAAAAAACAATGTTCAAAATTTATCACCAATAAAACCAAGTTTTGTTAGGTTAGATAACATGTTTTTCAAAATTTTACTAAATTTATGAAATTTTTTTTTTCTTTCAAGTGCGAGAGAAGATAACATTATTCCGATAAATCAAATGAATTTTGCTCATAGTACACCGAATCATCATTCGACGAGTAGTCCTAAAGTATTGCCAATATTTCACGCAACACCTAAAAAGTCTGATGTGGAATCTTTGTCTAAAAAACAATTGATTGTCAAAGAACTAGCCGTTAATATTCTTGAACTTAACGGTTATAGGACTCGTACGGAACAATTGGACACTGAACTTAAAAGTTTTAATAAACTTAAAAAAGAAACAAGTGGTCGAGAGTATTCGTCAATAAGCGAAAAAAGTGAGTGTATACACAATGAATTGGAAAAATTAAAGGTTGAAATGCTTCAAAAAATTGAGGATATACACAAATTAGAGTCCGAGTTGATTAAGATAGAGGGTCATAATTCATCTAAATCAAGTTCATGTCAACGCAACGAAGAAGTTATGAGCGAAATAAGAACAATGTTGAAAGATATGGTCGAAAATTCAGGCCAAAATTCAACAATTTCATCAAATCGTATTTACGAAGAGTATTCGCGTACAATGAGAAGACTTACGTGTAGTTCACCTACTTTACAGTTGAAAAAAATTGAGTCTGATTTCATTGAAACTGGTGATATATATCGTAAATATAATCAATTTCGAACTCAAATTGATCAAGAATGTTGTTACTTGATGAATCAAGCAAAGGATTTAGAATTCAAGTTAAAGGCTATGCAATCATTAGAACAGTCTGTGAATGAAATTGAAAAGTTTAAAAATTCGGTTCGAATAATGGAGGATAATCTTGAGAAGGGCAAGTTCTATTTGTTTAGAGATTTGGATTGTTTGAATACAACTCAATCGAATCGACTTTTAATAAGTAACTTGAAAGGTCGAATTGAAAAAATGATTTACGAAAAACATCTTGATTTAGAAAATGTGGTCAAAAATTTGTATTCAATGATGAACAAACATGAGAGTAGTTTTTTAACTGAAGAGGAAGAGGCAATCAAAAAAATAAGCGAAAAAATAAAAGTTTTAAAAGCTAAAATCGATGCCAAAGACGCTCTACCTGTGTTTAGTAAACGTTACAAAAAGAACCGTCACTATTCGGGATCATCCGAAGACCCGGACACAAAGGAATTAAAACACCTAAACGAACAAATTAAAATTTTAAAATCAAAAATGTTGGCCAAAGGTGATCAATTGAACCAAATGAAAGTGACATCGAGTGAAATTTTTAATCCAAGTCAAGCAAGCTCGGCTAACACAATTTACCTTCCACTCAATCATTTACGAAATTCGGACCAGTTGAGCACGTACCGTATGGAACCTTTAGAATTGTATGACGAGTGTACAAGTGAGTACATAGCGTCTGATAATTTTCAAAATGATCTTGTTCTAATTCGTGATGAACAAAAAATGTATGAAAAAAAAATAATATGTCCAATGGGGTCGGTTTATGACGACACAAGGGACTCAAAATCGAGGTCAAATCATGTCTATTATGTTTCAAAAGGAGACAATGTAGTGCCCAATGATAAAAAGTACACGTCGAGTATTGAAATTCCAGCAGATCAATTGGAAAATTTTAAACGTGGTCTTAAGGTTAAACGAAGTAGATCCGAGACAAGTTCAAGAAAGACTAGTACTTCATCATCTGAAGAATCGGAATGTTACACTGCACGGGATAAACGAGCTAAAAGTGTTGTTCAATTTAAAAATCCATTAGAACAAAATGGTTTATCTGTTAGTTTGAAGAGTATGAAACGACCAGGTCCGGAAAAACAAACAATGACTGATCCTGGTAATAACAGTGGTAGCGAAAAATATCAAAAAGAAATTGATGACTTGAAACGAGTTTTGAATCAAAAAAATGAGATTATAAATCGTCATCAAGATCAACAAAGACAACTAGACGAGCTTAAGGCAAATGAATTGGCAATGTATGACAAAAAAAATGAGGTTTTAACCCGTAAACTTCAAGATCAAAATGAAGAATTACAAATTCTTAAGGAACAATTGAATGAATTGACGAATAAAGAAAAAATAGAGAGAAGAATGAGTGTAACAGGACAAGATGTTAAAACAGACAATGAGAACTCAATTCAAGAACCGTTAATTTGTAATATACCAGAACATCATAAATTAGAAGATTTGAATCATGAATTGAAAACACAAATATCAAAATTGAGGGCTTATCTACGTGAAACAAGATCGAATCGAATAAATGATGTTGATTTATGTGAAAAAAAAGCCGAATTTGAAGCACTTGATCTTGCTATTAATGAGCGCAAGCAACAACTACTTAAACTTGAAATGACCAAAAATTTGCAATTAAATCAACAATTTTATTTGGATAAAGACCAATTGATGATTCAAGTAAGTCGTAGTCTAACAACCTAATATTTATTTTTTTTGTTAAAAGCCTCTAATTGTTTATGAAAAGTCTGATAACTTGACTAGCCTTAGAAATTTTCTATATAAACCCTTTTAAAAATTTATGAATTGTTTTTTGTAAAATTATAAAAAATTAAACCAGACTCATAACCCTATAGGGCTTATTATTCGTTAATTTTATAGAAGAGTTACAAAAATAAGAAGAGCCTCTAAATGAAACACAGAATGATGATAAATTTTGATGTAAATATATCTCAGCTTTATGATAAATTTATGATAAAAATGGGTAACTGAGTTATAAAAAGTATGGTCTATTAAACACAATATTTCGTGGCTCTAGAATTAAATAATGTTCTAATGTCATGTCTTCAAAATTACAGTATCGCTTGTCCTATTACTTCGTGAAAAAATTTTGAAACTTCAATATTTTATTTATCGAAACAAATCTCCTAAAATTTTCCGGAAAATTGAGTAAATTCGGTTAATATTACATTAAAGTAAAGTATTTAAAAGATATTAATTTTAAAATCTAAATATAGATTCTAGTAGGAGAGGAAATTCTCTGTTTACTATTGTATATTGAAAGACAATTTTCAAACTACAAAAGCGTATAAATTCGTTTGAAAAGACTACATTATTTTGACGAGATTAAAATATTTTTAACTTTGGGAGATTCTTCGATTAATAAAAAATGGAAGTTGCAAAATTTTTTTTTCAATGTAATAGGACAAGCAATACTGTAATTTTCAAGACATGACATTAAACCATTATTTAATTCTAGAGCCACGAAATATTGAGTCAAATAGACCATACTTTTTTAAACCCTAGCGACGCCACTTCGAGGCATATCACGGACTCAGTCAAGGATGAGAAGCCGTCTTACGCCCATGGAATGTACAGTCTACGCTCGATTTTATCACCCCATTCGTCCCTTCAGATCAACGTGACAAATCTGAATAGTGACAAATATGAATGTCATAAATGCTTATTTGAGGAAATTGGTTCTAGAAATTTCTGGGGATAAATCTGAATAGTGACAAATCTATGACGTGATAAATTCGAGCGTAGACTGTATTGGAAACTATAAATATATCTTTATTTTCATTTTAAGATTCAGCTTTTGTAAATTTAAATACAGTACTGCTACGATTTTGTGTTTTTACTTATTTTTTACATGAATTTACGTGATTTTATAAAAAACGGTAAATGCATAAGAAAAACAGATGGAATTTTTACTTTTTACGAGGATTTACATACAGTTGCTCCTCGTTTATATCATCCTCTTGGTTTTGCTAAAATAGTGTGATGTATACATCATCCATTTATAAATGGACTGGGGTATAACTAGATTAATTTTGCATCATGCTGTATTGAATGGGAAATGATTATAGTGGGATATAAGTGGATTTTGACATAATGATAACGTGATATAAACGAGCGGCGACTGTAAATTCAGGTAAATTTGCGTAAAATCCGGTTAAAAAAGGTAAATCTATCGTTTTTTACAAATGTAATTTAACGTAAAATTACCTATTTTTAATTGAATTTGGGAAAATCACGTAAATTCAGGTAAATTTAGTAAAAACACAAAATAGTAGTAGTACTGTAAAAACATTGTGGTTCAAGCTTGACCGCCGACCACGATAACCCCTGTTTTCATTACATTATCCGTTTTACAATTCCGTCAGAGAATAGCCTTGTTTTCACGATAAGGCTAGAATTGGTTCAACTTTTTTTAGAGAACTTGTTGGATATTTCAAAATTATTTAATTCATTCACTCTCGATTGCCTTTTGAAGATGTTGCCGAAATTATATCTCATCGATTTTGGTTCCAATTAGTTTGCGGTTTCTGTGCCTTTCATTCGTCGGTTTTTTTTTATGTTGATTCAGGAATGTTTGATCATTTTTTTTAAGTATCATCTTAGGACATAGAGAGGCAATTCCCAACAATGTTTACTAAAATTTAACTAAAATTTTTTTCTAATTTTAAGGAGGAAATTTTTTGCCTTGAAGACACCCTTAAGAAACGAAGCCAAGAGTTACACAATGTTGAGCGTTTGATCAAAAATGCCAAAAAAGAAATAATGTGTCTTAAAAATTCAAAGCTAAAAAGCGAAAAAGAATGTGAAATAAACAAAAAGAAAAATGTTAAAATAAAAAAAGAAATGGATGTTTTGAACAAAAAAGCCGATGACGCAGCCATTGAGCTCATTGCTGTTCAAGAAGAACTAAATTTTTTAAGAGAAGAAAAAAATGAAATGGAAACGTGTATTGACAAAATGAAATCAGAAATGGTAAATTTTTTACAAGAAATACGCGTTAAAGATTTAAATCAAAAAAGTCAATTGGTCTTGAGCAATAATTACTCGTTGAATGAGCTTAAACAAAATGTACTCGAACAAAAAAAACTTCTTGAAAGTTTAAATCAAGAAATTGATTCGAAAAAAAAAGAAATGGACACACTTAAAGAAAAAAGTTCCAAGTACACGGAGCTTTTCAAGTGTGAAATTGAACAATCCCAACGAGAGATACGCGACTTGAAGACAAATAAAGAAAGCCTACTCAATCAAGTAACACAATTGAAGTCTAAATTTGAACAATACCAGACGGAGACTCGTAACAAGTCACATCAAGTCGAAGAGAAAAGTGTTCAATTGAAAGAAAACGAAAAAGAATTGGAAAAAATAGTTCAGCTTAAAGACGAAGAGGGCAAAAAATTAGCCGAGATTGAAAAGTACTTGAAAGAGAGAAGAGTCGAATGTGATGAAATGGAATCCCATTTGGACAAATTAAGACAAAATGAAGACGAGTTTGCAAAACATCTAGAAGAGCTAAGGAGTAACATTGAGATTGAAAAGTCAAATTTTGATGAGCTTAAAAATACGAACGAAGAGTTAAATTCGATTAAACATGACATGAAGGGTAAAATCACAAGTTTAGGCGAAATATTAGAAAAATTGGAACAAGAATACGAAATTCGTGAGAACGATATTAAAAATATGAATTCAATGACCAAAGAGAAACAGTTGGCGTTTAAACGAATCGAAGATGAACTTGCCGATTTTGAGTACGAAAAAGAATCACTAAGTCAAGATGTAAATAAATTAAATGAAAAAATTAAAAAGAAAAAAAGTGAATTGGAAAAACTTGAAGACAATATTAAAAGCTTAGAACAAAAGTTTATACATTATCAAGCTGAGTCGAATAATTTGACACAAAAGAATACAGCAACGAGACAAGAGCTTGACAGCTTAAACGAGACCATAAAAGAGTTTGAAATTAAATTGAAAGATTTGAGTGTTAAATCTCAAACGAAACAGAGTATGATTGATCAATTGAATGAAAAATGTTTGGAAAAAAAAGAGGAGCTTGAAACTTTGGAGGCTTATTTAGACGAGATAAAGACTGAGTATCAAAATGAAAAACGTCAGTTTACAGCCCTTCAGGTAAATAAAATTAAATCAAAACATAATGCAAGCATTGTTTTTACATTCTGAAAAAAATTTAATTTTCATCTGAGTTTTTGAAAGTGACCGCGAAGCCTGATGCCTTACTATCCCGCTGGATCTCGAGAGAGTAATCATGCAAAAAGTCTTCGAAATGGTAACACCCCGCTAATTTAAAATTAATGTAAAATCACTGTAATGATCAAGCAATGTTTTCAGACGCTTTAGCATTAATTTATCAGCAAGTTTATCAGTCTATGTCGGATTAATGTTTCAGTAAATTTTTCATAAGAAAGCCTTCATAGTTCTTTTAGTCAGTGATAAACAGTGAAACTGAATTAAGGGTGAATCATCAATAGAAGGAATCTATTTGAGCAATTTTTTTTCGATAGGAGTCAACCTTTGAGTATTTTAAGGTTTAGTACAAAAAAACAGAACAACTTAGAAAAATCGAAATAATTATTTTTTTGTTGGTCTTTTGCATCATTGACGAACCTATGTGCAAAGTCTCTGCAAAATGCCCACTATTTAATCGGATTGAAATTAAATGCGCAATTAGACTTCAGAGTTTTTGAAGAAATTGCGCAATGGTGTAACAAATTTTGTTACACTTTGTTACATGTGCAGAACCATCATAAGACCAACAGAGAAATAATTATTTCGATTTTTCAAAATTGTTATATTTTTTTGTATTAAACTTCACAATGCACCAACCTTTGCCAAAAAATTACAGTTGATTAAATCAAGTCGTAGTAAATTTATTTTGCTTTAAATATTAGAGTCAAACCTCGTTAATCCCTTTCCATTTTTATCCGTATATCTCTTAAGTTCGTATAGAAATCACAGGCTAACTGTATAATCCTTTCAATAGAAAATACTTCTTAAATCCTATATTTTAACCCGTATGACGATTTTTTGGGGCTATTTTCATACGGATTAACGAGGTTTGACTGTATAGAAAAACATAAAAAGAAATTCAAAGTTATCTCCAGCATTCAAAAGTTTATTAAAGTCACATGATCAGGAAGATATTTTGACGGATCAATGCATTCTGTATTTTACAATCTGATATGCATAATCCCGAAATTTCTTTTACTCATGTGTGAGACCAAGTCAAAGCACGAATGCTTATTCTCTCCAAAGGTGCTTGTCTCTGTTAGTTAAATCGCTCGATCTTGTTTTAATTGGTTTGATTTTTGATCCTAAAAAGACAATGGTCTTCGTTCTTGCCTTCTTGCGTCTCTGCCTGTAGTTTGGTGAACAACTGCAATATGTGAACAAATCTTGTTTTCAGGTTTGAATATTCCTATAACGGACGAAGACTGTTCTCTGGGAAAAATAGCATCGAAAATTCTTCAAAATTATAACCTCACATCCGGACCGGTTGACAAAAAATTGAGTGAATAAAATATTCACCAAACCTGAGAACAAGATTTTGTTCACCTAATATTTGAACAGCTGTTCCCCAAACCGACTAGACCCATCTCAGATTTTTATCTTACCATATAGGTATTCATTTTTAGAAAAGCATTTTAACCAGTTTTCAGCAACTATTCAGTACTTTTATTTTGGAAAAAGCAACTTCCGAGCGTCACTGCTCATTATGAATAGGGCTCTGCTTGACAACGTACTAAATTTCTTCGTTGGTACTCCTATTTTTTCGAAATTTAGTTACAACTGAAAACCGTTTTAAATTCAACTCTCAACTTCCTACTTCAAACTGGCCTCTCAACTTATGAATCGACATTTTATACGCTTTTACATAACTCTAATTCAATTCTTTTTGGATAGTCTGAATGTTCAAAACAAAAAAAGATCCACGATGAATTAAAATTTAAAAATAAAAATATGAACAAGACTTTAGAAGAGAATGAAATAAATGCTCAACAGTAAGTCTATCTCTCTTTTATTTAAAATTACTCTTAAATTATTCTTTATCGATTTCATTTAATAGTATTGAAGAGCTTGAAGATGAATTGGAAGAGAGAGGAAAAAAAATCAAAGAACTTGAAGATAAACTTGACAAAAAGAACCACGAGTTTGAAAACTTGAGTCAAGATTTTTTGAAGTAATTTCAAATTTTTTTATCGAATAATGTAAATTTTAAAAAGTTTTTATTTATTCTTTTAGTCACCAAGAAGAGACTCGGCTCTTCAAGCTTAAACTAAGAAATCTTGAAGATCTTCTCAAAGAACAGAACGAAAATGTGAACATTCAAGAAAGACTTAACTTAAATTCGTCACAAACAGTCAAACATCAACAACCAATTTCATCTCTATTAATAACACCAACTATTCGTAAGTCATTAGGACAATCTTACATAGAATCATTTGATTCACCGAGAATACCAAGTGAAATATCAAATAGTACTTTGTATACTGATGAACATAGTCGAGCTAAAGAGACATTGGCAAAAAGCTTTCAAGACAAGTTAATTAATTTAGAACGTTCAAAAATACAAACAAAAAACATACTTGAAAGTTTAAAATTAAATTTAAACGATATCGAATTGCTAACAGCTAATAATATTTATAAAATAACTTCGATTACAAGTTAGGCCGTATTTTTGTTTTAGTGAAATCTGACTTGTAAAAATTTAATTGAAACAAATAAAACAGTGAAATTGAGCTTAGTTTAAATTTTTTTTTCAAACGCTCAAACGAAACGATACGCTTTTTTGTTACATTTTTTTTTCTAAAAAATTTAAAAAAAAGTTTTTGTAAACTTTTTTTTTGACAAGTTTTAAAATCAATAAAAAAAATTAAATTGTAAATTCATTGTTTTATTAAAACCTTTAAATCTAATTGTTAGGTAATTTACTGTACGTTTCCAAAACATAGTTAACGAAAACTTCAACAATGTTGAAACATTGTTTCCAAAACGGTTTTGCAGCAAAACCACAACAAAACATCATGAAAACCAAAATACAACATAAACATGTTTTAAAAAAACTTTAAACAAAACAAAACAATAAAACATGAAAATGAATTTAAAGTATGAAGATACCGTATTTCCTTGCTTACAAGTGTCCCCCTAATACCCCCTTTTTACAGACCAATCGAGATCAGATGAGTTCAAATTTTATGTTTTTGGAGTAGATCGTACTGAGTTATATATAAAGCGTCGCAAAAGGATCTCAAATTTTATTCGCTAATGCATTATTTTATCCCTTAAAGATGCGATTTTTAGTCACTTATAAGCAAGGAAATACGGTATTTTAAGTAATAGCAATTCGGTGGGGTTTGGAAAACAATTGTCCTCAAATCAATTAGAAGTTCAAAAATTATAAAAAATTTTTTTTTGATTGGTAATCCATTTTTAAATCTCAAAAGATTCAAAAGAAGAAAATTACATCATCAAATTAATTGAACAATATTTCTTCTTTTTGTGCAGGAGGTATGAGTAAGAAAAATTTTCAACACATGGTCCATTTTAAAAAAAAATTCATGGTTAAACCCCCTCCTTATGTAAGAAAATTACAGAGGAGCCGAAATTTTAGACTCTCACCCCTACTTCAAAATAAAGATCAATTATTTTCTAAAAAAAATTAAATTATAAACTTACTGAACTCATTGAACTTCAATGAAACTTTGTTATTTTAACGTAGTATCATGTTGACAGGCGTATTCTAAAGTTTTGCCAAAAATAAAGGCTTTTTTCAAACCTTTATCCTTTATCAATAAAGTAAAGTTTTACCCTTTATTTCCTTTATTTCTCGGAAAATGGATTTTTCCTTCAAAAAACACTAAAATATAGTCTTCTAAAGCAGAAAAACGCATAAAAGAAAAAATAAAGGAAATAAAGGGTCTAGCTTTACTTTATTCCTAAAGTAAAGTAAAGCCGACACCCCTATTTCAAATTAATCGTTTCAACAAGGATCTTTATTTTTATTCAATTAAAACGTATTTATCTCCTTTTTCCGGTATTGTCCGGGACTAACACGATTCGGGATCATTCTGCGATTTCTCACGTTAGTAAATTTACGTAAAATTAGCTATTTTTACGGAAAAAATTGTAAAATTACGAGATTTTACGTAAAATTTTGTAAATTCTTGTTATCATAGCACCACTGTATGTATTGGTGTGCATTTTACACAATTATTTCCTAAACTTTTTTTTCTATGCAGTTTAAAGTTCACGCAATGCAAAATTACCACACCATCTTAATTTTGGACTTACGACTCGATTTTCTTATTCTCAATACCCGAAAAACTATGGTAGCCCAAATTTTTGGGGAGAGTTAAAGATTTTTTTTAGCACTGGAATGTTTTTGACCGGATTAATGTATACGTTTTTGCGGTTATGCAGACTTATACACCATTGAAAAATATTTATTTTTAAATGCGTATTTTTTCGAGATCCAAAAAATCAATGGTTAGGGTTGTAATGAAGCAAATATTAGAGCATAAGTTATGAATCTTAGTTGAAGTTTTTAAATTATGCAACGGTATTCCCACATTTAATTTTCAACGTTTTATATTAAGTCAAATCACGGTTGTATAATCTCATTTTTCCTCAAATTTAGCAGTGATAAAAGTAAGAGGTATCACAACTGGACTTGATTTGAAATTTAAAAGGTCGTTTTGATTGATTGTATGACCCTTGTCGCACTATAAACATGAAAAGAAAAATATTTTTAGCGATATGAGAAATTCGAACACTAAAAAAGAAAATTTGAAAATTGGAATTTATAATGATTTATTTATAAAAATTGATATAACGAACAAACGAACAAACAATCAGATTAATCTAGTTTATAGATAAAAAAAATAAACAAAACTTTTACACGTGAACAGTCATTTTCGATTCAATATTAGCTCGTAGAGATTCGTCAATAACCGATTTAAATTCTTCAAATGATATTTTACCATCGTGATCTTTATCAGCGTATATAATTGTCTTATCAACTATTTGCTGTAATTGAGCATCTTTTAAATTATTTCCAACCATCATTTTTAATACTTGAAACAATTCACCATTTGATATAAAACCATCTCTGTCCATATCATAAATTTTGAATGCAACTTAAAACATTAAAAAAAATAGGACTATTGAAAATAAAAGACGAGTTGTTTTTAATTACATTTTAATTTTGCTTCTTTGTCTCCATTTACGCTAAACTGTGATATTCCCTGAATGAATTCTTTAAAGTCGACTTCTCCGTTTCCATCCACGTCAAATATGTCTATAACCCGCTGCACCAGTGGATTCTGCTGCAGATCAGGTATTGTCATAAACTCGTCTACACTCAATGAACCTGAGCCGTCCAAGTCTAATTTACGAAATCGTTTGCCAAGGCGACGAATTTCATCAGGCTCAACTTAAAAAAAAAACAATTTAAGTCAAAAACATTTCTCCATTTTTTTTTTGATAAACTTACAATGCGAGCATAACTCCATCGGAATTTGCATGTCATTACCCTAAAAAAAAAGAGAACATTGAATCAAAAATAATTTTAGTGATAACAAATATTTTAGAATCTTTACCATTTTTAAAAAATTTTTTTATCAATTTTGATAACAATATTTTTTGTTTTTTTTTTCTAAAATTGAAAAAATTTTTAGGGTTGCTTTGGTTAGAAAAAAATAAATATTTATTTTTTGTTTCTCTCTAGTAGTAGTAGTAGTTTTAGTGCTGGCTTGAAATTGAAAATAATATGATTTATTTATCTAAGAGATTTTTTTTAAAAATAATTTTCGAAAATTAAGTTACCCTAGTTTTAGTAGTTTGGTTCAAATCATAGTGTTAAAGAACGAAATCAATTTTCGATATTTCTTTTTTTTTTGTTTGTAGAACTAAAAAAGGCAACTTCTTTCATCAGTTCAGTTATTGATTATTTATAATTTGGAACTAAACCCCTTTTTTTTTAAATTGTAAGCATATGTTTTTAATAGAATTTTTTTCAAATCTGACTCTTATCAAGGTTGTATGAAAATTTTTTCGAATAAGTTTATCTTTTTGAATGAATTATTCAGGAAAAATGAGATCCAAATACATTTTTACTGACTCAAACGATAGTTGGCCCAGTGACTCTAAGATTCTGTGAGTCCTAATTAGCCTAATACCAGCCTGGTCAAAAAATTTACCGGGTCGATACAAAGTCTAAATTCTTTAACAAAGATATTTAAAGAATAATCTTAATAAAGACTAATCATTTTGTAAATCGTTTAAGAACTGTAAGCTTAAAAATAAACTAAAAAAGCGGAAAAATTAGTTCGTTATCAAAAAATTTCACCCTTGATAATAAAAATAACTAAAGAATCTTTAAATATAAATTTTGAAATATTTGTAAAAATTAAGGTTGAAGTGTCATGACACTGATCCCTCGAGTCAAAAAATTTTTTTTGGACACACCCTTAAAATTAGTTTTCGTATATTTAGATTGCGAATTTTACAAAAAAACAACTTTTTATATGAACGTTTTGCATTTCAGGAATCTTAAATATCTAAAGATATACTGTTATGGCCATTCACATGTTCCCCTTGTAAACTTTCATGAACCAATAATTTGAAAAAGCCATTATTGATATACCGGTATCCAATGAAAGTTAGTTTTACAAGCTTTTACTAGAGCTTTTTAGCTTTCAGTTGATACCAATAAATCAATGTCTCTTTTTCTAAGTCATTAGTTCATGGAAGTTCACAAGAGGAACACGCAAATGACCATAAAATTAATTTTAAGGACTGAATTTAAGACAAATGAAATAAGCAAAACTCTGCAAAATAAATAGCGTATTTAAAAAAATTCAAAAACATGGCCAATGGTCGAGTGGCTTCTTAAAATGCTTATCACTGTAAAATACCTCTGTAAAAATTTATTCAACTCGTTCAATCCTTAAAAATTATTTCAATTTTTGATCCATTTGATCCAAATTTGTTTTGATACGAATCTTCACATTGCCACATATATGAAACAAGTTAACGAAAAAATAAACATAAACAGAAAATTTTTCATTCAATAAACTAAACAAAAAGCATGATCAGAAAATAAACACATTCAAAATTAATAGGTAAAAATGAACATAATAAACATTTTTAGAACAAAAAATATTTGTGAAAATTTTTTAAACTTAACTTATTTCAGCTTTGGACTGTAGTTAATGGCGATATTTTCCAATAGACATACGATCACTTTTAAGGCAATTTGAAGAACAATTCAAAAAAATCAATTCGATCATTTCAAATTTAAACATTAAAAGAAATGAAAGTAATATGAAAACTCCTTTGCAGAGATTATTTTTTGAGTATGACAAGGCAATACTCAAAAAAGTCACATCTCAATATAAGGTGCGCGCGGATTTGAACTTGTCATTTTCGACATCATAGCTGTAATCTACGACCCAAAAAAACCCATTTTATGATGGGGGTGAAAAATCAAGAATTTTACCCCTAACCCTCCGCTTTTTGGTAGCAATTGTAAAAGTGCTATATTTAAAAGTAAAAGTGCTATAGTGCTATAAGAAAAAGCTACCATTGATGCCAGGACCAAAATCGTTCGGGTAAAAAAATTCCTTAAATTTAAAATCAGGTAAAAACGGTAAAAAACGGCATTTTTCAATTAAATCGTATCTAGTCCGAGAAAACCCCCGATACTCGTGTTTTTCTAAAATAAACCCTGTGCATAAACCTTTGATGTCGAAAATGACAAATTCAGATAGTGTGGAAGTTTTTCTCCGCGCGCAACTTAACTTCTGCAAAAAATCTGAAGAAAATGACGTAGTTAAAAATACATCATTTTAATGAAGTATGAAATGTGCATTTTGATAATTGCAGAAGCTTCCTTTAAATGTGACATGCTTCATTACACACAAAATTTTATTTCTGCAAAGCATTATCTATATTTCTTTCATTTCTATTAATATTTAAATTTGAAATGATCGTATTGATCTTTTTGAATTGATGGGCAACTTCAAATTGCCTACTTTAAATACCGTAAACTCTCGTTCAATATTACATGTAACATGAGTACTCGGGTTTTTAGCTGAATTTCTGATTGGTTGAAAAAAAAATTAGCCAATCAAAAAGTCCGCTAAAACTCGAATATTCAGGTTTAGTTACATATAACATTAAACGAGAGTTTACGGTAATAAAAAACACTGCGGGTGGTTTTTGAATGACCTATTTTAAAAAGGAAAGCATAAAATTAAAAAGTTATACCAGTATAAATGTTTTCTCTTTTAATAAGAAGGTCGATTTGCATCTTTAATCTTTGATTATGTGCTTACATTCATATACTGGACAATTGAAAAACGTCAATTGAAAAAAATTGTTATATAACAAAAAAGTAAAATATAAAAATAAAAAAATGAAAAAAAATTTGCGTTAAATTAGTTACTAACAACAATATTTAACATGAAAAAATTATCATTTTATTTCATATCTAAAATTATGATTGTTAAAAAAAAAAACTTAATTAAATTTTTTTTCTTTAATTTAATATAAATGATCTTATAAGCTTAAATATTAAGTTAATCATTTTTTTTCTTTAATTCTTAGACTTAATATCTTTATTTCCATTTTTTTTTAAAAATGATTTAATTCAATTTAAGCTCATCGAACCAAATTCGATAATTCGAATTTTTGTTTGTTGGGGTATTTGTATGAATTATTTATGCAATGATTATTTATTAACAAAAAAATTAAAAAATTAATAGAAATATGAGTTATCTTGGATATCAAGTTAAAATTTTATCACCCTCTTTGAAAAAAATTTTTTACTAGCGACGGGAATCCGAAATTTATATCCAAAACTAGTTAATTAATTACTGCTCCTCCACCGAATTAATGGCTTACTGTACCCGTATCGAACCGTAGTCAAAACGTACCAGAACCGTACAGTCCCGTACCCGTACTAAAAAAAAGCAAAATCATGCATTAAAAATTTAGACAATTTTTAGAATTTTTTGTCTGAATGACTAGCGACGTAGTTTAAGCTCTCATGATTGCAACCTTTTTAAAATTTAGGGTAATTGCTAAAACACGGAAAGATCTGCCAGTTTCTAAGACCTATAAAATAAATTGAATACATTTTCTACTTTTTAAAAATGATTAAACTCGATTGATTCCACTTTCAGATCATTATTAACAAACATTTAAAAAAATTTTTAATGTTTTGAAAATTTTAATACTCTTTTTTGCCGAAAATGATAGTCCGTCAGAATTCAAATAATTTCAGGTCTGTTTTTGCTCTTAACAGTCTGTAGCCCGAATCGAAGTCCTAGTACAATACTGGCTTATCACGAAGGGAAAAAATGAACGTTCACGATCATTCATGAAAGTTCGTGAACATTCATGAACATTCACGAACGTTCACGAACGTTCATGATTAGCTAATAAAAAATTGAAAAAAATTTTAAAAAAAGTTTAATGGTTAATTAGGACCCAAAAAAATTATCATCCCGAAGCCAAATCTATCTGAAAGAGTTCAAAACTACGGTTGGTCGACCGGTTTTCTTCAAAAAATTATGCATTTGTACTCCTAATTGGGCCTTAAGTTGGAATTTTACCGTTTTTTTAATCGAATTTTTTAAAGGGAAAATTGCTATGTAATCAATGAAAATAATTTTAAAATTCAACTATGACGTTACCAAATTTAGCAAATTTTATTTGCTACAGCTTGTAATTTATTTATAAGGATTCGACCGTTCCATGAAACCATAATTAAAACAAACCGGTTTTACAATAAATACCGGTCGACAAACCCTATTCAGAACTCAATATTTTTATTCTTAAAGACATATCGGCCGTCCTTGCTAAAGTACTGCTAATTCTAGAAAATTTTGTAGATGGTCTTTTTTTTTGTTTTAATTGTATACAAAAATTATTTTTAATTATTCCAAAATATCTCAACGGCATTTAAATTCTTACAAAATAAGCTAAAAATAAACTATATCGTATTTACAGTCGAACCTCTCTAATCCGGCCAAGTCGGGGGGAAAAATTTTGCCGGTTAATCGAAATTGCCGGATTAACGCAGGCCGGATTAGAGAGATTCGACTTTTATTGGTTCGAACAAGTGAAAAAAATTAAATCTCGTATGTATTTAATAATGATACTATCACTCCAGGTTCGAAATACTATGGTGTTTAGTTAATGTTTCTCTTACAATCTACTTACAGGTGATTGAGCGGTGGTCTTAAAGTGATTCACTTGATTTTTTTTCAAAAAATCTTTTGTCGAACGACTTGCGTGTTTGGAATCGTTATCCATTAATTAATAGTCTATGATTGTGAGGGGATTATTTTTCAATAAAAGGAAGAAGCTTAATTTAATTATCCCTTGAAATTCTAGGCTATCTAATTATCCTTCGAAAAAAACGCACCCTGTTTTGATATACCGGGTAAAACGTGACATTAAAGTAAATATTCAATTAAGTCTCAAATGAAGACTATTTATAAAACATTTAGATTATGTCGAACAGACACAAATACGATAAAGTTTATTTTAAGCTTATTTTGTAAAAATTTAAATGCCGTTGAGATACTTTGGAACAATTTAAAATTATATTTTTATAAAATTAAAACAAAAAAAAGACCATCTACAACATTTTCTAGAACATACAGTACTTTTGAAAGGACTGCCGATAGGTCTTTAAGAATAAAAATATTAAGTTTTGAACTCTTTCAGATAGATTGGGCTTCGGAATGATAATTTTTTTGGGTCCTAATTAACCATTAAACTTTTTTTAAAATTTTTTTCAATTTTTTATTAGCTAATCATGAACGTTCGTGAACGTTCGTGAACGTTCGTGAATGTTCATGAATGTTCACGAACTTTCATGAATGATCGTGAACGTTCATTTTTTCCCTTCGTGATAAGCCAGTATTGTACTTGTATTTAAATTTTGCTAGAATGTTAACTAAATATTCTATCAGGAAATTTGTGTCCGTAAACTGGTCTATGTGGGCGGAAATTTGGTGGTCCTTATGTATTTTTAGGCTTTTTATTTTTTGTTTTTGAACGAGTTAGTAGCCCGAACCGAAAATTCCAGAGCTTATCCACCAGGTCTGCAAGAAAGAGGACCAAAAAATGTATATCAGTCGCCGAAAATTAGTCGTCTTTTTGTTGAAAGGAAAAGTGGTGGTCCAAGTTCTAGTAAAAACGCAACTAACTCTTTATTATTTTTGAAATAGAGTTAAGCAAAAGTGTGATTTTTCAATTAACCATACACAGACGTTTTACTACTATCTTTTGGATGATAAATAAACGTTGATAAAAGAATTCATTCAGCATTCATCATTTTTTGAAAAATAATAAATAAAGAGAGTAAGATATAAAAATAATTCATAAAATTTATGATTGATGCACTGTAACAAATAATTTAACAACAAAAAAAAGGATGCATACTATTCCTTTAGAAAGCGGAAACATGTCTCGACTAAATTTTAGCATATACTGTTACGCAATAAAAACACAAATACACATTTCACCCTAAAAAATCATCAGATATTGAGAAATTTAGATTTATACAGTACATTAAAACAACTGCTTGAGTTGTTTGATTTTTTTAAGCTTTTGATTGTGGGCATTAACATAAATATAGCATAGTTGAAAATTATACAGTCGAAATTTCCCATTTTAAAAATTTATTTTTGAAAAAAATCCAGTGGAAAAATATCAAGTTCGAATAAATTAGCCAATAGTAAATGCTTAGTGTCATTCGAATTTGAGGTCCGATTTATGTACTTAATATAATTAATAAAAATAAATTACTAACATTATTTAACATTACATTGACTAATATTGAACCGAGCTCTTTACCAATCACACCAATCGAATTCTCTCTGACCCCGTGTAAGACATTATATGGCAAAAAAACGTCATCTTTGCTAATCGGTTTGCCTATCCAAGCAAGTAATTTCAATTAGACATATTTTTAGCTTAAAATTAAAATTTTCAAAACGTCAAAATCTTTTTTCATGGGTTCTTAAATAGTTAAACAGAGCACCTTAGTAATCATTTCTGCAATCTTGGTTATCCGAAACGCAAAACCGACATAAACTCATAAAGGAAATATTGATAGTGCTCATTTAGTGTTAAGTACTCCTTAGATAATGTTCAAGTCAATTTAATGTTTGTTCGTTCAAAAAAACTGATCAATGCCTTCCAATTGAATTTCCAATTCAATCATATAATAATTATCATAAATCATTTATTTTTAAACTGGATAATTTTCAACTGTATTCTTTTCGACTGGAGTATTTTTAAATAGTAGATTTTATTCCTTCTGGAAAATTTCCGACTATATAATTTTCTCCCAAACTCATAAATATTATCGAGTGGGAATAACAATAAAATTATTCCGCAAACGTTTCAGTCTAAATATGGCCTTCAAAAGCTAATACATCGTTTTCAGTATATTATGAGCAAAATATTTTATTCACCGTTATTTGGGAAACGAGTCTGTTTCGTACGTTTGTTCTTTATCTGTAATTTTACATGACCTAATTAGAACTATTGCTCTTATCTTCGGTAAATGTTGGCTCGCTTTAACTTTAAAAATGCCGAGACTAAAATCATCTCAATCTTTCGGACCTGTAGACATTTTATTATTGATTATTTTTGTCCTAAACTTTTAAGCTACATACAAATCCGGTCTTTCACAATGCTCATTTCTGAAAGCTCTTGAGTTTTCATTTTTCGATTAAAATCAAAATTTTGTCAACTGTCGACTCAATTTAAGTCACCCACGGCCTGGAAAATACAAGATTACGATGTTTTTGTTGGTAAAAAAATTAAAAATTTCACCTTTACTTCTGCACTCCAAATTCATGAACTTTCAGAAATGAGCATTGTGAAAGACTGGATTTGTACTCGATCGGTTCTGTAAACTACTTTGTGTAGTCAAATACTTTGTTAAAGCAACGAACCCTGTATGCTTATAGGTGAGTAAATTACGTGGAAAATATTCATAAATGGAAAGTTTATTTTAATAGATTTGTGGGAAATGGACATAATCTCGAAATGAAAAAATCTCGAAAGGGAAAAATCTCGACAGGCAAAAATCTCGAAAAGTTAATTAGACTTTATTATTGAATAAAAAAATCTCGAATCGATTTAAAAAAATATTGTTTTAGCATTTCACACATCCCATCAATAAACAACTCCATTCTTTTCTTTTGGTAATTGTTGACCAGTTGTTTAATACAGGCATCTTTTTTTTTAATTTGAATTCTAGTTTTTGACTTTTTTTTGGTAAAAGACCGTAAACTAATGGTAAAACCTACCATTTATATTAATAATAATACTGTCGTATTAAGTTTTTTGAAAAAAGTTTGCGAAATATCAAATGTACCATCCGCGGGCGCTGTTAAGTTCATAGCAATAAAGCAATAGCAATTGTGCAGAATCGTTATAAAAATTGTTCTAGAGGTGCTATAGCCTAAATAAAACTTGTCTTTTCCAAAACAAAATTTGTCTTATCCAAATTGAGCGTATGCAAAAACTCTGCAAAATTAATTACGCAGTTAATTCAAATTATTTTTAATGGTGTGTAGTTTTCAGAGAATTTGCAGAGTTTTTGCATACGCTTAATTTGGATTAGACACATTTTGTTTTGGAAAAGACAAGTTTTATTTAGGGTATAGCACCTCTAGAACAATTTTTATAACGATTCTGCACAATTGCTATTGTTTTATTCCTATGAAATTCACAGCGCCCATCCGCGTACCATTCTCTATAACTATTCAACAATTTTAGATTATTTTAAGTCGTGAAAATCATGATCATACTCGGTATTGCAGATGAAAAACATTCAAAAATTAATTTTCGAGATCATTTTTGTCGAGATTTTTTTGTTTTCGAGATTATGTCACACCTCAAGATTGGTCATTTGCAGTTCTAACTCAAGACCAAAAGAAAAAAAAAATTTAATTCGTCTATTCTGTTACTGCACTTCCTTCGAATTAATGGCGTACCCGAACCGTACCAAATGGTGCTCACACCTATCAATTGACTGGGTATGTCTTTCCTTAAAATAAATGAAATTAAAGAGAAAAGAACAAAATAGAGAGGTTATATTTTGACGATTAGCGATATTTAACGAATGATTTTTTGAAAAAAAAACATTAATTGGATGAAATTTTCTTGTAAAAAGAACATAAAGGAGAACAAAATAACAGAAAGAGTAATATCGATTTTTTAATAAGCAGATATGACAAAAAAAATTCTAATAATTTTCAAAAATTAAAAAAAAAAACCTTAAATTAAAAAAAAAAACTCGAAAAAAAAGGACTTGACAGTTTTTTTATTATTAAAAAAAAGTAGAAATAATTTAGTTAATTTAATGTAATTGAAAAAAAAATCCATATAGTATCGATCCATTAAACTAAAAGCTTTAGAAAAAAAAAAACGACTTTGAAATGATCATTAATCATCATTTATCTTTTCTTTTTAAAATCAAAACTGAAATATATTTTAAATTAAATTTCTTCCTTTTTCAAGCAGGTAATTGAATCGCTTTTATTTTTCTTCAATAATTATTTTAGCTTATTATCTAGAAAATCGGATTATGCCTGGAGAACACGATTTGCTCAAACAATAATTACGATAATAATTTAAAGTAGAAAACGATATTTTAAGTTGATTTATCTTTAAATAGATGGGTTTACGATAAGAATCAATTAAAAAACCATGTGGGCCTATTCATTTTTTTTAATCTTTGAAAACTTCAAATGACTTCTTCTAGTTTTAATTATCTGAAGAAAAATATTAATTAATCCATCTAGGATTGATTTAAATCGCTTTCATTCTATTCTAATTGGTCTAGCTACAGTATTATAATTTCTTAAACTCTTAACATTAAAAAGTTCTGAAAGATGTGTCGAATCAAATTCAATCAAACGGGTCATTTAAACAACTGTTAGTTAAAGTCTCATTTATTTAGCTTAATTTTACAAGGATTCGTGACTGATAAACTTTTAAATCACGCGACTGCTCTTTAAACTAGAAAGAAAGTAATAATTAAGTTACTTTTTATAACAATAGGAAGAGAACATTGAAAAGATTGGCTTGATATTTTTAAAAAATTTCTTGTCTACTCTATATATTGAGGTTAAAGAGCTCTTAATTTTAAGACTCGGATAATCGTATTAAACCCAATAACAATATTTAGTTTAATTTAAAGAAAAAATTTAAAATGCGTTCGAGAATAAAATAATGTTCGCGAATCACGGGTGGAATTTTAATTAAAAATTTAATTAATCATAAAAGATACATGCAGTTTTAATAAATTTAATTTTGTTTCAAATCTCTTGGAATTGGTAATAAGTGAACCTTGTTGGGTACGTAAAAGAGCATGTCTAATGTCCTGCTAAGCTACACGGACTGTTTAGTGAAATCTTTCAAACATTTAAATTTTGAACAATTCAACCAGTTTATAATTTCGTTAATTAAATCTAAATCTAGACATTAAGGCCTTAATCTCTTCATCAAGGCTAGTGTTGGCAATTGACCAACGAACAAACCGGACTTAAAAATTAAATGTTAATTTTCAAAACAAGTGAAAATATATAAATAGTAGAATTTTAATGCTAGCTTTTTCATGCAAAATGATACACTGGGTGTCATGATGGGGTCATTCCGAAAAGAAGTAAATACGATTTAGTTGAATTTGAAAACGACTTTCAGTTGCAACTAAATCCATTTTTTACCCTCAAGGAATTACTTTATGTAAGTGTTCTTTAAAAAAACACTGAACATAGGTATTTTAAAGAACTTCTTTTTGAGTAACATTCATGACTACAACAATGTGGTAGCAACAAACAAAAACTATTTCCGGAACTGAGCAAAACAAGCAAACAAAATCACCTCAAGAATGAACTCTGATTCCTTCAGCAGCAATTAAACCTGACTGGTAATACGAATACCGGATCGTTGATTAATACGGCATTGAACATCAGTGGTCAAACAGTAAACCAACAAACAGCTCTCGACGTTCTTAAATAGGCACAACAAAGACGACCTAGTGAATATATAATTAGAGTGTAATAATAAGATCACCAACGCTCGTAGAGAAACGGTTCGTGAACGTTATTAGAAAGCGTTTTGATGGCGAAAGATTTTCTTGGACTTTAATGAACGTTCATGAAAGTTCGGCCATTTAATTCGTGAATGACCGGCATTGAACTTGAAAAAAATAAGTTAATATATGTTTCAGAAGCCCTGTTTTGTTTATATATTTTGAAAAAGTCTGACAGCACCCAATATTATTAATTAGTATCAATATCACCTTAAATTTAAAAAATTAACTGTAATCCCCCGCAAGGCTTTCCATGGGGGGAATTCAGGTTTAGACCCTCAGTTTGGGTTTTCAAAAGAGCTGAATTTAAAAAAAAAGATATTAGCAACTAGTTTTAACTTAACTGTGAGCACTAAAAAAATTGTTTTCATATCAAATATTTCCATTTAATCGCTTATAAGGTGCATTGGGAAGGGGGTGGATTACGATAGAAATTTTTTTTTATGATTATTAACTTTAAATTTGAGAAAAGGAATCTTAAAGTATTTCATTTGCTTTAATCTCAAAATCGCGATTTTATAAAAAACAATTTGTTTAATTTTTGTTTTTGTTTGATTGCAAATAAATAAACTTTTCATTAAATTTCTAAAAAGATAAAAAAATAATAATCAAAAACAAATTAAATGGAAAAAAAAAATATTTTTTTTTCTGATTTCATTTGATTCGCTTTAATAATTATCATTTACTAATTAGACTTAATAAAAGAACAAAACAAATGATCGATTTTTTAAATGTCATTTATTTTGATTTTAAGATTAAAAAAAAGAAGAATATGATTGCGTTCATGACAAGTTATGTTTGAATAACTAATGAGGAAATTGAATTAAGACAGTTACTTTAAATTATTTTATTAAAAACAATAATTCAACAATACTTCAATGTAGACATTAAAAAATGAAAATGACTTAACTAGTGAATGGTAAATGAGATTAATTCAGGGTGTAACAGATTTTTTATTAACTTTTACGCAACACGGCCTCTATTGGAAAACGGTTTAAAATATTAAAACAATTCATGAGCTTGGACGCGTTTTTAATTTAAAAAATTACACAGCATATCTAAAAAGTGAAGTTTTTACCAATTGAATTCTTGGGACTGATAAAGGATTTTCCAGAAAAAATTTTTCAAATAAATGATTTAATTATGAATTATATATATCAAACGATAGCTAAGGCGATTTTCTACAAGACTGTATCTATACAAAATCCATATGACTTAGGAAATAGCCGATATCACCCAGGGTTACCCATGTCTAGCACCAAAAGGGGTAGCAAATATGAAGTTTTTGACTTCAGATTCGAAATCTACAGATAAGAAAACCTCTGGAACTGATTAAGAAATCTCGATTATTTGGAAAATTTTATATTAAAAGCAATCTAAAAAGAGTAATCAATTAAAAAACAATCGAAATTTTTAATTTAGCTTTAATGAGATACCTTGTATTATGAAAATAACACAAATAAAAAATCACAAGTGGCAGCAGTTTTAAAAGGTTTTCTTATATGTAGATTTCGAATCTGAAGTCAAAAACTTAATATTTGCTACCCCTTTTGGTGCTAGACATGGGTAACCCTGGGTGATATCGGCTATTTCCTAAGTAAGGGATCATCTGTCCAAGCTAAATTTTTGATATGTTATAGATTTTTGACGAGAAAAAAGAAAATGTCGGTCCCGTCCTTCAAAACGATTTTCTTCAAAGTTAAATATTCGAAATACTGAAATTTAGATGTTTTGGGCTCAATGGAAGTTTCAATGAGACTATTAGCGATAGAGGTCTAATATTTTTTAAGCTTTAAGCATTTTTGTACAAACCAAGAGAGTTTTTGAAATGTAAGTATGAAGTTAAGACTTCGTAGATAAATCTTCATAAAAAAAACCCTTTTGGGTATGGTCACTTTGGAGCCTTGTACCTAAGAAATGTAAAGTCATATGGATTTTGTATAGATACAGTCTTGTAGAAAATCGCTTAAGCTATCGTTTGATATATATAATTCATAATTAAATCATTTATTTAAAAAAAAATTTTTCTGCCCATTATCCTTTCATTAACAGTGTTCACAAAATTTACTCAAAAAAAAATTTGATGATCTCCTGGTAATTTGATTTTTTATATTTGAACTCTAGTCGATCTTGGGTTGTCAGCGAATGGCAAATATAAAGCAGAAAATTTTTTTAAAGTAGTAGTAACACTTTTCTGTGCAGATCTTACATCAAGTAGAACAATCCTAGAATTGATTAGCTGCAGAAGCTGTTAGGCTTCTTAGCCTGGTAGTTATTTTTTTTATACTCGCTACGTTTGCATCTTTCGACGCCCTTTAGTGTTTTAAAATCATTTAATTCTTAGAATTTAAAATAGTTGACAACCTTCTGGTGAAAAAATCTTAAAGAAATTAAAAAAATTGAAGAATTTTTTTAGTTATTTAGCGTGGTTTTTAAAAGACATTAATTAATCCATTTGTTTTAGGTTATTAGGTAGTTATGAAAAAAATTCAGATTTTGGGTTCGGTTAGAGTATAGATTACCCAGAAATTATGGATTTCAGGTAAAGCTCTGGGATGGGTAATCCATAAAATGTTGGTAAATAACCAAAACCCTACTTAACCCCAAAACCTAATTTTTTCGGGTTACCCATGTCTACTTATTACATTAAAATGAATGAATAAATTACAGTACTGATATGATACGATGAATTTATCATATTATATTTAAAATACCTGAATTTAAAAAAAACTAATTTTACGGTATCAGTAATACTGAATACTGAAATTTACTGATACTGATCAGTAAAATACTGACAGCATCACAACTCTGTTATAAAGTTTCAACATTAATACAGTACAAAGCTGAAATAAGTTTACACTATGTTTTAAAATGTTTGAACACGTGTTTGAAAATTTTCATTCATGTTTTTTGTTCTAAAAATGTTTATTGCGTTCATTTTTTATTAAATGAAAATAAGAAATTAATGTTCAATTGTATTTTTTCTCTCTAGTTTTTCCCAAAGATCATCGATCAGACTAATAATGAATAAATAAAGCCAATTTTAGTTAATAAAAATGAAAGATAAGCTATGACTATAAATTTCAAAAAATTTCGAAACAGCGAACTTAATTACACTAGTTCTTAGCATTTTAAATACTCCAAATTTAATAGAAGTTTTAAAGGTGCAATCTGTTTTAAAAATGGACTCTAAGGAACGAAAAAAGAATAATCTATCTGTTTAGAGACTCTGCTTGATGGAGTGCAAGGAGTCGCAACAAGTTACAACCATTTAGATTTCCGTTAAAAAATTTAATTTTTCTTTGAAATAAAAAACAGTTTACACTATATGGGTACCAAATAAGAGCTCTCAGAATGAGGAATCTAATTTTTGAAAAAAAAGTTACACCCTAGTGTGCTTTTTAGGGGGTATGTACTTTTTCCAGGTATCCAAATTTTTAATTATTAAAATTTGAATAAAACCCACTTTCGAAACTAATTCTTATTTTAAAACGGCTTTTGGGACCGGTTCTAATTTGAAGTCGGTTATTTGAAATCGGTTGTAAACCTTTTCTTTGATTACCAGAAGTACCGATCTACAATCCCTAAATGACTCATGGTTGATCAAATAAATGATTGCTTTTTTTTAATTTATGCTTCAAAATAAAAAATGAATAACTTTATTTTAAGAATTTTCTTAAAAATTTTCGTGATAGATAAAACAGGAATTAATATTCCAGAAAATAAAAAAAATATACACTTTGCATTTTCAATTTTAAAATATCCGAATAAAAAAAAAACTTTACTTCCTTGATTTGTAAGAATCAATTGTTTATTTTCGAAAATTAATGATTGATGATTTTATTTACAGGAACTCCGGGATTGCTTGATAAAATAAAATATGAACTATATTTAATTAAAAAGAAAAAGAGATCGGTTTCCTTAGTTTAATTAGATTAAACCTTAAAAAATATTTTCTTTTTTCTTTCAAAACGAACAAGACAAGCTGCGCTCGATCTTTTCGAAAAATCAATTTTTGAAAAAACAGTAAAACAAAATTTTTTCACGAATGATCATAAATAATTTTGAATCCATTTTAATAGGTGTTTTTTTTTTTAATTTAATACGAAACAATAGGAATCTAGATAAACGTGTTATTTGCAAAAACAAGAATCAAATATGTTCAATCGTAACATAAAATGAGAGTCTTAAATTACATTAATGAATATTTAGAATAAAATAAAAATTTTAAAATCACATATTTTTTTACCGTTAATTTCTATTAATATTTATTTATGAAATTTTGTGACTTTTATGTGACGTCTGTAACAACAAATTAAAACTGTAAATGAATTTTTTTTCAATGATAATTTAATTCTCTTTGGAATCTTTTAAAATTATTCGAAAATCCTGTTCTTTTATACCCTTAGGCTTCAATTAAAAAAAAATCCTAAACAAATTTCTGAAACACAAAGATGATTTTTTTTTGATTAAAGATAGTAGAAAATTTAAACTCCATTTAGGAGTTTATTGCTTCGATTCAAACTTCAAAATTTAACCCCAAAACGACTTTTCTGGAATTTGTCAAAATAAAATGAAAGTTTCCCAACAAGTTTATGAATTGTAAAAGGCGTACCATACAGATTATTGTTGAGAAGGTGTAACGTTCCGTTCCAGATAGCCCATCCGTTCCAAGTTAGAAATATCGACAGATCGTTAATACGTTAATTCTCCTCTTTAGATTCTAATAAAAACTTTGAACGGAACCATAGTTTTGAAATGGAATCATGATCTGGAAATGAGCTCTACTCATAATGGAGAACGGTACGGCTCCGAATGGAACGTTACATTTTCGCAAGAACCACTGTACAATTAAGTTAAAGAAATATTGTTTAGTATGAAAGCATTCTTCTTAATGCATTCTATTTATTTAAGCACTTTTCAGTTAGGCAAGTTTGGTTCGGTACGGTACCGCGGACGGTACGCCTTTTTTCACAAGCCTTGCTTTATGTTTTTCGACATCCAAAAAATGAATTTTTTGAAAATATTGAAATAATTAATGGATTATGAAGTCAATTCGGATGATAAAGTTAATTAAGGAAGACTGAGAAGTTCTTTTATAAAATACCGAACTTTCACTTTTTGCGCAGCGAATCGACAACACTGTATTAACCTTAATAGGCTGTGAAGTTTTTTTCAATTCACTCATTTCAATTCAGCTGAATTTAAATAACTTTTTTTCTAGATGTGATAAATTCATTCTGCAAAATGCTTTAGTTACCTGTCTGCAAAAAACTCTGCAAAAAACATTGCTTATTTAGTCATAAGCAAAATGTTAAAAATATGCAGAGTTTTTGCAGACTAGTATTTAAAGCATTTTGCAAAATGAATTTATCTCATCTAGAAAATTCAGCTGAATTGAAAAAAACTTCACAGCTCCTATTAAGATGAATACAGTATTGTCGATTCGCTCCGCAAAAGGTGAAAATTCGGTATTGTATATAAATATTAGAATTTTATAATTTTTAAGGAAAATTCATAAAAAAATTAAAAAAAAAATGTTTTTAAGGTTCAGGTGAAATAAAACATGCACAATATCTCAATTCGTGATTTTTGACATCATATACGTAATCTTCGACCCCGAAAACCAAAGAATACCCATGAGGGTAAAAAATCAAAAAATTGAGCCCTATCCCTACGCCTTTTGCTACAAAATTTCGTTGTCTTTAATTAAGTAACAGTTTCCATCCAAAATTTCAGTATTTAAAAATTCAATTACATAATTGACTTTTAGATACTGTATATCGATATTCATTGATATCGTCCCATCACTTCACTATATGAGATTTTGTCTCTCGACTGCGTTGAATACTAAAAACTGCACAAGACTAAACAAAATCGGTGGGTTTTTTGATGATTGCATGAACGCCCCAAAAGTTAAAACAAAATTTTATAAATTATTGTTAAATTCTTTTCGGAACTAAAAAATTTAGATTTTTTTTAAACTCAAAAAATAATTTATTTAAAATTAGTCAAAATTTTGATTAGAATAATTTTGATAATTTGACAATGAATTACAAAATAAACTGTATTCATCTTGTTTAGTAAAATCCCAAAATGCTTGTGAACTAATTCCAGTATTAATTGTATTATAACTTCGACTATTTGTATCAGTCGAATAGGAACTAATGTGATCCAAATCATTATTAACATATTGTTCAAAATTTGAATAATTAAAATCGGATGTCGTATGATAACCAAGTGAATTAGCTCGTAAATGTTCATAATCGTTCATATTTTGACTGTATGTTGTATCTAAAAAAAATTCATTTCTTGATTCTTTGTTAAAGTTTGTTTGACTCGTTGATGAATCAAGTTTGAAATATTTTTTTGCTTTTTTCTTAACATTTTCGACGGGCTCTTCTGTTTTATTGAAACTTTTGCTCATTTTTGATTTGTTCTTTTTTAATGGTAAATTTTTATCCGGTATTTGATTCAAAGATGTTGACTCTAGTTGATTTGTTGGCTGTTGAAAACTTGTACAAAAAAAATCACTCTTGTCCAAATTACTACTTTCTCCTTTTAATGTTAAAAAAATTAAAACGAAATTTTTTCCGGATCATTAATCTCAGGAATTACTTTCAAAGGTTAGCAGTTGAGTAAAAAAGTCATTCTTTCTACAAAAAAATTTTTGGTAAGAATTATACAGTTTGATTGTATTGGTAAGTCCCCAGTCTCTGGATAAGAACAAAAAATCGGGCATAATTTTACTTATAAGGACTAAGGCGTAAATTAAGAGACTGGGATTAAGGTCTCATTTATCAAATCGCAATATTTGGCGATAAAAGGAAAAGATGAAATTAAGGCTCTTCTTTTCTGTAATATGTAAAAATTTAGGACCCTTGAAAAACATCCACTGATTTTTCAGTCTTAAAGGACCCTCATATACCCCCATAGTTGTTGTAAACAGCCCCTATTTTTTGTATATCAATCGAAAGCTCTCAACGAGATCTTCATAAATAATCGTATAGAATAGAAAGGGTTCGGATAAAAGTTTTCCCAAATTTATACGATTATTTATGTATACCTCGTTGAGAGCTTCTATGAGGGTATATGAAAAATGACTGAAAAATCAGTTTTCTTCCCCATATAAATTCACAGGGGGTCTAAATACGGTATCATTTTGTAGCCCTTCTTTTACTCTACCTTGTATGAAAATAATTTTTTGCATACTTCACTACATGTAAATGATACATCCGGGTGTATGTTTTTCAAGGGTCCAAAATTTACCCAATCCTTTAAAACTTACTCGGCTAATTCAATTATTAGCAAAAATTGATACGATTCCATAATCGAATATTCCAAATTGCTCATTTGACAAAGACTTGGTTTTGGTATCATAACACTTGAACAATGACCTATTATATCTGTAAAACTATGTTGAGCCAGTCTAAACGAAAATATAACATGCTCTTTTTTTTTCACTTCAAAAAAAAAAAAACAAAAATCAAATAAAGTCAAATTTTATTTAATAAAAATTACATTCGATTAACTTTTCATTGAAATAATTCAAATCATTTGGATCGACTAAATGAAATATTGAAGAACCCATCAAATCTTCGATTTTAATGTTCAAAAATGCAGGAAAACTTGAAAATATTTTAGCTCAATAAAATGACTTTTTTTCAAATGAATTTTTTAAATACTTTTCAAGTGATTCAATTATAAATTGATTGTTCAGTTTGATTACAAATGAATTGTCTTGTAAATTCATTTCGCATAGAGATTGTGTTTCTAAAATAAGTCCCATTCCAAAGAATCCAGCACTTAAGTTTGCATTAAGCTTTGACGAGTCTAATCTTCCAATTATTTGAATCAACTTTAAACAAAAATTAGGTTAAGAAACTTTAAAAAACGAGTTTTGTTTAAGTGGATACCCTCCAGCCTGAAGATTTTATAAAATTTGTTTTTTTCATTAAAGACGATTTGAAACGAATTGTGAACACCATTTTTTTTCCACTGTTTCCATTACAACGACCGTACATTTTTTCTTTTAAAATTTTCCATTTATAAAGATTAAATGAAAAGTTTTGTTAAGTAAGGAACCTTCAGTTGATTCATTTGAACATTCAGATAATGAAGAATCGGCTAACAAGAAACTTTTTGATTCTTTTTCATTACAGGCTACTAGACCGAGGATTTTGGAAAATTCATCTCTGTCTTCTGGATGAATGTAATCATAAATATGAGTACCAATCATAACAACCTTAAAAAAAATTAACAAGTAAAGGGAATGTTTCAAAACATGTTACAAGATCTTCAGGAAATTGACTTTTAATGATCTACTAAGGGTTCCAAGAGTTTTTACGCGTTTATTAATTCTGAAAGTAGTATTAGTTATTCAGGATGCATCTAGACAAATTCTTGTTCTATATTTTGTCTGTTTTAAAACGAGTGGCTACTCGAATCAATTGAATATTTATTTTAAAAGTTCTAATCCAAAATTTGGAATTTATCTTTTAAAAAAAATTGAAAAACGATCAGGATTAACTGGGAACTAATTTTTTGACTAGACACAAATAAAGGCATTAGCAATTAACCGGAATCTTTAAAATTAATGGAAGAGTCCTTGCTAAAAGTGTATGCTCAAATGAGAGGCTTAACTTTTTATGAATAATTGCGCCAGTCTAAAATATCGAACGAGTTTAGGGTCTAATTACAGAAACAAGTTATACAGATATCGGCCGAGTTTTCCGAAGAATTGCCATGACATTTGGTTGAAACTGAGACAACTCTGAGTTAGGGAATTATTCAACTGATCTTGTACCGTCATTTTATTTTGACCATGAGCTAATTGTCAACCAGCGGAATCCAGTCTCAATTATGGAAAGCTGAAAAACTGTATCGGAGCATCCTAATGATCATTGTCTTCTTGCGTCCTAGGAAGAGCGAGCGGAGAAAAGCGTTCGCACCATCTGAATTTGTGATTTTTGAGATCATATTATGATATGAAAAAATTTTTAACCCATGAGGGTCTAGGTCAAAAAGTCAATCCTAAGATTGGCAGAGAATATAATCTTGTTTAAGAAGATGCTGGTATTAGAGTGTTCCCAGGGACAAAATATGATTTGACTAAAAAATTCCCTTTTTTTCGATTTTCACCCGAGGACGGCTTTTGGAAAATTTATTTTCCAATCGATTTGGACCACAGCTTAAATATGGCCTCTTCGTAGCGCCGACCCTGAAGTACAACATGACATTTATGTAATTTATTTTTAGCGGATAAGTAATTGATTTATCAAAGTTACTTTGAGTACAAAGCAACTAATTTAAGCTTTTAGCTCTTCAAATACATGGAGTCATTAGAGGAGTTTATATGTATAAAGTTTACAATGTTGAAAACTTCTTAGGTCCTCTTTAGAATATTAAAAAAATGTTAAAATTAAAATTAGAAGAATATTCCTTTGTCCAAGCAAGACATTCTTCTTTCCGTTATGCATTCATCTTATAAAATTCTAATACTTTTTTCATCCGGAGTTAATGGTGTAAGATTATTACGTAAAATAATTGCAAATGAAATTAAGTGAACAAACTAATGGGCTTGAAGTAAGTTTTATAAAAAAATATTCATTTATGAATGCTTAATTTTTCCAAACAAAAATAAAAAACAGTACTTTGCGAAATAAACTTAACATTTCGTTCGCAAATCACTTGAGACATTTATGTACATCTCAGAACATGGGATTTTCCATAGATCAATTTTTTTTTAATTTAAAAATCTTACTTGAGAGAGACCGAGAATAGACGACACCGATTCAGTTACATACAAAAATTTTCCATCTTCACCAAGAATAAATAAAAATCCATCAAGACACTTAAAAAATAAATAGTTTCAAACTTACTCCTTAAAATAAATAGAAATATTTTACCGATGGAACAAAAGAGTTTGTTTCGAATTTTTCTCGATGGCTGTTAGTCGAAACTTGGAAAAAAAAATTCTAAAAATAAAACATAAATGACCTCGTTTGTAAACATATTAAAATACCCTGATTGACCAAGCTACATTCATTGTAAAATTTTCTCAACTTCAAATAACTTATAGTCAATCGAATAACAGACGCTTTATCAAGTTGTTTTGTTATTTCATTTTGTAATGGAAGCAACGATGATAAATACTTGAATTCATCATTTTCACGATTACGTCTCGATCTAGCTGCTTCTTTAGATTTATTATTCTTCTCATGAGAACTTTTAAAAAAAAAAAACAAAAATTTATATCACGATTAATGGAAAAGTTTTCTCACACACAATTACTTTTTGAATGTATTATTTGTTTTTTTCTCATTAGTTTTTCGTTTTTTATCTTTTTTTATGTGATAATCATTCAAAGGATAATTCGTCGTGTAGGTTAGATTATTATTCATTTCAACACACAAGATTTTTGTTGTCAAGTTCTCTTTTTTTTTATTTATTTTTTTTGTTTATTGATTACAAAATACTAACTTTTGATTTGATTAAAAATTAGTAAATCCATGTGGACATTCTATTCGATTTTAAATATTCACAAATAGGGATCAGTCTTAATTAAAAAAGGCCTCTGAATGTTAAATCAAGAATATGTTATTTTCTTTTTTTTTGTTGAAGTTTGGGAATTTTCAAGAAAAATAATTGTTATCTTTTATAAATTTTTGAAACAATCAAAAAAAAATTTGCAGGATCATTTTTGTTTTTGATTATGTAAATAATAAAAAAAAACTAAGATCTTTATGAGATTCAGATGTCTTAGGAGACTCTCTCTTTTTTTTAAAATTTATTTAATTGAAATTTAAAATATTTAAATTTTTTAATTTATTTGCATTTTTTTTCAAACATTTTTCAATTTACGATTGGTTGATTCATCGCAGATAAGTTGAATACTTTACGCCCTTTACTTTATAAATGATTTGCCATGAAAATTAGCAATTCTCTTTTCGTATGTATTTTTGACACTTCATGATCCAAACTTAAAGTCTTTGGTATAAAATGAATCAAAACAACTTGAACCAGTATTTGCCATTTTTGATCAAATCGAGGAGTTAAAAAACTCAGTGGAAAAGGTTTTCGATGGACATAATACTGCACGGCTCCTGAAAAAAAGGCGTATCCCGTACCGTACCGGAGCGTACCGTAACGTACCATATCGTCTAACCGTACCGTAACGGAAAATAACATTTAAAAAATTTTCATTTTTAGATAAAATTTCAAAATTTCAAAAAACGGTAAGGTGGTACGGTACGGTACGGGATACGCCTTTTTTTCAGAAGCCGTGCAGTACATTTCATTCATCAAGAGTTTTTTAAAAATATTCCAATCGTTTAATCCGGGTCCAGATTTTTACCCCTAAAAAAAAAGCAAGTGGATCATTTTTTTGGAAACATGCACAAAGGTATAACTTTTAACACTTAAAGGACCAGTAAGTTGTTTCAGCCTCATTAGAAACTTGAAAATTATATTTTTATTTTTGGATAGGTCAATATCAAAAGGGTAAAATTAATATATTTGCTAGAATATCACTTTAATGGTAAACGATTAAAAATAAAATTTTGAGGTTAAAGGTCATCTCAAATCAGCACATCATCCCCTCATCATTCTAACATTTACAATTTTGAATAGTTTTGGTAGGTCTGTACAACTCAAAAAAATGCTCAATTCTATTTTAAAAAATTTTCGGCAATAAGCAAAATAAAATTTAATAACTTTTTTTTTGTTGCTCGGATAAAAGTTTATCTTAACCAGAGACTACTAATGTTTGTTTCGTGTCACGTCACGGTACGCTGAATGCTTTATTGTTACTTTTTTTCAGCCCAGTAAAAAGTTTAGCTTTCATGTTAGTTGGAATTATGCAAAATATTTTTAAGTAAACGGGTACGACTGCGAAACAGTCATTTTCAGCTTTTAAATAAAATAATAAAAACGACTGGTCCTGTGAATAGCCACTGGTCAGTCACAAATTTAATCAAACCAAGTTCAACAGGTCATTTAAAATACCATTTTTAGTAGGGTTGTTAAGCGAAGTTTTTTATTTCGAAGTTTTTTCAAAATTTTTCGACTTGAAATAATTTTAAAAACATTGAAGTTTGACCAAACTTGACTTGAAAAATTTTTGACCGAACTTATTTTTCAAGTTTAAAAAAACCGAATTTCAAACTTTTGAATTTTTTAATTGAAGGTTTTTAAATTCTTAAAGTTTTAAATTTCATAAAATATTTCACTCAAATTTTTTGTTACTATTCGTTGAAAGTCATCATAAATCGTAAAAAATAAGCCTGAATGTAGCTAGCTTCTTCTGAATTCTAAAATGATTTGTCTTTCTAGTATTTAACACCTTTATTTATCATATAGATATAAATAGGTTCCTCCTTTTAACTCAAGGAAATATTAGAAAATCATGTTCATGATTTTAATAAGCTTCTCTTGAGAATTTGGAACGTAATATGTCCAATTTTCAACTCCAAAGTGTTTCCTTTCCTTTTAATAGCCTAAATTTATTTACGAGTTTCAATTAATTTCAAACTTTAGATTTTCAATCTTGGAATTTTTTTTCAAGTCGAATTTCGAAAATTCACATTTTGAAATAAAATTTCGACCAAGAAAATAGACTAACTTGCCTAATTTCGAAGAAACATTTTTTTGTTTGAAATTTTAAAGGAAAATTTCAATGTTTCAAAAAATATAACGTTTAACAACCCTAATTTTTAGTCGCTTTAATTAGGCAATTGTAAATGAAGGTTTAATTGAATTTCATTTTCTAAACCTGAATACTTTGGTTTTGGCGGACTTTTAGATTGGCTAATTTTTTTTTCAACAAATTAAAAACTTTTTTAAAACCTTAGTACTCGCTTCCATCAACGCTATTCGATTTTATTATACCTCGATCAAAGTAGTTGGATGCCAGTTTCACTTTGCTCAAGCCAATCGTCGTAATATTGAAAACATTGGATTGAAAATTCAATGCTCATCAAACGATTATATTCAATTTTTTTTAAGTCGTTTACAGCTCTTGTCATGGTTCCTCTAGACTAAGGAGAAGATGCGTTATATATTATTTTGCAAAAGAAATACGACTTGCTAACAATGCTAAAAAGAACTACCTGAGACTCTTGTATTTTTTCACAAGAAAAAATACTTTATAAATAAAAGTCCATGAGCTGTGCAAAGTTCTGAAAATCTGCAAAATAAATTATGTAGTTATTTTCTTTCACTATCAATGAATTTGAATTTTTAAATGAAAATTCTTTTTGGAGATTTTTGCAGAGCTCATTCAAAGATGGCTTTGATAATGCTTATCACTGTAAAATACCTCTGCAAAGTTTTTTTTCAATCTCTTTACTCCTAAAAATTTATTTTAAATTTTGATCCTTTTGATACAAATGTGAGCTTGACACACACACGATAGATGCTTATAATGGGATTAGCGTCATACCAAACTCAAAATTTAGGTCTAAATCAAAGATGCCGCGTCTACTTGCATTTTTAAAACTGAGAACACCTCTCCTGTGTTTTATTGAAATAATCAAAATGTTCTAGAAAATATTTTAAGACTTAATGACCTGTTTTTATTTTCAAGTCAAATTGATTTAAGTTTAATTGATTCGCTTATAGCCAAAAATCACTGAAGCCATCAAAATTACAGACTTTTACAAAAAAAGTAATATAAAAGAATTTTTTTTAAAAAAAAAAGTAAAAAATTACTTATCGCAATTTTAAATCCTAAACCGTTGCTAGAGAAACACACACACAAATGTTAAGGTCAAACTTAATGAGAAAAAAAAAATATTATATTCAATTTTATAATTAATAATTTTGAAAAAAAAATTTGCCTATTGCCTCTTTTTAGTTGTTAATTTAAATTTTGTTTCGGATCTAAATAACATTATGTCTGCTCATACGAGCACACCTGTTACAGCTGTCAAAGGGAATTTGATAAATAAAAGCTCCCGTAAGTGTCGTTCAAACATTTAAAATTCAAATCCGGTTTAACAAAATTTTCTTCTTTTTTAGCTTTGGCAACTGAGAGCTGTAAACTTGAAAAACAATTCATAACTGCACAAAACATGGCATCTCATTACAAACGAATCATAAATGCCAAACGTAAATTTTCAATATTATTTATTTCAATGTTTTTAGAAATTTTTTAAACGTTTCCTTTTTAGCGACTATCGACACTACACCACCTAAGTCTTTGACCAAAAGTGTCAAGGGTAATTTATATTAATGACGTGTGAATTCATTCGTAAAATTCTCTTTTTTAGCCCAAGATAGAACTAAAAGAGAGATGTTAAAACTTTCGTGGGCAAACAGAGACACCGAAAGAGCAAAAAGCGCTGAAACACCAAGGGTACGTCTCTTTAGAAATCAATTATTTAACTTGAACTGATCTCTTTCTTTCGAAGAGTATAACCGAAGACAATACAAAATCGTTGACCACAGTTTCCAAGACTTTAAAATCAGAAGAATCTAAAACAAGAACTTTACCTGATCAAAAAAAATTGAATCAATCAATGTCAAAAATGGTGACGAACTTTACCAAACATCCCACTAATCGGGTCAAAACATACAGACCTGTTGATCACAACGAACCAAGTCAATTTGTGAATCCAATGGCAAGTTCTCATAGTCTTACAAGTCAAGAAAAGAATGCTAAAAATATGTTAACCACTGTTTTGTTTAATGCACGTGCCTCGAACGACCCGTAAATTTAACAAATTTAAAACAAAAAAATTTAAAGATTAATTTTTTTTATTAGAAACAGTTCTGGGATTTTGAATCCAGCACTTAAAGCCATGTCTCGTCTCGTTTCTGGACACAATTATGATTATCTTGATATACATGCAGACAAATTCAAGCAGCCAAAACATGACTTTGAGCCTCGAATAAAAGACAAAGAGAATTCGTCTTCGAAATTGAGGGAGTCTGGATGCTATGAACCACCTAGACGACATAAGCGAGATGTTGAAAAAAAGATTTTAAACGAATCTATTCATGATCAAGTCGAAGAGAATTTAAACACTTCAAAAATTAACAAATCTAAAGTTGAGTTTACTGAAGATGAAGACGAAGACTTTGGTTATAGAAAACATGACATGTTGAATAATTCAAATGTTCTAAATGTTTCTTCATCTTCTAAAAAAATGTCATCTCGTCAATCGAGTTTGAAACGTTCGACCGAGAAGTAAGCCTTTTTTTGCATATATTTTGGGGCAAAAATGATTAAAATTTTTACCCAAGGGAAGAAGAACTAAAATACCTTGAGTTTATAAAAGATGTTACTGAAGACATTCTACAACGAGGTCTCACCAGTAATCGAGTTATAACCAACTGTTTTAATTTTCATTTGAACAAGAATCGAAATCGTTTGGACGAGAAAAAAATGAGAGAGTTACTTGATTCATTACGCGATGACATTGGCATACCAAACGAAAATGAACCAGAAATAGGAGTTGAGTATTATCAAACAGTTAACAGAGCTATTTTATTAGATAAAGAGAGGAATAAAGAGAATCAAGATGATGCGGGTACAGAGTATTTGACTTTGAGAAAATTTGGTTATACAAGTATGAATACACCTCGATCGGAGCAACAAATTAAAAAAGTTGATTTGAATTCGAGTCAATTAAGTCAAACTACAAAAATGTTTGATGACTATGGGAATCAAATTAAAAGAAATATTCAAAATATACGCAGAAAATCGTCTGATAGTAGCGAAACTGAAAAGCCCAGTAGTCGTAAAAATTCAGTTGAATCACATAAATCAGTGCCACAGTCCACGGGTTCTATTTTAAAAAAATCGTCGAGTCAAACGTCTGAAATGAGTCGAAAGAGTAGTGTCGAATCAAAGAGTAGAGAATCAATGGCTAGAAAGACAAGTCAAGAAAATGTACGCTCTGAGAGTACTCAAAAGCAAGATGAAGAAGACGATGGCGATGATCTGTTCATCGGTTCAAAGTTTTCTTCTCAAAAATCATCGAAACAAGGGTCAAAACAAGCAACACCAAATGGTAGTCGAAAAAATTCATTGGTTAAACAAAATTTTAATAAAGAAGATTTTGAAGATGAAGGCGCTTTGTTTAATGATAATTATGGCCAAAAAGAGAACAAAATGGAAAATAATTCAGAAAATGAAGACAATTTTGATGAGTTAATAAAAACAAAAGCTTTTAAACGTCAACCATTGAGTAAAAAAAGTATTGAGAGTAATAACAGTGAGAGGTCAGTTGAAACACCTACGCCTAGACCAAGAATGACCAAAAGTTTTTCAAATGAGAGTCAACAGAATAAAAATGCAAACACTTCTGATGAAGATTTTTAGAACAAAAATTTCCAAAAACTTTTTTACATTTTTTATTGATTTTAGATAAAATTTTTTTCAATAAAAATATTCTGATAGTTTTTTTGAATAGTTGACCAAAAAAATCGTATAATTATCACAAATATAGGGACAATTTAAGGTGTTTACATGCCAAATAAAAAGAAAGTTTAAAAAGTATTCTTGAGATTTTTATTTATAATCGTCTCTAGTTTAAGCAGTTGTTTGTAGAATGTTAACAAAATAATGGGTCGGGATCGATTCTTGGGTGCTGATTTTTTTTATTAAACATGTGAAATTCACTTTTTTACATGTTTAACTTTAACCAAATCGAGATCGGTAAATATAAGATATTGAGGCTTAACGGAATACTCATGCACTTTAATAGACGGAAAGAGATTTTTTAACGTTTCAAGACAAGTCTTATATAATTAACCCAAAAATTTCTCAACAGTGAATAAATAACAGTACTTTGTTGTCGATCGTTTATATTTGTTTCAAAAAATTAGACAAGCCGATACAAGATTTTGTAAAACAAGAGTTTTGCTACAAAATGCATGGATTAACGATATGATAAGATATATCATTTTGTTCATATTATTCATTTTGTGGAATAACTGAAAACTTGACTTCATTTTGACCAGTGGCCGCCCTTTGAGATAAAGGGTTCATGATAAGGCTAAGTGAAGGTTTATTTTATATAGACTTGCCTAATCAGTAATGAAAGCTTTAAATTATTATAATTTTTTTCGAGACTAACCATAAAATTACAAGGTCATGGACAAAAAATCATATTTCCCATTTTTCGCAAAAGGTTATTCATGTATTAAGGTAATAGGATATCCGACCAAAAAAGTATTCGTCTATTAGGGTTTTTAAATAATATAAGAGGTTCTTAAAGAGGTCCTGTGAACTGGGGGCTTCCAAAGTTATCGGAGTAAAGTGAGTCAAGCTTAGAAAAAAAGCCACCTTAGACTGTTTTATCAGTGTAGTTAAAACCGGGGTCGACGGCCAATCCAAATAACGGCCGTCAACGTCGGTTAACTACCCACGTTTCTGAGACTGATTGTATCATCTGATTTGATTTTGTTCCACTGTCAAAAGAAAATCAGTGATTTGGAATTAAGGGTTTACCATTCAAAATGATATATGTATGAACTAAGATTTTAGAAGTATGAACAGAATGAACAATATGAAAACCATTTCTAAAATATCCAGCAGCGTCTACACCCAAAATTGATGGTGTAAAAAATTGACACCCAAAGTTATTTAGAGTCCTCTGGGAGAAAATAGTACCTTCATTTTGGGTGTAGATGCTGCTGAAAATATCTAAGAAAGAAGATTCTGTTAATTATAAAATGAAGTATAAATTCATTGACTGTCATATAAAGTGGAGAGCTTATGATTAGAGGTTTAAGGATCGTGTCCTGGTTTTGTTTAAAATATTTTCAATGTATTATTATCGCTTGTCAAAAAAATTTCGATCTCGGTTCGAACCTTGAAAATGACAACACTACTTTTCTCAATCATTAGTTTTTAAATGTTATAATAAAAAGCCTTGGCATTTGGATTTTGGATGATTTTTTTGATTTCCTGTCAAGACGATTTTTTTCTCATGAAATTTAGTTGCCATTAGGTTGCTCGATAATCTTTTGGACAAGCTAGAGAGAAAAAAAACAATTCAACATTAATTGCTAATCCGTCGATATTTTTACGTTGCTCATCTTTATTCCTAAGTGCTAAAATTGAAAAATGTGACATTATCAAACTAGTAAAATACTTATTTGAAATTCGTTCCTTTAAAAACCAGTGAAAATATCACAATGTGACTTAATTGAAATTGATACTGAAAAGTTAAAAAAATGAACTCCCACAAAATCAGTAAAAAATACGGATTCAAGAAATAGAAAAAATCTTCAAGATCCAAGTTTTATTTGGCTTTTAAAAACTAGGATTTTGATATAAGTATTCAAGCTTTTTTGTTATCCTTGATTTTTTTTTGTGAATACTAGAGACCAGGTAACAAAAAAATCCCAGCCATATAATTATTTTAAAATTACTTCAAAATTAATTAAAATATCATAAGAAGCGTCTTAACTCCAATCAAACTTTAATTAACGTTAACAAACAATTGTAAAAGGTAAATAGAATCATTAAAGTTTACTAAATATAAACAAGAATAAATAATTAACACTACGATCATTTAAATTAAAAAATATAAATATTAACACTCAGTCTAAGGACATGTACAAGAAGTTAGTAGTCCCAACTGGTTTTAGTACACTCTCAACCAAATCAATTTGATTCTCTTTATCATTAAACACTTTATCTGTAAACTTACGGAGTTTACCAAGACTTCTAACTTTCGTAACTTGAATCGGTCAACTTAACTGATTCTTTTGGAAAATGATCCTTTCTAAGAACTCAGAGAATCTTTTTGTAGGCCACCGTAACAATTTGTTTTTATTCTTATGTTATTCAAAGCTATCACCAACTTTTATAACGAGCGACCTTCTTTAGGTACCTTTTTATTTTATATCCAGATGATTTGACTTTATATTTTGATGCATTTTTTAAATTCGATCTTGCTAAGACGTAATGGCCTGCTTCGACTCTCAATTTGTCTCAAAAATCGTTCCATAATCCAATCCATAGTGTTGCCAGATGATCCCGATGCTGACATCTTCTGAGCAATCATCGGAGTAAGTGAATCTAAATCGAGGGAATTGTTGAGTTTGAGCGACAAATCTTTGAATGTTAAACATAGACTTGATTATGTCAATATTTTGATGTCTAGTAAGCCTTAACTCGCTTCGATTATCGGAATAACAAGACTCATTGGCTATGGTTAATCTTCAATTAACACTTTTTTGCGAAATACCAGAGCCTTAATTCGGAAATATTGTCGTTGTAATAATAGACCATCTATAACGCGGAGCTACGTTGCTTTTAGCGCAACCAAAGATTGGCATGGAACAAAATTGAAAAATTTAGGTCTATTTTCTATATTTTTACCTCTGGAGGGTTTTAGCTAAGCTCCTAATTGTTTCTTTCTGTATATTTTTGATTGTCTTAGCAACTTGTAGTTCTCATGCTTTGGTGGGTCATGTTCATTAGGTACTTCAAAGTTAAATATTATGACTTTACATTTATAATCCAATTTTTGAATAGTAAATATTTGTCTCAAATAAAATCAAAATATTTTGTCATTGTGATTCGAAAAAGTAAATATAAACATTTACTCATAAAATCAGAGATTCAAAATTTTCTTATTGTTTGAAACTGTATAACCTTGAATCATTTTGTTTGTTTATTTTTAAACAATCCGAAATTCTTTAGAAACCTTAGTGAACAAATAAGGGAAAAATAGAAATTCAATTTAAGTTATATAATTTTTTTTTTTTTTCAAATGTTAAAATTCAATTTGTAAAAAAAAACTTGATTTTCGGTTTTTTTTTCTTGTTGTTGTATTTATTTGTTGTTACAAAAATTGTAACTAAGTTTAACCAAATTTTTAATAAGAAATTTTTGTTTTATCAAAATATCTTGAATTTAACAGCTTGAAGTTTTTTAAAAAAAAACAAACTACAATTGATGTTTTTCTTAGATAAAACGGGACACTGTCAGACATTTTTTTTAATTTAATTTCTATTTATGTCTTAGAAAAAATCACAGTTTATGTCTCACAATGTGACCAAAATGTTCTAAACAAATAAACCTTTTTTTCTGAATGGAGTATTTCAAGTTCACCTTTTTTATTTCTTCTCAGACATTTTAAAATATTTTTCGTAAATTAAAAGCATCTTCAAAAGCAATTAGAATTTTTTTTTTTTCAAAACTATAAAAAAGACGTTATTTCCGATTGTTTTTCTTAATCGAAAAAATTGAAATCAAGAATTTTTTGTGTTGTTATTAACTATAAATAATAAAGAAGGAGCACTAAGGAAGTTATTAACATGCTTCAACAAAAAAATTAATCACCTTTAAATTAAAACTTATTTGAATCGTATTATTTTGATAATGCACGAGTTAGCTTTAATATTTATTTTCAATTATTTCAGCCTAAATAAAAATTAATTTTAAATCAAATGAAAATAATTATTAAAGGCCGAAAAACTTCGTTTTGGGAAAAAATGCAAATAAGTCACTTTGACAAGTTAATTTCTGCCTACTTAAAAATTTTTCCTTGGAAAAAATGTAGAGCAAATTTTCCTCTTCAAGAATATGTATTCAATTTGTTTTATAATGGTTTCAATTAGTATTGTGGATCGAGCAGAGCTCGTCGCTAATGACTTTTTTTTCCTAGCGCTCGATACGAAATTCTGTTCTTATTATTTTTTGTTTTGTTTTATTTTTTACTAAAGCCATCTTTATGAGCTGGTCCCTTTGTAGGTTTTTAATAAATATTAAAAAATCCAAGCGATTCAAAAAATCTAATCTAAATAAAATCACACCAACTACACCAATTGAAAATTCGGATTTTACCATATTTTAAGATTTTTCAAGTAAATTTACAGTAATTTTTGGAAAATCTAGCAATCAAATCATCACTGTAAACTTAAATAAGTTTCATTGGTAATTGCAAGTTAGCTTTAATAATCCTCAGAAATATTAAGTAAAATTATATCCTTAGATAAGATCTTGTTTTGTTATTTTTGAGTTATCAACAACAGGAAGATCGTTAATGTAAGGGCATAGATAAAATATTATATCCCTAACTCTCTCCTTTATTCAATATTTTGCCTTTCTTTAAAAAAAAACAAGAATTTTTGCTGTTTTGCAGGAGTCAGTTCTTTATGTGAGGCCGAGCCAATGAATTTCTTTTGAGATTTAATTTTATTAATTTCAACGGAAAATTGGATTTTTAGTTAATAGTTCTTGTAAAAAATGTTAAATTATGGAAAAAGTTTAACGAATTTAACAAAGACCAAGTTTAAATTGTTTTTGATTCGATTTTTATAAAAAGTAAAATTCAAGGACAAGTCAAAAAAGATTAACTTAATGCCGATATTCTATTTTGTTAAAGAACACACACGTTTTTTTACAAAATAGTCCGAAAGAGATTAAAATTTTTAATGACAAAAATTAAGAAAAAACACTCTTCAAATGAGGTTTGCAAAACTCTGCATAAAAACTCATTTGAAAAATCTACCGTAATCCCTCATTTTTTGTACCACTGGGAAATTTTTTTTGGCATCTTTGTAGCTTATAAAAATTTTAGATGGATGGTTATTTTTCTCTCTAAGTTAAAAGACGACCATGTTGTTATTAGCAACATTTTTGACTTTTTAAAACAAAATTTTCATTTTTTACAAGCACACTGAAAATTTTCTCTCCATGGTACAAAAAATGAGGGATTACGGTAAAATACATCAAAAAAAAAATAACGATGTAATTCATTTGCAGAGTTTTGTAGATGTTTGTTCTAAGATTGGATTTTTTTCACTGTAAAACACCTTTGCTAAGTTTTTTTCGATCAATTGACTCTTTAGTAGTAGTAGTAAAATAAACTACAACTTGAACAATGTTCAGGTGAACTCATAGAGCTATAGCACCTTTCTTCGCCAGCCAGTTGTCAAGCTTCGACTTAAAACTATTCAGGCTTCTTGCTTCTATCACCTCTTCTGGCAATTTGTTCCAATCATTCACTATTCTGTTCAGGAAAAAAGTTGTATCATGGAAGACAGTTTTTAACATTTTCCTTGAGAATTGTTTTGTTATGCCTTCTTAAGTTGTAAGTGCAACTTGAACCAGCACTCTTTAAATATGATTTGAAATTTTGATCCATTTGATACGATTTTTCACAATCGCCAACTTTCGGCATTTAATGATTAGTTTATACGAGACTTATTTTTAATCTGAGATGGATAAGGAAATATTGCATAATATGTAATTAATGAATCAAAAGTTTTAAGGGTGAATTTCATTTTAACTAAACAAAAATAATTTGTAATTTAAGTTACAGTTTCAAGATTTGATTAAATAAAAAATAAAGTTTAAAATCTCAGGAAACTTGTATTGCTTTTCAATTAAACTAACCGACTTTAATTTACGAAATTCTTTCTTTTAATTTTTTTTCTTCTTAACAATCGAGAACGAAAAAAATTTTAATCGATTTTTCATTAACGAAATCAAAAAAAATTTTTAATTTGTTTTGTTTAGACTTGAAAATGAATGAGTACACAAAACAACGCTTGACTTCTCCAAAACGAAATAATGAAATTACAATTATATCAGCAACTGGTCGCGAATTTGACAGAAAAGAAAAGTTATGTGTACTTGAACGTAAGCTCGAACACGACAATGCGGTTAAAGAAAAAAAATTGAAACGATCTCAAAAATGGGATACACTTGTTGAAAAAAATTTAATCATACGAGACATTTACAGTTCACCAACAAGCTCACAACCAAGTATTCAAAGATCTTTGACACCATCTATTGATGAATGGCTGAAAATGAGTCAAAAACGACGAAATATTGTGTCTGTTTCACATCGAACCAAAAAATAGAAACAAAAAAAAATTCTCTCTCTCTCAAATCTCTAATTAGTAGAAGATTTAAAACAAAATAAAATGGAGACATTGTCAACAAATAAAAGATAATTATGTAAATACATAGAGACATAGAAAAAAAGAGGAAAAAAAAATTTAATTTTTGATCACAACTTGTTTTTCTTTTTTTTATATTTTTTAATTTAAGAATAAAATTCAAATAATATTTATTTATATTTTTTTTTTGGTCCTTTATCAGATAATAAATATCGAGGTATTTCAATATATCTCTTGATATTTGAGGAATTTTTTATTTCTTTCAAATATTAAATAATGCTTTTTTTTTATGTTTTTCATGAGGCATCAAGTGTTGAAATTTAATTTAGTCATTTTCTTTTTTTTTTAAGATATTTTTTAGCATATAGGCTGAACATTTTGGTATTAAAAAAAGATTTTTCTAAGAATGTTAAAATTGCATTAGGAATTTGAAATATCAACATATATTTAATCTAACAATCCGAGATTTAATTTTATTTAAGTATGGTTTGGTTTTTGATTGTTTTTTTTTTAATTAAAGTAGATGTTTTTTTTTTCTTGTAAGCACCCGAGAGAGACATATTTTCATTTAAATCTTAGACGTCTGATAGAATATTTTTCATATAGAAACAAAAAATGTTTTTATTGGTTGACAGAGGATGCTTTCAAAAATGAAGTGGCTCATTTGAATCGTTCTTTAATGATTTTTATTTAAATAGTTACCGCTACAACTTAAATTTGAGAATTAAGATACTGCACTTCCATCGAATTAATACCCGTAACGTGCTTAGAAATTTAGAGAATTATTAGTACGGGTACGGTTATGATTATAGTAAGGTACGGGTAACTCGCTTCAAGAATGGTATGAGAACACTTTGGTAGGATTCGGATACGCCATTAATTCGTTCGAAGCGCAGTAGACGATTGAAATTTTAAGGTTCAGTTGTAGCAAAACGAGTCTTTGTAAGTGTGATCAATGAAATCTCCAATGAAAAATTTTTTCTCTTCGTTTTCTATTTAAGATATCTTGTTGAATTTCAAGAGAATCTCGCATCAGTTTTCAACAGAGATTCTCGTGGAAATAAAAGGATAAATCGACTTATTTATCGGTATATCAGACTTATTTATCCAATAATTCTAAGGAAATGGTTTATACGAAAAATTCATGTTTTAGGTTCGCGTAGAGTATTGGTTAGCCAGAAGTTTTGGATTTCAGGTATGTTTATGGGTTGATTAACCCATGAAATTTGGGTATTTAATAGGTTTTTTTTCAATTGATATTTGTTAATTTTATGGGTTACCCAACCAAGACTCGTACCTGAAATACAAAATTTATCGGTTGAACCTTAAGTACAACAAATATGCAGTTAAGTCTACAAAATCTCTTCAGACTCAATGCAGGTTATAAAATATTCAATCTGAACACCAAAATTGATCTGCAGTGATTTTAAGGTCTTTGCTGATCGAGCAAACTTTGCTTTTTTTAGTCAAAACCAGAGACGAATTAATACACTTTAAAAATCATCCATTAATTCAATCCCTCCATTAAGCTGTCCCAGTCAGAGAAAAAAAATATCACATACATTTCACATGTATGTGCATTTATGTCGCATACAATTTGTATATGCGGAGCTTATGCAACCAAATGTAGGAAAAAAATCAATATTTGTTTTTATGTAGTATGTATGTGGTGGTATGTGGAATATACCAATTATAAAGTTAGAAAAAAAGATAGGAGGTGGATCTTTGATTTATTGAAAAACTAGTTTTTACAAGAAAAACTCTTTTTCTGCTTGAACTTATAAACTTGAGTTAAGTAAAAATTCGATTATACAGAATAAAAAAATTTTTTGGGTTCTGTAAAACCGAATTTTCTAGATAATCGAATTAGGGGTATGGCCACTTAATATATTAAGTGACCAATTAAGACAATATATTGTCTTAAAAAGGCAAAAAATAGCAGTTTTAGGGTACGAAAAGATCGATAGATAGAAATTATGAGACAAAAAGTTAGTAGAGAGTAATTTAACATCGAAAACGCTACGATTAACTGACTCTCTTAAAAATTTTCTATCCCTTCTTCTGAAAGACCTAAATTTCATGTCGAAAATAGACAAACTCTAAGACAAAAAACTTCCATTCCATTTTCAAAATTCTGGATAATCGAATATTTACTGTATCTTTCGCTTTGATATAAAATAGCAGCAAAGCTGACTATTGGTAATGCATCACACACATGCTGTATAAATTGATTTATGATCATCCACATATATGCTACATACATGTATTCTTAGCTTTCCGCATGTATGTCGCATAAATGCAGCTCGACTATCCACATTTATATCACATAAAAGAGATAGAAATTAGTACAACACATAGAATATAAATTCACATAGAATGTACATAAAATGTTCTTTGACTGGGGTATGTCTTATAAAAAAGAACTGTAATTAAAACTTATTTGACTAACAATGTGCCTTGATTATTATTTTAATTTCCCTAAAGGGAATAACCTTTTAAAAAAAGCAGATTTTATGACAAAAATGATAATTTATAATCACAACTAATTATTAGCAACGAAAAGAATATAAAATTAATTTGATATGACGGTTATACATTATATTTAAAAAAAAATTAACATCAATTTTAAGACCTTAAAAAATGTAAAAAAATGGAAAGATTGAGACAAATCTAATCAAATACAGTAAATATTTGATTATACAGAATTCGCTTACCCGAAAATTCGATTATCCAAAATTTTGAAAATGGAACATTACAAGTTTTTTGTCATAATATTTATCTATTTTTGGAAAGAAAGTAGAGATCAAAATTTTTTAAGAGAATTAGTTAATCGTTAATCAAATGTGTTAAATTATTCTTTATAAACTTTTTGTCTCATAATTTCTATTTTATTGATCGTTTTTGTACCCCCTATTCGATCGAAAAATTTCTTATTCTGTATAATCGAATATTTACTGTAATGTTTTTTTTTTAAACAAAGTTTAGTTAACTGTAAGAGGCTTAAAAAATAAGTATGATTTTGTTGAAATAAAAAATCCTCAAAATCCGATTACAAAAAAAAGAACTCATCATTCGTGTGGATTTTATCAGTCGAAAAAGAGGTTAGCCTCTTAATTATTTTTCCATTTTCAGTTATTTTTAGATAGACTTAAATGATTGATTGATCGATAATAGAATTTAACATGTTTGAAAATTTTTTATTCACTCGTTCATATCTTGCTTGATCTTTAATTTTATGATTTTTTTTTTCAAAAAAGATAAAGTTATCACATGCAAATAAAGGTTTCATACAGTGTGATGATTATTAAGATAATTTCCTATCAGAAAAAAAAATAAAAAAAAAAGAAGAAATTAACTAGTAAAGCAGTTTTTTTTGTTGTTTTGTAGTTAGGTAATTTTTTTTTTAATTCAGGAAGTAAATTTATTTAATAGAAATACTATAATTTTATAAACCAAACGTCTTGATTCATTTGTTCTGATAATTATTTTATTATCTCATGTCGTTTTTATTTTAATTGCATTAAATATTGAAAACAAAAAATTGAAGCTATGATTTTAAATCGACCGTTTTTTTTGTTGTTTTTCGGAAGTTTTGAATGTAATTTAAATGAATTACAAAATTGATAGATTTTTATTGCTTTTTTTTTGTTTCGAAAAAATTTTGACAGTTAGATTTATATTGAGTAAACATAAATAAAATTTTCTATCTAACTCGTAATCCTCGAATAGAACTCTATTTTTGTTTATCTCTTATTCAACTTTTGAAATTGGACCGTTTTATGAAAAATCGTAGGAATCATTTTCTAGAGGCTTTTCAAATGCGATGATTAGGTTTTCATCTTTTTGTTTTGTGACTTTAAGCTCTTTTTCATTAAAAAAAGTAAAGGCCAATAACGCATATATTCGAATCGGTCAAAAAATGATTTTTTTGAAAAACAAACTACACCACGTTTTTCAGCATGCTTTTTTATTCAAAATAGTCTTGGACCTAACCCTGACTCGGTTTACAACGACCGAAAAATGACATTTTTTGTTTTCGCGTTGTTTTAGAAAAATTAAATTTTTTTTCAAAAAAGTGCCTCGAAAATAAGTTTCTAAATTTAATTTCCTACATTTTAATACCAAAAACTTGGGTCTTGTATAAGGTCTTATGGGAGATCATTAAAGGAGTTTGAAGGGTACCTTAAAAAATCTTTTTTTTTAAGGATATCTGGTCACGTGACTTACCCATCGTTCTGAAAATTTGCTTTTTTATGTAATTTAAGTGCTGAATCAGGAAATGAAAAAAAAAATTTGGACTTATGTATAAAAAAATCGAAAAAAAAGGGTATCCGAACCACGTTAATCCGAATTTTTAAGAATTTCGGTTAAAATTAGTCTCCCATTCAGGCCTCGATGCATGTAAATTAAGGCATTTTATCCGAACTCAATTTTTACAGTCCCAAGAAGTTCGGATTATCGCGACTACACTGTATTTTGGGTCCACATGCAACCCCAGGGATCGGTTATGGGTTATATGTTTTTTTACATCATTCTAGGTGAAAAAAGCATGCTGAAAAACGTGGTGTAGTTTGTTTTTCAAAAAAATCATTTTTTGACCGATTCGAATATATGCGTTACTGGCCTTTAGATCCTGAGATTAATAGATAATCGTCTCTAGGTTAAGCATATAAAATATGGGTTTTAGGGATCACCTGGAACAAGGTCTCATTTGAATAAAAAATGTGCTTTTTTTTTTCGTTTTCACCCGAGAACGCTTTTTGGAAAATATTTTTTCACATTGATTTTGGTACTAATTTCATTAGGAGCTTTTAAGCTTTCAGTTCATATTTCTAAATCAAAGATTGCTTTCCTTCAACCATTAGTTCTTGAATGTTTAAATAAAGCAACTTAGAATTGGGTTTCAAATAACTTTTTTTACCGCCATAATAAAAAAATTTTTTGGGGTAAAATTATTGTGTTTAGGCTGTAGTTGATATCTTTTTTTTTAAAGTAACATCCTTGTTTGTCACTTTGAGCATTTGAAGCAGTTTCACAGCGTTTTCTTTCATTTAACCATGTTTACGATCACACTCCTCTTACGATCCTTTAATTTTAATTTATAATCCAATGATATTAAGTTGTTTAAGTCTATGTAATAATCGAATTCAGAGAAGATTTTGAATTGTTCTTATTTTAAGATTTTGAAATGTAACTTAAAAAACAACTGGTACACTTAGGCTATGAAATCGGAATAGGATACCACTTCTATTTGGACTTTTTGAAATCCAAATCCATGCTTTAAGAATGCGTTTGAAACCCGCTAGAGACTTTTTGAAATTTAGTGAATAAGCAGTGAAGGGAAAACGACAAAGCAGCTCGGGGACAAAGATGATTAGATTTAGAGGAGCTTAGAGTTAAGAAAAAATAAAGATCTAGTCTGAAGGGCCTGTGTAACCTGGGATACTGTTTCAAGCTTAGAAAAAAAATTCTGCTCAATTTTGATGGTATCAGGGTAGTTAAAATCGGCGTCGACGGCCAATACGAATAATGGCCGTCCACGTCTGTTAAACTAGCCACGCTTCTGAGAATGATTCTATCGAATGATTCATGCCGAGTTGAGTTTCAAAATTTTTTTCCATTAATTTGATATTAATTATATTCAATCGTTTTGTAAAAGTCTCTAGTAGGCTTCAAGCTTCAATCCATTGATTTGGAAGTCCAAAAAGACAAAAAGTAGAGAGGCCTCTCCCCCACCTTTAGGGGTGATTTTGAGTCTTAGTTGAGAAATCAATCTTTCGTTGACGATACCCCCAATTATTCATGAAATTGATTTTTTGTTTTTTTTTGTCCCTATTTTATAATTTACAATGGTTCTTTCCGTAAATTTTACTTGAAAAAAACTTTGTCATAATTTTAATGATCTTAAAAGTTTTTGAGTGACTTCTTTAAGGCTGACGGAAATTACTTATGAGGAAGTAGATAAAAAAAATAAAGAAGATTTTTTAAATTAAAAAAAAAAAACGAAATATATTTATTTAAATTGTTGATAATTAAAAATAAAAATGAGTTTCATGACTGAAAGAGTTAATATTATAGAAAATTATGCAAGTAAAATCGACATTTTTTTGTTGAGCAATTCAAAATTTTTCAATGTGCTAAGTTTCACCTTAAATGTTGTTTTTTTATAATCGAATTTATAATGAGTGAACCAAATAGATTACACAAGGTTATCTGACATTTTAGTATTTATATTTTTTCCTTAAGTTTCATTGTTGATCCTTAAACATGGTAAATTGTTTGAAAAAGTTTATCTTGCCCTTCTAAATCATTCCGAATGATTTAATAACATATATTTTGTCTTTCACAATTTCGATTTTTTTTTAATTCATGAGCATTTATGAAAGTTCATGTTAAAAAAAATTAAGTTCAAGTAAATTTCGTCGTTTTTAAGAGCTCTTTCAAATAACATTTGCCAATAAAGAATTGTAAAATATTTAAATAATCGGCAAAGAATTGTCTTTTATTTAAATATTTTACACTGAACAGAGAAGAGGAGGCAAATTTTTATCATGAATTTTGACAATAATAACTTCTTTTTAACTTTTTCTGGTGTTCAAACTCTAGTTCTGTGTTTGATTAAAATATTTTTTACCTTAGTAAATTAATCAAGTAAATTGAATTTTTTCTTTGTTTAATCGCGGAAAACAGAATTTTGAGCACATTTATTTCGTATAAATAAAATTTGAAGATCGCTTATGAGATCGTTTGCAGGCTCCATGAAATTAAGTACTTTATCCCATGAACACAATCTTATTAATATTCTTGGTAAGAAAAGCATCGGAACTTCAGTATCTGATCAAGGATAATCTTAATTGAATATAAGATTTTTAAGCTTTTCATACGAACACTTGACAATATTTTTAAATTGATTTTAAGACCCCAAAAGACTGACACAGGATACTTTAAAAAAAATCTTGTCTGAAAATTTTAATAGGATTTTCCATGAAAAAATAAGATCTCGAAAAAAATTATTTTAAAAAATAATTTTTTCTTAAGATTTTGTAAAAAACGATTAAGAATCTTAGATTCAATAAAGATTATTCTGGATCAGATACTGAACTCGGTCAAGTTCCGATACTTTTCTTACAAATAATTTTAATAAGATTGCATTCCTGGGATTCATCAGGTACGATAATTTTTCATTAAGTTTTTTTAGATTCCGCAGAATTTTAAAATAATTTAAAAGTACCTAAAAACGGAAATATGGCTTTTTTGTATGTTATTTTGCAAAATTTTGAGGCAGAAAGTTGTAGATCACGAAAATTCAGTCTCCCGCTTTTTAGGGATAACTGAGATGAAATTAATTAATACTTAAATGTTGTTCGTAGCAGGTAAAAGAAATAAATCAACCAAGGGATGCTTAAATGACTGGGACATGTTATGTCATATCGATTAACTAACTGTGAAAGAATACATTGTTTTTAAAATAAATATCAGCAGCTCAGCAAAAAAATTTAACAACATTCTGCTAAATTGGTGTAATTCTCTACCTTATTTTAATAATTTTCATAAATTATGGTTTTTGAATTAAGATGAAAAACTACGATTTATCTCGAGGAATGCGCCTGATATTTTAACCAAAAAGAACGAATAACCTTAATGTCTTCATATTTTCATTAAATTTTTTATTTACCAAAAACCAAAATTACTGCACTTGTACCGAACTTCCACCTTTTGCGGAGCGAACCGTAGCCGTAGCGTACCGTACCGTAGCCTTTGCGAACCGAACCCACCGTACCTACCGTACCACCGTACCCTCACCGTACCGTAGCGTACCCATAGCGCACCGAACCGTACCCTTGCCGTAGCGTACCTACCGTACCGTACTCACCGTACCCACCGTACTCATCGTACTCACCGTAGCCACCGTACCCACAGAAAGATTTGCAGATGACGCTGAGACGTTTAAAAAATTTAAATCAACTTGTTTGAGCCGACGAAGAAGGAGAATTGGAAGAAGTCTTACTAAAAAAAAACTCAAGTGAAACTAACACAAATGATGAAGAATCTTAAATCTTTGGAAAAATTAATTAATTCCAAAGATTTTGATTCTATTAGCATAATAAAAAAAAAGAGTTTTTATCATTAAAATTATTTTTTTTACGGTGGGTTCGCTACGCTAAAGGTTCGCCTTCGGTAAGGTACGGTTCGCTAAAAGTACGCTACGGTACGGTGGTACGGTAGCTACGTTTTTTTTGGTACGCTACGGTTCGCAAAGGGTACGCTTCGCTGCGCTGCGGCTACGCAAATGGTGGAAGTTCGGTACAAGTGCAGTATAACTTTTTGTAAAGTTTCAGTAGAACTCGGTTGCTATTTCAAGCAGCTTATAATCTAAAAGGTTCAAGAAGTACTCAAGGATCATTCTTAAGAAATGATAAAATTGATCTCATCCTTCATAATAATCCGAGATTTTAAGCATCCCATCAAATGTGTCACTTAATCTTCAAGATGTCGCGACTTTCTTTAAAAACCCAAAGTTAAACTAAAGCTTCAACGGATATTTTTAATTGTGTTGTAATTGTTCTGTTTTCCTCACTCAACGATCAGTTCATACTTATCACTTGAACAATTTTTAATTGACTTCCGTGGGATTCGCATTTTTTCGATCGGTTCGATAAAAGCATTGTTATTTCCCTTCCAAACCGTTTTTTTTTATCGAAAGTTGGGACCAGTCAAGCTTAGTCTAATTCAGTGTAAAGCCTATTAAATTAAGATAAACTATTAAAAATCACGTCGAAAATTTTTACACAAAGATGATAAAAAAGCTATTATTCCAAAACAAAATTACAAATTTAATACTTATAATCTTCTTTAAACTGAAAAAACCTTATTAATAATCATAGTTGGATTTTAGAAAAAAATCAAGAAATTAAATCGTGAAACCATATTCCGCAATTATAATTAAAACACATAACTATACTTGAATAAATCTCGTGCAAAATTAAGAATTTCATTAAAGACATACAAGTGATCTTTTAAATAATTTATCATTTTGAAGAAAAAAATAAATTTAAAAATTTTTTCATTAAGATAAATAATTTTCTTCAAAAACACGATCATCATCTTAATCAACAAAAAAAAAATATCAGAAAAAAGCAAAAATCAATTTTTCTTTAAATGTTTGTTTAAATTAAGAAAATTTATTAATAGAAGAGAATGAACAAGTGTAACACACTTATTTCTCTCTGTGAATCGAATAAGTTAAAACATTTCAAGTATTCCAAAGCCTATTTTTATTCAATTATTCAAATAGAATAAAAATACGAACAATATTTTAAGTTTAAAAATTGTCAATAGTGGGTTGTTCCTCTTCCTTATGCAAGATTTATGATTATTATTAATTAGATAAAAAACGAGTTATTTTTAATGTACAAGAAACTTTTTTTTTATGTTTTGATTCAAATAAAAATTGTAATTTGAGGCTCGTTATGTTACTTAGCCTAGAACAAACAAAAAAAAAACGCTTATTTTTTGAACAGAATTTTTTCTTTTAATTTCAACTTGTCCTCAGTAGGCTATAATTATTTCAAAATCTATCAAGTTATTTTTTTTTCTAAGTGTAAATAACAAGAAGTGCCTTGTAACTAAACAAAATTATATAATTTAAATAAATTGTAAAAAAATTTCGGTTTTTGAAATTTAGAATTAAAAAAATTTTGATTAAGATTGATGAAAAGATTAGTTTTTTGAGACAAAAATGTGCTTTAAAAAAGCCTAAGTCATAGAGTAAAACTTAAGATTTAAGATAGGATACACTTTATACAGTGATTGAGATCTTTGATGATTTTTTTTAACACAAATTAACTGTACGTTTTCAGTTAACATCAATCTTAAGTGCCTCATAGGCAAATTTCTTGAACATGTTAATAAGAAGGTTTTACTTTTCTTTGGATAATAAGCGGTTTAATGTAATGCACTTCCACCGAATTAATGGTGTACTCGCACCGTACTATAATCATAACCGTACCGTACCCGTAAAAATTCTCTAAATTTCTAATGAGAGAATTTGTGATTTTTTATTACGGGTAGGGTACGGCACGGTTCGGGTACGGATATGATTATAGTACGGTGCGAGTACACTTTGGTACGGTCCGGGTACGCCATTAATTCGATGGTAGTGCAGTTTTGAGTCGGAGCGGTAACTATTTAAATAAAAATCATTAAAGATCGATTCACAAGATACCATTAACCCTTAACTGCCCGTTGGATCATTTGTGATAAATCTGCTGGGATATTTAAAAACTCAAAAAACTAAGTTATCAAGAGTTAGATGCCTTGAGTGTTTGTTTTTGCACTAAAGTCGGACAATTTGAAGTTACACATCAATTCGATCATTTAAAATTTAAACATCAATAGAAATGAAAGAAATATAGAAACTGCTTTGCAGATATAAATTATTGGTTGTGGTAAAGCTTGTCACATCTCAATATAACTTTTGCAAAAAATGACCCAGTTAAAAATGTATCATTTTAATGGTGTGTGATCTGCAATGTGCATTATGATAATAGCAGAAGCTTCTTCTAAAAGCGACTTGCTTTGTCACAGCCAAAAATTTACCTCTGCAAAGCAGTTTCTATTTTCCGTTCATTTCTATTAAAGTTTTAAATTGAAATGATCGAATTGATCTCTTTGAATTGATGTGCAATTTCAAATTCCCTAAAGTCGAACATTTAACATTTAATTTTTTATTTATTTTCTAGCCTAACTTTTTGCGTAAAATTCAAAGATCGTATTCGTTTTTTCACAACATGTAATTTGAATTCTTAAAATTCGTAATTCCAAAAATGAACCCCCAGGGTCAATTGAGGCTTCATGAAGGTTAATTTTATGAAGTTCTGAATGACAAGGATTGTATATTAAGCCATTTTATATTTGTACACTTCTTGTTTTATACAAGAGTTATATTCGAGACTATTTTCATCTTGTTATTTCTTTAAATTTAAAAAGACAGCAAGTGTATCAATTAGAAGCAGGCTATAAGGTCTGCAGTATGCATTTCAGATTTTGGTTTGTTAAGTTGAAATCAACAAAATTAATAAATCGTCTTATATTTATTAAACGAAATTCTCGTTGAAGATATTGTTTGAACACCCTCTAACAAAAATCAAATATTTTTAAAAATCTTTAATGTCTTTTTTACAGAATCAAAAAGTATTTTTTTCTTAAATTTATAAAAACTTGTTCAATTATGATTCCTAGGAATCTAACAAAAAAAATGAAACTCTCTTTTTTTTTTCTATTATTCACCACATTAACAAAAAAAAAAAAGAATGTAAATATTTTGCATAAAACAATCGACGACGAAAAAAAAAACTTAATTATATTTTAGTTTCTTTTAATTTTTTATTTCTACCTTACAGGTAAAAATTATTTTGTTGTTGTTTTGAGTAGATAGAGAAACAGAGCTCTCTGTGTATATCAAAAAAATTAAAGGTTTTTATTTTATTTTAATAAAGACTTTTTTTATCAATCTTATTTAACATTGAAATTTTTATTATTTTTAATAAATTCTAGGAGCCATAAACACATTCTAAACACCGTATTACTAAGAGTATGCTTTTAGCAGAAGTAAACATGACTTTTTAAAATTCCTTTCGATTTTTCGATGTTTGAAACTGTTTAAGCTTTCGTCTAAAAAACATTTCCATGAGCAATAATGAGCGAGAAATGATTTAAAAATATGTGTTTATTAGGATTTTACAAAATTTTTTGTTTGTATATTATACAATGAAATGTTTTTTGTAAATAAATGATTTAAAACTTTAATACCATGGATACTTTTCGATGTAAACAAATATTGTATCATATTAAAACATAGTGACTTTACATTCAAGTTTTTTAAGGGAACTTGAATAATTGCAAACCATAGGGAACCGAAAAATATTTTAATATCTGATAAAAAAAATTTATTCAATTTTTTTTTCCAGCACTTTGTATTATATAATTTTCGTTTTTTTTTTTACTTTATTTGACACTTGTTTCAAATTCAATGTAAATTTTTTTGTTTTTATTCTTAAAAAATTTCTAGTTTGAGCGTGCTCATTTTATTATAAATTTAATCGAGTTTATTTTTTTGTTAAAAATGTTTTTCTTACATAAGGATCTGATGGTTCCCCAATAATTTTTGTTTCCTTTTGTAACCAAAAATTGAAGATAATATTGTAAGATTAGAACAAGTGAAAAATTATAAAAAATTTTTGAGGTTGTAGCTAAATAACGAAACAGAACGTTCTTAAATACGGACATGTTTACCTACGGTATGACTTTTAAATTTTTTAACTGAATAATAGCCAAGGCGCGGATTATCTTGCGGGCATCGAGTCTAGGCTAGCTTGCTAACTATGGGCTCTTTAAGAATCTGTTTTAGATTTAGTGACCTTACATTTGAGTACATTGTAAAAAACTATGAACTTAGATGTCAAATTCTTTGTCATTGAAAAACTTTAGAATAAATAACATCTTCCCGTGATCAGGAAACACTGTATTTGAGAAAATGTGGGGAAAAAGAAAATGTTCTAAAATACTTAAACTGGACATAAAAAATGATTTTTTTTCAAAATTCTAACCAAGTTCCGTAAAGCTTCCGTATTTTAGTTTTTATCCCGTGGTCCTTAATTTGCGTATTTTAGGTTTTCCATCATTCCGTTGTTTGTTTTGCATTAAAAATTCCGTGGAATAAGTCGTTTTTAGTTCCGTACTTTAGTTTTCATTCCGTTAAAAAAATAATAGGAAGAACCGTTCCGTTGCTTCCGTTACAGCGTTCCGTTATTTAGGTACAACCTTTGTTAGAAATCGATTTCAATGGACTCCGGTCTTTCGCTAAAATTATCTTTAACCTAAATTTACCATTTCATAAATTGGCTAAGGATAATGGAAGTCTTCAATTCTCAACGTTTTAGATGAAAATCTCAAACATGATTTTATACATACAGTGTTAGTCATTCATGAATTAAACAAACGAAAGTTAGCCTAAAGAGTTTTGATGGTGAAACCGTTTCTGCGCAAACGTTCGGCCATTTAATTCGTAAATGATCATCACTATGAGTCATAAACCATATTTATTGGATTCCATGTGAAAAATTTCTAGACTTTTGAAAAACAGCTGATAGAAAAAAAGTTTGCCTTTGACATATCAAATAATAAAACAAGATCGTGTTAAACTTATAGAAGATTTATTTTTAATACTCTTAGACACAAACATATTTTTGTAAGTGCTTTTAGTAAAAGTTAACTGGTTAATTTGAACCCTCAATTGCTTCGAAACAAAATAAAATCACGTTCATCTTTAAAAAATACACTTTCAACGCGTGAGGTTTCAAAATGAACATTCGAAAAATTACATTTTAGAGCATTTAGTTTAAGAGCATTGATTAATTATTTAGATAATTTTTTTTTCTTATTTACACACGGCCCTAAACAACAACAACAGCAAAAACTTTCATTTAGTCGAAAAAAATAAATGAAAAAAAAGGTTCTGTTAAGGGTTTATCAGTGTGTATTTGGATCAATGAAATGAATAAAAAAACAACAAATTAAATCATTTCAAGCGAGAAATCGTCTTAGAAAATTGATTAGAATTTTTTAAACAAATAAAAATCGATTAGTTTTATTAATGACCGATTATGTTCGTTCTGAATAAAAAATAAATAAAAAACTTTACAAAAAGTCTACACAATTTAAGAACAAAAACAAAAAGCTACTCACAGAAATTTGAGATGAGAATTTTAGAATCTGTATAATTGATGGCCAGGATACAAACAACAAACTTAATGAATTTTCTTATAAATAGAGAGAGAGGGGAAAGAAAATGAATGGAAATCATTACAAGTTTTGTGTTGTTATTTGTTTTAAGATTATTTTTTTTCGTTTGTGTTGATTAAAAATTAATTAAATCATATAAAGTTTATACAAATGACTTGATTTAATTTATTTTAATTTTCGAGCGCTTAGTATTTTTTAACTTATAAACATTCAAATTTATGAATTTGTGTGTAGAAGTACTCGCTTGGTTTAAAAATAAGAAGATTAATGCAATTTTGTGTAATCAAAAACCAAGAAGGGGTTTCTCTTAAAAAAAAATGAAATGAGTTTTGTCCATTAAAAATAGAAAAAATTTTATTAAATTTTTAGATTGTTTCAAAAAGCCTTAAAATTTTTTTTATTTTTTGTAATTTTTTTTTACTGATGACTCCTAAGAGTCCTATGTTGTTAAAAAGGTGTTTTTTTTTTAATGTTTGAAATGAGACTAATTTAATTTTTTTTCTCATTTTTTCAATATTGAAATTCGGAATAATAGACTTCTGCTTGGGGACATGTAAATTTCTAATTGGATTTAGTATTAATTTGTTCATTTTTACAAAAATTTTAGCTATTAGTTTAACAAAAAAAGGCAACATTCTAATAAAAAAATATTACCATTCTTCAAAGATATCGGTTTACAGGCAAATTTTTCTTTAAACGCATTGTTCACTAACACATGAAATTATATTCAAAAGGAAAGCTTATTACCTTTAGCAAATTTTTAGTCATCGAGCATATGGTTCAACTCTTTCGCACTTACAATTTAACTCTCGGAAGTACATATATCTACTTCCGAGGGCAAAAATGAAAAAATTTCCTAATTGTGACTTAAAAATTTTCCAGTCTGCGGTGTTCTGAAACTGTGGATACGCTTTAATTATGATCGTTTTGATCTCGTAGTTGGACTGAGAGTTCAACTGTTTATTTAGGCGAGGTTTACGCTTCAGAAAATGCAATAATTCTTTTATTATGAGCTTTTGGTCTGAGCCAGCTTAGTCAATTACCTCAATATTATTGTAATAAATTTCGTGACCTATACTTACTAAGTGTTGGTAACAAGCCGAATTTTTAGATTTCTTATGTTCAGAAACTCCAATACTCAGTATTCTCATTGTTGTTTGAGTAAGGCAATACGATATAACGTTTCAACTCGGGTTTAATCACGTCTATCTTGTTTGTTCCGGTGACTTCTACGACGTCATTAGGGTATTGGTTAAGGGATAAAATTTCCCTTATCTTCTTAATTTCCACTTCTCTGTCCTTTTTACCGCAAGTATAATCGCAAGCCCTCTATTACGTTATGCATTTTTTAATTTTTTTGGTGTTAAATTTTTTTTATTTCAAGTTTTAAAACTTAATCTCTCGTGAACTCTTTATTACCTTTAGATTATTAACAGCTTGATAATGGCAACTTCGTTTTGACGAAACGTGGCGAATTGCTAATAAATAGTTTTACCAAAAAGAATTTTTTCTTTTAAATTTTTTTAATTACAACTCAAAAAGTAGTCTTGATAATGGTCAAAAAATAGTTTCATTATGCAATTTCCTACATTTTAAGAACTTTTTCTCATATCCGAAAATATTTCTTGTCGGATACAAAGTTCGCACTAACACCTTTTGAAAATTCATTCTATAAGCTACGTTCTATAAACTTCTCTGCCAATGATAGCTTTAAAATTCTAAGTATTGATAAGCTATTCCATGCGTTTATGACCTAATTTTTTAAATAGTTGTATCGGTGATTACTTTTCTTGCAAATTTCTTGTACCAGTTATTTGTCGTGTTCCCTTTTTAGACGCATTTTATTATTTGCAAAGTTAATTGACGAGGGTTATATTATCGAAATTGTTCAAAACTTTGTGCATCTGGATTACAAATCACCTCTGATTCTCCGATTCTCTGGGCTTATCATATTGAGTTTTCTTAGTTTTTATACAACATTTCTCTTACTTAGCTCATTAGTGCTTTTCTTTGAACGTTTTTCAGAAGTTTAATGTCAGCTTTTGATGACAGACTCCAAATGTGGTCTAACTAGGTCATCTCTTAATTTTTCCCAACACTCTGTTAGCTTTGTCAGCTGATAAACACACCAAGATCCTTTTGATTTGGGGTTTCATGTAGAAAATGCCCTAATGCATCATCATCTACAAAGTAATTATAAAACTCGTTTGTACTTTTTTTGCATATTTTCATTGTCTTAAACTTGGTAAGATTTAGATCAATAGACCAAATTTTTGTCGACTCCATCAAAATATTTTGAGGCCATCTTGCAAAAGTTAAAAAAAATTAAGTTTCTAAATTTTTACTAAAATAAAATTTTCCTGTTAAATCATTATTAATACGCACAAAGAGGATAACAAAGCATACGAATAATAATCAGTAGTCTAGAACCTGAACATTTAAAAATTCTTCCGGTCTTATGAGACTAATAAAATAGATTAAATTTACCAATGTGCATGTTATAAGAAAATAATTCATTTTGAAAGTAAATGTACTAAATACTTATCAATTTAATTAAGTAATTGAATTTATTGTTAATCTTCTAGTTGTTTATAAGAGAATAAAAAATAGACCAACGGTCGATTAGCTAAAATAAAAAATAAATAAAAATGCTACAATGAATCCATTAAATAATTCGGTTCAAATTTTTAGGAAAGTTAATTTGTTTTTATCAGTGTGTTTTGAAACTTCTTGACTCAAGCATTTTTTTTGTTTTATTTTTCGACCGACGTCGTCAGAAGTTAAGTATTAACAAAATTCAAAATTAATTTGAGCTTGATAAAAGGATTTTTTTTTAAGTAATAAGAAAAAATTTACCTTGATGTTTGATTTTAATTGTTAACATAAATGAATTAAACGAAGAAAAAAAAACAGAATTAATCTTGAAGGCATAATTCATTCTTTAAAAAAACATGTTTAGGCCCTTTAAAAGTTTTTAAACAGTAATTATGTATTCGTCTGTATTAATTGCTTTTTTTTTTAATTTTTGCTGTACTGCTCTTGAAAAAGGCGTACCCCGTACCGTACCGGATCATACCGTACCACTGTACCATATCATAAACGTTCAAAAAAAGTTTATAATTTTAAAAATTTTAGGATTGGTACGCTAGAAGGGTACGGCACGATTGAATGATATGGGACGGTACGGTGCGGGTACGCTTTTTTCTCAGGAGGATAGCAGAACAAACCAAGATACAGTGGTTCTTGCGAAAATGTAACGTTCCGTTTGGAACGCGTTTAGAACGGTCCTAAATATTTTCCAAAAAGTTCTGCTCTAGTTTCTCCTTTATTCTCAGAAGGAAACGAGTCTAAAAACGGAAACAAAACACTTTCGGAAAATATTTCGAACGAGTACGCAACTGTTTTTAAAGACCGTTCTAAACGCGTTCCAAAAGGAACGTTACATTTTCGCAAGAACCACTGTAACAGTGTTGGCAGTCGACTAATGAGCCAACTGGTCTAAAACATGAACGGTAAGTTTTCATACCAGGTGCATGTATGTCAATTGAAGATCTTTTAGCCTGCTTCAAAATGGTACCCTAGGTGTCTTGATAGGGTCATTGAAAAATGGATTTAGTAGCAACTGAAAATCGTTTTTAAATTCAACTAAATCTTATTAATTCATTTGGGAATCATCTTATCAAGACATCTAGGGTACCATTTTAAAGCAGACTAAAAGATCTACAATTGACATACATGCACCTGGTATGAAAACTTACTGTTCTTGTTTTAGACCAGTTGGCTCATTAGTCGACTGTAGGGTTGGTCGACCAGTTTTCTTCAAAAAATTGTTTTATTTGATTTATGGTTTCATATAATGGTCCGAATTTTTTTAAGGGAAAATTGCTATGTAATCAATGAAAATAATTTTACAATTCAACTTTGAGGGTACCAAAATTTAAGAAATTTTATTTCCTTTTAAGGATTCTACCGTTCCATCAAACCATAAATTGAAATTAACCGGTTTTACGATAAAAACCGGTCGACCAACCCTAGTCGACTGCCAATACTACAAGGTTATTTTGTTTCAATTAACCTCTATGATCGTGTTTGTGCTTAAATTTCAATTATCAATCTACGTCAACTCAAGGATTAAAGTGTGTTACAAAAATTTAATTAATTTTTTTTTTCATTCATAAAATTTTTAGTCTAAACTAAATTTTTAACAGTTGATCGTTAATGCGTTTTTTATTTCTTTTTTAAAAATTTCTAGATTTAATTTTTAATTTAAAAAAGAAAAAAATTTTTGAATGAAAAATTAAAAATGTCATCGGGTCGTTCAAGTGGTGCTAGTTCACCTTTAGACTTTGCTGATAAAGCAGCTGAAACAATTCAACGTAACTTTCGTGGATTTAAAGATCGTTTAAAAGCTCGGGAAAAAGCCGCTTTTAACATACAACAATTAATCGAATACTCGGAAGAACAAGATCATTTAAATTTGAATAAATTTTTTCTAAGATGGATTAAATTAATAAAACATAGTGACAATAAAGAAGTTACACGTTATGTCTCAAGTTCTATACAAGACGATTACACTCAAATAAACGAAACGGACATTAAAATTGAACCCAATTACACTGGTATTCATTTAAGTGAAGATTTTAATGAAGCTGATTTTGAAAAACTTCTAAGCTCGTTTCGAAATAATGAAATCTTACACACACGTTATGTTATTATGATTCTAAACAGGGCTATTGAGTATTTAAAAACATTGCCTAATATTAATGAAATCTCTTGTATCAAAGATCCTGAACCAGAAAATGATAAAACTGAATTTAAAGTTAATGTCGTTGGTGACCTACATGGACAATTTATTGATCTATTTACCATTTTTGATCTAAATGGTCTTCCGTCTAAAAAAAATGTGTATCTTTTTAATGGTGATTTTGTCGATAGAGGGTGTCAACAATGTGAAGTTTTGTTTACTCTCTTGTACGGACTTGTACTCTACGGTGGAAAGTATAATAGTTTTTATTTGAATCGTGGTAATCACGAAGATTATGGTTGTTCGGTGAGATTTGGTTTTAAAGAAGAAGTTATGACCAAATATTGTTTGTATTCAAAATTGATTATGAAAAAATGTTCACAAACTTTTGTGTTATTACCGCTTTTATCGTTGATATCACAACAAGGAAGTAAAGAACAAATAAATAAAATATTAGTTGGTAACTAGTCAAAATTTTAGTTTAAACTTTAAAGTTCAAGAGTGTAATTTTTTTTATTTAAGTTCACGGTGGAATTTCATTAGATACTGATTTGGATTTAATAAGAACTTTGGAGAGAGCAAGTTATCCAAGTTTGGATGGCATAAGCTCGAGTTCATCTGAAAAGGAGAAGAGAGAAAAGACACAAATGCAAGATCTACTTTGGTCTGATCCCCAAGTAGGATTTTTTTTAAAACCCGTAATCAATTATTAGAGACTGTTAATTTAATTCTACATTTTTAAGTCTGGATCGGGATGCATATTCAACAGACAAAGACATATAGCAAAACAGTAAGCATTCACTTAAAAAATATTGGACTGCTAGGATTTTGTTCCAGAGACCAAACTTTTAAGTTTATTTTAACTCGTTTTGAGAGTTGATTTCAAGTCAAGGATCATATTATGGCAACTTAAAGCCTTTATATATTGAATTTACTTTCTTGCGGAATTAAGATCTAAACTTCAGGACTTTCTGTTCGGTCTCCATACTCTAAAGAACGTAAAAATACCTGAAATCTTTAGAATACTGACGGGTCACCATTTAAAAAGGCCCAACAGGTTCAATGCACAACTTTTTATGTTCCATCTTGCTTTGCTTAAAGATAAACTCTGGGATCTTTTGTTCGGCTACCGGTCCGTCCAAAGACCATATTGCTGCCGAACTTGGCTCCCCGAACACCGATTTTCTGATAGAATTTTCGGTGCTCTTTCTTGCTTTAAAGAAGCCTTACCACGCCTGCAAGAAAGAGCACCAAAAGATGATCAAGAATATCAATCCCCGAAAGCAGGTCGATCTTTTTTGAACGGAAAAGTGGTTCTCCGTGTTTTAGCAATTACCCAAAATATTGTCAATGAAAATTTCATCAAAATTGCAGAAGGTTTAAACTTGTTTTCCTCGTAACTTAACTTAAGAGTTGTTTGTTTCAAATAAATAATCAAACGTGACTTTTTTTCATTTTAAGATTTGGACCAGACGTTACAGAAGCAATCCTTGGCAAATACGGTTTATCTTTACTAATTCGTTCACATGAATGTAAAGTTGAAGGCTATGAATTTCATCACAACAATAAATGTATAACAATATTTTCAGCATCAAACTATTGTGGCGGTATTAACAAAGGCTCAATATGTGTCATACGTCCTCGTCAAAAATTAGAAATAAAACAATTTATAGCTCCTGGTGCTGGTGAATTGGACAAGCATCGAGTTGAATTATTCGAAGCCAAAGCCATACGTGGTCTAAAACGTTTGGTTTATGCAAACAGAAATATAATTCGAGATAATTTTAAAAAAATGGATCCAAAAAATACGGGTTACTTGAGTCTAAGTGATTGGTCAATGGCATTAACAAAATCAATGGGCATGGATAAAATTCCATGGTTGAAATACAGAGATAAATTGGTCGAGTATAACGCTAAGAAAAACATGGTCAAATACGAGACCAGTTTTGATAATTGTGATATTTTATACACTTTTTCGACTGAGCACAAGGACATAAATGATGCTTTAGCTCGATATAAAGACACATTAGTTGCATTATTTAATCTAATTGATGACAATCATTCAGGAACAATTAATTTACAAGAATTTGCAAATGCTTGTAAGATTATATTTTTAGACCAAAATGAAGCTATAAGTGATGAAGCTATAAAGTCAATGATTGAAGCTATGGACACAAATAAAGATGGTAAAATAGATTTAGCTGAGTTCACTCAAGCCTTCATTATTTACACTTGAAAGTCGATATTTTTGTTGTTGTAAATAATTCAAAGTCTAAATCATTATGATTCCGTTGAAATTTTTTTTACACTAGAAATTAGTTTGAAATATGCTTCAAGATTAGTTTGTTTCTTTTTTTTTTGTTGAAATCATTCCTTTATAATTTTAAGTTGAATTTAATTTTTTTTATTTTTTAAAATAAAATATTTTTTTTATAAATCTCATTTTTAAATTTTTTTAATTTTCATATATTTTGACTGTACCTGTGAAATACGGATTTAGTAGCAAGTGCATAATTGAACCGTATATTATTTTGCTGACGCTTACGAATCTTTTACTGTAGCGATCGAAAATATCCAAAAGCTATAAGTAAACATCTAAACGATAAGCTGAAAAAAAAACTTAAAACTACAAGAAACAAATATTTTGAGAGATTTTAAAAATGAGTGGATAGTTTCTAAGCATTCTTATTAGTTTGAAGGGTCTAGTTTAACATACCCTAGTATGAATAACGGATTAGACGTGTCTAACTATGAGACCGATCATAACATTGAGTTGCAATCAAAAATCAAATATTTGCCAAATGCTAATGTATTTGGTGTAAGATAATTGGATCAATTAAGAGTCGTTTGATCTGGGCTTCAGTCAGTTACTGCAGTTATATTATTTAATTACTTTGGTCTATACTGTTTTGGGTCTAGTCGGTTATGTGAACACATGTTCACCTAAAACGTCAACAATCGATGTTCATATTTTGTTGACGGGATTCCAGATTCCTCAAGAATACCCGAAAGCTAAAATAATGAAAATGGACCCTGAAAGAAATTAAACCTTTTTCACTTACTTCGAGAAAAAGTTTAGATTCTTCACTATCGTTATTTTTTTATATTTAAAAAAAAATGAAGCAATAACAAAAAATTATGTTGTATTTACTGTTTTGGCCATTAACGAACTTCCATGAAATAATGATTTTGAAAGGATATCATTGATCTAAGCGTATCAACTGAGAGCTTAAGTTAAAGCTTCGAAAACTAGCTTTTACTTGATACCAAAAAATAAAACAGAGTTTAAGTCATGTTTAGGCTCATTTAAAATTAAACTTCATGAAACGCTAACAACAAATTAAATAAGCTTATAAGATAATTAAGAGCATAATATTTGTCCCGTCTTAGAAGACGGAAAATTATAGCAAAACATGTCGATCATTATTCATAGTTATCAGAATGGCAAAAAAACTTGAATTTTTTTTTTTTATTAAAAATTATTTAAATTCACCAGTTATTATAGAGAGAAAATAACTGAAAGGACAAAAACATTATTCTCTCAAGTCTTAATCTAAGTATTAATTCACTAAAGACTTAATTTTGCAACAAAAAATGAATAATATTTTTTTCCTTGGCGGATCAAGTCTTACATTTTTCTTCTAATAATAAAAAAACACTTAAGCTTGAAATGAAACTTGAACAGGTCATGTTTAGCAGAGACAACAAAAAGTTACTGGAGCAATTTCCAGAAGCTTTATTAAATAATATTTTGAATCATAAAATTGTCTTTTTTTTGTTACTGGTAGAGTAACTCTTAAAAATTTAATTTTTTTTCCACTTTTCACAATCTGGTGAACAAAAAATGTTAACTGTAATCATAGCCTAAAAATAGGTTAACATGGACCTAAATAGGTGAACTTGAAGAGCGACACTTTTTAAAAAATTAAAAAAGGCACCCGATCACTGTTCTTCTCCATTTAGTACTCGATTACATCCTCTACATTCGTCTTTAGGACCTCCATCGACATACCCAAACACACACAAAAGACTCACTGTTTCACTCTTACATACATAGACTCGTCAATCTCAAATAGAGATTCTCTACTATACGTCAAACCAACCAAAATTCAAATTAATCAAGCTGACAGTTTTTGCAAAAGTTAACTAAGCTTAAATTAGATTATGTGATTTTTTTAACAACGTCGTCGAAAACTATCTTGGCTCGTCTGCAAGCTGAACAACGCCAGAAGAATCAACAATTTTCTGGCACAATAAAGTTTTTTAGCAATTTAAAGATTCAGATATTCAGATATTGTTGTTCCAGTACAGAAACCCAAAAACTGAATGTTAAACATTGTGTAACATAAAATTCTGAGAAATGTTACAAAAAAAAAATGATTTTTTGATTTTTTCTAATCACCCTAGCCACCCAACCTTAAGGTTCAATATAATGCTTACAAGGAGGGTTTCAGTTTTTATTCTAAAATTTTGTTAAAAACACTGAACAAGACAAAAAAATTGGAAAGTTAATGTAGAAATATATTTTTCGAATTTATTTTTTATTAAATGTTGAACTGCTGAATTGGCCTTTTCAAAGAGCTCACGAAAGTATTATGTTCTTTTACATTCTCAAACACTTTTCTTAAGCTCATATCTTTTACCATTCATTAACACATAAATACATGGATACATTAGATTGTTGACATAAGCTTGTATAAAAAGAAGTTGATATAATATTTGAGGCGATGCTTTAAATGTAGCGTCAACATGCCATTGTTCACTCTAGGTCGTTACAATATTCAGTAGAAATTCGATTATACATAACGAAAAAATTTTGGGAATTATTTAAACGCGAATTTTATGTAAAATCATTATCATTATCAATAGGAATCATTATTTTAATAAAACATTATATGGTCGCGTAAATGCATTTACAATTTGAAGAACATTTTTTTTGTAATCTTTTTCGTTGCACAAATGTATGTCAGTGTAAGGCAGCCCACCTCTTTATGGCGGACCTTCTCTAGAATCGATCATTGAATAATATTGAGGCTATATTAGTGATTAGTATAATAATGCAAGTAGAAACTTTAGGCATTAGACTTTTCGAAAGTTAGATTTTGTGCATAAATCAAAATTAAATTATTTCTTTTTCCAATTTTCCAAATGATAAGAGATTCTCTGATTATATTTGTTGAGTGAAAATGGGTTCATTTTCGTTATCAAGCTATTTAGCGGAGATCTCGATAAAATTTGAGAATTGCAGACATCACAATAATAAAATTTTCTCACGATATTTTTAGTTAATTTTACTTAAGTCACGAGACTCTAATTTTTTCAACTTTAACTTTTTTCCTTTATATTATGACAAAAGGACCTATAATAAAGCTTAGAAAGAAACAAAATAAAGTTAAAGAATTCTACACTTAAAAAAACCACCAAGGACTCAATTTTTTTAGATGGCTTATAAAAAACTCATAATTTTATAATCTAAGATTTCAAGTAGAAATCTCATTTTTTCTAAGGAAGTTTGAAGTTATTAAAAGTTTTTCAACCTAGGGTTAAGTTCTAAAGTCGTATTTTATACTTTTTCAAAAACTGATTTTTCCTGCTCTAATTGGAAAATATATTTTATCAGCACGATTAGTTTCTTAATCACAATCTTTGGATTTTTCATCATACAACTAGTGCAACTCTTAAAACAAAGATTATACCCAAAACAAGATCTTGTCTTGAAAAAAACCTTTGAGATCTTTCGGATCAGAAATAAAAGAGGAATTTTTTTTGATAGGTTTTGAAGTTTTGGCTTCATTGAATAAACATTTTTTTGCTAACCTGTTTATGACGTCTCATAGATTAAATTAGTAAATAATGAAATGCTTCAAAAACTTTTTTTAAAAGGAAACATCTTCAAGTCTCTTTAGATTTGTAAAGTTTTTAATTAAACCTGAATATCACAAGCTTAAATTTCAGGTCTCTAGAAATTATTTTTACTTAAACAAACTTTCTCAGTGACAGAAAATTTTTTTTTAAAATATATCAATTTTTAAATTTTATGGCGAAGAGAGAAGTTTTTTGTAAGATTATACTTTGTTAGTAACTCTGCCAGGAAAATTGATAAAAAGTAAAGTACTAGACTAGTGCAAGTTAACAAAAACCTTAACTGAGAAAAACTTAGTAGGGAGGGGTATTGATTCAAAGATTAAAAAAAAGACACGCATTTATTCGTATGAATTTATTACTGTTAATTAATACGGATCCGAAAAACCCTTAAAAAATCTTGAATTACTAAAATACGGATCCGGATTTTTCAATTTTTTTCTAAAAACCGGATTCGGATCGCCAAAAATTTAAATTTTTAGTGCAATGTAACATGTGCCTTTTCATCGTGGTAAAACCTAAATATAATGGCACTGAAATCTCTGACTACAGTCTAGATTTTAAAATTCAACAATTTCATATTTTAAGGAGTACTAATTTATCCCTGAAACTCAAAAAAACCCTTAAACACCTGAACTAAGATGATCTAAGGTAACTGAGAGTAATAACATATTTAGTACACTAAAAAGGAGGGTCGATCCTCGTTAATCCGAACAGATAAATTTCATAATATTTCATTCGGATTATCAAGGATTACACAGATAAAATTGCACTGATTTTGCTGAATTTCGATTCAAAACAACAAAAATCTCAAAAGTCTGTATCGCTCTCTAAGACATCTCTTGGAGACATCTACTCGAGATTTAAAGGAGATGATTTCATTTCCTTCGAGATTCTTTTTTGAATTTTACTGAGATTTCCACACCAAATTCTCTCTAATATCTCTTTAGATCTCTTAAAAAAAGTAAGTAATCCAAAAATTTTTAAAATCCTTTTTTTCGGTAAAATAATAATTTCAAAAATGAGTTTTTGAGAGAAGCCAATATTTCAATCAAATTTTATTTTAGATTCAAATGGCAACTTGAAGTTGCAAACCAATTCATAAAAAATCAAAAAACTCAATTAGAATTTAAAAAGATTTAATAAAAGTAGGGATACGGTTATTCCATCAAGGTAAGCATTAAATGTCTAATTGCAGTGTTGATCTATTTGATTTAAAGGCGCAATAATTTTTGCAGAAGTTTGCAGAACATACTCTAAGGTTTTACATTTAATGTTTACCTTGATGGAATAACTCTGCAGAACTAAAACCGTATCCCTACTTTTGTTAAAACTTTTAAATTCAAATTGAGTTTTTTGATTTTTTATGAATTGATTTGCAACTTCAAGTCGCCGATTCCAATATATTTAAGTCAAAGGATTTTATTTCAAGCAGCAAAATTTCTTCTTCACTGAAGCAATAAAGTTTACCTTAGCAACGATAAGGAGAGTTCCAAAATGTTCTAAAACGAAGCGTAAAAATTAGTTAAAAACTATTTTTAAGCAAAAAGGTGCACAATTTTCAAAAAAGAATTACTGAATTAAGAAGTTTCAAGATGGACAATGATGTAACAAAAAAATCTAAAGCATTTACTAAACCATACAAAAATAAACAATTGAGATAATTTGAGCTAAACTCAAAAAAAAACTAAATCTCTTAAATTACATATTTTCCTTTTCAAAAAGCAATTATTTACGTTTTAATAATTTGATAATCAAAAAAACACTTAGAGAGAAAAAGAGAAAGAAAGAGAGAGTGAGTGAGATTAAAGAACTTAATGTTCTTAGATATAATTGATCCTGAATACTATTTATGTAAACCATTCAATTGAATCCTAATACAAACAACTAGATTAACAACAAGGCAACAAGTTTTGAATCATAATAAAAATTAATTGATTAAAAAATAAAAAATCAATTTAAAAAAAAATTCCGGGTTAAAATAATTGAATTCTCTTTTTTTTTTTCAAACTTTTTCTCAGTAAGAATTTTTAAAAAGAATCTAATTAAATTTACATTTAGAAGCACAATACAAATTGATTTTTCAGTTTGATTTCTAATGAGACAAAAGCATACAATCCTTTTTTTCTAATGGAATTTATGAGGAAAAGAAAGAGGAAATAATTACAGAACCAGTTTCGCGATAGAAACTTCCGAAATTTTACTTAAAATTAAAATCAAAAAAAGTGTACTTAATTCAAGGAATTCATTCTGCAAGAACAACAACAACAACAATAAAAGAGCCTTTAACCAAAAAAAAAACGAAAAATTAAAGATCGATTGAGATAATATCATTTGAGTGTTTATATTTATCTTAGGGATATGTGTTCATACTTTAGTTTATAAAAAAAAAAATTTCTTTATAATCATTTCAAATCTAATTAATTTAAACATATTTTTGTAATTTGATTTTTGTGTAAAAGCTAATAATAAAGAGGATTTGTTTATAAACTTGTTTTGGAATTTTTTTTTTTAAGGTTTCGAGCTAGAATTTTAATGATTCGTTTCTCACATAACAGGTCTATTAACTTAAAAATTCGTTTATTTTTGTTGTTCAAAGATGAGTTGAACTAATACTTAAATTTTGATCATGGGTTCCGAAACGTTCTTTAAACTAGGTGTTTTGTTTTTATTTTTGAATTGTTCAATTAAATATTGTACAGCTAGAAAAGAGAAAAAAAATTACAAAATTGGTGAGTATTTGGTTTTAAAATTTTTTGCCTAATCTTATCCCAGTGCAAAAATGTCATCTCATCAGCATAGATTTCCCTATTTCTTCCTCTTGTGATTTATCTTTTCAGTTATGTAGTTTTAATGATGTATGTCTTACTTTTTACTGTTTTAGATACTGATTCATGAACGATATATTCTACAAGCAAGTTGGATGTTAACTTTGCGCATTTTATCACTCTGAATTTTCCAATAATGTCCTGAATTATGATCTTGGCAAAAGCGGGCAGTTGAGCACAGAAAAAAAACAATTTGAAAAATCATAATAATTTTTTTTTATTGGTCTTAGGGTGGTTCTGCAAATGTTACAAAATGTAACAGAACTTGTTGCGTAACAAGGACATAGATCAATCGTGTTAGAAAGTCTGTTACACTTTATTACATTTGCAGAACCATAATAAGACTAATAGAAAAAAAATTTTTTCGATTCTCAAAATTGTTCTTTTTTTGTACTAAGCTTCACTACATTACATTTCTGAAATATGTTGACAGCTTACCTAAGCAATGAGCGGCGTGTTCCAAAACTTTGGTTAAGACGCGCAGGAGCAATGCCCACACACGTAGCATTTTTTAGAATGAAATCTATAGGTCTAAAACGTCAAAAGTTCAAAGGAAAAATAAGATAAATAGAAAAAAATAACTTTATCACCCCTTTGTTTTGAATAAAAGTAATAACTGCTTTTTCTCACAAAAAAATTAAATTAGAAGGTTTCTATTTCTTTTTTATCACTAGCATTTTTTTTTAACAATTTCTTTTTCCCTTGCTTCGTGTCTAGGTAATGCTCGGGAGCATCTTAAACAAACATGTAAACTTATTCCAGAAATGTACTTTAATTTAAAATATATACAGTGGTTTTAGCGAAAATTTAACGTTCCGTTCCCTAAAAACATCATTGATTTATGGGTATCAAGTGAATACTAGTTTGGGGACGGAACTCGTTTAATCGTTTAAAATAGCCATAGGAAGTATGAAAGGATGTTTCTAAAAAACGGACCTTTGCTTTTTATTGAAGGGAATGTCCAACCTGGATTTTTTTATGCACCATTCGATAAGAAATTTCGTGACTTTTATATGGACCATCTTTTCAAAAAGTAACAAATCGGGAGAAATTTTCAGATTCGTAATCAGAAATTACACAGATCAAAGGATTCATTTAATTTAATTTCGGCCTTATTTTCTAAGATTACAATTTATGACTTAGGGCACTTTACTCTTCTACTGAAAGAAAGAAAAAAATTGAATTAAAACGCAGTTATCTGTAAAAGCCTACTCGCTACTTTCAGTCTAAGTATCATTATTTACAACCACCTCATACGCCTTTATAAATCCTTTTTATGTGTGCTTTATTTAAAATATAAATTTTATATCAATTAAGCTGTATTTTATGACGAGTCGCACGATAATATTGAAGACTTGGTTTCATATTCAGTAGACACAATTAATCGTCAATTTAAATCATCCCAGTTTCAGTTCGAATATTCAATAACAAAAGTTGAAAAATCAAATAGTTTTAAACTAACTAAAACATGTAATTTTTTAAATTCAAACAATTTTTCATTTAAATTTACATTTTGATTCAAAGTATGTGATGAGCTTGAGGACGGTCGAATAGCTTTGCTGGCTATAGGAGAATCAAAAGTTTTCAGACACCTTCATTCTCTAGCGAATTCATTAAAAGTTCCCTATTTATCCATTAAATGGGAAGATTTGATTGAAGAAAATAGAAACAACGAAAAATTTCTTGATGAAGACGAATCAAAGGAGGATACTAATTTGATAAACATTCATCCACCAGCACATAAATTAGTCAAAGCTATTATAGATATAATCGATTTTTACAAATGGGATTATGTAACAGTACTTTTTCATGAATCGACTGGACTTAGTCGTATCGAAGATTTGATCAAATTGAATTTAAGAAAATCTTATCGAAATGTGAGTGGACACAGTATACTCAATACTAAATTTCGTATTCAAGTTAGACAATTGAGTAATGATATAAGTCAATGGATTTATTTGATAAAAGATGTTAAATTAAGTGGTTCATCGCACATAATTGTTGATATACATAAAAAATTGTTTAGTACATTTTTAGAACGAGCAGAAGAAGTTGGTCTTATGACATCGTACTTTCATTTTATGTTCACTTCTTTGGACTTGCAATATTTAGATTTTTCACCATCGGCAAATATAAGTGCATTGCAAATATTCGAGCCTAATGATACTCAAGTTCGAAGTGTATTTGCAGAATTTAATCTTAAAAATATGGTCTCGCATAAGCCAATGTTCAAATACATGCCGGTAATTCGTTTGTTTTTTACAGTTGATTTCAGAAGTAACTTGACATGTAAGATGTTAACTTATTTCTGGAATTGACTATAGTCTTTATACAGTACACATAAATACTTAATTTTAGAGTGAAGCAGTGATGATCTACGATGCGTTTACTCTAATTGCCAAAACAATTGAGCTTAAAAATTTATCTCAAATTATACCAGATTCTCCTAAAGCATCATGTGAAACAGAAACACCTTGGTCGTATGGACCCGAGTTTATGAAACATTTAAAACACATGAAATTTGATGGTCTAAGTGGGAATATTGAATTTGATTTGAATACTGGTTATAGAAAAAATTTGACTTTATCAATTGTTGATAAGACTAGAACTAGTGTTGATTTAGTCGGTTATTGGAGAGATATGGCACCAGATAAATCTATCAAAATTGTAAGAAGTTATGCGAAAGAAAAAGATCACATTTTGGATAAACTTAATAGAAATTTGATTGTTACAACTAAATTGGTAAGTTATTTAAAAGTTCTCATAATTGCTTTATCAAGTACTTTCCATAATTCCCTGACATTCTTACCAGCATTGTTTAAATGATGTTGCTGGTTTCCTGATTCAACTGGTTTTGAATGAACGTTAAATTTTAATACCAAATACAAATAGGAGAATTGTGGATCTTTAAGTCTGCTTTAAAATAGCACCATGAGTTTCTTGACCAATCCCAAAAGAATTTAAAAGCGGTTTTCAGGTGCAACTAAATCCATTTGTCTCATTAAGCAATGGTCCTATCAAGACATCCAGTTTACTATTCTGGAGCAGGTTATAAAATCTACAATTCGCCTTACTTTCATTGGTATTAAAACTCACCGATTTGGTTCATTATTCAATTGCTAAACTGGATTTAACCTATAACTTCATCAAAAATTATCATATTTTGAAATCGGTGGAATTGGATTGTTACATCATCACTACCACTGGCTTCATTATTTTGGTAATCTTGTATTCCAGTGCAAGTCAATGTTTCAGTGCCAAAAAAAAATTAAAACTCAGCCTCGGTTGCTGCTTTATATATGGCTTTTAAGCCGATTTACTATTGCTATAAAACTTTAAAGTTACAAAATAAATAATCTAGATTATTGATTAACTGTCTAAACACGTGAATCCCTATACCTCCTTTAGTTCCTCTAAAAAAATTATTTTTTCCACATTTTCGTGTCAGGCAGTAATCAAAGTGAGACTTAAAAATAATTGATAAAATACAAAATTTTATTTTATAATATTTGAATTTCATTTTTGACTCTGATTTAGATATGACCCCGAAAACCCGCACTTTAAAAAATTTTAAGACCCTTTATTTCCATTTTAATAGACGGTTATAACATGGCTAAGTCACTTCTTGTATGACTTAAAGTCTCATTAAAAGCACCTAATTTTAAGCTAGACGCACAATCAATAACTATTTTCAGAGCCATGTGACTTGATTTTTAGATACTTATAAAGAGTCTGAATTCTGTAATACAGTTTTATTGCGTCTAAGTTTCGAGATAAACGTCTATTATTCGTCAAATAAGTGGCTTTAGTCACTTAAGATCCGTCTTTAAAGAAGGAAAAAAAACGGCTAAATTTTTTTTAGAGTGCAAGTAAAGTACCCACACCTTCACTTTTGACGACTGAAGAGTAAGAATTCTTTATTGAAAAATGAGTCCATAGAGCCTCAATTGGACTAAAACATTTAAAAACGGGCATTATTTAGTCGAAAAGTCTTATCAGAACCATAATACCCATTTTTACTATGCAGTTGCTTAAACTTGAGACAATTCTCTATTAAGTGTTAATTTCAAACCACGATTCGGCATCTGATCATTCTCAATCTATTTTTTTCTTTTTAACTTTTTATTTAAAAATTAAAAATCAGTTCTGCAAAATGCTAAGCAATGCAAAAATCATGCTAAACATTTGATAAAGCTCTGCAAAAACTGTGCAAAAGTTTGAATCAATTTTTATATTTTTTAAAGGAAGCTCCATATGTTATGAGAAAAGAGCCTTTTGGTAACGAATCCTTAACTGGTAACGATCAATACAAAGGCTACTGTGTTGACTTGTTAGTAAAAATATCAAAATTATGCAGTTTCAATTACACCATTAAATTGGTCGAAGACGGTGTACACGGTGCTCTTGTAAATGGCAAATGGAATGGAATCGTAAATGAATTAATCGAAAAAAAAGCTGATTTAGCTGTAGCTGGTTTAACAATTACATATCAACGTGAACAAGTCATCGATTTTACAAAACCATTTTTAAACTTAGGAATTAGTATCTTGTACAAGAGACCTCAAAAAAATACGCCTAATTTATTTTCATTTTTGTCTCCATTGTCTGTCGAGATATGGCTTTACATGTTAGCGGCATATCTCAGTAAGTTAAATTTTTACAAAAATTTAAATCAAACATTACATTCAATTTTGACAGTTGTAAGCTTTATGTTATTTGTATTGGCTCGATTCTCACCATACGAATGGCAAAATCCTCATCCGTGCAAACAAGACTCTGGTATTGTGGTAAATCAATTCACCGTTTTGAATAGTTTATGGTTCACCATTGGCTCTCTAATGCAACAAGGTTATTTTTTTTGAAACTTTTAATGTTAACCTAAACAACCTAAGAAAAGAAAGTAAATTGTTTTTCTAGGCACTGATATAAACCCACGTGCACCATCTGTACGACTAATTAGTTGTGTATGGGCATTTTTTACTCTCATTTTAATATCATCATACACAGCTAATCTAGCTGCCTTTTTAACTGTTCAACGTATGCAAAATCCTATCGAAAATGCTGACGATTTAAGTAAACAAACTGAAATAAAATACGGTTCAGTACGAAGTGGTTCAACTGAAAATTTTTTTAAAGTAATTTTTTTTTCAAGGGGTTTCGCATGATAGAGAATTTAGAAAAAAACTTTGCTTCCTAAATGTTGTACATTATTTTAATAATTCTGAATATTTTTTTAATTTTGCCTTGAATTGTTAGGCATTAATGTGCATTCAAAATCGTCTAGTACAAGAATATTGGCTACTGCATGGTGGTTTTTTGCTTTAATATTGGTCTCGTCTTATACTGCAAATCTAGCGGCTTTTTTAACTAGTAAACGCTTGCGTTCCCCTATTGAAGATTGTGAAGATTTGTCAAGACAGACTGAAATTAGCTATGGTTGTCTAAATGGTGGTTCTACTCAACAATTTTTTAGAGTATTATTAATATTGTACTTGTCTAAAAATAAATGTTATTGTAACCCAACTCAAGAAAATTGATACCCTTAACAATCTTTTACTTTTTCTAGTCCATTAATGGCACTTTTATGGAAGGAATGTATATTGTTATAGCAGCTAAACCATTAACCTTAGTTTATAAACGTGTTATAACATTTTTTTTGCTTAAACTTCCCATGACCATTTTTTTTCACAGACAAATATGTTTTTGGATTGTTTTAAATGTTGTGTCAACACTTAAACAATCACATTTTATTTTACTTAGGAATCAAAAATTCAAACATATGAACGTATGTGGAATTATATGAGCAGTAATCCAGATGTATTTGTAAAATCATCAGAAGAAGGTATCGAAAGAGTCAAAAAAGGTGGTTACGCATATTTATTAGAATCAACAACAAATGATTATTTACGTCAACGTGATTGTGAATTAATGCAAGTAGGAGGTCTAATAGACACAAAAGGATACGGAATTGGAACACCAACAGGCTCACCATGGCGAGATCAAATTTCAAATGCAATTCTTCAGCTTCAAGAAAAAGGTGATTTACAAGAGCTTTACATAAAATGGTGGGAAAAAGAAGGTAAAGATCCAAATCAAAAGTGTGACAACACAGATGACAAGAAAAAAGACTCAGCTAGTGAATTGAGTCTAGCAAATGTCGGTGGTGTTTTTGTTGTTTTATCAATAGGTCTTTGTTTATCATTTTTAGTCGCTTTATTGGAATTTGTGTGGAAAGCAAGACAAACTTCAAATGACCAAGTAATATTTTTAAATCAAATTTTAAAATCTTTAAAATTTCAAAATTTATTTTTCACAGCGAACATTATCAAATCAATTCAGTAATGGGTTTAGGGAAATTATGAAAAAATTTTTTGAGGCCGAATTTAAAAATCCGTTTAAAAATAATCCAAAATTAGAATTATCTCCTGTTAGGCTTGAATCTAACGTAAATGAAAATGAAAAATTTATTGATCAAATTGAACATAAAACTAGTTTAGGTCACCCTTACTTTCATGATAGTGATTCTAGTCCCGTTTCTCGTTATACTCAAAATTTTAGACAACATTTTTAAGTAATTTTTATTTCAATATTCGATTGATTAACATTATTAACAATTACTAACATTATGTTTTCTTAACACGATCTTTTTAATTTTGCAACTGAAATCAATTTATTTTTTTTATTTATTTTAAGCGAAGTTTGAAAGAAAAAATGGTAAACGATTTTAAATTCGCAATGTGTCATCATAAAACACGTCGTCGTTCATCTAGTTTTAAAAATTTAAGTCTTACAAATGAACTTAGAGTCATAGAACCAAAGGAATATATTAATTATTTTAATGGTGATTCGCGTTCAACATCGTTGCCACCGTTGGATCAGTATAAGATTTTTTTGTCAAAACAAAGTTCAAGTTTGGAAAGCAACGTGGATAGTGTTAAATCACCGAAACGATCAAAATCTTATACTGAACAACATTTGGATGAAATGAGCGATGATCATTATGGACTAGAGACTAACAATTCGTTTACTAATGTTTAACTTTTTTTTTACAATTTTATAGAAATTTTATTTTTAATAAAAAATTTTTTAGAAAATTTTTTTCTGTCTGTTTTTTTTAACTCTGATGGCTGCTCAAAGCAGTGAATTCTACTGTTATTTTTAGTTTTAAGTGTTACTCTTATGGTAACATACTTTTTTCTGACTTCTCTTTTATAATTTCATAACATTTTACAAAGATCAATTTTGTTTTTCACAAAAACAGTTGTGTTTACCAATTTTGACCTGTTTTTTGAACATTACGCTCTATCGAATCAATATTTCCAGAAACTTCGTTGTACAAGAATCATGTCAACAATTTTTAGTTTTAAGATTTAAACCAGAAAAAATTGAGAGTACCGTAAACGCTCGCAAATTGTACCGGGCTAAAAGTGGAAAAACCGTTTTTGAGCCCAATTTTTTGACTCTTTTTGGTTCAGGTTAGAATCGGTTTAAGACCAGGGACATGTACGGGTCATCAGAATTAAAAGAAATTCTTTTTAGTAAAAACGGTTTTAAATGAGAGTTGTGCCAACAGTTTTCAATTTTTTTTAATTCTACTACCTTTGAATTTAGAATCAAAGCTTAACTACATTATTTCCATTAATCCCGCTTCTTACCCACGGCTAAAGAATATTTTTGACATCAAAATTAACTTTAATTTTAATTTTCTCGATGGGACAAAAATGATCAAAAATTTGAAGTCAAATGTGTAATTATGCCTGGGCTTAAAATAGTCTTTCTACTTTAAACCCCAGGGTCAATTTGCGAGCGTTTACAGTAGTTAAATTCACTGTTGTGGACGCTTTTGAGCATCCAAATTCACATGGAAATATTTTTAAATTTTACTAACAACGTATTCAACCATCGTAGAACTCGCGTTTTGAATTTTTTTAAAAATTCTCAATAATTTCGGACTTAATGTCGCACTCAAAAAATTTTAGGAATAAATGCAGCATTTATAATTATTTTTTTGAAAAATCAATTTACGTCTAAGATGCGCCATTTAAACCTGGGTTTCCAAGTATAAATGTAACGCGATCTTATTCAAGACATTACGATAAATATCAAAAATAATGAAGATAGTGTCAAAATTAGTTAGGAGCAAAATCATAAAACTTACTTAGTTTCTTGTGGTTTTTGAGACCATATCTCTCGTCAATTTTATCACCAAATAAGACGTAAACCTTTTAACTTTGAAGAGCAATTTTTAACTCTATAAGAAAAGGCGAGTGTTTTTAAAATAAATAACAAGATTCCCTCGGCTCTACTAAATTTTTAAGGCAAAATGGTTCAAATTTGAAAAAATTCGTTAATATTAACTTTTATAGTCAAAAATCCTAGCATATCTCTAGAGAGATCTATGAGAGAAATATGCTAAGACTAAATAAAACTAAAATGATGTCATATATTTTTTTGTTATTTTTACAGTAACTTTTTTATTTAAGTTGAAGCAATTATGCTTCAAATTTTCTTTTGTTGCTTCAATAACTGAAAAAAGATCTTCAAATGACGATTCCGACAAGATGACTGATCTGGTACTTAAATCTATCAAAAACAGCAAAAGAACTTAACATCAACTTACTCACAGGAAATCAATTGAATGTTTTAATTTCTAGGCGCTGTGAAGTTCATAGCAATAAATTTCGTTGAACTTTGTAAACTAATGGACAAAGGTAAATGTAATGAGGATTATGAATTGAAATGAATTAATTGAATCCTAGGATTTGATTCTTAAAAAATGTCATATCAAGTTCTTGACACGATTTTTGCAAGTTCAAGAATCGATCTTGGAAGATTCCAGTTAAAAATGAGGGGTCTTAGGGGATAAGTGACCAGTTGGTCACCTAATATGTGACCAAAATTTTTTTTGTTGATAGGTGACCAACGCTGGTCACATAATTTTTGAAAAATAAAAAAAAATTCACGCGAACAAAAAATTTATGTGACCAGTCCCTTAGATATGTGACCAAAAAAATCAAAATAATTTTCTTTATAAATCTGAATAATGAAAAAAAAAATTAATGTGCCATTGTCATCTGAGTTTTTAAGTCTCTTTTATCTTATATTTTTTTACAAATCGGGCATTTAATTGGGTAACGTTTATTGCTTAGTGTTTGTTTGACTAATTCTACAGCTTCTGGGTCCACTTCTGGATCCTCAAGTGATTGTTTCTTGTACACCAAAGACTTGTATTTTACTCTCGAAATCTTAGATTTTGTAAACTTGAATCAAATTTATCCGATAATAGCTTAATCATTTAATATTTGAAATTTATTTTTTTTGATTTTTTGTTAATTCATTTTATGTCTTAAAAATTTAAGTTACCAGTTGAAAAAGTTTCAAATAATTTTTGGTCACCTATTTATTTTTCAAAAATTATGTGACCAGCGTTGGTCACCTATCAACAAAAAAAATTTTGGTCACATATTAGGTGACCAACTGGTCACATAACCCCGAAGACCCAAAATGAGAAATTTGAAAGGATCTTAAGTAAGATGTCATGAAAAAATAAGAAGATTCTTAAAGCATCTTTAAAATATTTAAATTTTTTTAAATGACCAATTTGGAATGCAGTGGGAGCTTAAAGAATCTTACTTCTTATTATTTCATAACATCTTCTTATTTAAGATTCTTTCAAATTTCTCATTTCTAACTGGAAACTTCCTGAACTTGCAAAAATCGTGCCAAGAGCTTAATCAAATCCTGGGGTATCTGAAAAAATCAAATGAAAAATGAGACAAGATGTTATGACCTTTTTATAATAACCAATTTAGTTAATACTTCGATTATCCTAAAGGTTTTTTTTTAATTTTTAAGTTTCTTGGAAACTCTTAACTTCTTTTTTTTTCTTTTTTTAACCTTAGCTTGACAATATATTAAGGTTGAATTGACATCAATGATTTTAAATTTTCTTAAAGTTTATAAGGTTATTTGCATAACTTGCTTCTTATACATAATAAAGCTATTAGTTCGGTTCATTAAATTCAATTAATCATAGTTTAAAAAATAAACCTACTGATTTTATCATCGGAATCAAAGATATGATAAGCTTTGAAAAAAAAAATTTGAAAATTTTCCAAAAAAATTCCTAATTAGTTAGAAATTATTTGTCAGTTAATTTAATGTTTATTTTATTTGATTTTTTTTTTGGTTGTTGTTGCTACTAAATCCAAGATATTTGTAACAATATAATGGAAATAATTTTCCTTTTTTTTTAATTTTTAATTTTTAGCTTAAGAAAAAAAACTGTCAGGGTTTCTCTAATAAATGAATAAATCTTATTAGATTTTTTTTTAAAAAAAAATTTCTACTTTTAAGAACACCACTTATTAGCTTAAACTAAATACAAAGCAAACAATAAAAACAACTAGTATAAATTCATTACACAAATAACTTAATTATTAACACCTATTTTAAACCGTAAGAAATTGATTTTTTTTAGGAGTGATCATTCTTTACAATCCTTGAAGACAAGAGAAAATTTTCTTTTAGATTATTTTCTTAAGTTGTTTCGGAAAATATCGGGGTTAGAAAATTCAAAAAAAAATAGAAAATTGTTTTCTTAAGAATATATTTTTTAATTGTTTTATTAAAACATGACTTATTTGATATTTACAACTTATTTAAAATTAACTACTACGAACGGTATTTTCCGACCTTAAACTTTGTTCATTAGCAAGCGGTTCCTGTAGCCAATTTCTAATAATTTCAGCAGGTCGTGGAACAATCGATATTATCAACCTCTTTTCAAACTCGTGATTTACAAGAAACTGACGATAAAAGTAAGATTCCTAGACTTTCGTAAAGTGTTCGACTCAGTTGTCTCTAAGAAGTTGTTCACCATTTTAAGATTCCTCATGTTAGCGCTATTTCCGCTTATTACATGAAAGTATGCTGTTTCTGTGGGGAACAAACTATCAGACGGATTAAGCATCAGTTCAGGAGTTCTGCAAAGTTACGTTTTGGCCTCCTAATTGCAGATAATAATAAATGACTACATAATGACTTGAAGTCAAACAAATATGGTTTCATCTATTGAAAAAGGAAGAGTCAAACCCACTGTAAATAACGAATTGATTACACTGGTGGCCCTTCTTGAATCGACAGTTATTTTAGCACAAAATTAGTTATTCTTAACTGAAAGATCAGGTCTCGAAATTAATATATAGCAGTGATAATTATTTTGAGTGTAAATCGGGTGAAAATAATTTTGATATAAGTTTTTATAAAATTCTCTAGCGAAGTTTTTTTAAATATTTACCTATTTAAGGCAACCTTTGCTTAATTCAAAGATTTTACTCTAAGTTTTAGCCAATAGAACAAAATTGAACATTTAGTCTATCATATTTTGCAGTTACCGTAATCCCTCATTTTTTGTACCACTGGGAAAATTTTTTTGGCATCTTTGTAGCTAATAAAAATTTTAGATGGATGGTTATTTTTCTCTCTAAGTTAAAGACGACCTCGTCATGTTGTTAACTAACAACATTTTTGACTTTTAAAAACAAAATTTTCATTTGTTACAAGCACACTGAAAATTTTCTCTCCATGGTACAAAAAATGAGGGATTACGGTAACCCCTTTAAACGAATTGATATTCACCCATTTAACTTTTTCTGTTAAAGGAATAACTAAAAAACCTGGTACACATTCGGGTATTGAATTTTACCTTTTCAAACATTAGACTATTAAAATTCTGATTTTCGAAAAAAAGATTGTCATTTGATTAGACACGTTTACTATAGAAAAAGATTAACTTAACCGAGATTAATGAACCTGAATCCGGATTAGGTAATTGCAAAAGAGGATGCAAGCCAACTAGCTACTTTAAATAACTGAATTATTATTCTAGAAACGTGCTGAGATAGCAAAGGCAAATTTCATAGACTTGCCAGTGATCAGTTAATTACGGAAATTATACGTCGCCAAATGTTGAAAAGCTAAAGTTTAATAAAAAAGAAGAATCAAGTTATATCGATTAAAAAAAAAAATTTAACCATGATAGCTACTTGACACAAATGAGTCTGCCGGCTGATCCCTCCAGCAAGAGTTTACGGCAACTTATTTCAAAAATAATTCAACTTATATTTAATTGAGACATCGAAAAATTTTTAACATCAGCATACGAGTGTAATACGATAAATTATCGATTGATTTTGTTCTTTTATACAACCCATTTTAGAAAATTTTTAAATTTTTGACACGTGCCAGCACTTGATTTTAGTTTCATTTCGAGGTTCAAATTTAGCAAGTCAATTTAAAGCTTTAAGGATTCGGACGCTCAAGTTTTATTCATTAGCTTTCAAGTCTTTAGCGTATGCCTCAATAAATCAAATCTTTAGATATTTGAAGACATGAAATTTTAAAAATAAGATATTTTTTCAAGATAAATAAAAGATTTTCTGAAAATAATTTTAAAAAAGATTATGCATTTAGATTTCGCCTAAATCATGACTGAAGCTGAGAGATTCTTGGATAAGAAACGAAGAGAAGACCGTTACAACTTGAACCAGATAGAAAGGAATAACTCAACTGATGTCCGTTACAGTATCAGAGGGGATGGGTTTCGGAGGTTTACTGTCGAACCGAGCCCTGAGCCAGAACAGGCTCAGATGCAGCATTGATCACATTGACAGCAGTTTAACAACATGTAGCGTCCCTCCGAAACGTATTTTGAAAAATGCAAATGTAGAAAAAATTTTTGTAAATAGCTCAAATAATATTAATCAATCAAAATATCAAGAGAATATCAATGTTTCGACAAACCAAGTAACACCCGCGTCCTTGAAATGTTTTTATACAAATGCCACCTCACTTGGGAACAAGTTCGACGAACTTGAGTTAATTGCCAAATCTCGTAATTTCGATGTAATTTTTGTGACCGAGACTTGGTTCTCGGAGTCGTACAGCCCATGTTTGAATGGCTATGAGATGTACAATCTAAATAGGAAAGGCCGTGTTGGTGGAGGCGTGTGTATCTACGTCAATAAACGTTTTAGTTCGTATGAAATTTCAGATAGCTTCTTGTGTGACGCTGACGTAGAGCAAATATGGTGTGCGATTGTTACAGCCAGTGAGTTAATTCTCGCTGGTTGTGTCTACAGACCTCCTGGTAGTGTAAATGATGAAAAGATCATAAACAGTATCAAAAAGTCAAATGAGATAATGTATAGTTCTAAGTACACCGGTTTGATTTTATGTGGTGATTTTAATTGTCCGAAAGTAGATTGGCATAGTGGGTCATTTAGTTCGTGTTTAACCGATAACAATTCATTTGAAAGTTGTTTGATCGACTGTTTAGACGATTGCTTTTTTAATCAAAACGTAATTGAACCGACTTTTCAAACCTCGAACGATAAACCAAGTAGCCTACTAGATTTAGTAATAAGCGAGAGTAAAGAGCGAATTTATCACATTGAACACGGTCCGCCGCTAGGTTCAACAAATAAAGGTCATCATACTCTCACCTGGGACTATGAGTTAAGATATAGTAGGTCAACATCAAGTCGCGTTTTTCGGTTGTCAGATTATAACTATAGAAAAGGGGACTTCGATTCGATATCACGTTTTATTGAACAAGTAAACTGGAGTCAAGCGCTTGAAGGTTTGACTGTGGATCAAATGTACAATAAGCTTGTATCATATTACGAAATTGCGTGCGAACGTTTTATTCCAAAGAAGTGTCCTAGTTTTAAGGTGAAGCCTTGGATGTCTGAAGAAACTAGATCAGTCATCAAAAAGAAATACTCGGCATGGAAATCATACGAGGCAAGTGGATGGTCTGAGTCTAAAAAGGTAGACTATGTAAAACTGAGAAACAAATGCAACAAAATGATCAAAAATGCGGTTAAGAGTTACGAGAAGAAAATAGCCAAGTTGTCCAAAACAAATCCCAAACTAGTCTACAATTACGTAAACCGTAACATTAATATTAAACCATCGATTAAGGCCTTGAAATTAGACGATAGTGTGAATTGCATATACGATCCGATACAAATTGCGAATGTTTTAAACGAATATTTTAAATCGGTTTTCTGTCCAAACGATTCATCGCCTCTCCCGGCGTTCGACTTTAAAACAAACGAGCGTTGCGATCCAACTGCTGATCAGCTCATTGATGTAAAAAAGGTTAGTGAAAAATTACTCAAATTGGATCCAAATAAGGCCATTGGACCCGATAAGGTCCATGGTATTGTCCTTAAAAATTGTGCCGAAGCATTTGCGCTTCCTCTCTCAATAATTTATAAAAAGTCATTTGTGTCAGGGGAATTGCCTAAAGTATGGAAGCAAGCAAATGTAACTCCATTACACAAAGGTGGTTCGAGACTTTCCCCTAAGAACTACCGTCCAGTCTCATTGACTTGTGTTCTATGTAAGGTTTTAGAAGGTATAATCAAAGAGGCAATGTTGGAGCATTTACTAAGGAACAAGTTAATTTCAACATCTCAACATGGGTTTCTTCCGAACAAGTCCTGCTCAACAAATTTATTGGAGACGTTAGATCTTATCTCTGAGGCAATTGCTCAGGGTTTTCCTGTGGACATCATTTATACAGATTTTGCAAAGGCTTTTGATAAGGTCGCTCACAGAAAACTTCTGTACAAACTCAAATTTTTTGGTTTTGGTGATGGCCTGATAAACTGGATAAAAGCGTTTTTGTCAGACCGTTCGCAAAGGGTAGTATTAGGAGACGTGAAGTCTGGTTGGGTAAATGTAAGCAGTGGAGTCCCTCAGGGCTCGGTACTCGGCCCTCTACTCTTTGTTATTTATATTAATGATATGTTGGAGCTCGTCCAAAACTCCTGTGAAGCTTATGCTGATGATACAAAGATCTTATCAACAATCAAGAACTTTAACTCAATTCTTATGTTACAATCGGACATAGATAAGATTTGTCAGTGGTCCAAAGATTGGTCAACTCAACTAAATGTGGAAAAATGTAAAGTTGTCCATATTGGTAGTAACAATACCGAGTTTGATTATACAATTGAGTCTCAACCGCTAAGCAAGTCGAAATGTGAAAGAGATTTAGGTATTTATATTCAAAGTGACTTAAAATGGGATACACAAGTAAAGTATGCAACGGCAAAAGCGAATCGTATGCTGGGCATAATTAGGAAAGCTTTCAAGTATCATAGTAGCGAGACTATCAAATTATTGTATTGTTCCCTGGTTAGACCTCACTTAGAGTACGCTGTTAGTTCATGGTGCCCATATTTGGAAAAAGACATGAATGAATTAGAGAAAGTGCAACGTAGAGCAACAAAGTTGGTCCCAGAACTACGCAATTTGGATTATCAACAGCGCTTGTCTAGTTTACAGCTAACTGATCTAAGAACAAGAAGATTAAGGGGTGACCTAATTCAAATGTACAAAGTGGCAAACAATTACGAGCATATAGAATTTAAAAGAGGCGTCAATTACAGTCTAAACACAAGATCCGAAAGTAGATATGAATTAAGGAGAAACAGTCATTGTTTAACAAGAGAACAAGTAAAAAATTGTCTTCCTAGATTTAACTTTTTTACAAATAGAGTTGTGAACGGTTGGAACAAACTCCCGGAAGATGTGGTAAGCGCAAAGAACTTGAACAGTTTCAAAGCGAAGCTTGATGTTTGGATGTCGAAACAAAAAGAAGCGACTGCTACAGCTCTTTAGAGTTATGCTTGGATAACCTCCAAGTTGCAGTTTACAATACTACTACTACTACTACTACTACTACTAAATAAGATTTTGATTCCAAACACGCTCTTCAAATTACCTGTTAAAGGATCATTCGTGCGCATAAAAATACGGCAGTAAATTTCCGATGTCAAACATTCAAACTAGTTTTTCAAATTTAAATGAGTTTACGATAAAAATTAATACAAAATAGAATCATCACTGTGTTTTACACATGTCGTTTTTCATAATTTTTTAATGTTATTAAAACCATTAAATGCTCTAACAATGAGTTACAACCATTAGTTCTAGGGAGAAAATATTTATTAAATTAAGCTAATCAATTGGAAGATGAACAAAAAGAAGAAGAAGAGAATTTCAGTTTTTCAAGCAAATTTTTTTTTTCTAATTTGCTCTGAGCATTCATTCTTAATATAGTTCTGACAATATTTTGTTATCAAATATTTATCAAGTGCCGTTTAATTTTCAAATTTTCAATATATTTAATTTATCATTTAATAAAGATAAACAACACTGAGTTTTTTCGTTGTTTTTTGTTCAAGTTGAAACAAAACAGATACTCACCCAAAAAAATGAAAACAAAATTCAATCAAAACCATTTCCTTATTGATAAAAATAAAAAATGAGAAAGTGTTTTTTATTTTTTGTTTTTTTTTTTTTCATTAAAATAAAGTTTTATAATTATGAAAAACAACAAAAAACTTGCATCTCTAGCTCGATTATCTAAAAAATTAAACTTCAAGTGTTCATTGTTGTTTTTTAGATCGAATTTTAAATTATATTGCTTAAGAGAGATTCTCTCTTGCTAATTTTAGTCATAAGAGCTCATTAGATGTAAACAATCTCTATTGTTTAAAAAAGGATACATGTTCACAAACTTTAATCTTATGAAACAATAGCTACTCAAGGCGCTCTATTTCTTTCATTTAAATACAACAGTTACTTGAATTAAATGACGTTTTAAAAATTCATTATCAATATTTTTTTATTCAGCTTCAGATGGTTAAATGCTCATAAAACCAGGAAAAAACACGATTTTTTTAATTTGTAGTACCGTAAATTCTCGTTCAATGTTGCATGTTACTAAATCAAATATTTAAAGTTGCAAATGACCATCTCTCCCCTGTTATACTTTTGTGGCCATTCACGTGTTCCTTTTGTGAACCCTCATGAACTAATGATTTTGAAAAGCCTTCATTGATTTATGAGTATCAACTGAAAGCTAAAAAGCTCTAGTTAAAGCTTGAGAAACTAGCTTTCATTTGATATCCATAAATCAATTAAGGCTTTTCCAAATCATCAGTTCATGAAAGTTCACAAAAGGAACACGTAAATGACCACAACAGTACCTTCTTCGAATTTAGTTTTAAACCCTGTACTAAAATCCAAAACTTGTTTTCAAATTTATCAACAAATAAAAAAAAATATTTTTTTAAAATTTAATTATTTAATATCTAAATAAGTACTGTACTAAAAACCAAATTTTTAAAGCTGAATTTCGCATTTTAATATAGGGTTTAAAATTAATTTTGTGGTTTAGTAACAGGTAACTGTTTTCGAAGAAGGTATAACATTGGTGAGATGATCGTCGGTACATTTAACAACCTTAAATATTTGATTTAGGTACATATAAATATATGTAACATTGAACGAGAATTTACGGAAAACAGGGATAACCGAGTTAAAAAAGTATGGTCTTTTTGACTCAATAATTCTTTATTTTAGAATAGAATAATGGTCATACCTTTTAAATTACAGAATCGCTTGTACTATCACATCGTTAAAAATAATCCACAATTTCCATTTTTTATTTAAACTCCCAATATTATAATTTTTTTTCGTAAAATTTTGATTATTCGGTTAATTTTGATACTTAGAAGTTGACTTTTAAAAAATTTAAACTTGCCAAAAAAAGTCCAGTCTTAGCTTCATCAAGTCATAAACCTTAGTTTCAAAAAAAAGTTTGACCACCTTTAAACTAGGGGTATAGTTTTCAATACAACGACAAACCTTGTTAGAATTTTTTTTAAATGATTATACTTCTAAAAATTAGGGATCTCAGAAGTTTAAAAAGCGGGTTTTCATTGAAAATTTTCAATGAAAAATCCCAATATAAAAGAACTTTATGTATGTCTATTTTAGCGAATTATGAAAGTAAGAAAATTTCTTTAGAGCAAGCAGTTCTGTATTTTTAAGGTTTGACTCAAAGCAATTTTTCAATTCGAAAACCTAGAAATACTGGGTCAAATAAGCCATCAGTTTTTTAAACCGGTTATACCTTTTTACTACAGTGGACTCGCTTTTTCTAGATCCCAACCACATTAATCCGAATTTTTTACAAGTTCGATTAAAATTAGTGTCCCATTCAGGTCATTGTACATGTAAATTAAGGTGATTAATCCGAACTCAATTTTATGCCTCCGGGAAAGTTCGGATAAAAGCGTATTTAAGAAACAACTCTTTTATTTACAGTCCATTATCCAGAAAATTTTTTTTTCGGACAATTTTTTTCGACAATTTTGAATAATTTTAATGTAAATTTTCGCATCCTAGAAATCATCCTTTTCCTGAAGAAAGCACTTAAACAGAAGTTGCATAGCAATTCGATCAGTTCAAATTCGAAAATTGCTGCTTTGTAGAGGTAAATTTTTTGGTGTGATAAAGCATCTCTTTAAGAAGAAGCTTCTACAATTATAAAAGTGCACTTAGTAGATCAAACACCTTTAAAATGATATATTTTTAACTGAGTCATTTTTTGCAGACTTGTGACAAGCTCAATGTAACAATTTTAGTCAAGTCTGTCAAAATCTCGAACTTCCGTAAATATTAAAGAGGTTTATTCCATTTTATTTGCAACTTTAAGTCTTTAGTTTTTGGGTTAATGACGAATAAAATAAAAAGGGAATAATCATTCTAATTAATTTATTTCAAATATTGCATTCATTTGAAGAACCAAAAATAAAATCCCTTAGGGTTTAAAAGAAGAAAAAAAAAATTGTTCAAGAAATTAATTTTGTTATTAATCGATTCAAAATCTGCTAAATTCTAAAAAAAAAAAAAGAAATCTTTTTTTTCAAGTGGATTCAGTTTGAAGAAGTTAACGAAAACAAAAAAGAAAAAAAGCACTTGTCAATCAATGCTAGGTATGATTAAATGTAGATAATCACCAAGAAGTAATATTTCAAGTTGCTTTTTACAAGAAAATCTATCAAAATTTTTCTTTTACTTAATTAAATCTTCCGCTAAACAGAAAAGCCTTCGAGTCAAACTTTTTTTAAATTGAACAAGAATAAAAATTAATCGAAAATGATCAACAAAGAAAATTTTTTTATTTGATTAAAAATTAATGGATCAATTTTTATTAATTTTTTTTTTCCAATTTCCCAAATTAGATAGACAAAATGAAAATTTATAAACAGAATGTCGAAAAAATAATAATAACAACATAACTAAAACCCATTTGTTAGTCTTAAGTAACTTTCAAACAAACACAAAAAAAAAGAGAGAGAGAGAGAGTTAACACACGGGAAATATCAGCTTAATAGAAAATTAATTCGTTTTTGTGCTCTGAAAAGTGTAGTTTTCCGTTTTTCTTTCTTTCTTTTGTCAAATTAGTTATTGTTTTTCTACTCATTGATGCAATAAACTGAACAACCACAAAAAAATATTTATTTTAATTCGAATATGAAATATTCACCTGGTATTGTGTTGTTAACATTGTATATATTGCTAAATTTTGTTTCAAGTCGCAAGGAACAAAAAATATTTAAAATAAGTAAGTTTTAAATTGAATCTATATAATTTAGGTAAACCCTTTAAATTTGGACTACTCCCAAAATCTATAGACCTATAACTATTCCGAATGAAATTTGAGCTGAACTTGGGACTATAATTATTTTTGACTAATTAGATTTTGGTTTTATTAACAAGTTACTAATAGTGTCCAGAAATAATATTTCCCATATCATTTTTCTCTAATTAGTCTTTTTTTAAAAAACAATAAAATAATTATTTTCTTTATTAACTATATTAAGACGTCCGTAATCTACAACCGGCGATAGTAAGTTCTTTGCTATGGAAGATATATTCTCTGTAGTGACATTGGATTTACCATTTTTCGAGTCTGTTCTTGAATGAGTTTACGAATTCAGCATTTTTTATTTCGTCCGACAGCTCGTTCCAGTGAGAAATAACCCTGTCGGTCTCACCACACAAGAATTCACAAACTGACTTTTTGATGAACCTGCAGAGCCTGAAGAAGAAGAAATTGGGGATTGGACGAGTGGAATCAATCTTATTTATTGAATTTTTTCTCAATTTGTAAAACTGAATTAAATTACATCTTTTTCTAAGAACTTCCATAATTTTTAGAAATAAATGATAAAATTTTGACTAATTTTCCTATTAGTTACAGAGAATCGATGTTAGTACGATCAATCTGTAGTTAAAAGGACTTACTCTCACCCTTTTTTTGAAAGTGTCACGTTAGCTTGACTCCAAGAAGACAGGGTGGTCGAACTGTTAAACGATTCTTGAAAGATGAGTGATATTGAATGAATAGGATCATTTGAGTATATTTATGTATGAGTACAATAGCTTTGGGTTTCTTTTGGAATTTTTGGCTAATTTTTGGATTAAGAGACATGCATGCAGGCCCGTAGCTACATTGGGGCGAAAGGGGGCGTTCGACCCCCCTAACAAAAGTCTCTAGCTACGGCCCTGCATGCATTAAGAATAATTTTGCGCATGGAATAAACTCAGTAAAATATTGTGGTCGAAATTATTTTATTCGAAAAGAAGATAAAATTAATGGTTAAAAATCATTCATTGCTTTTTAAAATTTGGTCGAAAAGGTCCAATAATTGCAACAATTAGCGTTACTTTACTTTTGTGAAGTTTTTCCTCGATTTCTTAAAATATTTTGAGAAAAAAAATAAAGTTATTTCTAGAGCTTTCAGCATTTTATCATTCAGGTGACTTGCTAAAATATTAGTCAATTCTAATTTCTGGAATCTTAAACGGTTTGTCTGATAGATTAAAAAAAATCATCCGTGCTTTAAGCTTATCTGATCATTTGTGACGATCATGAACACAACAATACTTGATACACCGTTTTGTGATAATGAAAGGAAATCGTGATTATCAAAAAGTTCATTATCATCATTCGATTTTGCTCTCCCTTCTCCATCCCTTCAACATAAGTAGGAGTAACTTTATGTTAATCAAATATGTCACATGCCTTACTTGTTATTAGAATTTCCTTGCCATTTTCTGACTCGAAATATACAGACTATTAGTTTTTTTTATCTTAAGCCTTACCCTTGACCGAAAATCTTAACAAAGAATTTAAACACAAACCACTCAACATTTAACTTCTTGTATTTAATTTTGAAAGGTGTATTTTATGATGATTCTTATGACAACATTGAAGATTTAATTTTATACTCAATTGACTCTGTAAATAGAGTTTATCGTCTATCAAGATTCCAATTTGATTATACAACATTCAAAGTCGAAAAAACAAAAAGCTACAGACTCACTCAGAGATGTAAAGTTTATAAAAAAAGACTTAAATATTTTATGATTTTAAAATTAAAAAATAAATTTAGTTTGTGAAGATGTACAAGATGGTCGTATAGCTATTTTGGCCGTTGGAGAAAGTTCAGCGTTTAAACTAATCGAATCAATAGCCTATTCCCTTAATGTTCCATACATCGAAATAAAATGGAATACTTTATCCGAAGAGTACAATTTAATCTCAAGTTTTCTTCAAACAAACGGAAACGAAGCTCCAATTCTAACCAAAAAAATAAACATTCATCCACCAGCAAACAAATTTATGAAAGCTTACATTGATATTATAGACAGGTATAGATGGGATTATGTGACCATTCTATTTCAAGAATCGGTTGGTCTAAGTCGATTAGAGGACTTGATAAAATTGCCAAAAAATTTAAGCAATCTAAGTGGCTTTAGAAATCAAAATATTCTCAGCAATAAATTTCGAATCAAAGTTAAACAGTTGAATTCAGACACTTCGTTATGGCACGATTTGATTCATGACGTAAAGTTAAGTGGATCGTCTCATATCGTTGTAGATATTTCAACCAAAAATTTAAATAAATTCCTTGAAATTGTAAGATTTTCTACATTAATTGTCAAAACAAACTTAACATTTTAAGTTACAGGCCGAGGATGCGGGTTTAATGACAACTTATTTTCATTTTTTGTTCACAAGTCTTGATCTTGCTGCGTTTGAGTACACACCATCAGCAAATGTAACAGCTATTCAATTATTCGAACCAAGTGACATCTACGTCCGGAATGTATTTGCTGAATTTAATCTTAAAAATATGGTTTCTCAAAAACCCATGTTCAAATATATGCCGGTAAGTCTAAACAAAGAGAAAACTTATTAGTAAGATTTCTAATGAGATATTTTTAAGAGTCAAGCAATATTTTTGTACGATGCGTTTATGCTAATAGCAAAAACAATTGAACAAAAAAATTTAGTTGATATTCTACCAGAATCGCCAAAAGCATCTTGTGAAACTGAAGTACCATGGGCTTTTGGAGATAAATTCACAAATTCAATGAAAGAAGTAAAGTTTACTGGTTTAAGTGGAAATATTGAGTTTGATAAAAAAACTGGCTACAGACAAAATTTGACATTTTCAATAGTTGATAAGACAAAAACTGGAGTTGAGTTGATCGGATTTTGGCGAGATATCCAACAAAATCCGATTGATATTGTCAGAAGTTATGCGAAAGAAAAGGATCGTGTAATGGATAAATTGAATCGTAACTTGATCGTCACTACTAAAATTGTAATAAAAGAAGAAATATTAATTTTTAATGAATTTTTAATTTTCAGAAATTTATAGGAGGCTCCTTATGTTATGCTAAAAACGTCAGAAAACAATGAAACTTTTGATGGAAATGATAGATTCAAAGGTTATTGCGTAGATTTACTTGTTAAGATATCAAAATTATGTGGGTTTAACTACACTATTAGACCAGTGGCTGATGGAGTTCATGGTACATTAGTTGATGGAAAATGGAATGGTATCATCAACGAGCTTATAGATAAGGTTAGCTCTCTAAACATACTTTAACCAAAGAATCACAATTTTTATTTTTGAAAATTATAGAAAGCCGATTTAGCTGTAGCCGGTTTGACTATTACATATCAACGAGAGCAAGCAATTGATTTTACAAAACCATTTTTAAACCTTGGTATAAGCATTTTGTATAAACGACAACAAAAAATAAATCCAAATATTTTCTCATTCCTTTCGCCTTTGTCCATTGAAATTTGGCTTTACATAACTGCGGCATATCTACGTAATTATCTTAAACCTCAAATCCTGGGAGTATTTTTTATCTTTTTTTATTTTAAGTTGTAAGTCTCTTGTTATTTATTATGGCGAGATTTTCTCCATACGAATGGAAAAATCCTTATCCTTGCAAAAAACAATCGGATGTAGTTGAAAATCAATTTACACTAGCAAACAGTTTATGGTTCACAATTGGTTCATTAATGAAACAAGGCAGTGACATAAATCCAAAATCGTTTTCAAGTCGCATTTTAACAGGTGCTTGGTGGTTTTTTGCATTAATTATGATTTCATCATACACTGCTAATTTGGCTGCTTTTTTAACAACAAAACGTTTAAGTTCACCCATTGAAGATGTCGAAGGTCTTTCAAAACAAAGTGAAATTAAATACGGATGTTTAAATGGTGGATCAACTCAGCAATTTTTTAGAGAATCAAAAATTCACACGTATGAACGCATGTGGAATTTTATGAATAGTTTACCTGATGTTTTTATCAAATCAACTGAAGAAGGTATCGAACGAGTAAGAAAAGGTGGGTTTGCATACCTTTTAGAATCAACAACAAATGATTATTTACGCCAACGTGATTGTGAATTAATGCAAGTAGGAGGTCTCATAGACACCAAAGGCTATGGTATTGGAACACCACCAGGTTCACCTTGGAGGGACCAAATCTCAAACGCGATTCTTCAACTTCAAGAAAAAGGTGATTTACAAGAGTTGTATACAAAATGGTGGGAAAAGGAAGGTAAAGATCCGAATCAAAAATGTGAAAAAATCGATGACAAAAAGAAAGACTCGGCTAATGAATTAAGCCTAGCGAACGTCGGAGGAATTTTTGTAGTGCTAGTCGTAGGCTTAATTTTGTCTTTTGTAGTCGCAATTTTGGAGTTCTATTGGAAAACAAGACGGTACCCAAAAGATCAACGAACGTTAAAAGAAAAGTTTGTTAAAGACTTAAAATTTGCGGTATTCGACCAAGAACCAGTGAAACGATCATCTGTTGTCAAAATGCTCGATTTGAATAACGAAATAAAATTAGTCTCATTGAAAGAGAGAGATATGAGATACTCATCGATACCAACAGTTAAAAAAGAAGACCCGTTTAAAAAAAATTTCAAAGAACTCAACCAATTTAGGACAATTAAATTTTCAAATTCGGTTGATTTCAATCGATTACCACCAAAAGCTATAAAAGCTAAAAAATCGAAAAGTTTTTTGGTACAAAATAATTATATAACAGACAATGTGGTGAATAGAAATAATCAAATAGATAACATAGCACGTATTAATCAAGCACAGCGTTATGATGCACAATATATTGTTCGTAAACAAAGTCCTTTTCTGTTTAATAGAGTTAGAAATCCACATAGCTTTGATTATTGTGATGAAACCTCAACTAATATTGAAAGTGATTCGTTTAACTATTAGTATCATGTATTTGTTAATATTTTATTATCTTGATATTTTTTCAATAAATTTTTAAAACTTTTCGACATTCTTTTAGTATAAAATCCGGAACAGGGTACAGACATCGGTCCATTTTCTGAAAATTTTATTCTAACTTAAACTAACTCAATGACCCTCAGGTAGGTTCTAGTTCCTTTTTGAAACGTTACGGTCCCGCTCCGTTTCAAAAGGTACGTTTAGGCGTACCTGGTCCCGGATCCTCTGAATTTGGTTCAACAAAGACTTTGGTACAAAAAAAATGAAAAATCGAAATATTTATTCTTTGAGTTTTGCTACTTTACTGTAAAAAAATTGCTTCTTTGCAAGCTCTAAACTCAGCGTCAATTATGTATTTGATGGTCTTAAACTTTTCAGTCACTTTACTCTGGTTCGAAACTTGATAATTGTTCAGGAATCCATGGGCAATTATCCAATCACTTTTAAACCTTGGTAATTATCATTTTTTATAGTTTGTTTTAATCGAAAGAAATAAAAGTATGTTAGGAAAACTCTACGAGACTTTATGTCATTCAAAGCTGAATGCATTTTATGTACTCTTTTCTAAAAATACTTAAGAAAAAAAAGACAACAAACTTAATGCATCTACTTCATTTCATTGTTACAACGACTTTAATTGAATTTTAGTACATCTTTTATTGAAACCCAACTCCTTCGCTTCTCAAATGTCATTACGCTTTACCTAAACATTTTTTGTATTCATGATTGGAATAAGCTTTTAAAGCATCTGTTTAAACAAGAGATGATTCTCTATAAATCTCAGGATTTACTTTATTGACTTTATTTCTTTTTGTCCCAAATTAAGTCATTTGACCAAAAAATCGAAATTATTGTATAGGAAAGCCCTCTAAACAATTTATATCTCGATTAACTTTAATCTTTGAATCTCGATTTTTGGTGCTGATAGCTAGTGTTGGGCACGACCAAAATTTTTCAAAATTTGTCAAAAAAACTGGACTCCTGAAGCTTAAAATTTATTAACTATTTTCAATAAAATTCTGTCCCAACTTATAGATTTCGGTGTGTTAAGCTTAGTTGACGTGGTTATCTTAGCAAAGGATTATGCAAACGGCCAAATTGAAAAAATGGCCGGCCAGTTGGCCGCATGGCCGTTACCCAACATTACTGAAAGCGGTGCAAATTTTGTTCTTTTTTAGAAAATTTAAAAAACCGTTTTTAATTTATGTTTTTTTTATGTTTTTCATACATGAGAATTACGAACTTTTATTGCGGAGGCAGGTATTAACGACGGTCACTATATATGACAGTTTATGATATTTTAGACATTGTTCATACATAAAAAATTTCGAATGGTAAACGCTTAATCTCAAATCACTTATTTTCTTTTGACCGTGAAGCGAAATCAAATCAAATGATACAACCAGTCTCAGAAATGTGCGTAGTTAACAGACGTCGACGGCCGTTATTTGGATTGGTCGTCGACCCCGGTATTAATTACCCTGATAAAAAAGCCTTCAATGGCTTTTTTCTAACCATAACTTTGGTAACCCCCAGATTACAAGTCCTCAAATCGACAACGCTTCAAAATTTAAAAAAAAAAACATGAACTTTTTATATTTAATAGCCCGAATATACGAATTCCCCTTTAATCGGATATTCTATCAAAAGATTATTCATGTTACCTTAATGATTTTTTGTCCATGACTTTTTAATTTTATGGTTAGGTTTCTCTGAGTCTAGTTTAATAATTAAAAACTTTCACTAGTAAGGTAAGTCTGTATATAATATCCTAAACTTTCACTTAATTTTACCCTGAACCCTATATCTCAAAGGACTATGAATCAGAATGTAAACAAAATGAAATCAAGTCTTCAGTTATTCTTTACAAAATAAACAAAATGATACAGCACGGCTAGTGAAAAAAAGGTGTACCATCCAGCGTACCGCACTTTATCACACCGCAATCGTACCGTACCTAAACTGTGGTGTACACCTTACGAATTTGCAACAGTAATGTTATACGCGTATAACATTAAGTAAATGAAATATTCATCTTAATGAGTTCTATTTATTAAATTTTTTTCGGTGATGTAGTCCTCTAAATGAATCAAAACGAATCAGTCAAAGTTTTGGTAATTTTTAACTGAGTTAAAAATAATAGAATTATTTTGAATCAATGTTGCAAAGCATTTTTCTCTTAAAATTTAAATGCAAAAAATGATTCAAAATTTTCAGAACCTCCGGTACGGTGATACGGTACGCTATGTACGGTACGTTACGCCTTTTTTTCACTAGCCGTGCTGTATGTCTTATCATATCGTTAATCCATGGAAAATTTAAGCTTGTCCTGACTGTAATTTGTGGATTTTTCAAGGACTGTAAAAAGTATTAGAATTAGATCATCAATGTTAAGTCAACAGCACAGTAAAAATGAATCAAGTTTTTGATAGATATTTATTGTTAAAATTTTTGTAAAAAAAATCGAATGTTGGAAGAATTCGTTTAAAGCTTTATATTTTTCAAAACCAAATTAACAGATAACATAATTTGTTTTTAGTTTACGACAAAAATTTCATACTCATTTTTTCATCGATATCAATTTTTTTCAATGTTTCACAAAATTTATCAAAACTAATACCACCTTCAATTGGTAAATTTAACTCAATTATTGTTCGATCAGCCAAAGCATTAAGTTGTTCTTCCGGTAAATTATTACCAACAATCATTTTCAATATAGATAACAATTCAATTTGACTTATACGATTATCTTTGTCTCTATCATATACATCAAATATAAATTTTAGTTTATTATCAACAGTATTGGGTCCTGATGAATTGACTGTTTTACGTCTAAATGTTGACAATACTTGAGCGAATTGTTTAAAATTAAGTCTACCATCAGTACCATAATCAGTAATTAGAACTTCTATAATACGTTCTCGCACTGGATTTATTCTCAACTCGGGTATAGTTGACAAATCATCTTTACGCAAAAAACCATTACTATCTTTATCCAAACTAGTGAAACGATTATATAAACGTTTTATTTGACCTGATGTAAAACCAGTCTCTCGTGAAATATCGTCTATTTCATTTTTGTCCAATTGAATACTTTGAGATGAACCCATTTTAGTCTAAGTCTAAAAAATTATCGATTTTTTTTTAATTAATTTTAAGAGAAACAAAGAAAACGGAAATTGGAAATTCGTTAAAAATGATTCAAAAAAAAACTTGATGTCTGTATCCGAGTTACAAGATTAAATAGCTCGTTTGAAAATAAAATAAAAAACTTTTCTGGTTACAAAAAATTTTTTTTAATTATTATGTTAATTAAATCAATGGCTGATATTAATTAAACCTCTAAAAGTCTTATACAGTTCCCTTGTCAATTTGAGCGCATATTAAAACAAAAAAAAAAAAATTTTTTTGTTTCATGTCGTGTTTTTTTAAAGGTTAAATTTGATTCGTTGTTTTTTATTATACCGTCTTCCGTAGCATAAACAGGTTAAGCATCCTTATTTGAGGAGGTTTATTCCGCTGATAGAGCCACGTCTCTAAAGAAATCATCCGATGGATGACTTAAAATGAATATTTCACCAAGTTTTGTTTCTAAAAATATTTTTTTTTGAAAAATTGTTATCTTTGCAAGTTTTTTTTAATGCTTTATTTAAGATGCAAGTTTGCGTAATTTAGTGACAAGTCACGTTTTCCATCCCCCCTTCTGATTCTAAAAAACTCATTTCAAATTTTTTCCAACTGATTATTTGTGATATAATTTTTTATGTACTGAATGAATCAAGTCAAGAAAAAGATCTTGGTGTTGATTACCAATGACTTGAAGTGGAACAAAAAGTGTACGTATGCTGCAGCTAAGGCTCCTCGGACAGATAAAGAGTTCATTCAGATATCTCGGCCATGATACATTAAAGCCTCTATACACTGCATTAGTGAGACCACACTTGGATTATGCGATAAGCTCATGGCGTCCGTATTATAAGACAGACATTAAGATCTTAGAGAGAGTAAAATGAAGAGCAACAAAGTTTGTCAAACCGATCAAATCTAAACCTTATGAGGTACGCTTAAAAGAACTCAATTAAATGAGCTTAGAGGACAGACGCCGTAGGGGCAATTTGATACAAATGTACAAGTTGGTTAATGATCATGAATATATAAATTTGCTCAACTGTATCAATTTCGCCAAACCTACTACAATCAATCTAAGAAGGCGATTAGTACGTGAAATCAATAAAAAGGGCTCATATCGATATAATTTTATCACAAAACGTTGAAATGTCAAACTTCAAGTTGGAATGATCTACCTGAAAGTGCAGTATCAGCAACATCAACTAACAGTTTCAAGAACATCATCGATAAGAAAGTTTTTGACACGAAGCAAATGCTGCCAAAGCCCATCAAGGGCTAAACGTCTTAGTGCGATGGTCATAAAAAATTCCTATACCACAGCTCACTAGCTAACTTAATTTTGTGTTCAGAATCTTTGACGGTTTTTCGTAGATAAAATGAAGGACTACAAAATGAAATCCTAGTGAGACCTCATTGAGAATAAATAAATGTTCAAGGAGTTAGATACGAATAAAGTTGAAGAGGATTCAAATGTGGGTCATTATTAATACTTTTAATTTTTGACCAAAAATTTATTTAAATTGTAATATAGTTGTTTTTCATAAATCATAACTAAACTCGAAATACGTGAAAATTAACCCAAAAATAAGCATTAAAAACGACAATTCAATATGTTGACAATAACTTTAAGAATTAACATAATGAATCCCAAGACGGTTGATTTAAAACAGGTATACTATTTTAGAAAATAACTCAATTTGAAATAAATCAACCCATAAAGTTGTAAAAGTGAAGTTTCAAAGACGCTAACTAGGCTATTTTGACTTGGTTGATCTTACTACAACAAATAAAAATAAACTTAGTCATGATTATAAATTAATAACTGATGAAAATTTAATGATTAATGTCAAAAAATAAATAAATTAAAGAAATCTTATTTTATTTTATGAAATAAAAAGAAAAAAAAAGTATTTTTTAAAAAACCTAAACAAATTTACCTGAGGAAAAAAAATTTTTTTTGTTTGTACCAAAATTGTTTTTAAAGATAAAGAGGCATTTAGAAATAAAGTTATATTATCCATATAATTCAGAATTTAGAAACAAAACAAAAAGCTAAATTGCTTTTTAATTGCTTATTATTTTATCATGTATATTCTCTCATATTTACTGTAATTTATATGTTTGATATTAAAAAATAAAAGTCGAGCTCTTAGAAAATTAAATGAGTAAACGCCTTCATTGACCCAATTAATTTGTAATTTTACTACTCTAAATAGTTATCCTCTATCAATGCAGGCATAATTAAATTTTTTTATTTTTTGCTTTCTAATCGAATAAGTGTTTTTAATAAAAAATTAAAAGGGCTTTGTGTGTTTTCTATTGAACATAATTTCTTTTAGTTTTTAGTAATGAATTATTTAGATTTTGTTTCTCTCTCTTTTTCTCTCTCCCTCTTGATGTTCAAGTATTGAAACTTGTGTTTGCGTTAATAGAATAATAAAATTTAGCAGTTTAAGGAAATTATTGAGAAGATTTTTTTGTTTTAATAAAACAAAACAACGATATTATCTAGAAGCTCTTGAAAATTCTTTTATTAAAATCAATAAAATTATGATTTTAGCTCGTGGTTAGACTTGGGATAAATTTCGTTCCGAGAAATTAATCTCCAATAAGGCGTTGATTATTTATTTATTATTGAACGCATGAGTGGTTTCGAAAAATTTTATAATTGTAATAAAAAAACGTGTAATTTAGCGTGATGTGTCACAACTTAACTTTTGAAGAATTGTTAAGTTATAAAAACTTCAAAAAGTTTTAGCATGAAATTTTTGTACCGTATTAAAAAAATTATTAAAAATTTTCAAATTTAATTTTTTCAAATGCAAATTTTAATTTACAGTAGCTCTTGCGAAAACTTTACTCGCTCCGAACGTTCCTCACTATCCTTAGAACGAGACGAATCTTGAAACGTTAACCAGGAACGGCGCGTTACGTTTTCACGAGAATCACTGTAATTAAATTCATAAAATAGATTAAATTTTTTTAGTCTTTTCCAGGAGTGCTCTCAGTTTTTTAAAAGTATGTAGACAAGTATGTCTCAAGATCATGATTTAAATGGACAAATCGTTTTAAATTGGGCTGATGTCTAAGATTGAAGAACTCGGCTACGTCTCGTCGTACGTAGACTTGTGTTGAAGTCTCTCCATTCAATTGGTAAACATGCGTCTTAGGATTTTAAAGCAGATAGTGACGATGCTTTTTTGCAAAAAAAGCACCCAAGTAAACCATTTGATGAAATTAGCCATGTGTACTTAATTAGACATGTGTATTTGATCTCAGACATCAGCCCAATTTAAAACGATTTGCCCATTTAAATCATGATTTTGAGAGCTTAGGACACAGTCCTTCCCATCGTCAAGCTCATTTTCGAGCAATGTTACAAGAGTCAAAAAGTGAGTAGACGAGCCTACTCTGTAAATAAAAGTAAGTAGATGCATCTACCCAATTTTCAATGGTGAAAGCACCACTGGCCTATTCTCTTCTTTTTTATTCGGATGTTGATTTGCAACATTTGGCGACTTTTTTTCGACATTGTTCACATGTTCGTGCAAGATTCACCAGTTTAAATAATTAGACTTGGCTACTCGATGGAAATAATAGACTAAAAATATAGTTAAAAGAGCTTGTCGATTTGCGACCTCTTTTGGAGGTACCAAGCTCAGGTTCGGGTTCGTACAGCGTAAATTTTATTTAAAATATGTAGCTGTCTCGTAATCTAATGATACGAGAATAAATAATTAATTTGGTGTTAATCTATCTCTGGAAAAGCACAACTACATGAAATTTCACTTCAGAATTTTAAATGATTAGCTTAAGAAAAGCTTGGTTCGAGTTAATGAACTTCGAGCTTGGCTATGTCAGCTGCATGATGACGGTACGCTTGTTCACTTAGTGCGTTTGATATAGCACCCTTCGCGGAGGCTACGCAAATAGTGAATGTTCGACATCTATTTCCTAACATTAGTTGAATTTTGTTCATACCAATTTAGATATACATTTAATATAATCCAAGATATTAATATCTTAGGTGTAATGTTAGTAGAAGATCTCAAATATAATCCTTTCTGAAACATAAAACCACTGATCTTTCGGTAATTAAGTCGATTTTTATGAAATTTAAAGAAGTCAAAAATACTACAGTATTGTGAAAAAATTAGAGAACGCTTTTGATTTTTTTGTTTCATTTATATTCAATGGCTGACAGTTCGTCATAGGATCGGAATATCGTTTTGGATCTCATGCCATATCAAACTAAAGGAAATCATCTAATTGAAACACTCTATAATCCTCTTACGCAAGAAAATGGTTTTTCGGAAAACTGCTCAAGTGAATAGTTACTATCACTAAACCAAGTATCTTGTTGAATAATTTAAAAGGTAGAAATCTGACGGTAAAGTGATGCTAGAAATCCAAATAAGAATTTTTTCTTGTTTTTACATGATGATATACAAGATGACGTTCAAAAGGACCGAATTCTAAAACTAAGTTCCAAACGAGAGAGCTTTGATAGAATCTAGGCAGTGGCAGATGGGTTGAAACTTTTTTATTTGGCTGAATTTGCTTACTTTTAAGGAAAGACTCAAGCTGCTGCCTAGTACAGAGACGTTTTAGAATGGAATTTTTTTTCATTCGAAGGTCGGGTCAAGCTTCAAGACATGATTTGAGCTTATTTAACGCGCTCCCGATAGTTTGAAACGATTGTGCAAGTTATTTTTTGACCTTACAGTATTCATACTGTTCACAAGGGTTCCCTTCGGGTGCTTATTATACTCCGGAGGCATTTTCTTAAGAACCGGTCATTCAAGCCGAGGGAAAAATATCAGACTTTTCAGTAGACGAGTTTTCAAAAAAATGTCCAGAGTATAATCCGGAGTATAATATGCACCCGAAGTAAACCCTTATGGACAATATGAATACTGTAAGATCAAGATAACTTGTAGAATCGTTTCACACTCTAATTTTTTTCATAATACTGTAGTTTTTTTGACTTATTTACCGAAATCGACTTAATTATCGAAAGATCAGTGGTTTTATGTTTCAGAAAGGATTATATTTGAGACCTTATACTAACAGTTTACACAATTTTTTATGATTTTTTAGAGGGAAGCTTGGTATAAGTTTATCTAGATTCAGTATTCTCGTTAATTTTCTGATTGGTTGAAAAATAAATTGACCAATCAGAAAACTGGGTAAACCCGAGATTTCGGGATTATGCGGTTGTTATGAAAAACGGTATTTTTTATTAAAACAAAAATCGAAAACGAATCTTCTCGTAATTTTTTTGATAAAAAATCCTTACCAGAAGACAGAAAAAACTTCTAGACAAAGGCCTATTGGAAAATTATATAAATTTTAAATAAAAAATTCTTTTTTTAAATTTTTCAAAATTTTTTATTTTGATTGTCTGTTTTACTTCTTTTTATTTTTAGTTCTTTGACATATGTTCTTAATTCCATCAAATAAAATCATGGCACAATAATCGAAAACAATTAAAAAATTTTAATTATAACCATTGGTATTTTTTTTTTCAATTTAACTAGAAAAACTAATCCTTTGATACAGTGTACGCTTGATTTTTAGACCGATCAAGGGAACATTAATCGAATGTAAATTTAATAGTAAAGAATGGGAGATCAAAATTCATTTTTTACTATTCGAATTTTCACAAAATTGAGGATAGACTGTACTAACGTAATTACCCGATTTTTGTGACATGTCACTATTTTAGAGTATTCGGGAATAGTGACAGGGACCGAGTTTTAAAAGAGACATTTTTCCGTCACATTATTAGACTACTAAAGGGCCATCTATTTGGCTTGACATGCTACTTAAAATCGTTTCTTTCTAGTCTGGTACCAAAAATTGCTATTTTTTGACATTCAAAGGAAAAAAATTAATTAAAAGATAAGCATTTTCTCACAGCCAAAACCGATTCTGACATCTAACAAAAATCGAGTAATTAAGTTAGTTATATTTTACATAGACCACAATATGAGCCACTAGGAAAACTGAATTTTAGAGTTATGGATCAGGAGCAATCTTGCAGAAGCATTACAAAGTTTGTTTCATAGTCTCAATGACGAAAAACAAAGTTGTTTAAATCGAAAGAAAATTTGTTCAATGTACATTCCTGGTAATTCAGAACTTCCAAAAATGAACGTTCAAGGCTTTGAAGGTTCAAGGGTCCATGAAGCTTCATATTTCTTCATGTATTTTCATTTTTTTTCAAATTTAAAAATTTGAAAATTTAAGAAAAAATTTGAAATGAAAATTTTGGAAAATATTTGAGGAGATTTGGAGAGATTTGAACCTTCAGAAACCCCTTGAAGCTTCATGAAAATTCACGAAGGTTCATGACCATTCATTTTTGGAAGATCTGAATGACCAGGCTTGTAAATTCAACGTCTGCAAAACCTCTGCATTTTCTCTGAAAATTACACGCCATTAATACAGCACGGCTAGTGAAAAAAAGGCGTACCGTACCGTACCGTTCCATTTTTGGGCAGCGTACTTTACCGTACCGTACCTACCGTACCCTCCTAGCGTACCGTACCGTACCCTCCCAGCGTACCGAACCGTAACCTCAACGCGTATCGTAACGTAAATTCTGAAATTTGGATTTAAATTTTTATGAGAAAAAATTTTACCATTGAAGGATTCCTATACAAAGAAAAATATTTTGAAATATCATTTAACATGGTAAAAAATAATTTAACAATTTATTTGAATAAATGTTGCAAAACTTTTACTCATAAAAATTTAAACCCAAAAAATATTTCAGAATGTACATTACGATACGCTAGGAAAGTACGGTACGGTACGCTAGGAAGGTACGGTACGGTACGCTAGGAAGGTACGGTACGGTACGCTAGCCGTGCTGTAAGTATTCTAATTAAAATGCGCATTCATTTGCAGAGTTTTAGCAAACGTTGAATTTACATTAAACGTTTGCATAAATGTTTATATTGAACAAATTTTCTTTCGATTTGAACAACTTTGTTTTTCATCATAGAGACTATGGAAAAATTTTTATAATGCTTCTGCAAGATTGCTCCTCCTCCATAACCCTAAACCTTACTTTTTCAGCCACTATCGATGGACTTAAAAATAAAGCGTGTCTTATAAATTTTAAGATACAGTTCACAAAAAAAATGAAAAAATCAAGTTAAAAATTTTATTATTATAATCATTTCTATTTGATAAATCTTTAAAATTTTCAAACATTTTTACTCCGGAAGATTGTGTATAAGATACTAGCTTAAAAGTTTCTTTATGGATAAATTTAAATATCGATCTAGTTTTTTTAGTCATTTCTTCCCAACTGGTGATCGTATTGATGAGGTGGTCAAATTTTTTAACGTTAAATTTTGATTTACATTTTGTTCTACTCAATTTGCAATTCAGATATACTTGATTTATCAGCTTCTTGGATGACATGTTTTTGTCTTACTTTACACTATATTTGTTTTTAAAAAGCATCATGACAGATCTTAAACGATTATTAATTCAAGAGCTTGAAAAGTGAGTTATATTGGTAAAATATCGCCATTTTTTATATTCCTAAACAATGATTTTGACTTTGGACTAAAATTTGGCATAATAATGTAAGATTTATTTTTTTCATTAAAAAATTTAACTTAACAGTAAAAAGTATAAGAAGCAAAAAAGAATTAATTTTTAAATTTTGCATTCATGACTAGCTAAAGAATAAAAAAACTTGAGAGATTTTATAAAATAACCATATTTAAGTTTCTATAATAATAAAAACAGAAATAGAAAAAAAAAAATTTTTTGTTGGCATTTATGTTAAAAATTTCATGCTCATTTTTTCATCTACATCTATTTTCTTTAGTGTTTCACAAAACTCCTCAAAAGTTATCACTAAATCACCATTTTCATCTAATTCATTAATAGTTCTCTCGGCTATTGCATTCATTTGATCCTCTGGTATGTTTGTACCAACAAGCATTTTTAATATACCTAACAATTCACTTTTATTTATTTTATTATCTTTGTCTCGGTCATAAATGCCAAACAAAAATTTGAGTTTATTTTCTTTGCTATTTAAATCATTTTGTTCAATTTTACCTCGACGAAATGTCGAAAAAACAGCTGCAAATTGTCTAAAATTAAGTCGACCATCTTTACCGTGATCTTCGATTAAAACTTCTATTATACGATCACATAAAGGATTTACATGTAATTCGGGAATACGAAGAAAATCTTGACGACTTAAATGACCCATGTTATCTTTGTCCAATGTTGTGAAACGATTGTATAAACGTTTTACTTGATTTGGCGTAAAACCAGTCTCTGTGGCAATCGAGTGGATTTCATCTTTTTGCAATAGAAAAGATGAATTAGAACCCATTTTTTTTTGTTGTAATCTAAAACTTTTGAAAATAATTGCAAAAACTTGATAAAAGCATTACATTAAAACATTATTTTTTTTTTAAATGAGTCTTAAATTTGAATCAAATAATTTATTTAAAATATCAAATATTTGAAAAAAAGCTAAAGAAAAAATCATCAAATTTTGATAAAATTTTATGTTTATATAGCTTTAGATATTTGCTCTCGTTTTTTTTTTTGATATTTTTCTCGCAATTTTAACTCCTAGAAAAAAATAGAGAATTTTTGAGAATAAATTAGAATAATAAATTTTTTTTTTGAAAATTGAGAGCCTTTTTTTTCTTCTAATGAACAAAAAATCAAAGCATGAACAAAGTTTATTAATTTTTTTTTGAAAATTTATTGCAAAATTAATTGATACCTATTGATTTAAATTGGGAAAAATATCTGAGTTGTTCAGTCAGATTGAACGTAAGGTTCGCGCCGGTCAAAACTACAGCAGTATCTTAATATGTGATTTTCGACCTCAAATTCATAATCTGAATGTATGAAAACTTAGGAAAGACAATTTTTTAGGGGGAATCAAAAATATTTTTTTGGGGTACCTCACTCTCAAAGATAAGCTAAAAGTTTTTGAACTTCATCCTATTGTGCCTAAATACTTATCAACTAACTTATATAATTGCATAAGTTTACACATATTCTTAAAGCTCATAATTTCAGTTACAAAAATTTTTTTTGGTTTCTTGGAAAAAATAATTTTTGACCGAGATAATGCCGCGGAAACGGAAAATTTCATGTCTTTTTTCAGTTTTTTTGTATCTAGTCCCTGGTTTACCCACTAACCCCCATTTTTCTATACAGATTCGAAAATTGGACAAAATTCTGAACAAAATTTTGTGCTCAAAATTTTTCAATTTATTAATTGAAAAATGGGGGTTAGGCTCGAAAAGGATAAAGCTCAAAGTTGGGGTCCGTTTCCGCGGCATTATCTCGGTCAAAATTTATTTTCCCCAGAAATAAAAAAAAAACGTTTGGTAGCTGAAATTATGAGCTTTAAAAATATGTGTAAACTTATGCAATTATATAAGTTAGTTGATAAGTATTTAGAAAATATTTTTGACTCCCCCTAAAAAGGTTTTTATTTATGCAGATTATGAATTTGAGGTCAAAAATCACATATTAAGATACTGCTGTAGTTTTGACAGGCGCTAACTTTACCTATTAAATTTTGAGCCACTTGATCCTACTTTTAATATCAATAGTAAACAGTTTTCATATTGTAATCACCTTGTTCTGAAATTGGATACAAATTATGTCTTCATTTAGCTATATCACTGATATGCCTAGGTCCAAATTATTAATTTTACAATGAAAAAGCGAGCTTTAATTCAATGAAATAGTGTTACATACCTAATTTCATTACGGAAGATTAAGATTCCGCGTTTTTATTAAAGGGCACTTGCCTTACTCTTACATAAGAAGGAAATTCAAAAGCAATTAAATTTTTCCATTTTTTTCTAAATTTTCATTCCTGAATTATTAAGTGATAAAATTGTTTTGACAACACTATACAGTCAAATTAAGAACCTCCTCATCGATGAGTAAGTAGTGTTGATAATCGATTATTGGACTAACTTGGCAAAATGATACAAGAAGAAGATAATAGCAGACTTGTGATCAGTATTGAAAAAATCAGTATCAGTCAGTATCAGTATTTAGGGGAATCAGTAACAGTCAGTATCAGTACTAGGACCATCAGTATCAGTCAGTATTCAGTATTAATTTACCGAATCAGTATCGAGGAAATCAGTATCAGTATTTAGCCAATCAGTATTTTCTTAAGTTAAAAAACATTTTACACATGATATAATGTTACCTTCACTGTATACAGAGATCTCTCAAATGAACCCCTTAAGGAAATGGAAACAAATAAGCAGAAACTTGATTTGATATAAGAAAGGAATTTAATCACAACTTGTTTAACGTTGTTTTTATAATATTCTAAGTTAATTTATTTACATAAAATATATCATTTCGTTCTATTAAGGGATTATTAAAGGAAAATATTAAAAGGAAGACCGATAAATAAAAAAAGACTCACCCCTCAAAAAAATTATTTTCTCAAACACAAGCGGTAAAAAAAATTTCAATTGAATAAAAAACAAGGGATAGTAGCAATAGTTTCTCCAAATTAATTTTTTTTAATATTCCAAGTTTTTTTTTTATAAAATCTTACTTATTCGGCTGAAATTAATAAAAAAAAGTATCACGAATAAAATTTTCAGTATTAAACAGTATTACTGAAATACTGATTTTGCACTCTATTCAGTATCAGTATTTTTAAAATCAGTATCAGTGACAGTATCAGTAATACTGAATACTGAAATTTACTGATACTGATCAGTAAAATACTGACAGTATCACAACTCTGGATAATAGTATATATGTTGGATTTCTTTAAAGCGATACCTCAAGAAGTAAACCGTGTCTAGTAGAATTTTCAATCGATTTTCTGTTTCACTTAACCCGATTTCCACAATATCAGTATATCATTTAAAAAAAAAAAGTTCCAGTTGGTCCAGAAACTCCAGGTAGAAAAATATGTTGCCAAATAATTTTGGAGTTTGTATTTTAATCACTATCATCGTGTGGGATTCTCAGAATCAACTTTCGAAATGTGATGTTTTTTTCCACTCGTTCAGATGCGGTTTACAGTGTTAAAGACAGTAGTTAGATTTTAGTTATTATCTAATGTATAAAATGTATAAAACTAATTCAATCCCAAACTGGGTAAATTTACGATCAACAAAGAAATGAGGAAATTATACTTTTCGTTGGCATAAATGAAAAGGAAATATATTTAAAAAAAACAACTCATTCCAAGCTAATGCAAAAATTTCGTTTCCAATCACTGCATCTTTACGTATTTAAAATAAAAAGACGTACTCGCCAACGTACCTTAAAGAATTACGACTTAAAATTGTTCTTTAGAATTAAAAAAAAACAGAAAATTTTACTGAACTATTCTTCTTACGATCCGCTAGCGGGTACGCCTAAATAACGAGGCATGATTCGGAATAATTTCATTTATTGTGCCATTTTATATAAATTAAATAAACTATAATTTCAAATCAAGCGAATTTTTTAAAAGACAAAACAGCTCTTTAACATTCTTTGCAACTTTTTATCAAACTTTATCAAACCAAACTTATCAAGATTGTAAAAAAAATGAGACTCTCAAAATTCATCATTTTTGATTTGTAACAAAAAATCTCGTAAAACTTAAATGAGAATAAATCATTTTATGCACTTTAAATGAACTAATTTATTTTTTAAAAAAATGAGATTTTATTTGTTAATTTAATTACCGATCGAAATATATTTAATAAAAAATTTGTTTCCATTGGTAACAAGCTAATTTTAGATTTTTTCACACTTTTCTTGCGGGAATTATTAATTGAGAATTTAGAATACCGTTTGGAACGATTTCAGTTTTTATTTTTTAAAAACGGTTGTGTATACTTCTGCCCAAAATGAAACTAGTCTTCCAATATGGAGATGAAAAATATTCCAAAGCCTTTTGAATTGGAATCGAACTGCTTTGAAGAGCGTTCTGGGTGCGTTCGAAACTAAACGTTTTTGTGACATTCAGTGTAATAGAATCTTAAATGGTCAACTTTTTTAATTTTATTGATCGGTTTAGACGATGAATGCAAGTATTTATAGTTTGATATTAATGGAGGGTAGTATGCAAGGCTTTACAGTAAGTTTACATACTGAAAGTTAATCAGTCAGAAATTTAAATTCAAATACAAGATGTCAATTCTCTGCTAGAAAAGACCAATATTTCTATTTTATTGATTAAAGTTAAAAAGCTATTAACTTGAAACTTTATAATTGAAAATTTTGACCTACAACAAAAAACAAGTGACTTTCTAATACGGTTTAAAAAAAAAACATAACGCTTGTTTCTATAGTTTTTTAAAATTGAAAAAAAATTTATACACTATTTAAAAACTGAAGTTACAAAAGTTATGAAATACTCAAATTTATCAAGAATTCTTAAATTGTCTAAATCAAGCTTACATTGTAAGTTCATTTTTATTCATTTTTTTATCCAATGAATCGTAATCTTTTTTACAAAAGGTTTTTATATATTGATTTTTATTGTAATACTATGTGTTTTCATACAAAATATTTTCATCAAAGTATCAACTTATTTCGAATTAACAACACCCAGTTACTATTTGAATGAATGTCATAAAGAATGGATTAAATTAAATGACAGAGTCTACTTTCGGAAAAATCTTGCATTTTATTTTACTGATTTAAAACAAATTCGACTCTATTTATCACATGACAGTGACTATAAATTAGACTTAGAAATTATTGCAACAGTTCAAACACACGATTCAGCTAGGGTTTTTATACTATATGATCTAAAATATGTACAACTTAAGAATTTTCAGAACACTTTAATGGGGCATGTTGAAACAAATTTCTCAAGTATTCCATCCAAAGACATTAAGACCATTGAAATAGAAGTCAAAACTAGTTCGGGTTACAAAATCAATGAAAATATTAAACTCGAAATTAAAAATTTTGATGCAAACCACGAGTCGAAAAAGCACACAATATTTTGTAGTAAATTGTTCAGTTTTTCGGACAAATATTTGTTAGACTTTGAATGGGGGTTCAAAATTAATCAAATAAATGGTATTGATAAACTTGTTATATTCAATCATACGATAGGCAATGGGGAAAGTTTTCAAAAATTATTTTCAAAGTACAAAAATTTTGTTCAACTTAATCAAATGCAATGTCTTCCATATTTTGGTTTTGGTTCATCATTGAAACCATTTTTGAGTTTTAAACAAATTTTAAATATTTATGAATTGAGGAATATGTACGAAAATTTTGCGTATAACGAATGTTATTTAAAAAATAAAGACAAGTACAAGTATGTTATTGTTGCTGATCAAGATGAGACTGTAATTCCGAGAATGTCTCTCAAAATTTTGTCGACAAGCTTTCACTTAAACTCGTCGATTGAACCGTATCAAGATACTTTAGATCCAAATTCGTTAAAAAAAAGTAAGTTTATGTTCTATATCGAAAAGCTTAAACTAGACATGGATCTAAGTGGTCAAAAAAAGTCTTTACAGTTTAAAATGGGATTCTATTTTGAGAACGATTCGGTAAAAAATATTGTTCAAAATGTCAAAAAAGTTTTAGAAGAGACTAAAGTCTTTAACGGATCGTCCATTTTCGTGAATATAATTGATCGAGCTACGGAGAGAAAGTCTTGTCAGAACAATTTTAATTTAGTAATTGAGAACGATGTTGAATTTGAGTATGCAAAGTATCTTGTAGATTTTTATGAAAATGAGTTTAGACCGTTTGTTGAGAAAAATTCAAAAATATTTGATTCGTTAAAAGAGTGCTCGTATTGTAGATTGTTTATGATTTTCGGTGAAAAGTCAACAAACTCATTTGTAGGCAAGACAATTCATGATACAAGATTGACTAAAGTTGTAGTTCATCATCATCCTGATGATTACAATCCTCAAGTAGTACCAAATAGATTTGGTTTTTTATCTCATTTTAGAAAAAGTTTTCATTGTTTTTCAGATGGTCGAAGACCATTAAACATATCCATTGGTGAAATACATTTTGATTTTAATTATTTTCAAAATTATTTTTTGCCAATTTTAAGGGATCTTAATTATGATGTTTCATTTTAAGCTAAACAAAGTGAGGTGCATTTATTTTTCAATAAAAAACAAATTTTTTAAAACATTTCTGTTTTAATGTATTGTCTGAGCTTGATTCCACTTTTAATGAAAATATTATATTTGGATCATTAATTAATTTCCCTTCATTTCATGTTTGCAAATTTTTTGACGCAAATTTAATTTAAGAATTTTTTAACTAATACCCGACGAATTTTTCATGCTGATGTATTATCTACTTAAGATAAAAATTAAACAGGTAGACATACATTAAATTCACGTGATGAAAAAAAGATGACAGCCAAATCTATTTTGATTCCTAGAATCTTAATTTTTAGAAAGTATTCCAAGAGAAGCAAAATACACTGGTGCTATGATATTTGTATTTTACTAAATTTTACGTAAATTATTGTAAATTTACTTTTTTTTACGTAAAATCAGGTAAATTTACGTAATTTTACCAGAGTAAAAAGTGGCAAATTGACTAATTTTGACGTAAAAAATGACAATTTACGTAAATTTTAGGGTTGTTAAGTTTTTTTGAAATTTTAGTACTTTGAAATAATTAAAAAATTTCGAAGTTCATTAGAAATGTTCCAATGTTATTTCATATAACTTATCTTTTTTCAAAGTAAGTGAAAAAAAACAAAAAAATAACTCAAGTTAGTAAACTTGTTTCATTTAAAAAATTTCCAATTTACTTTCGTAATATGAAATAAAATGATTAAAATAATGACAAGGAATTTTTGAAATTTAAATTGAACACTATCGTCGAATTTGAAACCAGCAATGATCGCTTTGCGCTAAGAAACGCAACAAGTGAATTCAAAAGGACTCAAATGCCTGATTTACTTTATTTGCATACCACTAAGTTGTTAGAAAATCATTTAGACATACAAAATATTGCTTTCTCTTCATGTATTTAGATAAAATGTTTACGTTTGGTTCAATCGAACGGCTAGACGCCTTCACCTTTTAGGCCGATTGAACAAATTTATTATGAAAAAAAAAAATAAAAAAAATAAATAGTTTCAATTCTAAGTTTAACAACTCAATAACAGAACTTTTTATAATTTAAATCAAATTTTTGAAATAAATTTTAAATCGTAAATTCCATAAAAATTCTATTCACATTGTTACTGATTCTTATAGTGTACAACCCAAATTTAAGATTTAACTCTTCTTTTAGAAAACTGTTAATAAATTTAGGGAAAAGTGTTGAAATGTCTCTTCCATTTTGTCATTGAATTTACCTTTCGGTGGTATCACAAAGTCGAATTTGTTTCGTAGATTATACGGTTTTGAGAGCGATACATTTTGATACAAATAAGATTTGAGCTGCTTCGGACTTTCTCTATAATTCACTACCTTGTAAATAAACGATGCAAGTCGTTTAACGAGTTATAATCATTCGAGTCATACACCTTGTGTCTTATATCTAGTAGTTTGTACAAGCAATAATTGTAATAATTGGCTAATTTTTGAATCGTTTTCTTCGGATAATAGATAATTAAAGAGAGACAATAGTCAAAATGCGGGAGAATAAAAGTTTATATAAATTGTACCTTGACAATCTTAGATAGATAAAAGAGTCGTTCGATCGAATAGAGTCTTTTATTAATTGCAAGTTTTATTTCTCCAAATGCTTCAAAAAAGTCATTTTGTTATCAAGAATTAACCCTAAAATTCTAAAATGATCTACAACTTCGATACGATTATTTTCAGCTTCAATGAAATCAGGAATTTGAATATTTTTCTTGTTCGTTATGATCATAATTTTTGTTTTTGAACAATTAATTGCGAGTCGATTCATACTGCACCATTTTAAGAGTTGTACTATAGAGTTCTCAAAGTTTTCAACGAGCTCATTAAAACAATTCCCAATTTCTAGAAGGGTTGTATCGTCAGCGAATAATTTTTTAATAAAGCTATCACAGTAAACCACAATATCGTCGATAAAAATTATAAATAGGAGGGGTCCCAACACACTTCCCTGAGGTACTCCTAGTTCGATTGGCTGAGAACTTGAAAAATGGTCATCAATCATCACAGTCTGTGTTCTCTCTGAGAAATAATTCTTTACTAATCGAATCGCATTCATATCGAACCCGTATCGTTTTAGTTTGATTAATAATAACTTTGAGTCAATTGAGTCGAACGCCTTTTTAAAGTCAATGAATAAAAGTAAGCCAATTAGTCTTTTATTTATTGACTACGTATTTCGTTTAACTGTGATAGAAGTTCATGTAAGGCTGTTTCACAGCTGTGATTGTTTGAAAGTAATTGATTTTCAATTAAGTAGTTTGTGATTTGATTTGAAAGCATTCTCTCAAATAGCTTTGCGATTGGAGGTAGCACTGAGATACCTCTGTAATTGTTCAAGTCATCCGCTTCGCCTTTGTTTTTATAAAGTGGAGTAACGACAGCCGTCTTCCATTCTGCAGGTATTGAACAAGTCAGAATTGAATAATTGAATAGGTAAGCTACCGCAGTATTCAATTTTACGAGTAATGATTTTAACGTCTTTGTTGGGATACCACTTACTCCTGAACCGCTGGATGTTGGTAGGTCTGATAATAGTTCGTTATTCTTTATTTGAAATGTTGTTTGTTCGAGATTTTTATCGGACTTGATTTTTATTTTTGAAGAATAAAACTCCCAAAATTTCTTATTATTTTTAAAATCCTTTATTGATTTTTCTTTAAAAAATTCGATTATTTTTTCGTCATTACGTTCTTTGTACTCTTTTTTGAAATGATCATAAATAACTTTATCAAAAACCGATTTTGATTCATCATATTTTTTGTATGCTATGTCACGATTTCTTTTCAGGTCGATCAGCTCATCGTTGAACCAAGGAAAGAAATTGGTTTGTCTTACGGTTATTTTCCTGAGTGGAGAAATTCGATCGATTATTTTCAATAATTCCTCTTTAAGGAAAGACCATTTCTCCTCAATATCATTATAGCACTGCATTTTTTTAAAATCAATGCCGTCGATCGATTCATGAATTATACTCAGGTTTCTGGTCAATAGATTAGGACAAACAATTGTTTTCGCACAATTTATTGGTTTGATTAATGATAATTTTGCTGTTATAAAGCTATGATCACTGAACGGACATTTAATTACTGAAGTTTCATTAATAAGATCACCGTTGTGTAATAGGACATCGATAAGAGTTTCGGATCGTTTAATAGTTTGATTGTTATTTACTTGCCTATTCGCAACTCTTGTTGGGCTTGTGATAAAATTGATGAGATCATTATTTTCGATGAAATTTTTAAAATTTGTTTGAGCATCGGTTAGAAGGTCCATATTTAGATCGCCAATTACAAAAAGAGGCTCATCTAAGTTAATCGTATGAATGAAGTCTTCTAGCATTTTGTTCTTAATACACCATCTTGAAATTGAGTCGACTATTTCTTGTGGTGTGATATTGGCTGATTTCAATTGTGTTGGTACAAAACTGTGCTGTAAGCATTGGTTGTCCATTGTATTCATTCATCTTCTCGCAGACAGCTTTAACTTACTGTTCACAGAAAAGATAAATAACTATCAATTGATAAGCAATAATTAAAAAGATTGCAAAATTATCGCTCTAAGTAAAAAACTAAAAAAATTAGAAAATTATTACTAATTCCATACGAGGAAGTTAGGGTATTATATTTTAAAATGAGATTCTAAAACATTTCATTTTGGAAGCAGATCGCCCGTACGATATACCGCACTGGAATCTATTGGTTAATTAAATTTTCTAAGCTCTAAAATTTCTTTAATTTGATTCTGGGCTTAAAATAGAATACTTTTTAATGTTAATTATTATTTCAATATACAGCTTTCTCTTCAAAGCTTTCAAAATTAATTCGGCAATGAATTAGATCGACAAAATTTGGGCACTGTGAAGTTCATAGCAAAAAAGCAATAGCAATTGTGCAGAATCGTTATAAAAATAGTTCCAGAGGTGTTATAGCCTAAATAAAACTTGTCTTATCCGAAACAAAATTTGTCTAATCTAAATTAAGCGTCTGCAGAAACTCTGCAAATGCTCTGAAAACTGCACGCCATTAAAAAAGATTTGAATTAACTGCGTAATTAATTTGCAGAATTTCTGCAGTGCCCAAATTTGCAACAAAAATTTAAAATACTTTTTATCTCCTGTTAAGAATCTCCGCTCTTTAATCCCAAATACCCCCCATCCCCAAATTAAAGCTAACCTGTCATTGACCTTCATTATGAAAAATCGATCATCGAAGATTACCGTTGTCTTATGAAGAGGTCATGACGATACGGATAAAAAATACAGTTTTCGGTTACTTTAAAATGAGGTTCAAGTTCTCGAGATGTTTTAAAGGGCTACGCTTCTTAATTCTATAGTTCAAGATGCAAAAAAATATTTAATTAATTTCTTGGAAAATAATGTTGTTTTTTTTTGAAAAATTTTATTAAAAATAAGTTAAATTATCGTAAATAGAATACAATGGAATTTTTTCAATATAATTATAACCAAAACGTTTCATTAAAGGCACTAAATCAATTAATTGATTCCAAAGACTTGACGACATACGTCTATACCATTTGAACAAATAATTTTTATTCAGTTGAATTGTTTTTTTGGTTAAATGAGTTAAATTTTTGAACAATTTTTGATTCGATCTTTTAGACAAATTTAAAAATTTAAACACATCCTGAATCGTTTTATTCGTATCCAAAACAAGTTTTTCATAGAACACAACTTTACATAAATTATCACCTAAATATTTACAATCATTAACATAATCTTTCATTACTTTATTCCATCCGATGAGACCATCATTAAAATCATTATTCGAATTAACACCTTTAAAATAAATTCTATTTCTAATGAGAGAATCAACACTACCACGTGGATCCCGAACCATTAATATAAATTTTACATTTGGAAATATTTTATTAACATACCGAGCATATCCAAATATTCCAGAGTCTTTATTGCACAAATAATCGGCTATTTTGTCTTGTTTTAACATAATTTCGAGTATAAAAGCCGCCACTGAATCGTCTATAAGCTCATCAGTCATACCTGCATGTTGAAGTCTGTCTTTTTCTAGATTCGAACTAACCCATTCGTGGCGTTTCATAATTAAATTAGTGATTATATCAGTTTCTTTAGTGCATCGTACAAACGGACTTTGGTCTACAATCGAACGCATTAGTTCAAGACCTGAGCCTGGTATACCACTTATAAATATAAAAGGTATTTCACGGTTGTACGTATAGGTTCGTTTTGATTTCGGTACTTTGATTTGATTTGGCTCGTTTGGAAAGTTAGGATTATCAATAATATAAGCTGGTTTGGGACATGACGAGTGATATTTAAGGACATAAATTAACCAAATAAAGACGAGAATACTCATAAACCATAAGAATGCTCTCATCAACGTTTTAAGCATATTTTAGGTATTTTGAAGAAGAAATTTTTAATTATTTAAAAAAAAAGGAGCAGTCAAAAATTTATCATGTAAGAAAATTTTTTTTATTCAGATTAAATTCGGTTAAATTTTTTTTTTCATGTAATTAGAGTAATTTATGAGAAGAAGAAGAAGAAGAAGAAAAAATTGAAAGTAACAATGAAGCAATTTCGACAAAAACAACACAAGAGAGAATATCTCTTTTCGAATCAAGAGTCTATTGTTTCATTATGTTTATCATTAAAAAAAAATCGAAATAAAAAGGTTCCAGAGAAAATATTTATGTGTTTTCTTTAACACCGTTATGAAATCTTAATGTAATTTTATTTATTTTTTAATCGAATTGATTTTTTTTTTCTTTCTTATTGCTTGTTTCATTTTCTTTTTTTTTGAGTTGTTGTTTGCTCTAAAAATAAAATTATAATTTTTTTTTAAAAAGGATTAGATTTTTGTTTGCTTGAATTCAGAAGAAACAAATTTTTATTATTAAATCGCCCCTAAAATTTATTCCAAACTTCCTTGATCAATTATTTTGAATTAATCAAATGATTAAAACGAATTATCGCTTGATTTGATAAATTTACATGACGATGGATGAAACTCTGGTCGAGGAAATTAGATTTAAAAGGAAACAAAAAATTTTATTAATGCAAAAACAAATAAAAAATGATTCATGTCAAAATTTTTTCATGCTAGATTATTATTGATATTTACCTAAAAGCTCAAGATAAAGGATATATTGTTATAAAAATTTATTAAAAAAGATTATCAAATAAAATCTCTTGATGGTTCAATCGTAAGTAAGTAAGGTTCACCAAGTCATAAACATTAGTATTTATAGCCGCTTTTTCTAAAAGCTTCAATTGATCAAAATCAAAAATTATTTAAAAAAATTCATTTATAAAAATTGTGATATTCTCTATAGAACTTACTATAAATCATTTTTAAATATATTTAAAAATGGGAAAAATCCGCTTTTTAAACTTTTCAGGTCCTTCAATTTAAGAAAAAAAATCATTTTAATATAGATAATAATGAAAACTATGTGCCTAGAAATTTACACTAGGTGCTGAAACTTTTCTTGGAAACTAAGATTTATAACTTGGTGAACCTTATACTGCACAGCTCCTGAAAAAAGTCGTACCGTTCCATCCAACCATACCGTAAAACCGTACCGTATCGTACCACTGTGCCGTTTTTTTAAACTTTGAAATTTTAACTACCGTATTTCCTTGCTTACAAGTGCCTCCCTAAAACCCCCTTTTTGAAGACCAATGGAGGTCAGATCAGTTCTAACCTTGTGATTTTGAAATAGACAGGACTGAATTTTATATAAATAATCCCTAAAGAACCTCAAATTCAATTCGCTTTGGCATGATTTTATCCATAGAAGATGGGATTTTTGGTCGCTTGTAAGCAAGGAAATACGGTAAAAATGAAAGACCTAAGTTTTTTTTTAATTTTTTTTTCCGTACTTTAATGCCAGGTATATTTCATTTCACAAACAAAAAAAGGGTTTTACATAAAAAAAACAGATTTTCACACAAAAAAATTCGTATCAAATCCATTTTTAATACAGCTAAAATACACTATGCAAATATATGTTTTTGCATCTAAATCCAGCTAAGGATTAGCTAAAACCCACTCTTTAGAACCCTAAATAGAAAAACTAGAAAAACGTTTATGAAAGTTCAGAAATAGACATTGTTTAAGATATGTATTGTATGTGGTCAGTTTTTTTTCAAACTCATATAGAGTGGAGGTTTTGCATGATGCGGAGCTTACTGAATAATTCTTTCGATGTTTTTTTTGAGTAAAAAAAAACAGACAGTAAGAAATAATCTTAATAACCCATGGCGCTATAACAAAATTAAATAATATCAACTCGAAATCAAAATGTTGCCGCTTCGAAAAAAAAAATTTGTAAATTCTAGGTAAAATTGTAACAAATATGGTTTACGGTGGCATGTTAAAGTTTTTTATCAATTTCTATATTTTTTGCTTCTTTGCAAATGGGATAAAATATTCGTGGATGAAAATTTTCAAAAAATGTAAATGCAGCTTTGTGCAGCAAAAATTGCTGTATCCACTGGTAGAATTCTGCAAAAGATCTGCAACTTTAATTGCGCAGTTAATTAAGGCATTTTTCATTTGTCTTCAACTCTGGAAAAATTGCAAAATATTGCACAATCACATTTCATTGAAAAATGCCTTAATCAACTGCGCAATTAAAGTTGCAGATCTTTTGCAGAATTTCACCAGTGGATGCAGCAATTTTTGCTGCACAAAGCTGCATTTACATTTTTTTAAAATTTTCATCCACGAATATTTTATCCCATTTGCAAAGAAGCAAAAAATAGAGAAATTGATAAAAAAATTTACCATACCTTTTACGGTAAGGACTGCGAAGAACCATTCTATTTTTCTCTAAAAGACGATAATTTTGGCAAGTTAAAATTTTTTTTCAATTTTCTTTTTTCTATTTTTTGACTCTTGTGCAATCGTTATAAAAAGTGTGCTTTAAAATATTTTAAGTAAAGAAGGGTACAGCCACATGCAGCAAAATTTGCTGCATCTACTGGAGAGGTCTGCAAAAATTCTGCAAATAGAATTGTGCATTTAAAAATAAATCTTTTTCAATGGCGTTTAATTCTGCATAACTTTGCATTTTTAGCAATACTCTGCAAAATTGCACCCTATTGAAAAAGATTTATTTTTAAATGCGCAATTCTATTTGCAGAATTTTTGCAGACCTCTCCAGTAGATGCAGCAAATTTTGCTGCATGTGTTTGTAAAAGCACAATCAGAATCAAAGAAGCTTAACTGAAAAAGAAACATAATTTTTTGTGTCAAAAAAATAAACTACCATTACTTTTACTTTTTAAAATTTAAATTTCTTTAGTCCCTTACCGTAATCCCCTGCAAGGCTACCTATAGGAGAATTCGGGTTTAGAAATTTCAATTTTGAAAAAAAAAACATTAGCAACTAGTGTTTAACTTAACTGTGAGCACTAAAATATATTTTCCGTATCAGATATTCCCATCTTATCGCTAATAAAGTGCATTGGGGAAGGGGATTGTGCGGGAAATTTTGACTAAAATCGTAAAATTCAATTTTAAAAAAATTGCTTTAAATTTTTAAGTATTGAGGATTCGGACATAGATCAGGGTGACCGGACTCAAGGCCTATGAATACAACCAAATACAACGATTTCCAGCATTACGTAATTCGATTCCGTGTTTTAAGTACAATCTAGAAGAATATGGCCAATGAAGAAACAATTTTATTATTTTTGTCTTAGGTTGGTTGGGACATGGCACTAATTATAGAGGCTATTTGATTTTATGTCAAAAAATAAATATTTCATTATGTCCCAGATCTAATAAACCATTTTGTTCTTAAGAAGTACATAAAAAAATAAAATTTTTTGATTTAAAACCAACTTTATTTATCTTTCAATTTAAAATAAAAATGTCACAATTTAAACTCACAAACACATGTGAACACAATAATCTTTTAAAAAGAAAACTTGTTTAACTTAGTAAAAAACAAGCACACAACACACACCAAGTTAAAATGAACACTGAATTATTAAAGTTCAACACGAGCTTGTCCTAAATCGATCAAAACATTTTCATCATTAATTGCATCTTCAACTAAAACATCGCCTTCAAATTTACTTGTATCTATAATTTGAGTATGCTCTGTATCAGATACATGACTAGGTTCACCAGTATAATGAGTTGGATAAATAACTGATGGTTGTATGGCGTATGCAATTAAATTACGAACTGGAAAAAACGATGACCAATATTCATTTGGTTGTCTATCGAACATTATTGGTAAATATTCATCAACTGGAATCATTTTTTTAAGCGGCTCAGGTGCTAATAACTTTTTTGCTCCATCAAGACTAAGAGCATATGCAACTGTCCAATGGGAGTATGAAAGTTCTCTCAGACCATAACCCTCATAAGTTGGTATCTCATAATTCCATGTCTCTTCTTTGATTCTCATTATCTTTCGACCCAAATATCTAGAAGAATTCTTAAATAAGATTCGAAAGAATTTTTGATTGGTCTAAACTTACAATAGGTCCCATGGCATTCTTTTCTCATTTATCGAATTCATAAGATTTTTTATAATTTCTCTAAAATTTAGCACAAATTTTGCATCGTCTTCAAAGATAATGATTTTTTTGTAGTTTTTTTCGATCATCTAAAACAAAAAGGTTTGAAAAAATTTCTTATGAAAGATCTCTTCAATTGAACAAACCTCTTTCCAAATTAAATAATGACTCATAAAACATCCTATTTCACCATAATTTAATGGACGATCATTGTACGGATCCTTATAATTCGGTAGACTCTTGATCCCAAAGTTTTGTAAATAATCTTCATCAATGACTCGTCCATCAACAGCTTTGACAACTTTGTAATCAACACCTAAATCATTTAAAGCCGATTCGATGCGTCTACGTCGATCAGCTCGTCTTTCTAAGTTAATAATATAAATTTCATCGAATCCTAATTTTGTTCTTTTTGGTTTTTCGAGTAAACTCTCATCGATGTTTTCACTTAATTTAAGGGGTTCGTTATAAGTCTTATTGGGGCCTTTTATCAAATGTTCAATTCTTAATTGTGTAAAAGCCTCTTTTTTGTCTTTAATCGAGTCTGGGATGTAGCCGTACTCATCTCGGTTGCAGACATACATTGATATTTTTAAATTATTAGCCATGTTGCTTATAACAAGATCATCGTCTAGTTCATTTTGATTCGATATGTCCAAAAATTGAGACACTTTGGAATGTTTAAGATCGAGTAAAAACGTTTCTTGAACTCGTTTGATTCTAAAACAACCCAATTCGGTTCGATCATAAATCGAAGAATACTTATCATTTGAATCATCGTCAATGGACTTTAAACTTAAACCATAAGTTGAATGTCTTGTTTCAGACGATGTCAACAAAGGAGCCACAATCGGTCTAGAAAATAAAATGTTTTTAATAAAAAAACAATTTTTTATGTTTATTTTAAACATACTTTTGTTTTCTGACAAGAATTTCAAGCGTATCAGGATTAGTTAAAATATTATCCGCATTTAAGAACAAAACATAATCAAATTCTTTATCTAAAGCGTACGCCAACGCTCGAGTTTTGAGATTCTTTGAAAAATACGCTTGGTTTAGTTCAGGCTAAAAGGTAAAATTTTTAAAATTTAGTTTATTAAAAACACGCTCTAAGAATGCTAACATGATTTTCTTTTGTCTTTTGGTCGTTGTTTGTGTTGATCATTAAGATTGTGTCAAACAAAAGTCGAGTTTTACCCAACCAATCCGTGAAGATTTCATAACTTTTATCCGAACACTTATCGAAAATGAACCTATCATCCGAAAATTGTATTAAAAAGGTAAATTTTTTCCAAGTTCTAAACTTACCATAAGTCACATTTTTTGTCCTCATTGGGACACTTTAAAGTCTCAAGTGTAGCTAGAAAAGTTGGTAACGAATAAGCATTATTTTTGACTGTAACAGCGATAATAAACTTGAATTTTATCATTTCTTGGCCAATTTCATCTTCTATATCGACTGTTCCATTTGTGTTCAAAGTGACTTTTTTGAATTTCAGAGGTCTCTCAGCGTCTAATTTTTGAATCAATACAAATATGCTTATAGAGGCAATTAAAAATAACCTTGAGTCGTATTTATTTCTCATATCTACAAAAAATAAATTAAATCCATGATAAAAGACTTAATAATTAGATTTGAATGATAAGCTCTCGATTTGATAAAATTAATGTTTAGGAGAAAGGAGATTTTTCGATCATAGTTTAAAGTGTCATTAAGTGCTGCCAGACGATCTCAATCAAGAGTTGAATTGAAATTGGCTGATTTATTGCAAGTTAAACTAACCTTTTATAACATTGACTATAGCCATACGATTTGTTCTCTCGGTTTCTTGAGATAGAACTAAATTATGACTTACTTAAAGACTATTTAAAAGGATTAAAGGAAATAGATTCTTATAAGTAAAGTAACACAATCGCGATTTGACTTAATTGCAGTGTGACTAATGCGCGAGGAGATTGTAAAAAATAGTTTTCTACATTTTTCCAATTCTATGTCGATTGCTGACGTCAGCTGAAAATTACGATTCGTCAGCAATCGTAATAGAAAAATGACTCGAAAGACGTGAAATAACGGTATTTGACATTAGATGATTTGTCTTAAACATGACAAAAAAGTTATCTGATAACTCAAAATCAACTTTTAAAAATAGCATGTTCTTTGCATAGAGAAACTGCATTGTTATTGAAATAAAGTCGTACCCGCAAGCGCACCGTACCTTAATTTTGGCAGAGTTGTGTAGATTCAATAATGTTAACACAGTAAATGGCAAATGCATAGTATTGCACCTGTGAATTTAAATTATTTAAGAGCTATGTTTTACTCGATTTTACAACAATGACATTTAAAAGCTTTTGCTAGTTTTTTTGCTTTTTTGAAATAAATTTGACACGAGCGGGATTCAAGCTGACACTTTCGTGACGTATTTATCAACCGACTATACCAACTGAGCTTGCAAGACTAGCTCGCAAACTACTAGGCTATACGGGCTTTAATACCATACTACTCAACAAAAGTTTTGGTACCGTACGGTGGTCAGCAGAATATTTATGGTTTTTCGTTCACGAAAATTTTGATTTTTTGGTCAGAAAGGGACAAATGCCAATATTTGACTAAAAAATGCCATTTTTTACCGTTTTCGTCCGAGGGTGACTTCCTGGAAATTTTTTATTCGTCCGATTTGGGTACCGGCGTCAATGGGAGCTTTTTAGCTTTCAGGTGGTACCTCCAGATCAAAAATATCTTTTTCCAATCATGAGCTCTTAAACGTTTAAGTTTATCATTGGGCTTCAAAAGGCGATAGGGTAGAGGTAAAATTTTTGATATTTTATCCACATGAAAATAATGATTTTTTGGGATTTTCGGGGTCGTAGATTACGGTCTCGATGTCAAAAATTACAAATTTAGATAGCAATAAAGTTTAGAAGTGAACCTAAAATTTTCTCTTTTTTTCAAATAAATTGACCGTGACCGGCCATATTCTAATTTTCTGAAAAAGGAGAGATGTAAAATTGTAAAGTATCCCTAAAATTAACAAAGACAATCGCTTTTCCGATACGATTCCTGTTAAGGTGTTGTAGCACTGTGATCGTTTGACTAGACTCTTTAATTTTTGATACCTAAACGTGTATTCTAGAAAAATGCTCAAATTTGGATCTCTTATAAAATATGAAAAAAAAAAGATTAATAGAAACTAAAACTATTTGAATCAATCAAGATCAACTTAGGTCTTGAAACCTTAGCTCCGAATATCTAATCTACTTTCATCTCAAAAACAAAACACCATTCCTTTATCTACAAGAGTCTATGAACATGCAATTTAATCAAACAGGATTCCAAAAAAAAAAAAAGTAAATCTAAAAATTCAATATTTTTTTATTTTTTATGCTTTTTGTTTAAATTCCAACAAAAAAAAATAAATTTCTAAAATAAAGAAGAAGAAACGACAACAATTTTTTTTTAAATAATTTTTGTGTGTGTGCTATTTAAGTTCTAATAATTATCATCCGAAAAAGAGGCCACTTTTTTTTTTGTTTCATCTTCTACAAAAAAAAATAAAAAGACAAAAAATAAAATTTAAAAAAGAAAAAAACATTTACAAAAACCCCCTAGACGTTTTTTTGTTATTGTTTGCTTATTCTAGTTTTCTGTATCGGATAAATAATCGTATTGATTATGATATGCGTTAAGCATGTTACCGATGGCTGGATGCTGATTTGTTTTGAGCATTTTGTTCATTGGATAATTTGGTGGCATGTGTTGTTGTTGAGGATGGTTTTGAGGCGGTTGTTGGTATGGCGAATGATGTGAATAGGGTCCATGTTGATTTGGAGGCGGTGGGGGCATTGGTGGTGGCACCATATGAGATCCACTTATGGACGTTCGACCATACTGTTGTTGTGATTTTCCCATTTGTTCCATAGATGTTGAAAGCAAACGTTTTTTAAGACTTTGTTGTTCATGCATTTGATGAGCCATTTGTTGTTGAAAGGACATCATACCGGGCGGTGGATATTGTCCGGTTTTGGACGGTGATAAATGTGATGGTACATGATGTCGATTTGGAGATTCTTGGATTATGATCTCAGGCGAGTGATGCATTAGTTGACCGGGATGCATTTGTGGACTTTTAAGACTTTGTCTTACATGATGATCATGAGACATGTGCGGTGGTAAGTGATGAGATGGTGGTGGTGGATATCCATGATGAGGGTCATTCATATAGTTCAATCCAGACGGAGTTGACTGTGAATTGATTAATTTTTTTGGCATTTCTTGTTGTTGTGGTTGTTGATATTGATTTATCATCGCACTTGACGTTGCCGTTAAAATTTGTTGTATTAACGATTCAGTTGTTTGCATACCTGAGTTTTGTCCAGATTGGAACATGGCAGCAGCCGCAGCAGCTGCAGCCGCCGCCGCCGCTGCTGCTGCTGAACCATTAGAATTACTAGCAGCAGCAGTGGCAGCTTGAATAATAGCTGCTATTTGTGTAGCAGTAAGACCAGAATTTTGATTAGCTGGCGAATGACCTGAACCATTATTATTCGGGGGTGTCAAACGATTATACGACATTTGATGTTGTTGTTGTTGTTGCTGTTGTTGGTGATGTTGATTGGGTGGTGGTGGAGATGGTGATAACATAACCGGTTGATTTGATTGTCTCGGTTGAAATGACCGATGTCGATTTGATGAATATTGCTGTTGTTGTTGATCTAGATCTTGTAATTCTTTTTGTATCAACATTCCAACCGAATTTTGAGAAATTGAATTGGGTGATATATTCGATGAAGCAGATCGACTCGGTCCAGGACTGCCCATTGACTGATTTTGCATGAAATTAAGATACTGTTGTTGACTGATGGGTCTGTGAGGAACAGGTTGAGCCGGTGGGATTTTCTGCGACATTTGTGGAGGATAACCGCCTTTCTTGCCAGAAGGACTTGGCGAAGAAGGGATACTAGGCACACCAGATTGAGGATTCTGTCCAGGTTGAGCATAACTTCTAGCCTGCACGATTAAATTAAGATCTTTAGTCTGTTTTCCTGGTTTATTCGGTGAGTTAGGTCGGTAAGAAATTTGACCAGGTTTAATATGCGGGGAACGACTAGGGTCTAATGGAGGTATGACCACAGGGGGTGGTAGTTCTTCATTAAGAGACCTGGCAATAAGGCCTCCAAACATGGATCCGATCCAATCAGGTCTCTCTCCCGGTGATTGTCGTTTAGGCGAAGGACTTGGTCTCGGTTGACCCGGACTCGGAGTCGGTCGAGGCGAGTTCTCTTGTAAAAGTTTCATTGTCACACTAGTTCGAACTCGCGGCAATTGCTCTTCAGCAATGTTATTCGCCAACTCATTTTCAATAATACTTTCGATACGATTTTTAATTTTAATTTGAGATTCTCTCTTTTGTTCGTCTTGATTTGCATCTAACATTTGTTGTTCTTCTTCATCGTCATCGATTAAAATTTCTTGTTTATTTTTAGGCGACGAGGCTACACTCGAACAACTTGACTCGTCCGATTGTCGACCCTTAACCTTAAGCATATTCGTAGCAGCACTATTCTCATTCGATGACATAGGCAAACTTTCTTTATAATTTTGTAAGTCAATATCATCAACAGGTTTATCATTCATTTTAACAATAATCGTGTCAACCCACCGACCCAATGTGTACTTTCGATCAAGTTCTTGATCGTTGAGAATTTGTTCGGATTGTGGTGGTGGAGGCGGAGGCGGCGGCGGCGGTGGAGCAACAACCGGCGGCATTTGAGTTTTAATCTCGTTTATTTTCGATAAATTAGTCTGCAAATGTCGACTTATAAGCTCGTTCAAAACATTGTATCCATTCGATACCTCAGGGGTATCATTCACTTTTTGTGTCAAAATATCTTTTTTTTCTAAACTTTTTTCTGGTACTTTTTGTTCAGTCGGTTTAGCTTCGTTCTGTAAAGGAGTTCCTTTCGTAATCGATCCAAAAAAATTCGAATTTTGAGAACTTGTCGAAGAAATGGGAGATTCAACAATTGGAGTTTTAGGTCGTGGTACTTCTGGTACATTGATACTAACTTGAAGGGCTGTTTTAATCGCATCGTTAATGACCTCGCTAATTTGTTTAGCAGGTCCTTTAGGGTCAAGATTATTATTATTATTATCATGATTGGTCCTCATTATTTTAGTCTTTTCTTTCGAGTTTTCTGTCGATTGAAAATTGACATCGAAAGAGCTTTGGGATGTTGTAACTTGTTCTGTTGGGGATACGGAACCAATTTTTTGTTTATTCGGCGATTGAGTAGTTGATGTAATCTTGTTTTCTTGAGGGTCTTCAGACGACTCGGATACTTGGTCATCATCGTCATCATAATCGTGATACTCATCATCACTAACAGTTATTTGTTCAATTATTTTAGGCTCTTCTTGTCGATTTTTTAACTCTTCGTTCAAGAGTTCATTTAACCGATTGAGAAGACGTTTGAAACACTCGAGGCATAGTCTAATCCGAGGCGCTTCTGCTGGATCACTTGTCTCAGGTATGTCTAGATTAAATTCAATACGAACTGTTGTTTGTTTCGATGGCGATAGGGAAAAGTATTTTCTAGGTACGGATCGTGAGCCAATGCGACGTGATGATTTAGTCGATCGAGATTTTTTTTTAGAATTTTTAAATTTTTTACAAGCGATACACGAATTGTCTGTTTGTGTTGAATTTTTAGAATTTTTAGTCGAATTTGACTTGTCATCGTCCTCGTCGTCTTCATCGTCTTCATTAGCGTCATCACCGTTCTCATCATCGGGGTTATTTTGCTCGGCCTTTTGTTCCGGTACTTCAGTCATCTCTTTTTTGTCTTTATCATCCGGTTCGTTTTGACTAGTCGATTGATCGTTAGTCATTGTTTGGTTTGTCGCCGGTTGTTCGCTTGGTTGATTCGTTGTCGATTCAGTCGTCGTCGTCTTTTCTTTAACTTTAGGAAAAAAAAAACAACTTTAGTTGCTTAGTTACAGACTAAAAATTTTCGAAAAAAAATCGGAACTTTGAACTTTAGTGCGTTACATAAAAAAAGATTCTTGTTTAGCTAGATTAACCAGATTTTTGTTTTTTTCAAGGTTAAAATAAACCGGTCACAAGACTTAAAAAGAGATGCCTTTTAAACACTTTAAACTAGGTTAATGACCTAAATTTTTGAGTTCGTTTGCCTTAATTTTGTTGAAACCAAGGTAATTTTACAAAATTAACATAAAATTATTTTGTGTTTGTTTTGGTAGTTCTTTTGGGCAACTTCTTGTCAGAAATGCGTCATCGTTTTTTTTTTTTGTTTATTCTCAACCACGCCTATTTTCATAATTTATGCTTAACACTTGAGTCTATCTTAGAGATTAACAAGTAAAAAAAAAGACTGACTTAATCGTTTGTACGGCTCATCGACTCACTTAATACTAAGCATATGTAAAATTCAAAAATTGAGTTTAAAAGCAAAAAAAAAAATTTTATAAAGTGAAAAAACAAAGAGACAGGTAGACAAAAGACATGACTTTATATATATACAAGCTCTTTTGTTTGTTAAATTATAATTTATAAAAATAAATAAAAAAAATTTAAGTTATCTAATTTCACTTTCTTTTTTTTATGTTTTGATTTTTTAATTTAAAAAATATTCTTGGTTTTGATTGAACACTAGATAAAGACATTAAGCATAAGTTGTTTTTTTTATTAATGCAAACCTAAGTATACTTTAAGTCTCATTTTTTTTGTTGAGAAGGATTGAACCTTAGAAATGGAAAAATTGAGACAAAACTAAATTCATTGGAAATGGATACTAGACTGACCTTTCAAAAAAACTTTGAAAAAAAAAAAACTCTTTCTAGAGAATTTTAACATTACGATATTTTTTGTTAAATTTTTAAAATTTGTTAATGTCATTTTTCCGGATTGATTTTTAATTAGAAAAAAAACTTTAAAACAAATATTACCAGAGTAAATAAATTTAATTTTAGCAATCGATTCTTTTTTATTTTCTATAAATGGATTCAAGCCCTAGGATTAACTTTTTATATTTGTCTAAAGGAGTAACTCTTTTTAGAATTTTAATGGAATGAAACTCAAATGAATTACCTGGATTTTGACGCCTGTATGAATTCAAAGGTGGATTGAGGGTGTCTTATTCATTAGTGATACAAGCAGAGGATGCTTGATTAATCAAGCAAGAAGACCGACTGCAAGGTGCAAAATTAAGACTCGAATTATAAAATTCCATTAAACGACAGAAAGCTGAACTAACTTGACGTGATACTGATTAAATCTTACTTAAAGAGCATTGAGGGATGGCTCAGGAAGTAGAGACTTAAAATGGCTACTGAAAAAATTTAGCTATCTTATATTCTCCGGCAACACATAAAAAAATCAGAACCTTTCCCTTGTGCTCTTTGGTAAACCCGTTCCAAAATGCGTATCTCCAACTTTCCTAGGTATAAAGTTCGACGAACACCTTGGTTTTATCTCTCAAATTGATTTTATTCGCTCCAGATGTCAGGACAGAATAAATATAATAAAAATCATCTATCAAAAGTTCTGGTTCAATGTGAGAATTTTGTATTTGAATTGAAGACTGAAACATTCAGTCAAAAGTAATTTCCCACAAGTAGATTTTAACGTTGCTTATCAAAAGCCTAAGACAATCGCTAGTTATTTTCCGTTCAAAGACAATATCAAAAAGAACCAAGACAAGTCACTGGTGGCATACAAGATCAAATGCAAAGATTGTGACGCTAATTACATTGATAAATGCAAACGAATTTTATCGTAAAGAATAATTAAACACTGGACATATGATGAATTATGACAACATTGAAATCATCGATAAAGCAGATACAGATATGAAGCTTCGAATCAAAGAATTACTACATTTCCTTAAACGTAAACCGTCTCTCAACAAATAGTTGAACTCTCAGTCCAACTATGAAATCAAAACGCACATTATTCAATCTAGTCCGCAATTTAGAACTTCAAGTGAATAGTGGGGTTGCAATTACATATATATTTGCAGTAAAACCCGACTAATATATGCTTTTCGGATTTAAAAAATAACGGAAAAACTCGAGTTTTAGAACATGTCACAAATAGTGAACTCAGAAAAAAGCTCCCATCTTTTACCATGCAAAAACATGTCGTAAATAAAGGATATCCCTTATTTGCGACATGTCCTATAACTCGAGCTTTTATAATAATTTTCTTTCAAAAATTTTTCAAATTTTTAAAAATCCCTTGTATTTATAAATATCCCCTTTAGAAATTTTTCGTTTTTATTTAATTTAAAAGACAAGAGTGTTTGACCCCAAAGGAGCTGAGGTTGAAAATCTTCAATTTTTTAAGAGCTTTTTTTCAATTACATAAAATCGATCGAAATCAACTTAACGTCTGATCAACTGTGAGTTTAGAAAACAACACTTCAGCTTTCTTAGACATAGATTTTGTATTAATGGTGAACTCTTTATACAATGGGAGTTCAATAATTGAATAGTTAATAGTTCATTAATTTAATCGACCGCTCTGCCCTCTTTCCACAGATACATAAATAGACTATGTAGAAAATCTACGTCATCTTACCGTAAACTCGCATGTTCGTCCCGGACATTAAAGTCAAAAAGACCCTTTAGGAAGAGAATGAAAAATAACTTTAAAGACATTAAACTCTAATTATAATTATGCCCCTTTTAACTGAAATTTATGGTAAATGTTGCTTTTTCCGTAATTTCTCGCACATTTTCCGAGAAAAACGTTTGAATTTTTTTACATCATTAAATTTAGCCTTAGATACTTTTGTGTTTTACTCCCGTTGTTATTTGAAAGGTACTATTTAGCACAATATCGAGCTCTAAAGCTAGCTCAAGAAGAAACAGAGGCCTATTTTAAGCTATACATGCCGTAAGCAAACTCAAATAAACGATTAAGATCTTAAACTGATTGAATAAAAAATATCTTACTTTGATCATCAAGCCCAAAACTTAATTGTGTAACTGTAGAAACAGTTAATTGATTATTAGTCGTTGTATTTGTAGTAGGCCCATTATTAGCAGTAGCTGTGCTATTCGTGGTTGTACTAGCCGTATTAGTACTAGTCGAACTTGTAGTTTGGTTAGTATTATTCGAATTTCCGCCACTATTTCCATTATTATTATTAGCATTCGATTTAATATCTTTCTTTCTTTTTCTTTGATTTTTACGAATGAGAAGTTTATAATTGACTTTTTTTTTGGTCAAATAGTAGTACTCAATACAATCAGATACTTTTTTTTTGTCCAAAAACGATGCAATTGCTTCAAAATTTTTACCATAAATTAACATCTTGTCCAAAAATATTTCTTTCTCTTTTTCGTTCCAATATACCTCATTTTTACATTGTTTAAATAACGCAACCGGATCGGCTACATACCCATTAACATTTATAAAATTATATTTTTGTTGTTTATCATCGTACATAACAGGTGGTACAACAGACAAGGCAATCATACGTTTACGTTCCTCATCGTTCATAATTGTCTCGTTACTTACAGTGTTTGATAAAACTCCATCGGCAACTTGATCAGTGTTATTGCGTTGTTGTTTTTGTGCTAAACGTTCACGTTCTTCGCGTTGTTTTTTCAATTCAGGAAATATTTTTTCATAAAACTCACGACTTTTGGCATCTTTTTGCTTTTTCTTTTGTGTATTCTCGTTTTTGTCCAATTTTTTTTGCCATTCTGTATGCATATCATCATACTTTTCGATGAGATATTTTTCTCGTTGTCTTTTAAGCAATTGTTGTCGTTTAAAGTATTTAATGAGACGATTTTTCATCACTGTGTCAAATCTTAAACAAAAAAATTAGTTTTGAAAATTTTTTTTTTCAAGATTATTTAGGTTTGGGTTGATCAACTTTTAAAAAAAAAATTCAAGGTGTCACTAAAAAAACTATTTGTTTTGGTTTTTTTAATAATGAAATGCTCTAGTTTTTTGCGCCATACGCTTTAAAATAAAAATTATTCTTAGAACCTCTTAAAAACAATATTGAACTCTACCTTGAGCCCCCAGTCGTATAGACTTAAGTTTAAAGACTCACGATTTAGTCACAACTAGATTTTGAAATTTTAAGGCTAGACTTATTTAATTAACTTAATCCATTGCGGAGATAAAATTGGCCGAATGAATGTTAAAATGTAAAAGTTGAGAAACTTCCTTAAGAGGTCTATCCCCGTCAATTTTTTGGCTGTTTCCGAAGGGGCGATGTGTTCGACTGGGATGGGAGCTCAATTGGTATCGATCAATACGCAAAGCATGATTAATGGCAGCTCGAATCCCGCTCGTGTCGAAGTCTCTGTAATATATGTGCTCATGTATGGCTATGAAAAATGGATTGAAGGACATGGAAAGAAGATTAAAAAGTTTCGCAACAACATGATACAGAATGTGGCTTAGCGTAAAGCATTTAGATAAAATAAAGATGGTACGACAAAAATCATCGGAAAATAAAGACGCAAGCAGTCAAGTTGAGTGGTACATGCTTTGCGAAGATTAGACAAAAATCCCTCCAAAGTCTTCCTTTTCTATGGGCCACGCAATTAATTACGGTAAAGCAAAGCGCGGACAAAAATTGACAACCTATCTGTGGGTTACTGTTCCCGACGTACGCCGAGGTAACAAGAGCTTAATTTGAGAAACTCGCAAGCGATCGAACTCTCTGAAAGAAACAAGTCGCCGAATCTTCTAAAACAACATTATTTGATGGAGAAGAAACTCAAAATATGACTTAAGGGAATTTTTTTTTGTCCCTGAGTTGATTACAGCTTTCTAACTTTCAGTTCATGCGCAAAAAATGCAGGTATTGAAATTTAAGATTACTAACCGAGTGGGTCTCAAGAACTTGGATGTTTAAGCATCGTAAATTCCTTCAATATTTTATTATTTTTATTGTATACTGAAATTGTCGAATTCAGGTAAATAGGGGTGTCGCCTTAACTTTGTCATTACGGTAAAAAATAAAACATCCTGTTAAATTTTTTCATTTATTTATGATGAGGTGATAAGGAAATTTAAGGTAAGAAAAAAAACTCACCGCATAAAAAACCTTATTTAAATTATCCATAAAGTAAAGTAACCTCTAAGAAAAAATACAAGACAACTTTTTCATAAAATGTACTCAATGATTTAAGTAAAGAAAAAAAATTTCTAAAATTTACCATCGAATGCTCAAGGCGTAATTTAATTGTTAAGACTAAATTAAAATTTTCTCTCGTTTAATCAAGAGTGACATTTAATTTCTTAAAAACAATGCTCTTTACATATGTAATCTCAAGAAAAAAGTTAACTTTAGACCACTTACCTTCGCTCTAAAAAAAAAACAGCTATAAAAACAGCAATTAAAGCTTTTAAGCTCTTTAAAATAAACATTTTATTATCAGGTAGTCTAAACAATTCGAGATTTTTAGATTTTTGTTTTGTTTCACCTTGATTTTTTTTTGTGTATGGGTTAAATTCAAAGTTTATAAACACTCTTTTAAAGGTTAACAACTAAAAAAATAGCATTCACTTACTGTGCTCTTATTTCTTGCGATATTTTGGTATCACTAAATTCATGATAAAATGGTATACACTCATCAAAGCTCGAATCAATCGAATTCGATACATCCAATTTATTATTAATTATATTATTATTTGTAGTTGAACTATTTACACTTACATTATTATTATTATTATTAACAATATTTGCATTTAGTGGCTTCAATATTTGCCTATGTGATTCTTCGGCTTTTTTCTTTTTTGAAAAAAAAGTTAACAGGATTAAAACCCTCAATCCCTAAATGTCATCTTTAAAATAACCTTATTAAAGAGGCAGTTCATTTTTTATACTCAAAGGATCCTGTTGAGGTCAACTTCAAAATTTAAGACCTCCTCAATTTTAGCTACATCGAAAAAAAAATTAAATTTTCAAAATCATGATATGATCTTAATTTTTAAATGTTAATCCGTTTGCAATAACCTTTTTTTTTAAAGGTCAAATCTCTTACATCATTTTGTTCTAATTTAGTGTTGACTAGATGCCCAGGGTAGACATCTAAGGTGTATCCTAAAATTGACTTAAATGAACTTGCGTTTGGAATTAAAGATAACATCTAATAATTGAACATTAAATACCTTGTTTTCCATGTAAATTTTTTCAGCTAGAGTTAAATTTTTACAATCATCACCCCCCTCAATTTGATTAAACTTTTCATGTTCGATTTCTAATTGTTTTTTTTTTAAAAGATCAAATTGATATTGTGCGCTAGCAATGTCTTTTTCAACACGTTCAATATCACCGATTAATTTTTCTTTAAATTCTTGAAGATTTGAATTTTCTTTTTGATCTTCGGGAGTTGGCGATATGGCCTCGACTTGAGGTACATAAGAACTAGCCGGTATTGCTGAACTTTTTTTTTGACTTGATAGTATTTGTGGCGGACCAGACGGTGGATGATTTATAGGCGCCTGTTGAGGCGTTACATTAGGAATAACAGGCTCTTTTTTAACCTCATTTTTGGTCATATATTGTTGGAATTGTTGATTTACAAGTTGAGCATAGTGTGGATTGTTTGGATTTATACCCATTGCGGATACGACCGCAGCTATGGTCGATTGATTATAATTGAATGGCGATGGTGGTTGTTGAGCAGGTCTTTGCGGCTGTTGATTGAGCATTCGATTCGACGTGTTCATTGAACTACTATTCATCGTATTAATATACGAATTTGCAGCGACAATGGCAGCGGCAGCAGCTGCACTCGTCGAATTATACATTTGGGATTGATTATTTTGACCAGTTGCCAGTGCTGAAGCAACAGCAGCTGCAGCTGCGGTCGACATACCCTGATTTTGACCGTTATATCTTTGATCCGGATTATGATATCCCGACAAGAGTGACGGTTTTCGAGTTGATTGCATGTAATTTTGTTCGTGTTGATACATTGATTGATTCATTTGACGATGTATGTGATCATTTAGGGATTGATTTTGGGTTGAAGAAGGCGGTTTATGTGTCGACGGGTTCGTACTTGGACGAGACATTTCTCAGTTAATATTCAAAAAAAACAATTTTTTAAAACATTTATTCTAAAAAAAAAAATTAATAGAGAATGTATTTACGTCACAAAGACTACCATGATCTAATTTAAATTAAACAACAACAGCAGCAACAACAACAAAAGAGAGTTCGATGTACGAACGAATAAACCAAAAAATTTCAAGTTATTTTTTTTTTGTTGTGTGCTCGCCGAAATTACTGGTTGCAACAAAAGAACTCGTTTCTTGATTTTGTTGTTGTTCGTTTTAATTTCATTCCTATTCGATTAACATAATTTATTCAAGATTAAAAATGTAAATTTTAAAACACATATTCACAACACGCTTGTCGGTTTTATGAATTAGAAAAATCGATTTAAAATTAGCAAAAGCACTATTCAAGCATAATTTATGAGTGCTTAGCTTCGTTTTTTTTTAAGACTGGAAATGAAAAATCTAAATTTAAAGCTATGTTAATATTTTACAAAAAAAAAGTGTTCAAAAAACAAAATTTTATAAAAAAAATTTTTTTTTTTTGAAAAACATTATTTAGAGTTTATTTGAAAGAGGTTGCAAAATTAACTTGACAAGACTTAAAATTTAATTTCGAATTCGGTCTTTAAGAAGAGTTATTTGTTTGCTTAAGATGTTGATTATTGTTCAAGAAAAACAAAATAATGTAGAACTTTTTAAAATAAAAGGTATTTGGAATGCAAAGATTACTACTTGTGAACTCATCGAGTTTTATTTTTATTAGGTGAGTCTCAAAAAAGGTAATTTAAGCTCGGTTACACTAATAAAAATTAAACTTGTTGAGATTCAGTTTATATTTTGCAGTGCCTAGGAAACGGTCGATTATTCAGATCCAACAACGAATTTGTTATTACTTTAACAGGGTGATAGAAACACTTTACTAACTGCTTTTTTATTGTTGAGTCATGGGGTACTTGAAAAAAAAATTCTGAACACTAGGCCTATTTAGAAATTATTACATGCTAAAACCCCCTCCCCCCTGTCAAAATACCTTTTTCCATTTCAGAATACCAACCCCCTCTAAAACTTCAGCTTCTTGTTTTTTAAGCTCTTTTTCTCCTGTTAATAAGTTAGTTAGTTAGTGTGAGCTGCAGTATAGAAAATTCAATACCAACGCACTAAGGCGTTTAGCCCTTGATGGGCTTTAGCAGCATAATTTTTTCTAAAACTTAACTTCTAAAAATTTGAAGACTCCTCACCCCTTACTCACTTCCTGAAAAGTGTATAAATAAGAAATTTTTTTTTTCAAGTGGTTCTTAATAAGGGTTCATTTATGGTCCTTGATTTTAGAGGTAAATCGAGAGCACTATCACTAGAATAAATAAAAAAGTTGAATGCAGAATAATGTAAAGAAAATTTTCGAGTAAAAAATCCATTCTAGCTTTGCGGTATGATAAAAAAAATCTTCTCTAAATTTTTCAATTGACTTTTTTAGTTGAATGATTGTGAGAATTCAGTAGAGGAGGAGTGAATTGAAAGACTTTTAAATTACTACTAGTAGTCACCCTTTGCTTCGCTGCAGGTATTTTATTAATTATTTTAAGAGTTAATTGGGAACCCACAACCATAAAACTTTTCAGTACAAGCAAAGTTCTAAATAACACAAAAAACACAAAAAGTCTTAAATAATTTGGACATTTTAGAAAAAAAAATAGAGAGAGACTTTAAAAAAGGAACAAATTTTGAGGGTTCAGTAGCAGCGTTTAGAGAATATTAATAAAATTGTATTAAGTCGATAGAAAAAGCCTAACTGTAATTTTTCACTTGACAGGCAAAATATACCCCCCCCCCCCCGGCTTCGTGTCTCAAGATTTCTAAAATGTTACCCCATGGTTGAGTGGCTTTTAATCATGAGTCGATTGTGTAAGCTTATAAGATCTTTGGTTAATGGTTGATTACAATATAGACTTAGTCAACTCAGCGTTAACATGTCCATGACTAATACTTTTATATCGATGATTTTAAAATGTATGCTAAAATGACGTCATTTAAGAAATACAAAAAAAAGTAGAGTCGTAAACTTTTTGCGATTTGAGATTAATTTTGACAAAATAAAATTAGATTGTTTTTCATTTAAAAGACTTTAAGATATGAGTTTAAAGATAAGCATATCCATTTTAAAAAAATATAAAACTTGAAAAAAAATTTAAGAAAATTTATCTGTAACTTTATAAATATTTGACATTTAAATTAACAATATATTAAATGAACTTTGGAATGATAAAACGAAAAAAAAAAAAAAAAGTCATATGACTCCTAAATTAGAAAAGGTGTTTAAATCCCTTTGAATCGCAAAAATAATAATGTTTAGGTTGGGTTTAATAAAATCGAACCATTAAAACTTAAAAGATAAAAAAATTTTACTGATGGTCGCTTTAACTTTAATAAAACAAAGTATTTATAGAATAAACTATGTATTTTATAAACAAAAAAAAATCCTTGCAATAACTAGATACTTAACTCGTTACTACTTGAAAACTAAAAAAAAAACAAGACTAGTTTTTTTTTTGTTTGAATTTTGAAATATCATAAAAAAAGGAGAAAATATTACTTCGTTTATGTATCGTGTCCTGAATCTATCTAGACACGTCGAAATTTTTTCTAGTCGAAATTTATACTTCACCTAAAAATCCAACCTATCCCTTGGAAATTTAAAAAAAAATGTAATCCTTTACTTAGACGAAATTTCTAGCTTAGTCATATGAAACTATTCGTTTAAATTATTATTTTTAAATTTAAAAAAGTGTTGCTCTTTTGTGTTGAAATTTTTATTTTTTAAACTTGCATAAAATTTAATTTTAATTTTATTCTTGGTTGTCATTATATAACCTAAACTGACTAAGTTTTTTTTGCTTATTGGGGTACTATAAATGGAAAAAAATACTTGATTTGTTTCGCGAACATGATTTATAGATTCAATATGTTTAAAAATAAAGAATACCAATTGCTACAAATGGCATAAATTATAATAAACCAAGTTTAAAAATAGAGAGTTTAGTTTTGATGTGTGGATAAGTGTTTTTTCTTTTTAAATGATCCTAAAAACACTTTTAATGAAAAAAAAAATTTTTTTAAAGTTTTAAGAGCTTGCAAGTTCAAATTATTTTATAAAATGCTTTGCTTCGCAATTCCCAATGACGTGATTATTTTATTGAAAAAAATAATCCCACTGGTAATAATACTGAAAATTGAGATTAATTTAACCCCTATAACTTTAGTACTGTTAAGTCTTTGAAAAATTCATGTCGAAACAAAAAAATGAGAGGAGAGGTCATAACCGAGTGAGTAAAACAAGAGCCTTGGCAGTTAGTGGCACTAATTCGAATCCTTATCGAGTCAAAAAAAATTGTAACCTTTAGAAAGAATAAATATAAGAAATGGATAAGTGTCATTGGTGTTACTTCTTGGAAACGATCTGACTAGAATCATCGACTAGTCATTGTATAGATGGGCTGATATTAGAAAAACTTTTAAAAATCATCGCTATGACTTAAAATAAAGGCCTCGAAAGATGCAAACGTAGCGAGTTAACTAAAATTCTATTACGGCCTACTCGGCTAAGTAGCCTAATTAGCTTATGCAGGATTGTTATACTAGATGATATATCTGCACAGAAAAAGTACTACTACTACAGTCGAAAATGTAAAATTCTATTCCCAGTTGATCAAAGAACGGAACGGTGATTTAAAAGGGTTCCGTTCCAGATCATATTTGCAGCTTTTGGTATTTAAAAAAAAATTAGAACGAAACTCTTTCTTTGAGCTGAACGGTTATCTGGAAACGGAACCCTTTTAAATCACCGTTCCGTTCTTTGAACCGTTGCGAACAGAACATCACATTTTCGCAAGAACCACTGTACTACTATTTAATTTAAAATTAAAAAAATGGATCCATTTTGAGGCCCAGTGGTGTCGGTTAAATACGGGATTGAATGAAACTCTTGAAATTTTCTAAAATTAATGTTCTGATAAAAAAAGGATCATGGTGTTCATTACTTCGAAATTCTTGTTCGGATGCGAAAATAATCCGAACTTTTTGAGTCGAATTAGTTAAAAACAATTAACAATGCCTTGAATTCAGAAGGGGATTTGTATTATTCGAAAACTGTTCCTTAACTGAAGGGCTCAGATAATCGTAGTTCGGATTAAAGCGACATCACTGTACTAAATCATTTCTCAATATAATTTTAGTCTGGTTTTCTCTCAAAAATGGCCTCTTGATAAATCTTCAAATAAACATTAAAAACTGAAAATGAGACTTAATTTACAAATATACTAAAAATAATCACAAAAACGCTTCGTTCAGGCAAAATTTTCTAGATTTTTAACACATCACGAATCCTATTAAACATTTCAAGGATTTCATTTCTAGCCGAACGGTCTGAAGTGTTAAAAAGAGTTCCTGCATCAATCAAAAAGTCTTCAAAATCATAAAATTTCTTCATCGTAATTGCAAAGAAGTAAAAGTTAGACGAACACACAAAAAAGTTTAAGTTACATCAAGTTGGAATTTTTTCTAGAATGCTTCGTGTTTTTTTTTGTTGCAGAAAAGATATTTTATTCAAAATAAAATTGTTACCCAATTATGTGCCATATTTTACCTTGTCGCAATTAATTTGAAATTTTTCAGGTAAAAAAAAAGAAATGACTTAAATTAAAAATCATTGGGTGCCTAAATTTCGTGCCTTTTAACAATACCAAAAAAAAAATTTGTTTTTAATTGATGCATCAAACGTGAAATAATTCGATGATGAGTCCTTGAATTTTCTTATTTTAGACGAGTTATAACCTCTTAAAATTGAAACAATTCTGAGATATTTTACAATATTTTTTTGAAGTGAAAAGAAAAATCTAATTAAACTTAAGACTTATTCTTTTAATAGAAAAAAAAACACTAAATCCTCTTAAGGTTTTATGTTATTAAAAATTTAGAGTAACTAAAAAATAAGAGATAACAACTTGTAAAACCATAATTAAATCTTCAACAGTTTTAGTTCCTTTTTTTTTATAATGATTTTTTTTCAAGGATCAATTCATTTTGAGCCTTTTAATTAAGGCAACCTCACATGAACAACTTGAAGTATTAGTAATAAGATTATTGACTTCTTGCGAGATCACCCTTTCAAAAAATTACGATACGTTTACACTATTTGATTACGTGCAACGGGATCCTTTAAGAATGATCCAATTGAATGCAAAAAACGATTTACGATTAGACGTACTTTTCCGAAATGACATATGACGTGCCATTCGGTAGCTAATAAAAAAAAATATACGTCAATCTAAAGTACACTGGTTTGTTTGCTCTTAAAAAATATCGCTTTACACACACACACAAAAAAATCTTTCTTTAAACATATGACTAAAATTTTGACTATTTGCTCAAAGCAAATATAAAAAAGAGTTAGTCAAGAAAAATAAAAAAAACTTGATTCTGCGTATTTTTTTACAGACTAAGCTAAAACGAAAAAGAATCTAACTCACTTAAGTTATCAGTACTTAAGTCTAACATACATTTCAAAACATCAGACTTTGAGAGGATTATGAAATAAACTAAAGAAATGATTCATGCTATTTTTAATCTAATTTTCATTAGAAGAATTTTTGCGCTATTTTAAAAATTAAACAACAAATATCAAAATAAATATATAATTAATTCGCATCAAGTTTTATTAAGTGGTACTAACATGCTGATATATGTTTGTTTTATAAAACTAAATTTATTCTTTTGTATATATTTTTCTGGCAACAAAAAATTATACATTTAACCAAAAGGTAGTGCTAGGCAAAATTTTTTTTTGTTAACTAAAATAAATAGCAAATTCAAATAACAAAAAAGAAATAAATTTCGTAACTATGTTCGAGTTATAATTCGCTTCTCTTATTTAGCTTCAAGTTGTGTACGTGTGTGTGTGGTTGTGTTTATTCAAGAACTCTTAATTGAAATTTTGGAAAATGGAATTTCGTTTGAAAATAAAAAAAAAAAGAGATTTTAAAAAAAATAACAATACAAAAAAAAAATTCAGAATAGAAAACAGATTCAAGACATAATATGTTCTGATTTATTTTGTAGAAATTTAGTTATTCGATTATTCATTTTTCATCAGCTTAATTACAGTTCAAATATTTGATTATAAGTACTTAAATAATACTTAAGAAATTAAAAGAAAAAGCATTTGTTTTGTTTTTTTAAGATAACTAATCAAACCTTTAACTTTTAAACTCTTGATTACCGCCGGGTCAAAAAAAAAACACCAAAAATTACTCTTTCGCAAAACAGAATGTAAACAGCAAGCTAAAATTGAAATAAATTTTTCCATTAAAACCCCTTATATTTTGAACATTCAAAAATCAGCATTTTCTCTTTTAAATATGATTTATTCTAGTTTGATCTCAATTTATTTGCCCTAATCTTAACCTTAACCTTGATACCTTACCTACTAGTGTTGACAGTCGACTAATGAGCCAACTGGTCTAAAACATGAACGGTAAATTTTCATACCAGGTGCGTATATGTCAATTGTAAATATTTTAACCAGCTTCAAAATGGTGCCCTGAGTGTCTTGATAGGATGATTCTTAAGAGAATTAATAAGACTTAGTTGAATTTAAAAACGATTTTCAGCTGCAACTAAGTCCATTTTTTTCATTAAGCAATGGCCCCATCAAGATACTCAGCATACTATTTTGAAGCAGGCTAAAAGATCTACAGTTGACGTATATGAAAATTTACCGTTCATGTTTACGACCAGTTGGCTCATTAGTCGACTGCCAACACTCCTACATACTAAAATAGACTAACCCGATTATTCAATCTAAAAAAGTTTAAATTTTTTTTCTTATGTCTTCAATATTCACTTGTATCAAATAAATAGCAAGTTCGAGGCAAAACTATAATATTACAAAATTCAACTAACGATATTTTACGTTAAATGACGCCAAATAACGTTATTAGACGTTAGCAGGAGTTATTAAAATCATATTTTTTCTCTCATGAAAACGGCTCGGCAAAATTGCTGATTTTATCGATCATTACCTGCACAAATAACGCTATAGTATAAAGCTCGTATAAGTTAACGGAAAAATATACATTAACAGAAAATTATTAATTCATTAGACATGATCAAAATGTGAACACATTTAAAACAATAGGTGAAAAACAAAAATGAACACTGAAAACATTTTTAGAACAAAAAACATGTTTTAAAATAAAAACGTCCTAAAACATTTTAAAACACGTATTTCATCTTGGTACTGTATTAGGCGATTTTCTGCATATTATGGGGTTGGGGGGAGGATAGCGTAGTTGGTACCGTCGTGGACGTACATGCACAAGGTCGAATGTTCAAATCCAAGTCGTGTCAAAAAAAATCGATTCGAGTTCCCAAATTATCCCCAGTGTAATGAGCAGAAGAAAGCATATCCCAGCTCCTGGTCGTCAAACATCAGTTTTATAAAGCTTTATTTTACTTCTACGAATAGGAGGTTAATTCCTATTTGGAGTAATTAATAAATAATGTCTTGCATCTAAAAAACTTTAGCTATAAATTTATTGCCAACTCTGTAGGAAAAGAAATTTACAGGCAATCAATTTGTAACTAATGTATTTAGATGCAAGGCAAAATATAACATAGGTAATTTTACTTAGCCATTTTTGTTAGAGAAAATTAATTACTTATAATGATATTTGTAACGCCAATTAACGTTATTTGACATCTTTTAACGTAAAATAAATTTAGCAACAAATTGATTGGTAACAAAGTCTAGGTTTAGTACAAGGTTAGAATCATAGAAAAAAAGCTTAATCGGTACTCTATGAAAGATCCTACCGTAAATATGAAATTACGTTTTATATAGACTCGAAAAAAATATTAAATTTTAAATAAAAAATATTTAAAAAATTCAAGTTTGAATTTTTACGAGATTGAATTTGAACGAGATACATGTAAAAACTTAAGAACTTTTTTTAGTTCATGTAATACTAAACGATGATTTAATGAATACATACGGTAGAGCAGCATGAATGAATTCAACTCATGCATAATGTTATGATATCATATCATAATATGATATGATATCATAACACAAACAGGGTTTGTTTTTATATGCAAGTTCAGCACTTTGGGAAATTATTTCTCTTTGGTAGGACAAGATACAAAATTTATTCTGTAAATTTTTGCCATATTGACCAAAGGAAATTTCATGAAAAAATTTTGATTTGTTATCAAATTGACACTTACTTTTTTCAAATTGGGCAATTGAACTTGCATATAAAAACAAACCATAGCAAATTTAAACATCTATTTTAAATTACTGTTTTTGACATGTTAATCGATAAAGAAGAAGTTTAAAGGTTTCAAAAATTGCAATTTGATAGAAATAACTTTGAATTATTTCTATTTAATCAAGTCTTCTATTTACAAGATATTTTACAGATTTTGAGTAAAATCGGATTAAGATAACATGGTTTATAAAATCTAAAACTCGAATAACCCGAGGAATAATTCTGTATAAAATAATGGACCTTTGAACCTTCAAAACCTTGAACGTTCATGAAGGTTCATTAAGGTTAATTTTTGGAAGTTTTGAATGACCAGGGTTGTACATTAATAATATCAATTAAATTAATTAGAAAATGAAATCGAATCAGTTAAAGGACTAAAAAGAAATGCATTTTTTTTTTCTATTTTAAAGTCTAATTCGAATTTTCATGCTTAGTTTATCAAAAAATTATTATAATTAACACAATCTTTACATGTAAACCCTCTTTTTCAGGTTGAAAATAAGAATCTGGAAAATTCTAAAATTAGATTTAAAAAAAAATCCTTTAAGAGTTCTTTTTTTGAAACAACTCTGGTTAAATTTTTTAAAAAAATTTAAAAATTTTGTTCACTGAAATGAAGCATCAATAATAAAAAATCAACATTACATTCCTTATTATTCTTGAAAACTAATTTTATTTTTCTACACAATCATTCACAATTAAAATAAATAAATTTTAATATTAAAAAATAGAAACTAATTGGGATGAGTTTCCAACCTAATTTTTTTTAATTTTTAGACTGAAATAAAATGTGAACCTAATTGGAAACGACAAAGAAAAATAAATTGAAGTGAAACACAAATTGAAGTTTTTCGTTTAGGCCAAATTTTTGTTTTATGTCTTCCTTCGTTTCAGAACGGTAACTAACAAGACTTTTTAATATTAGTAACAATTCTGTCAAATTATATTATGCCACACCTTTGTTTTTATGAAAAAAAGTTGTTTTTTTTGTGTTCGAACAAATAATTATTACATTATTTTTTAACAAAAAAATATAAATTTATTTTTTCATTAAAATCAGATCCAATTTATTTGAATAAAATCTTTGATTTTAAAGGTTTTTCACTTGGTACCAACTACACTGAACCTTGTACAAATATTTGTTATATTCTTAATAAAAAACAAACAGAAAAAAAAACAATAAAAATCGGAAATAAAATCTAATTAAAGTAATTTTTTTTATAAGTAAAAAAAAAATTGCATAAATAAAAATTAAATTTTTTCTTCGAGTTAATTATTGATTTTAATTTTTCTATTGATTGCTGAAACTAGTCCAATATTTGCTTAATCAAGTTTTAACTTTTAAATTATTTAAATGGACAAATAATTTTATTGACTTTTTTTTGAGAATTCAATTAAAAAAAAGAACTTTTAATTAATTAACTTTTCTTAGAATTAGTCTAACGAGTAAAGTCTTACAATGGGATTAGGCCTAAAAAAGGCCTACAATTAAGCTGTTATCCGAAGTTAGAAAGTTTGAACGCATTCAATCCTTTCTACATACTTGAGAAGGTTCATCTCGAAGCCAATAAAGTGGGACTGAGGATAAACATCGACAAAACTGAATGCATGTTTTTAAATTCCAAAGCAGACGGTGAAGGGTTGAAGTTACGACTTCAAATACCTCGGTTCGAAGTTAGCTTCAACTGAATTAGACGTGAGAAACAGATTGTCTTTGGCATAGGTGGCTTACTGGAAGCTAGAAAAATTTGGAATACCACGCATATCCCAATCAGATTAGCTAATATTTCTGGTGCGTCAGTCGTCTCTGTTCCCTTATATGGATGGGAAGCTTGGACTGTCTCGAAAGACCTAGAAAAGAGACTAAACAGCTTTGCGACTACATGTTACAGAATGTTACTCGGAATATCTACCTTTTACCGGATAGCAAAAGAAGAAGTATACAGCAAAAGGACCAAAAGCCTATAGTGATAACCATGCGGCAAAGACAGCTGCGATGGCTTGGACATGCGATACGCAGAAACGAAAATGACCCCGCCATAATTTTTGCGCTCTATGTATCTACTCAATCCATGGGTCAAACAAAACGTGCCGACCGGTCTTAAACTATGTTAGATACATATTAAATCTACTTTTCCCAAGAGAGAATGATTTCACGATGACTGAAGGAGTGAATCTCGCAGATGACAGGAAACTTTGGAAATCTGGTTATTTTTATAGAACGATTCCTTGGAGAGTAAATAAGGTTTTGTTGAGTTTAAAAGCATTTCATATGTCATCTAAACCTTCGTTCTATAAAAATAGCCAGCGTGTCATTGTGAAGCAGGCTACGATATCTACAATATGCAAATTGTCTTTTTTTGTAAAAATTTACCGTTTTCATTTTAGCTTAGTTGGCTCAAAGTTAGTTATCAGCAATACTCCAAATGGACGTTCGAATGAAGAAGAGGAGAAAAGCGGAAGATTTTATCCTGTCTGAGAGCGGAATGTTTTCTTTTTCGCCCATTAAAAAATACAATTGTATCTTTCTTTTTTTAAAAAAAAAGAAGGTTAAAAAATAGGTGCACGCTATACTGACCCTATAATATTTGTTAATATTCTTTCCTTTCAAATGAACTTAAGTCAGTTTTTACAAGTTGTTAGGATTGACTGAAAAGATGGGTCATTGTAAGGGTCCTTGAAAAATAAGAATTTAGGGTTTCTTAAACTGAAATAGCTAAAATTATGGTAAAAAATTGTTTGTATTTCATAGGTCTTGGATTTGGTAAAGATTGAAAAAAAAATACAGTATTTATTTCAAGAGGGATGTCGTTAAGGGTATCCACCTTCTCTCGGAGACTCCCTCTATTATCCATTATTGATTACAATTGAGGTTTAATTTTTGGTGAATATCATAATACCAACGCAAAATAGTAAAATTACTTATGTTTTCTAACTTTTTTATGTAAAGATTCTGATTATAGGGTGGGTTACCTTGACTCCACACTTCTTCGTGAAAAAATATTTTTCTTCCCTACTCCGTGGGTATTTTTCAATGATTGACTCATCCAATCTGCAAATAAAAATCAATTAAATTTGAATTTAATTAAGTTAAATTTAAAATTTAATGAAAACCTTATTTCTAGAAAATAGAATTTTTTTAAAATAATTGAAAAATTTTCAAAATTAAATTGAATAAGGTCATTAGTCAAATTATTATTTATTTGATCGAAATAATTCCCGTAATCCCCCACAAGGCTCTCTGCGGGATAAAAACAACAAATTTAAACCCATGAGATTCGATTCTTAAAAAAGTTCATTTTTGATAAAATATTTATTGGCAACTAAGTTTTATATTTTCACTTAAGCATTTTTTCCTGTATCTGAGTTTGGGAAATGGATTTAGCTTGTATAACGGTAATTTCAAGCTTTACTGCACAACTAATTTGCAGAGTTTTCGCTTACTCTTGGTTTAAATTACATAAATTTTGACAAATTTAAGTTGAATGGTTTAAGAATGGCTTTGTGCTGCATTAACTCACAGTATCTTTGATTGAAATCTATTTCCGAAATTTCGATTTTTAATTTCGCTTTCCTTTGCAAGTCATTACGGTAGTTAAAATAATTTGGAAATTATGATAAATTAACGTCTCCTCCTGCCGTATGAATGATACGAAACTGGATCAAAAAACATGAAAAAAAATAAAGATTAAATGATGAATTTAAAATTTAAATCGGATATTTAATTCTAATGAGACTAAAAATATAAATCGAAAGTGAATTTCAAAGATTAAAATAATTTTAAGCATTTGATCTTCTTAAAAATTAACGCCTATGTGTAAATTAAAAAATACTAAAACGATTTAAATTTTCTCAAGATTAATTTAAAGATAAAATGGCGTCGTAATAATATTCTTTTGAATTAAATTGAGTATTCAATTTTTTAATTGAAAAGACAAAAACAAAATTAAAAACACGGACCACCACTTTTCCGCTCAACAAAAGGTCGAATATCTCTAGGATATACTTGTTCATCTTTTTGTTCCCTTTATTAATACAACATCTATAAATTAGTTTTTTTTTTCCCTTTAAAAAAGATAGGGAAGATTTTTTTTCGATTCTCCATGTTAAAGTATTAGTACATGAGGTTGACCAAATTATTGAAATTATTTATGTCTATTTTCTCCAATCGAAGTAAAAAAAACTTAACATATTGATTATTAATTTCAAAAAGCTAACATTAAATTTAAATTTGGAGCTAAATTTATTTGGTTCGAAAAGTATGAATGATTTTTTTAAAGCCTAATGTTTTCCCTTAATAAATAAAAAAAACAGAAAGAAAAATAACTATAGACTTATTATTCTTTAAGAAAATGAAAAATTTGGAAGATTTTGTAAAATCTGTGAGGGCTTTAAACGAAGAAGAGCTTGAATTTAAAAATTTGACTAGTCGAAAACATAGTGATCAAGTTGATAATCAAAGAGAAGTATTAGCTAAATACGCCGAAACAAATTTTGGAGATCGAAAAGTATTTAGTAACATATTCATTTATTAAATTTTTTTATTAAACATAAAAAATATATTTTAAGCTACATGAACTAATCAGAATGAATACTGACAAATTTAAAAACTACCTTGGACATGTAGGTAATTATATCGAAGAATTAAAAAAGGTTGATTCAAATCGAATTGAAAGGTTGAGACGTACCCTTATTAAAAAAAGGCCTATTTAAAACAGTATGCGTTTGATGATTACAACATTTCGTATTGTGAATTCGACTCAATTTTAACAAATTACGAAGATAACATTTTAAGCCAGGTCGATTTAACTGTATTTGAAACTAAAAGTTTATTTAACAACGAACCTTTATTAGCAAACCGGACAATGTCCAAAATATTTTCAAATTGTTTGCAGATGACACAAAGGGTATAAGTGTGGTCGATTGCCAAGAAAAAAATTCACTCTTGCAAAAAGAAATCGTTAATTTGTACAGGTGGTCAAAAGAATATCGTTAATGAAAATACAATGAGGATAATTGTTTTGTGATGAATTATGGACCAAAAAATCAACAATGTTAATACTTTTTGGGCTCAGCGGAAAACAGTCACAAGCTAACCGAATCATTTCAGAACGCGATTTAGGAGATGTTTTAGTATCAACTAGGAGTAGCTACTAAAAAAGCGAACCAGGTTCTAGGTATGATAAAACGCTCATTCAAGTACCGTGATAAAAATACCATAAAAAAACTCTAAACAAGCTTAGTAAGACCTCAGTTAGAGTACGCTGTTCAGGTCTGGAATCCGTACTTAAAGAAAGATATTTCAAGTATTGAAGGTATTCAAAGAAGAGCAACCAAAATTATTGGTTAACTACGTAATTTGAGTTACGAAGATCGACTGGAAAAGCTAAGCCTTACATCTCTAGAGGATAGAAGAATGAGAGGTGACTTAATTGAACAATTTAAAATAGTTAAAGATTTTAACAAGGTTGGCATTTTCCGTTGAACCAAAATGGAACAAGAAGTCACAATCAAGGATTTGAGAAACAATTGGTTCGAAACTGAAAACAAAGATTCAATTTTTTCACCAATCGTTGAGCGAATGCTTGGAACAATTTACCAAGGGATGTTGTCGAACAAACAACAATAAATGATTTTAAAGACAAACTGGACACGCACATTAAAAATATAAGAAAAACTTAGCAGGCTAATATAGTGCAACTAATCATTGCGTTAAGAATGATAATACATCCTTTTCTTAAGCCTTTATTTATTATTATTGTTATGATAAAGTTTCCAAAAATTAGTCTGATGTAAATTTGTTGTACGGGACATACCAACTTTATCGTTTAAAGTCTTACCGTATTACCTCAAATACAAGTAACCACAAATAGAAGAAAGTTGCTATTATTTGAGTTAAAATTTTCCTTTTATTTGAGTTATTTTTTTTCTAAAAAACTGTCGTGTTTAAAAGAAACGAAACACTTTTTTGAATGAATAAATAATGATAAAAAGCTTCAAAAACATGATTTTTTTGTTTCAAATAAAAGAAAAACTTAGAGAAAAATTTCTTTTATTTGAGTCACTTTTTTGGACTTTCAAATTTTCGAATAGAAGAAATTCTTTGATGACCGAACTGTCTTTTATTTGAGGTAATACGGTAATTGGTGAAGATTCATTTACCGTATTACCTCAAATAAAAGACAGTTCGGTCATCAAAGAATTTCTTCTATTCGAAAATTTAAAAGTCCAAAAAAGTGACTCAAATAAAAGAAATTTTTTTCTAAGTTTTTCTTTTATTTGAAACAAAAAAATCATGTTTTTGAAGCTTTTTATCATTATTTATTCATTCAAAAAAGTGTTTCGTTTCTTTTAAACACGACAGTTTTTTAGAAAAAAAATAACTCAAATAAAAGGAAAATTTTAACTCAAATAATAGCAACTTTCTTCTATTTGTGGTTACTTGTATTTGAGGTAATACGGTAGTTTGGGAACTGAATTTAAATCCATTGGGCTTAAAATCATGCCCTTCACATGGTCCTGTAAAAATTGATAAAACTCATCATAAATTCATGAAGTCGATCGTTGTTAATGATTGTAGAACCTGTTTAGGACATTTTTTAGTAAATTTTTCGAACCAAAACTAAATTTTAAACAAAAAATTTAATATATTGGGGGGAGGATTACAAGGAGGGGGGGCGAAGCCCCCCTCCTTGTTGCTTTATAAATTCCTTTTTCATAAACTTAAAAAATGTTTATAGACAAAACGCATTACAAACTGTGATTGTCATCGGACCTTTTTTTGACGGAAAATGATGGTTAGTATTCTAAAAATATAAGGTCTGTTTTTGCTTTAAAAAATTTTGCGGTGTCGGAAACTGGCGGACCTTTAACACTAGAAGCACAGTTTTTTGTTATATCGAGAAGCATCGAATGCGTCGAAAATGACGCAATATATTATAATGTTAATACTGAAATTTATTCAAAACAAAACTCTCAGAATTTTTGACATTTTAGTTATTAATATAATCAATTTAACTTCGAGGATTACGAAAATATGGTCATTTTTAATGTATAACCTACCATTGATGAGATATAGGTATCCTAAGTTAGCTTCAGGGTGCTACACTTTTCTGAAAAGGTAGAACTAATAATGAAAAACAAACTACATAAGCGTCTTTATCACACTTAAATTTGTCAAGTATGAGTTTTTCTAATGCCAAAAAATAAATTGTCTGGTTCGTTACACTGTGAAAACAAAAAAAGGTATTTTTTTAGATAGTCCTTGTACCTTTTGATGATCATCGGGATCTAATTGACATAATTAATGTCTAAATAGTCAGAAAATCTGAGAGGTACATTTTGAATTAATTTCAATATAACCAAGATTTTTTTTACAAAGATTTTGTTCCTCCACATGGGAAAAAATAATTTTTTTTGAACGTTAATCAATTTTTTAACAAGATCTTGCATCCAAAAGAATTAACATCTTCAAAATTGTCTATAAAATCAAAAGAAATATCAAGAAAAAATTAAACATGATAATTTCAGATAAATTTGATTGTTCGACTTGAACTTAACCTTTTGTATAAACCCCAATAAAGAGAGAACATACTTTTTAACTGAAAAATGGTAGTTGAACATCTTTTACTAAAACTAAAAACGAAATGGTGGTCAATATAGCTTGTTCTCTTAAGTTTTTTATCATGCGTCAAAATGACGAAGCCGGTGCTTCTACGTATACTCTCATGTTTTCCCGAAAAAACCTCAAAGTCTTGATAGATCTCATGTAATGAAAAATTTATACAAAGTTTCAGTCACAAAGGTTTATTTAGTGATTTTTTTCAAAACGATTTTTCTTAATTTGCGTCAAATTGACCTCACCGGTGCTTCTAGTGTTAATTGAATGGGCGCGAAAGTGGTGGTCCGTTAGTTTATTTGGGAACTTAAAAAGTTTAACAAGAGCTAGTCGATCTTTTTTTGAACAGATAAGTGGTTGTTCCAGTTTAACAATCACACAAAAATGAACAAAGTTTTAAAAACTAATTTACTTTATAGGACCAGAAATACTCCATTTTTTTACTGCCGTTCGGAATTGGAGCGAAACCATTAAAGAAAAAAACAATTCCAATCGTTCTTTTTGACTGAACCTTCCTTGAACCCCATTTGCGAAAAAATACAATGTTTTTTCAACAAGAAATGAAAAAATAAGTTGATACACGTATTCTTTAGGATGAATAATTTTTGCATCTCATGAAAAAAAAAACCTTAAAAAGAACTTTTTATTTTTGAAAGATGTTATGATTATTAAAACGTAATTTATGAGAAATTCTAGAAAACAATCAATCAATCTTTAAAATGAGTGTCAAGTTGAAAAAAAAATGCTAATAGATGATTTTACTGTTTCAACTTCACCAACTTTTGACATGAATATAGACCATATTTTTTTATAATTAATATTAAAAGGAATAAACTTTTTCATATGAAATTTCAAAAAGCATACTAAACGAATTAAACAAGAGTTCTGCTAACATATGTTGACCAATTTTATTATATACTTAATCAAAATTCTTTTCGAACGGTTCTTGATTAGCCAGCTTGACAGCCTGAAGTTATTTTTTTAGTTTTGAAAAAAAAAATTTTCCCACACCGGGAATCGAACCCGGGCCGCCTGCGTGAAAGGCAAGAATCCTAACCACTAGACCATATGGGAGTTGATTAATGTTAACTTCTTTTTAGTTTTCAATCAGGGATTTGAAATAGAAATTTTGTACAAGAAAACAAAAATTTTATTCTAACAAAAAAACAAGTCGAAAAATAGAAAAAATAAACTTTAAATATGCTAAATTGTCATTTAATGACCAAAAAATAACTTAAATTTTACAAAATTTTTTGAACTCAAAATTGACTTATTTTTGAATTGCTAACACTTGTTTTCATTCGTTTGGCGCTCTCTTTATTTACGTCAACTAATTGATCTTGTCTTTTTTGAACCGGTTCATTAACCTTGGAATCATTCATATCATCTGATTCTTCGTCTACATCCAAACTTGATCTTCTCTCCAATTTTTTATTTTTAATCTCAGCATTTTCTTTAAGACTTCTTGTTGGATCCATGAACGTTGATTGGATGAAGTTTATCAAGCTACTCTTGTTAATTTTGTACAAACCACTTTAGAAATTTAGGCTTTTAAATTGTTAAAATTTTTAAAATTTTTTTCTTTAAATTTACTCTTTTTTACTGATACACTCTATGATTGAATCCTTTTCCAATTTTTGAACAAAAACTCCCAAATTTTGTTTTACATTCAACGTCTGAGACATTTCTTTAAGAACAAAAATGTCAGTTTTATTTACACTTAACGCAAATAATAAACGACGCCAAACACTCATTGTAACTAATTTTTTCTTGTCTAAATTAATTATACTTAAATCAGTTGGTTGTTTAGTCTTATCATCCAATTGTTTAAAACAATTCAAACAAAAATGACCAAAATCTTTCTCCCATTCACTCGCAAATTTTTCATCACTAATCAAAATATTATAACAAACTGAATGTTGATAACAATTACACCCATTACACTTTAACAATCTCATGCCATTTTCTAAACTTGTCTCACAAATACAACTAATCTTTTTGAGTGATTGAATGGGCGAGTAGTTTATATCTTGAGGTGAAGCGACTTTTAAATCATTTATTTTTGAAATTGTGTCATCAACAGTTTCTTGTACAGTTTGACTGTTCTTTTCTTTTTTGATATCATCAGTCATTACCGAAACGTTTAGTGGTGCAAGTTCAACTGTTTCATTAAGCGTTTTTTTCAAATTTATGCTCGTGTCCATATTCTCGGCAAAGTCTTCTTTATGTTTTATCATTGAATTAGAACAATTAATTTCAAATTTGACTTGATGCCATAAACAATGTACACTGCCCAATGAAATTTTGAATTTACCATTGTTGTATTTATAAGATTCAAAATCACATGGTTTAAAACCTGGTGGCTCATATTCAAGTGGGGTTACTTAAATTAAGTTATAAGTGAAATTTTAAAAATTGAATTTTTATATTATAAAGTCATACCATCGTCGTGATAAAAAAGCCTCATGCAAATGAAAAGCTTATCGGGTAAATCCTCCAAAGACTGGGCTGAATACATGATTGATCTTAGGACACGAATGCTATTCAGTTTGACTTTGTCTGAGAAGTTTTTCGAGCTTGAACTTACAAAAAAAATTAGCTCAAAGATAAATATGAAAATTTTTTAAAAACTTACAATTCTAGATTGACGTTTTTGCCGTAACTCAAATGAAAGTCATAAGTTTCCAAAACATTCTTAAATTTTAAACGTTAAGATTCAAACAGTTTGTAAAACACAAAAATTACTTCAGGGTCTTTTTGGTCCGTATAAATTGCAAGACTTAGGGTTTTTAGCTAAAAAATAATGAAATTTTTTAAATGCTTTAATAGTTAAGGATAAATTGTTCTTACGTATTTCTTCTCTAAAGCATCAAATGATCCCTTTAGCCAGTCGACTAGAGTCTGAGAGTCTTTGTCTTTTGATTTTATGATTTTGATTTTTAAATTTTCAAAATCTTTTGTTGCGAACACTTCTTCTGGAAAAACGGACCTCAAATAGACAATATTTGAAATGGCGACTACAATTAATTTTTTTGTGTAAGATAACGATTCTTCATAACTCCGAATGTTCGGATTTAGATAGTCTTTCTTTAAAAACAAAAACAGTTAAACAAAGACTAAAGAGATTTTAAATACAAGCTACTTACTTTTTTAGAATGACTTGCATCTGAAAGCATTGATTCGTTCATTTTAAACCTCTTGCTAAACTAATCTTTCTATTCTCTTCTAATAGCTTGTCTTTTATACTATTTTAAGTATTACGTAACTACTAGTTTTAAAACACGTGTTTATTTCAAAAATAACAATCCCTTTTTTGAAATTTTGATTTTTTTTGTAACTGGACATGTTTTTTTTCATCGTAATTTCAAACTAGAGTTGAGAAAAGTTTTTGCTTTAAGTGATTAAAATTTGATAGAAAAAAACACAGTTTGAATTCAACTTAATCAAACACTTGTTTGATTAGATTTAATATTGGACTTGCATTTATTATTTTCATCATTTATCAGAAGAATAATTTTAGACTTTTCTCTAATCCCAAAATTTACAAAAGTTTTTTAAATCGGTTAACTTAGTTTTTTTTTTCATTCCTTGAAGTCTATAATTGAAACGTCTTTGAAGTTAGCGCTAAACGGTCATTCTGTTATTAAAAAGCTCTTGCCAATGCCGTTCCAATAGAATTTCGATAAAACCGCACCAAGAACCTCGGTTTAACCAGGATCAATCACTTTTCAAGGATTGTTGGATGCGAGACTTATTCGGTTGTCTCTAAAACACGGACTCGTATTACGGATTTTACTTGCCTAATAAAATACGGATCCAGATTTAAAATAAATTCCAACTCGAGATCAAATTTTCATTCCAAATTTTACACAGAACAGCTTCTTAGGTCCTAATCTGATGTACCGTATGGATACAACTTCTTCTTATATTTCTTCATAAACTTCTTATATTTATGTTTCGTTATTTTTAAAAAAAAATTTTTGCTTGAAGCCGCTTAAGCAATTTTAAGTTAACCAAAGGAAAGTCATGATCCGGATCCCGCGATACACTTGAATTAGGGATACCGACTTATTCTATTATTTTTTTCTCTTCGAAAGACTCGGTTTTGCCAAAATGTCGGTGAATCCTTTAGCTGTACCGGATAGTATCAAAATTCATGAAGAATTCATGAAGGACTAGAAAACAGATCTACAAAATAAAAGTTCTTGAAAAAAGAAAATTTTGGAACAAAAACTATGTCAATTTTAAATTTATCAAAAAAAATTTTCCCACACCGGGAATCGAACCCGGGCCGCCTGCGTGAAAGGCAAGAATCCTAACCACTAGACCATATGGGATTCTTGTTTAATTCTTAAGTAAGTCGGCTTTTAGATTTATCAGTTACAGATCCTGTCTTTAAAAATGTCTGAAAGCTCATAGAAGTGCATTATCAAATGAAGAGCAAAATTTTATAACCTGTCGATCCGATAACTTTTATCTAGCAACACCTAAACTTAAGTCAAGCATCGTGAATCCGGACAAGTTTTCTGAATAAGGTCTGCAAAATCGTTGTATTATTGACTCTGTAATCCGAAGATTTTAAGTGATTTAGAACGAGAGAAATGCTAGGTCATTCAGAAAATTGGAATAGAAACAAATTTTAAAAAAAAACTTTATTAAAATTTTGATAAAAAATAATAAGATTAATTTTAAATTTTCAAATTAAAGTCAAAATCTACATCTATAGGAATTGAACAAAAAATTTAACTTTAAAAAGATTATCAATCAAATGCATTTGAATTTTTAAATGCTAATCAACTTGTTTTATTTAGTGTTTGCAATCAAAGTATTGAAATCAATTGAGTATTTTATTTTTTCATGATTTTTGAGTGATCGAATATAATTAAGCGATGCTTTATGTTTTGCTGATGTTAAGTCTAATTCGTTGAACATTTTTTGTAGACCTAGATTATGAATGTCTTCAATAATACGAGAATAATTAGATTCTGCTTGATTAATCATCAAAGCATAACTAGCTTTGGCATTTTCGACAATTTCTTTAGCTTGATTTGTTATTTTGGCTACTTCAAATTCAGATTTTTTTCTCACAATCATTTCTTCTTTGGTTGACTCTTCTTTCTCTTTTTCCAAATCTCGAATCAACGAAAGCAATTTTCTTTCGTTCACTTGTAACGGTATGTCTATGTCTTGTAATTGGAGGTAACGTACTTCTACAAAGAAGCCTTTATCTTCTTTGGTACATTTTTCTCTTTCTTTACAATTTTTATCACACAATTCCCATTGTTTACAATGTGGACAATCTTTAAAAAAAATTTTTAACTAACGTTTATTGTTGAAAATTTAAATATTTACCTTTTTTACATCCTGGTATACAACATTTTCCGCTTAAACGTTGTCTTACACCAAAAAACAAGTCGTTTTGAATGACAGATCGATTTGAAATAAATTCATCGGTATCGAATTTTGTAATTGAATTCTAAATTAAAAAGTAATTTAAAACAGAAGTTTTGTGAAAGTTAAATTGAGATGTATCAACAGATTGTTGAAAAAAAAACGTGTATAAACATAACAAGATTTATTGTGAGTTTATTATGATTGATTATTTTGATGAAATTTTTTCGCAAAAATAAATTGAAACTTGTTAAAAATGCCTTTAGTAGTAGTAGTAGTAGTATTGTAAACTGCAACTTGGAGGTTATCCAAGCATAACTCTAAAGAGCTGTAGCAGTCGCTTCTTTTTGTTTCGACATCCAAACATCAAGCTTCGCTTTGAAACTGTTCAAGTTCTTTGCGCTTACCACATCTTCCGGGAGTTTGTTCCAACCGTTCACAACTCTATTTGTAAAAAAGTTAAATCTAGGAAGACAATTTTTTACTTGTTCTCTTGTTAAACAATGACTGTTTCTCCTTAATTCATATCTACTTTCGGATCTTTTGTTTAGACTGTAATTGACGCCTCTTTTAAATTCTATATGCTCGTAATTGTTTGCCACTTTGTACATTTGAATTAGGTCACCCCTTAATCTTCTTGTTCTTAGATCAGTTAGCTGTAAACTAGACAAGCGCTGTTGATAATCCAAATTGCGTAGTTCTGGGACCAACTTTGTTGCTCTACGTTGCACTTTCTCTAATTCATTCATGTCTTTTTCCAAATATGGGCACCATGAACTAACAGCGTACTCTAAGTGAGGTCTAACCAGGGAACAATACAATAATTTGATAGTCTCGCTACTATGATACTTGAAAGCTTTCCTAATTATGCCCAGCATACGATTCGCTTTTGCCGTTGCATACTTTACTTGTGTATCCCATTTTAAGTCACTTTGAATATAAATACCTAAATCTCTTTCACATTTCGACTTGCTTAGCGGTTGAGACTCAATTGTATAATCAAACTCGGTATTGTTACTACCAATATGGACAACTTTACATTTTTCCACATTTAGTTGAGTTGACCAATCTTTGGACCACTGACAAATCTTATCTATGTCCGATTGTAACATAAGAATTGAGTTAAAGTTCTTGATTGTTGATAAGATCTTTGTATCATCAGCATAAGCTTCACAGGAGTTTTGGACGAGCTCCAACATATCATTAATATAAATAACAAAGAGTAGAGGGCCGAGTACCGAGCCCTGAGGGACTCCACTGCTTACATTTACCCAACCAGACTTCACGTCTCCTAATACTACCCTTTGCGAACGGTCTGACAAAAACGCTTTTATCCAGTTTATCAGGCCATCACCAAAACCAAAAAATTTGAGTTTGTACAGAAGTTTTCTGTGAGCGACCTTATCAAAAGCCTTTGCAAAATCTGTATAAATGATGTCCACAGGAAAACCCTGAGCAATTGCCTCAGAGATAAGATCTAACGTCTCCAATAAATTTGTTGAGCAGGACTTGTTCGGAAGAAACCCATGTTGAGATGTTGAAATTAACTTGTTCCTTAGTAAATGCTCCAACATTGCCTCTTTGATTATACCTTCTAAAACCTTACATAGAACACAAGTCAATGAGACTGGACGGTAGTTCTTAGGGGAAAGTCTCGAACCACCTTTGTGTAATGGAGTTACATTTGCTTGCTTCCATACTTTAGGCAATTCCCCTGACACAAATGACTTTTTATAAATTATTGAGAGAGGAAGCGCAAATGCTTCGGCACAATTTTTAAGGACAATACCATGGACCTTATCGGGTCCAATGGCCTTATTTGGATCCAATTTGAGTAATTTTTCACTAACCTTTTTTACATCAATGAGCTGATCAGCAGTTGGATCGCAACGCTCGTTTGTTTTAAAGTCGAACGCCGGGAGAGGCGATGAATCGTTTGGACAGAAAACCGATTTAAAATATTCGTTTAAAACATTCGCAATTTGTATCGGATCGTATATGCAATTCACACTATCGTCTAATTTCAAGGCCTTAATCGATGGTTTAATATTAATGTTACGGTTTACGTAATTGTAGACTAGTTTGGGATTTGTTTTGGACAACTTGGCTATTTTCTTCTCGTAACTCTTAACCGCATTTTTGATCATTTTGTTGCATTTGTTTCTCGATTTGTTATTTTGGCTACTTCAAATTCAGATTTTTTTCTCACAATCATTTCTTCTTTGGTTGACTCTTCTTTCTCTTTTTCCAAATCTCGAATCAACGAAAGCAATTTTCTTTCGTTCACTTGTAACGGTATGTCTATGTCTTGTAATTGGAGGTAACGTACTTCTACAAAGAAGCCTTTATCTTCTTTGGTACATTTTTCTCTTTCTTTACAATTTTTATCACACAATTCCCATTGTTTACAATGTGGACAATCTTTAAAAAAAATTTTTAACTAACGTTTATTGTTGAAAATTTAAATATTTACCTTTTTTACATCCTGGTATACAACATTTTCCGCTTAAACGTTGTCTTACACCAAAAAACAAGTCGTTTTGAATGACAGATCGATTTGAAATAAATTCATCGGTATCGAATTTTGTAATTGAATTCTAAATTAAAAAGTAATTTAAAACAGAAGTTTTGTGAAAGTTAAATTGAGATGTATCAACAGATTGTTGAAAAAAAACGTGTATAAACATAACAAGATTTATTGTGAGTTTATTATGATTGATTATTTTGATGAAATTTTTTCGCAAAAATAAATTGAAACTTGTTAAAAATGCCTTTAGATCAAGAAAATTATAAGTAATCACTGAAAATGTTTGTTTAAATCATGTTTTTACATTCAATCAGGTATTTTCTAAAAAGGTTTTTTAATTTTTACTTTTTCAAGTTTAGTATTCACATGGAAACCTTGATTATTTTTCATCTTTAGGATTTAGCTATTTTTTACGTTAACTGATTCATTATCTGACCTTCTTAGCCAACAAATTTCAGAAAATTTCATTCGGTATATCAGAAATCGGATTACAGTCATAAAAATACACTGATTTTGCAGATTTTATTAAGAAAACTTATTCCGTTAAATTATTACCCAAATCTAAAATCGAGACCACTTGTTCGTATGTTGATAGAATCTAAAATCTAGATTTATTTTTTTATTGAGAATTAGATTGGTCTATATATAGAAAATATTTTGGAGTTTAAAGGACTTAATGTAGCTTACTGATCAAAGCATCATGAGCAGCGACGCCGAAAAGTTGCTTTTTTAAATATAAAAGTGCTGATAAAGCTTCAAAGCTTGTTTTTTCTAAAGTGATTCTCTATATTTCAAATGGGACTGCATGATTGTTCGATGATGGGGGGTTTTTAAAACTTCGATGGTACCAGAACGGCCAACTAATGGACTTCCTTGAAAATGAAGATCTTAAATTTGAACCCAATTAAATGAACTCCAAATAAGATAATTAGAGAGCATTTGAGTGTTTTCATTAATCACATCTGTTCTATTCTACATTCTAATCGTTAAGTTCTAATTACTCGTTATCAGAGACCACAAAAAATTTTTTTGGCAAAAATTGCGAAAAAATAGCGAAAAAAAGGCGGAAAATAGCGGAATTAGCACATTTTTTAAAAAAGTTCCAATTTAGAAAAAAAGATAAAAATTACAATTAATTTTTTTTGCAAAATCTCTTTGTTAAACATTAATTTTTTCAATTTTCAATCGTCAATTGTAAGTAAAAAAAAATCTAAAATGGCGAAAATTGCGAAAAATTGTAGTAATTCCCATAAAGGTAGGTGTAAAACGAAAAAAGATTTCAAACAAAAAATCTACCCGAATGCTTTTTTTAAAAAAAAATTTAAGCCAGGCAACGACTTTGGCCTTTAAAAAAGATTTAAAGATACTTTAGCATATTTGATCTGGTTAAAGGCAGATTTAAGAGAAAGATTAAAATAAATTAGAATACTAAAGACTCTGATAAATGTAGTTTATAAGAACAAGCTTAAATAAACTTGAAAATTCTAACTCAAGGTATAATTTTAATAGTTTTCTTCTTTTATACGATTCCAAAATTTAAATGGTTTATGAGATAAAGGGTTCGTACCCTGTGGAAATTCATAATTTTAAATAAATTTTAGAGTATGATTGAATCCCTTCAAAACTTACGGTAAATATCTTATTCAAGGAAAAGGGTTCTACGGTAATTTAAATTAATTTAATTACTTTAATGGCATCTTTGGCATTGTTAACTATGATCGAATGGTAATAAATATCATATGAATCATGTAATAACTTAAGGTCTTCTTTGATCAAAAAATATTGTAATTCAGCTGTTATTTTAACCTATTTAAATAAATGAATTATCGGCTATGATTATAGTTAGTTGCTAATTATTTAATAAACCTCTAAATTATCACGTGTAAATATTGGAATATGAGAGAACGAAACAAATTGAGCAGCCGAGTAGAATTCTTTAAACTCAAAGTCTGGTCCGATTAAATGTCGACCCCCAGAATAAACTTTGCTAGTATCTACATTGCCAGTTGTACGTCGTCGAACAAAACCATACTTAAAAAATTAAGAGATAAATTAAAATAGTATTTTTTGATTATTGTTCGAGTTGTTCTTACTTCAAAGAAGTCAAGATAACTGAAAGATAGAGGTAATAGAGTAATCAAAAGCAATATCCCAATGCCACCAATTATACTCGCTAAAACAGCTATTAATTTAATTTTTTTTTCATCAGCCATTTTGTTTCTATAACAAAATAAAACAAAAATATTTTACTAAATTAAGTAAAAAAAGCATTGAGTGCACCAAAAAAAAATAAAATAAACTTTTATAATGCCAAATAATTTTTTTTTATTTTTACCTCTTTTAAAAAAATGAAAGTTTGAACAAGGTGAAAAGAAAACAACTTATTTTTAAAAATGTTGTAATTTTTTTTTTTTCAAAATGTTTAAAAATTATGAATTATTTTTGTTTCATGGATCTTTTGATGTTGAAATATGTTAATGAGGAGGAAAATTTTAAATCATAATTTGCATTATTAACTAGCAATCCCTTGTTTATCGTTGTTTTTATATTCCGTGTACTTTAATCAGAGACATCTCAAAGTTTAAGCATTTTTTCCCGTAAATTGCGGTAAAATTGACTAAAAATCAATTATTTTAGAATGTTGAGAAAATTTTCCAGAATTCGCAGCAGTATTTATCAAAATTTTTCTTTTTCAGTTCCAATTTCAAGAAAAAGAATCAAAAAAGGTTCTAAAAATTGAAGAAAAAAGCGAAATATTGTGAAATTTAACTCTTAATTAAGTGTTGTCTCTGATTATAATAGTTTGTTTGGTTTATTAGTTTGCTATAATTTTATTAAATTATTTTATTAATTTCATTATTTTAAATATCAAATTCATTTATTTTCTTCTTGTGAAAATAAACTGTTTATCTCGACTTGTCTGCATTTATAAACAGAACTCTTTTTAAGGACACTTTCTCTAATAGAAAATGAAGTCCAATCATACATATATGGGCCTTTACGCAACAGTAATCGGCGAAGTAGTGTAAAAATTCAATTGCTTTAAATTTTGTAACCAAGGACGCTCTTTACGAATCTGAAAGAATTTTATTAATTTCTTTTGCTGTTTTTTATTTTAGAGAAAGTATTAATGATGGTTTGACTTTTGCAAATCTTATTTCAAATTCGTTATCACTAATAGGAAAATCTACAGATAACCTATTTTTTTCGGTTCCAAGAAAATAAAGATTTATGACCAGTGAAGGACCAATTAGAGTTCTTATTTATTCTACACGTGGTGGTGTGGTGTTGTGGACGGCGTGTTCGACTCTTATATCATAAAAAGCTGTTTCGTTCAAAGCTTTTTTTGTAACAAATCACGAAGGGTTAGTATGAAATTGACATAATATTCTCCAAAATGATGATCTCGATGTCCTAGGAAATAGGAAATTGATCAATTTAAGATTATAAAAGGCATGTTGAAGTTCATGTTTATGATCACATGCTCAAAATGTATTGTTAAAATTATTAACAAAAAAAACTTTAAAATTTATTTTTTTTTGGATGAATTAAAATTAGCATTGGATGCTAAACAATTTTAAAAAAAGAAATTCGACACAAATCCGAATATTGATCGGCATTTTTGAAGTTTGTGATCATCTGATTAAGCTCAATCCAGTTTGTTCTTTAATAGCTTTTTATTGAAGCATTAAAAATCAGTCCTGCAAAATGCTAAGTTATGTAACAAACATGCTAAATCTTACATTCAGCTCTGCAAACACTCTGCAAAACTCTGCAATTGTATGCAAAATACACTCGATGTAAATGTTACAAAATAACTGCGTAATAACTTTGCAGAATTTTTGCAGAGCTGAATGTAAGATTTAGCATGTTTGTTTGTTATTGCAGAACTGATTTTTTAACGACGATTTAAAGTCATATTTTTCTTAACGACTCAAAAAATCGGCTTTATTTTCTTAAAAAACGATGAAAACCCGAAAAATGCAATTGCTTTTATTTGTTTTCTCTGGTGTTTACCCACCAAATAACAGTATTACTATCAACCATTTGAAAAATCAGACCTGAAATCTTCAAAAAAGAGTAGAATTGATTATTTAAAGTTAGATCTTTTTCAGGTGACCTTTTTTATCCGATTTATTTTACCTATAAGTACTCTCAAACGAATTAAAATCACAAAAAAGTATGTCTCATCACAAAATAACTTGTGCAAAAAGTCTGTAAACATCATTTTAATGGCATGTGATCTGCAATGTGCATTTTGATAATTACAGAAGTTTCTTCTAAATGCGACATGCTTTGTTTTACCCGAAAATTTATACAACACTTTCATTACTATTAAAGTTTAAATTTGAAATAATCGAATTGATCTTTTTGAATTGATTTGCATCTTCAAATTTCTCCCGTTCTAAGACTGGACTCTTTTTTCAGAATATTCTAAGAGTAGAAAGAGACCTTATTGAAAGTCTTGTAAATTCGAATAGGACCATTTTTGAAAACCGTTTTAGAAGCGTTTCGAACGGAGCTTAGCGTTTTCAGCAAGAAATTTTCCCAGTAACCACTTTATCTATTATGTTCTCGTCAGAACATTTTCATTGTAAAAAAAAATTTGAAAAACTTTCAAAAGCAAATTTCTGAACATATTTAGAAATTAAAAATATTATTTAAGTTGTTTTGTTTTAAGTGCCTTTTTGAACAATGTTCAAATTTCTACGCTCTCTTTTGGTGATGTCATGAATTGGCACATATTTTGCATTTTGAATCGTAATGTAATATTTAATCTCGAAAATAAATCAGGAAAGTTGCTGTAAATTTTTTAAAATATGAAGACATTTGTTAATTAGCCAAAAACAACAAAAAATAACGAATGTTAAAATCAACTAATCCATGCGTGATAGAGCTCAAAACATCCGTATTATAATTGAGACATAAGTATTACCCTAATTGCTTATAGCGCCTTAATTTTCAATTTGAACAGTTTCTTTGCACGAATTTAGTCGTAACGTAGGCAAAAGATAAACTATTGTTTATAATTTCTAAGCACCAAAATAAGTTCGATAGAGATTACATTTACGCAATTTCACCCTTTTTATATAATTTCCTCCATTTTTCACAAATAATACTCGAAGTTAATACTAGGCTTTACTCACTACAGAGGCTTCTCATCAATTTGCTTTTCCGAAAAAAAAGAATTTTGTCATTTTTACACTCAATTTGGACTCATTTAGACTTAATTTATGATCACGAAAACTCCAATAATAAAAATGATCTCACTAAGATGTTATCAACTATTTTAAATTACCATTGATGCTGAATTTGAAAGCGCAAAATCTAGACAAGTCTTAAATAAATTAAAAAAACACTAACAAATGTTCATTTTTCAAGTCCCAAAAACTTCAAAATTAACAAGATATCTTGAAGGGCGCGAAAATTATTTAAAAGATTAATAATGGAAAAAACTGCTCGATCTCAATGTTTATTTCTGGAAGTTAATTTTCATTAATTTTGAGTGATGGGACATGAGAAAAAAATTTTGCATTAAGTCTAGGATAGATATTACCAGTGGAGTAGCCTGAAATTTTGAAAATTTTTGCTAGGGAAGTGTAAAACTAAATTGGGCTAAAAAAACCTTATCTATGCGACAAATAAGGGGATCTAGGACTAATTTCAAAAATCCAGGTGAGCGGTCGCTCCCGCTGCCCCTCCTCCGGCTACTCCACTGGATATTAACGTAATCCCCGCATGGCTGCCCGTGTGGGAATTCAGGTTTATACCCTCAGTTTCGGTTTCAAAAAAGTCTAATTTTGAAAAAAAAGATATTATCAACTAGTTTTAACTTAACTGTGAGCCTTAAAACATTTTTTTCCGTATCAAATATTCCCATCTTATAGCTAATAAGGTGCTTGGGGAGGGGGTATTATGTAGTGGATTACGGTAAGTCTAAATTTTTTGAAAAAATTTGAAATTTTAGTAAGCCCGTATAGCCGAGTGTTTTGCTTGCAATCAGAGGGTTGGGAGTTCGATCCCCACAAAGGGAGAAAAATTTTCTGAATTTTTCTGTATTATGTTGTCGGTTGATCAATGCGTCACGAAAGTTTCAGTTTGGGTCAAATTTTTTTCAAAGAAGCAAAGAAACTAGCTTTTAAATACCATTGATGTAAAATCGAGTAAAAAATCAAAGCCCTAGCTCTTAAATAATTTCAATTCACAGGTACAATACCATGTTTGTGCCATTAACTGTGTTAAAATTATTTAATTAAATAAAGATATTATAAAACCCATTAGCTTAATGAAAGACCGCAGTTTAATGGTGTGTTTCAACCGAACTCATGTGCGTCATTATTTGCTGGTTAAGGGCAAAAGTTTTTTTTAAATGGTATATTATAGTACCCTCTCTCGTCCATTTTCACTGTTCAATATCTTTTACCCTAAAAATTCACCAAAACATAATTTCCCGCGCGTTGCATTAATTATTCTTATAAATTACGATACATATACATGATGGCAATTTTAATTCAATGTGTTATTTGTCTTTTAAAATCAATTTTTTTTTAACATAAAGAATTGAATTTCAAAAAAAATTCCGTTAGATCATATTTCAACGTCACTTGTTTTAATAAAATTATAATTATATTGTTAAATTTATCAAAGAGAAATTTCTTTTTCTTTTTTTAAATAATTATAAAATTAATAAAATAAAAAAAACAAGTTTAAAAAAACAACAAGAATCGAATCGTCACTTAATAAGGTTCGTATAATTTCAATTTTTTTTTAAATCGATTTTTTTTTGTTTTTCAATAACGTACACAAGATTTAACAAATAAATCATTTTTTTTTATTTAAAAAATTTTATGACGATTTTTATTTCATTTCATGTTTTTTTTTTTTTTGATAAGGGATTAGATTTTAATTTTCCGCTTTTTTTTAGTGGTCTTTGAAAAAACTTAAGAGTGTCTAAAACACAACTAAATCACGGAAGTATGTTTCTTTCTTTTCACTTGGACAAATTGAATTTTTTGTTAAAAAAACTCAAATCAATTGTGTTCGCATATCCTACATTCTTTTTTTTTGACAAAAAGAATTAATTTAGACAAAATATTTTGTAAATCTAATAAGAGAACTCGAACGAAGAAGATGAAGAAAATTGATTATTTCCTTTTAAGACTCAAGAGATATTTAAATTTTTCTTTTCAAGTATTCGTTTTCTAAAATAGATATTTAATTGATTTTTTCCCTCCTTTTTATTTTCAAGTTTCTTCCTAATTTAAGCTATTTGTAAATTGTATATTTTTTTACTCCTCTTTTCGAATATTTTCAAGAGTTCTTAATACACCGAGTCTGAAATTTTACAAGAATTGTCAATAATATACTCATAAAAATCATCACATTTTCGAGTTTTGATTCATTTTTTTTTATTTGTTATTTGAAATTAATACTCGGCTTGATTAGCACTGAACGAGGTAAATTTTTTTAATTTTCATGGTGGAAAAATTTTTTTCAATTCTTATATAAGGAGCATAAGACTGAAAAAAACTAATTTTAATTTTGTTTTCTGTTATTTTTGATGCTCATGTCTCAACTACAAAATCATGTCCTCGAAAGTTTAATTCATATTTCAATTATTAAAGGTTTTTCTTCAAGAACTATTCGAACTGGTCAAGAAGCATCGAGCATTGTTTTTGCAATTCAATAGCTTAGAGTGTTCAGAAAGTTCATGAATTTGGAGTACAGTTCTGGTCGTTCACGTTCCCCGAAAGATCCTGCGAATGGTGACCATTCGTGTCTAGAACAGATTAGGAGACTTAAACGCGTAATTGAAAATCTAGATTTCATTACAATTGAGTAATGGAGTCTACAAATCCGGTCTTAAACAATACTCATTTCTGAAAGCTCATAAATTTTGAGCGGAGAGGTAAGGGTGAAATTTTTAATTTTTTATAACAACAAAAACATGGTAATTTTGTGTTTTCCAGGCCGTGGAGTACAGTAATTAGCCCGACAGTTGACAAAATTCTGATCTTCATCGAAAGATGAAAACTTAAGAGTTTTCAGAAATGAGTATTGTTTAAGACCGGATTTGTAGACTCCATTACTCAATTGTAATGAAATCTAGATTTTCAATTACGCGTTTAAGTCTCCTAATCTGTTCTAGACAAAAAAGTTGGGACCGAAGTTGGTTGGAACATAATCGCGTGTTGATTATGCTGGGACCAAAAACGAATAAATTTCCCCTTAGTTTACAATTCTGATCGTTCACGAATTAACTCTGCGACCATTCGCAGGATCTTTTGAACGTGTACAGTGTACGGCAAATGGTATGCCTTCTCTATTTTATGAAGTTAATCTTGAACTAAAGATGAAATTTCATTGTTAAACTTCTTCGAATAAAATTTCACACACGACAAAGAACTGCCATAAATCATTATCTAAACAGATAAAAAGCTGAAATGTCATTACAGCATAATTAATTAGCATATTCCATGTCTTCATAAACGCTTGTTAAAGTAACTTTTTGTTTGCGAAATGAGTCGATGGGCTAGAAATTGTGAAGTTTCTATTTTGTGAATATCTACCAGACCATAATCAGGGATAGTACCTTTAACGTAATTTATCATCTACTTATCATTCCAAAAAAACGATGTCGAAATTATGAGACTACGATCACTACTTTAAAAATCTACATTATTATTTTCTGATAATGTAGATTTTTGATCTTTTCACTCCTTCATAATCATAGCATACTAGTCTTAAATCACTGAATTTTTTTTGATTGGATCTTAAACATGGGCATTTATTTTGAGTCAGTTAATTTTTTAAAATTAAACAGAATTTGTGTGTCAAGTAAATTTTTTAAATCGGTCATTTCCATAGTATCAAATAGAACTTGTTAAATAATATTTTAAAATTATTCAAAATTATGAGTTATCAAATAAATAAATTAAGAGAAAAAAAAATCAATGATAATTATTAGTCTTTTTTTTTCATTCTAATTAAGCATGTCTCCATATTCATTTATGTGATCGATTTATTACGGGCTTTCTTTGCAACTAAAAATTCTTAATTTTTTTTCAATTAGGCTAAATGATTCAATTCTCTTTTTTAAATGTATTTCAGTGTTATTTTACAAAGATTTTATCAAATTTTTTTTTAATTCAATTTAAAATAAGATATATTTTTGTTTCGTCAAAGGATTAATTTCTTAAAATTTTTCCAATATACGACGATCTTTGAAAAATCCTTTCTTAAGATAGGTGTTAACGAGTAGTTTAAATCTAAGTCAAAATAAAAGATTTTTTCTCTTCAATTCATCAGCTTAAAATAAATTTATTTAATCAGAATCGAAAGGATAATGCATCTCAAAATAAAAAAAAATCAATACAGTGTATCCCCGATTTTATGAATCACGTTTGGAATTCACAATATACTTCATAAAATCGAAACTTCATAACTTCGAATACTCGATAGAAATAACCTTAATTTCAAACATGCATTTTTATTTCAAAAGACTTTTTTTCGGTTGACAAAGGACAAAAAATAGAATGATTACGCTTGAATATCATTTTTAACAACTTTTTTTCGTAAGAACAAACATATACAGTTAACTTTACGACATATATATTTTCTCACTTTCTCTCTAAAAAATTAAGTAGATTTTCAAACTCATAATTTCACAATTTCGAATTACTATTACGTGTAAAAAACTTACCCAGTGTACAAAGCTTAGCAGGGCCGGCGCCAGACCAAAATTTTAGGAAGTGCTAAAATCCGAGTCTGGTCCAAATGACCCCATCCCTGACGACTAATACTTACAACCTAAAATTTTGAGGCCGAACGAAGGTTAAGACAGTCATAAAGCATATTATTTGATCCGAAATTCAGCATTAGTTTAATAGAGAATCAAAAATTTTTTTAAGTGTATGAAGGGTTATTTCTAAAACCCGGATCACCTGTTTTTACGCAGTTAATTTAAGCCTACTGTCTGTCGCCGAAATTGATGTAGTTAAAAAAAGAAAAATTATTCAATTGTTTATAAACTTTTTTACGATTTTAGAAAGTTTTAAAAACAAGGTATCTATTTAACAAGAAAGAGCACTAAATAGGCTACCAGAAAATTGGTATCCGTTAAACACTGGGCTTTTGGTTCGACGGCAAAGTGGTGGTCCGTTGAAATTTTCTACTGATTTTATCATTTTGGCGCGCCTGCAGTGCGTTTTTTACTAAAGGTTTTACTAAAGTTACAGGAAGATATCTTGCTGTAACTAGAGCTAAAAAGAGCATAAAAAGTTGTACCAGAAAATGTGTGTCCTGAATAAAAAAGTTGCAAGAAAGAGCAAAAAAGTTGACCTTTTTTCCCCAAGCTATCATTAAAAAAAATAAATTTTGATAAAAATTCGCAGGAAGGTGGCGACTTTTATGAAATTTTATAAATTTGCGGACAATTTAAAAGTCAATTTTTTCAAAGTTGAACCGAACAAAGGATGGTCTTGTGAAAATCTCGAAGAGATATCAAGAAATTTTTTAAAAATCGTTTCTTTTAAAATTTTTTAGCTGATTTTGTTAAACAATTTTAAATATTAGGGGGTGCTAAAGCACAATTAGCTTGCATGTAGCGCCGGCCCTGAAGCTTAGTCTGTTTTTCATTTCAAAAAATCGAAAATTCACAAAATAAAAGTTCATAAGATTGAGATAAATTATGATTGAAGGTATTCAATTTTCATTGGGGATTCTAAATTTACTTCATAAAATAGGGATTTCATAGAATAGGAGGACACAAAATCGAGGATACACTGTACTAAAATGAGTTCGTGACCGAGTGTGTAAAACGAAAGCTTTGTCAGCTAGTGACACGAGTTCGAATCCTGGTCGAGTAAAAAAGTTCTAACGTCTAGAAAAAATAATAATGGAAATGGATGAGCGTCTCTAGTGTAGTGCTGCTTGTAAACGATCCGACTAGAATCATTTCTAGATGACCTGATACTAGAACAACTTTGAAAATCATTGTATTGGGACTCGCAAGTCGCTGTGACTTAAAATAAGGGCGTCGAAAAATGCAAGCGTAGTGAGTATAAAAAAATTATGTTACGGCCTACCCGGCTAAGAAGTCTTAACAGTTTCACCATAACTTCTTCAGTATTAGTCTGAAATTTAAACTGTAAAAAGATCGTCTGAAGAACACAATATTTCCAAGATTTTCTGTTCATCAAAATTGACAGAATTCAAATATTCAACGGGATTTCAAACTCAATTACTACTGAGAAGGAAATGATTTTTTTCATGAACGAAAAATGAAAATCGTCACAAAGGAAATTTGGTTTCTAACAAAGGCTACACTAATGATATCTTCTAATAAATTGGAAGATAAAAAGACATAAGTATCCCTTGTTTAATCTAAATAAAGGCTTGAACCTCTAATCTAGCTACTTATTGAAGATCAAACAAACATAAACTAAAAATTACTAGGTTAAGAAAATTGAAATAGTTTGGATCAATTTATTTTCAAAACTAATTTGATTTAGGTCTTAGTAGTGACATGACATCTTGAGGAAATCAATTTTCGTTTTTATTTTTCTTGTTCGTTGCATTAATTATACTCATTTAATTGACAAAATTTTACCTAGATTTATCACATTCGATTTTAAAAAAAAGACTACTAATGATAAAAACAAAAAGTCAATGAGCCTTAATTAATTTAAAGGGAAGCTTAGTTGTAACTTTGCGCTTATTCAAGTTTTCTCTATTAATTAACCTCTATTAATTAACCTTTTTTTGAATTATCCCATGTTTTTAATTATCCAAAAAAAAAATTAATTTTAAGGCTCCATCGAAACTTATTAATCTTTTTTTTCAAGAAATTAATTTATGAGTGTAAATATTTATTTTTAGTCTTGATAAATCCGATAGTAGCATACAGAAATGAGCAAGAAGAGAAAAAAAAAATTCTTTAGATAGAAATCTATGAAAAATAAGAAGAGGAAAATGAGAGAGAAGAACAACAACAAGAAAAAAAAAAGTTTCTTTTTCTTAAAAAAAATCCCGAATTGAAAATCATAATAATTTATTAAAAACTATTCATAGCACCACTAGAATTTTAACTTTCTTAACAGAGAAAATTTCTTATTTTTTAAATTCATTAATTTAGGATATTTTTCAATGAGGGTAGTTTTAATGGTTTTGTAAAAATAGAAGACATGGAATAGATTAATTTCGGTTTATTTTTTCCTAGAGTGTACTTAATAACAAAGTTATTAATTGTTATTGGCATTCTGTCACATTGTCTCTTGTGAATTTTATTTTATTTTTTCATTAATTTTATCTATAGAAGAGAGATAAGAATGACAAATTATTTATTTTTATTTGTTTTTTTTTCAAGCCTGAGTACTATTGATAAGTTTAGGAATAAAGTAAGGTTTTATTCTCATTCAGAAACTTTTTTTCTTTTAAATGTTTTCATAGGCTGCCTTTAAACGACAAGTTTTCTTCAGACAAAAGGAAACCAAAATCTTGTTCGAACAATTTAAATATTGAATCGTTTTCTACACGCATAATTTTTTTTTAAAATAAATTGGAAAAGATCTGGAAGACAGTACATCTGTCAGTAAAATTGAAGGCTAGTATATTCGAAGTCTCTGTGATATCCGTGCTCCTGTATGAAAGGTGGATTTTAAAGAAAGACATAAAAAGAAGGCTAAATAGTTTCGCAACGATCTGTTTCTAAGCGTAAAATCCTCAGATAAAATACCATTTTGCCTTTTCGAAAGGCACCAAGATAACGATTTTACAAATTCAAAATTCACGGCTCTTATTTTTCTAAAAATGACCTATTTCTCTTTTTTAAATTGCTGTATTTAATTAAATGCTACCGCAAATTCTCGTGTAATGTTACATGTAACTAAATCAAATATTTAAAGTTGTTACATGTATCAGCGACCATCTCTCCCATGTTTTACCTTCTTCAAAATTAATTAACTGTAACTTAACCCCAAAACTAATTTTTAACATTGAACGAGAATTTACGGTAATTATAATGTTGTTGTCATTCTCTTGTTTCTCTTGTGGGCGTTCATAAACTAGTGAATGGAAAATGAATGACTTTTGTAATAAGACTTCAACGAAGGTTAAGACAGTCATAAAGCATATTATTTGATCCGAAATTCAGCATTAGTTTAATAGAGAATCAAAAATTTTTTTAAGTGTATGAAGGGTTATTTCTAAAACCCGGATCACCTGTTTTTACGCAGTTAATTTAAGCCTACTGTCTGTCGCCGAAATTGATGTAATTAAAAAAAGAAAAATTATTCAATTGTTTATAAACTTTTTTACGATTTTAGAAAGTTTTAAAAACAAGGTATCTATTTAACAAGAAAGAGCACTAAATAGGCTACCAGAAAATCGGTATCCGTTAAACACTGGGCTTTTGGTTCGACGGCAAAGTGGTGGTCCGTTGAAATTTTCTACTGATTTTATCATTTTGGCGCGCCTGCAGTGCGTTTTTTACTAAAGGTTTTACTAAAGTTACAGGAAGATATCTTGCTGTAACTAGAGCTAAAAAGAGCATAAAAAGTTGTACCAGAAAATGTGTGTCCTGAATAAAAAAGTTGCAAGAAAGAGCAAGAAAGTTGACCTTTTTTCCCCAAGCTATCATTAAAAAAAATAAATTTTGATAAAAATTCGCAGGAAGGTGGCGACTTTTATGAAATTTTATAAATTTGCGGACAATTTAAAAGTCAATTTTTTCAAAGTTGAACCGAACAAAGGATGGTCTTGTGAAAATCTCGAAGAGATATCAAGAAATTTTTTAAAAATCGTTTCTTTTAAAATTTTTTAGCTGATTTTGTTAAACAATTTTAAATATTAGGGGGTGCTAAAGCACAATTAGCTTGCATGTAGCGCCGGCCCTGAAGCTTAGTCTGTTTTTCATTTCAAAAAATCGAAAATTCACAAAATAAAAGTTCATAAGATTGAGATAAATTATGATTGAAGGTATTCAATTTTCATTGGGGATTCTAAATTTACTTCATAAAATAGGGATTTCATAGAATAGGAGGACACAAAATCGAGGATACACTGTACTAAAATGAGTTCGTGACCGAGTGTGTAAAACGAAAGCTTTGTCAGCTAGTGACACGAGTTCGAATCCTGGTCGAGTAAAAAAGTTCTAACGTCTAGAAAAAATAATAATGGAAATGGATGAGCGTCTCTAGTGTAGTGCTGCTTGTAAACGATCCGACTAGAATCATTTCTAGATGACCTGATACTAGAACAACTTTGAAAATCATTGTATTGGGACTCGCAAGTCGCTGTGACTTAAAATAAGGGCGTCGAAAAATGCAAGCGTAGTGAGTATAAAAAAATTATGTTACGGCCTACCCGGCTAAGAAGTCTTAACAGTTTCACCATAACTTCTTCAGTATTAGTCTGAAATTTAAACTGTAAAAAGATCGTCTGAAGAACACAATATTTCCAAGATTTTCTGTTCATCAAAATTGACAGAATTCAAATATTCAACGGGATTTCAAACTCAATTACTACTGAGAAGGAAATGATTTTTTTCATGAACGAAAAATGAAAATCGTCACAAAGGAAATTTGGTTTCTAACAAAGGCTACACTAATGATATCTTCTAATAAATTGGAAGATAAAAAGACATAAGTATCCCTTGTTTAATCTAAATAAAGGCTTGAACCTCTAATCTAGCTACTTATTGGAGATCAAACAAACAAAAACTAAAAATTACTAGGTTAAGAAAATTGAAATAGTTTGGATCAATTTATTTTCAAAACTAATTTGATTTAGGTCTTAGTAGTGACATGACATCTTGAGGAAATCAATTTTCGTTTTTTTTTTCTTGTTCGTTGCATTAATTATACTCATTTAATTGACAAAATTTTACCTAGATTTATCACATTCGATTTTAAAAAAAAGACTACTAATGATAAAAAAAAAAAGTCAATGAGCCTTAATTAATTTAAAGGGAAGCTTAGTTGTAACTTTGCGCTTATTTAAGTTTTCAAATTTTTTGAGCTGATTTATATCCTGTATTAATTAACCTTTTTTTGAATTATCCCATGTTTTTAATTATCCAAAAAAAAAAAATTAATTTTAAGGCTCCATCGAAACTTATTAATCTTTTTTTTCAAGAAATTAATTTATGAGTGTAAATATTTATTTTTAGTCTTGATAAATCCGATAGTAGCATACAGAAATGAGCAAGAAGAGAAAAAAAAATTCTTTAGATAGAAATCTATGAAAAATAAGAAGAGGAAAATGAGAGAGAAGAACAACAACAAGAAAAAAAAAGTTTCTTTTTCTTAAAAAAAATCCCGAATTGAAAATCATAATAATTTATTAAAAACTATTCATACCACCACTAGAATTTTAACTTTCTTTACCGAGAAAATTTCTTATTTTTAAAATTCAGTAATTTAGGATATTTTTCAATGAGGGTAGTTTTAATGGTTTTGTAAAAATAGAAGACATGGAATAGATTAATTTCGGTTTATTTTTTCCTAGAGTGTACTTAATAACAAAGTTATTAATTGTTATTGGCATTCTGTCACATTGTCTCTTGTGAATTTTATTTTATTTTTTCATTAATTTTATCTATAGAAGAGAGATAAGAATGACAAATTATTTATTTTTATTTGTTTTTTTTTCAAGCCTGAGTACTATTGATAAGTTTAGGAATAAAGTAAGATTTTATTCTCATTCAGAAACTTTTTTTCTTTTAAATGTTTTCATAGGCTGCCTTTAAGCGACAAGTTTTCTTCAGACAAAAAGAAACCAAAATCTTGTTCGAACAATTTAAATATTGAATCGTTTTCTACACGCATAATTTTTTTTTAAAATAAATTGGAAAAGATCTGGAAGACAGTACATCTGTCAGTAAAATTGAAGGCTAGTATATTCGAAGTCTCTGTGATATCCGTGCTCCTGTATGAAAGGTGGATTTTAAAGAAAGACATAAAAAGAAGGCTAAATAGTTTCGCAACGATCTGTTTCTAAGCGTAAAATCCTCAGATAAAATACCAAATGAAGAAATTTTTAAGGTGGTATGACAAAAACCAATCATTGAAAAGTTAAGACACATGTAAGTAAGGTAAGATAAAGCGAAGAAGAAAAACGACAAACTATTTCAAATATATTTGTGGATTACTGTTCCCGACGGACGATCAGGTCTCAAGAGCTGAAGTTGAGAAGCTCGCAAGCGATCGAACTCTCCGGAAAAATTTTATCAGTACTTTACAAAAAAAATTGTTTAAAAAAGTGATTAAAAATTCAATTAAAAATGTTAGCATTCAAATATTTCATTTATTTTGGTTTAACAAAAGATCCATAGCTATTCAACATAAACTTGGCAATTTTTTAGAAAAAGGTGGTCTTAAGATTTACTTTCATTTTTTAGTTAGTAAATTTAGTGATCACGGCATCTTATTTTTGACGAGGTAAAAAATTCAAGTAAATTTTAGGATCACGTGGTCGTTGATTTGACTAGCCCCCATGTCACTGTAAAACAATCGTAAAAAGAGATAAGCAAAACAGGCAAGATATTCATATGTATTATGGGTTTCAAAACCATTACAAGAAGCTTCAAAATGAGAAAAAAATAAGACAAATTCTAAGCAATTTTATTTAAAAATGATTGGTGCCTTTTCGAAAGGCATACGATTTTACAAATTCAAAATTCACGGCTCTTATTTTTCTAAAAATGACCTATTTCTCTTTTTTAAATTGCTGTATTTAATTAAATGCTACCGCAAATTCTCGTGTAATGTTACATGTAACTAAATCAAATATTTAAAGTTGTTACATGTATCAGCGACCATCTCTCCCATGTTTTACCTTCTTCAAAATTAATTAACTGTAACTTAACCCCAAAATTAATTTTTAACATTGAACGAGAATTTACGGTAATTATAATGTTGTTGTCATTCTCTTGTTTCTCTTGTGGGCGTTCATAAACTAGTGAATGGAAAATGCATGACTTTTGTAATAAGACTTCAACGATATTTTTTTATGTTAAACGATATCTTTTTAATTGATTATACTTTTGTCCCTTAAGAAAGGATACCAGAGAAACCAAAAAACAGATCCCCAGGACCCAAGATAAATCTTTTACTTCTTCACTTCATTTAATCATTACTTAATCGGTCAAAAGATAAAAATTTCAGTTAAAAATAATGTAAGTTAGAAGCTCTAAAAAATTTATTCATAATTTTGGCGCGAGAAATTACATTTTTTCTTAGTTTTAATTCTTGGACAGAATGATCTTTGATTGACTATTTCATCGATCGCAAAAACTTTCAAAATCAGAAAGAAGATTCATTCTCAAATGTTCATCTTCTAATAATATCTTAGAACAACTAAGAATAACTGAGAACATCTGAGAACAACTGAGAACAGAAAAAGTTTTCGTTCTCAGAAGCTTCTAAGAACCTAGAATTTCTGAGAACAGAGATTTTTCTTGACATAGGTAAAATATCTGTCAGTTGATGCCGGTAAATGAATGATGGCTTTTTCTTTTCACTAGTTCATGAACGCCCACAAGATAAACAAAAGAATGACAACAAAAGTAAAATTAAAACAGGTATATCATTAAAGCGCATATACAGTACTGACACCATTTTTTACGAACCCGGATTTTTTTCAGGTTTTGAGTTTGGGTTGGGTTCGGGTGGACCACTCAAACTCGATACCCAATTACCTACTTTTTTGGGTAACCAACCCATAACCCATACCCATAAAACTTAACTTTTCAGGTTACGTACCTGAATCCGATAACCACATACTCGATTTTTTCGGGTTTGTTTTGAGTAAAAAGGTATAAGATTCAGGTACGTAACCTGAAAAATTAAGTTTTATGGGTATTTGGGTATCGAGTTTGAGTGGTCCACCCGAACCCAACCCAAACTCAAAATCTGAAAAAAATCCCGGTTCGTATCTCTGTTTTTAACTAACTAAGAAAAAATAACTTTTTACTACAATTCACGTAAATTCAAGTAAAATTACGTAAAATCTGGTAAATTCATAATTTTTTTTGGTTTGACCTATGATCGCCTTTGCGCTCAATCTTTCAGCAGAATCTAAAAATTAATTTTCCTCCCCCCATTCTCAATCTAACATCAGAATATTTTTGTGTATTTTAATGACTCACTTAGAGTCCTTCTCAAAAGTCTCATAATCGAATACGATCTTGCTTTCGTTTCAAAAACATATTTTCAGTTTAAAACAACCCTTTAGATGTTTTTAGAAGACTTTGAAATGATAAGAGGTGTAATTAAATATAAAGATAATGACTAATAAAAATAATTATATTTCAATTTTTTCTTGGAGCACATGATATTGAAAAAAAAACGGTGCTAAGCATTAAAAATTTATTTTAAAATTTTTATTATTGTTTTTAATTTTAATCGAAAATTTACCCTATAGCCAATTTAATCGAAAATTTTAAATGAAAATGTTAAATGAAGAGTGTTTTATATTTGGCTTAAAAATAAAACAACAACGGAAAGACGCACTTATTTTATAAAATGAACTCAAAGAGAAATAAATAAATACATTCAAATTAAATAACTGTTAAATAATTATTACGGTTGAACGTCGATTGTTAACTTCCGTTACTACGAATGATATGCTCGTATAAATTTTATTACAATATTGTTAATTTTTTTTTAAATAAAAATTATGTTCTGTTGTCTTGAAAAAAAATTCAATCGTAACCTCAATCGTAAAGGCTTACATTAATTGAATTTAATGAATCCCCAATTTAAGGATTTTTCAAATGAAGTCTTAGTATTTAATAATCGTAAGCATTTTTTGTGTTATTAGTTTTTATTTTTTTCTATAAAAAAAAATATTTTTAGTTCTAATCTCTTTTAAAATTAAATTTATTTTTTTTGTTATTGGATGAGAATTTAGATTTTATTTTAATGAAAAAATAAATAATAAGCCCATAATTGAAATTTATTACAGACATTTCTTAGCTCAAAGGTGAGGTTAAAGGTTTGCGCTTCTATCAAAGTTGCATCTCAAGTAAAGGTTTATTAATTTTAAAATAAAACATCATTATAATTGATATTTTGATCATTAAAATATCCTTTTTCAGTCAAATTTTTCTGTAAAAAGTTGGGACTGCCTTTAAAAAATCAAAGAAATGACTTGACTTAAAACAATACAAAATCGAAAAAAGAGTATTTTTTAAGAAAATATGGAATTCTTAAAGGACTAATATAGTCCGCTTTGAGTATAGTCAATTCAGAGAACTTTGACTTTTCCGATGCTAAATTATTCCTAAACGAAGAGATTTAAAAAAAAGCACTCCAACACTCTCGCGATCATTTTTATTTCAGAAAAAGACAATTTTGGTTAATATTCGCTTACAAACACGATTCCTTATGGGCTTCTGCAGCATGAAAGTCAAAGTTTGACATCACCTCTTTAATCCTCTAAAAAACTGATTTAGAGCCTTAAAACGCATAAAAAGATCACTGAGATACCGATATTACGGATTTAAGAACCTTTAATTACTTAGCACTCAAGCTATTTTAGAATAAGTGTACCAAAGCTTTGAGAATGAAAAAATCAATTTTATACACTCTAAAATTTTGCGACCCTTTTTGATCAGATAAATGTTGTACTTTATGACAAAGTAAGAATAAAAGACTACAGTGTTTTTACAAAAAGAGGAGAATTGGTGAAATTACTTCTTTTTACGTAATTTTACGTAAAATTAAGTAAGCTTACGTAATCTTACATCAAAAATGGTCGGTAAGCAAATGTAAGCTTACCTAAAATGACGTAAAATTACGTAAAACTTTATTAATTTTAGTAAAACGTAAGAAAAACCTTACGGACAACAAAAAACCTGAATTTTGCATGTAAACCTATGGGATTTTTAGCTTTTTTGTTGACTGTAAGGTTTTTCTTACGTTTTACTAAAATTAATAAAGTTTTACGTAATTTTACGTCATTTTAGGTAAGCTTACCGACCATTTTTGATGTAAGATTACGTAAGCTTACTTAATTTTACGTAAAATTACGTAAAAAGAAGTAATTTCACCAATTCTCCTCTTTTTGTAAAAGCACTGTACGAACAAACACACTTCTTTTCTTAATCCTATCAAATTCCAGAAGACTATTTAGCCTACAACAGTCATTAGGCAACATCTTTAGTTTGAAGTTTGAACACTAACTCCTTTGAACCGAAAACTACATGTTCCTAAAACACCAATATTACGACTATAGTTCAACTGTTTTTTTTTAGATTGCGAAATCAAAATTATTTTAGAGGATGTTTTTTTACATCAAGATTTCGGCTAAGGGCCCAAGAGTCTTACTTTAAAGTTTTATAAAGTTTCGTGGTGTTACATAAAGTATGGTCTTTATGATCGAGCAAAATTGAAGTTTTTTTAGAAAATTACATTGAAAAGGATGGGAAGTTTTTTTAACTTTTTTCGCATGCTGGTTTTTAAATTCATCATTGCCAATAGGTCGACATTTTACATGATTGGAAAAAACTACATCTCTTTCTAAAGGACCCGCAATATCCATATTTTTGTATGCATCTGTATAAACAAGAGACGATTCTCAGGATTTACTCTTTTATTTTTCCTATTTGCATACTAGAGAAAGAAAAAAATCATAAAAATCAAAGACAACTTTTTAAAAATTCTGAATACTCGTAAAACATATATATTTGCATATTAGAGTTATACCTTCAATTCATTTAAAAAATGGCTTTTTTTGCATCCTTTTAGCATACAAAAGTGACTTTAAGATAAAAATTTTCTTTATGGAAAGATATACAATAGAATAAATGAAAATTTTAATGTCACTCGGGTTACAACATAACCGAAATCAAACTTTAACTTGATATATCGGTCTTGCAAAAAAAGTCAAGATCGACCAAAATAATCTAAATTTTAATCCGTAAAGAACCAAAAAAGACATATTTTAATAAGACTGAAATACTTGTCAAAAGTTTGATAACGGTTACGGTGAAATCTGAGTGACGTTAGATTTTCATTGATTCTACTGTATGTTCTCTGTGGTTTTTCTATACGCGATTTCTCAATTCTTAATCAAAAAGTGACAATTATTTTGCGTCTAGGATAGAAAAATTTTCAGGCGATCTGAAAATATTTTAGGTAACTGTTGACGTTTAAAGTAACGGCTTTGAATAAAAAAGAATTTTTTCGATTGCATTCAGTTTAGGAAAGACATGATAAATATATTCAATTTTGTCGATATTTTGTCAATTTTCCACGTCAAATATAACTTTCAAGATTTTCAAAATACAATTCAAATTCAAAAATTTCTTTAATTAGGTTTGATTTCATTAGGGATATTTATTTCAAAAAAAAAAAAGGAAAAAGGAAGCTAAAATCTTGGAATAATTTAATTAGAAAATTATTCAAATTTCAACAACAACAGCAACAACAAAAGTTCTTTAACTCAATCAAAAGTTATTTTTGAATATTTTTTTTTCTCTCGATTTCGAGATAAGAAAAAATATGCTTGCTCATAACAAAAAAAAAGGCTACTTTGAAAAAATTCAAATCGTATTAAGCTGCTATTATTGTAGATTTATTTTCATATTTTTTTTTTCAACTTTTTTATTTAAAATTCATATATATGTTTCAAAAATTTCTATCTAGACTCATAATTTTAACACTTTACTAAAATATGTTACCTCTATATAAAATAAAAACTCCAAATTTAGATACTTTACGATCCAAAGTTGTTTTAGACGAATCGTCAAGACGAAGAAATTCATTTGAAGATTCATCTAAAAAAAATCGAACAAATAAAATGGTGTTTATTCCATTGCTAAGGCGACGCTTAAAATTAATCGATATGAAATATTTGTTATTGTGGATTTTTAGTGTTTTATTTGTCGTATGGATTATTGAAAGTGATATATTTTCGTTTACGGAATGTATTAAACCGATACGTCGCAATGGAAACGCTGAAAGTGATCTTGAATTTTTACGTTTAAAAGATCATGTTAAATCGGATGAATTGAAAAAATTTAATCAAGATAATTTAAGTGATAATATATATCCTTACAATCGAAATACACCGTTAATATTTGTTGGTGGTGTACCACGATCGGGTACTACATTAATGCGTGCTATGCTAGATGCTCATCCTGGTATACGATGTGGTGAGGAGACACGTATCATTCCACGTCTCATTTATATGCGTAATCAATGGACTAATTCAAAAAAAGAGAGTGAACGTTTGATTAATGCGGGAATGAGTGATGATGTAATCGACTCAGCAGTTGGCGCTTTTATACTCGAAGTCATTGTTAAACACGGTAAACCGGCTCAACATTTGTGTAACAAAGACCCGCTTGTCCTGCGATATTCAACTTATATGAAAAACGTGTTTCCAAATGCTAAGTTTGTTCTCATGATACGAGACGGCAGAGCCACTGTACACTCAATTATAAGCAGAAAAGTAACAATTACAGGGTTTAATTTGGAAAGTTTTAGGGATTGTTTGATTCGATGGAATAATATTATTGAACACATGTATGCTCAATGTATTGAGATAGGTCAAGAATTTTGTATGCCTGTTTATTATGAGCAGTTAGTCTTGCATCCTGAAAAAACAATGAAAAATATTTTAGGATTTTTGAATGTTAGTTGGAATGACGCAGTTTTGCATCATGAAAAGTATATTGGTGATGAGATTTCACTATCTAAAGTTGAACGTTCTTCAGATCAAGTCATAAAACCGGTAAATTTAGAAGCGTTGACTTCTTGGGTCGGTAAGATTCCACAAGATGTGGTCGATCAAATGGACATGATAGCTCCGATGTTGAGACGTTTGGGATATGATCCAAATGCTAATCCTCCTAATTACGGAGATCCCGATCAAAAAATAAGAGAGAACACATTTCATATTCAACAAAATAAAGAGTATTGGCGTGAATTGGCCAAGAAGTATTCGGTTCATATAAAAGATGGTCTAAATTAAATTTTTTTTTCTAAAAACTGCGCTTTAAAACGAATGTAAATTTAGTCATAAAGTCCGATTTTAATTTTGTAATTTATTTTTTGATAATATTTTTTTTGTCTTTTTTTTGTTTGAGAAGTTTATTTTGTTATGTGAGCAATTGTTAACAATTCCAATGAAAATTATTTTGTGACAAAAATTTATCAGAAAAGCCTGATAACTTTACTTTTTTTGCAGCTTTATTTTTATTTTTTTAATCGAATTTGTTGATTTAAAAATTAACTAATAAAAATTGTTTTTTATGAACCCGTATAATTTTTTTGAGTTGATCCCAAAACCAAAACTGACTTTTTTAACTTATGATAAATCTCCACAACTTTTATGTAGGGTTAAATGTCGCCCATTAAACAGTTAGCTATCTTTTTTTTAATTATTTTTTCTACGTTAAGAGGTTTATTGAATCCAAAAATTTATCGTCGTAATCTTGACCGTCTCGAGCCCGGATGTGAAAATTGGAGGGAAGCGATGTTGCTGCCATCCTAAAATCGTTTTAAATGTGTTGTATTACGGGTACTTGGCCTTACGAATCGCGTTCGAATCTTGTCGTATTGGGGTGCCGCTGGCTTCGACCAACACAACGTAAAGGAGCCTGGGAACAGGTGCAAAAGGTCTAGCCCTAGTATTTTACTGAATGTAGAATACGCTTGATTTGTGGTTCGAAGCTAGTCTGGATATTTGTCGAGTTCGCAGCTTCGGCTCGGATGAACGTCCCACAGACACTCGGGTGGGTGGCAGTAGCATAGTCGTAATCATGCCATGGCCGTCTCAAGCCCGGATGTGAAAATGGGAGGAACCTTGTCGTTTTACAGTATAATAGAAAGTAGCCTTCGCTAAAAGATAAGGTTCGCGCCGGTCAAAACTATAGCACTATCTTAATATGTGATTTTCGACCTCAAATTCATAATCTGCATATATGAAAACCTAGGAAAGCCAATTTTTTAGGGCGGGGTCAAAAATATTGTTTTGGGGTACCCTATCCTCAAAGATAAGCTATACATTTTTGAGCTTCATCCTTTTCTACTTAATTACTTATCAACTAACTTATATAATTGCATAAGTTTACACATATTCTTAAAGCTCATAATCTCAGCAACAAAACGGTGTATTAGGTTTCCTGGAAAAAATAATTTTTGACCGAGATAATGCCGTGGAAACGGAAAATTTTATGCCTTTTTTCAGTTTTTTTGTATCTAGTCCCTGATTTACCCCCTAAACCCTAATTTTCTATTCAGATTCAAAAACTAGACAAAATTTTGAACAAAATGATGAGCTCACTTTTTCGAGGCGGAAAAAAATAAAAAAATTCAAAAATCACTAAGATGATGGATTTTCGTATTTTTGACCATAAATTCGTAATTGTTATGTAAGAAAACCCTAGAAAACATACATGGTTTTTGAATTAAATAGTTCTTTCAATTTTCCAAAAAATTACCTTTTTTGAAAAATTTTCCGCCTCGATGTTAATTGAAAAAAGTGAGCTCATCATTTTGTTGTATCCATAATTTTTAGCTAAATTAACCGATAAATATGACATGTCACTAAACCATTTTATAAAAAAAACACTTCATTTTTTCAAAATTCGTACTTTTCTGACGTGTGTAATTTTTGTAATTATGTACATATCTTTAAACTAGAGTATCTATTGACATTTCATGTTCGGGAAATTACAATCGTCCCACATATAAATTCAACACTAACCTCAATATAACAATCAATCGCTCAACCATACAAAAAACTGCAAATCCAGTCTTTCTAAGGTTCAAACTCGATCCAGGACTAACATTCAAACCACACTTAACCGAAATAAAAGACAAATGTGAAAGTAAGCTAATTTTACTCAAAATAATATGTTCAAAGCACTACGGTATCCGAAGCAATTATCTTTTAACCATCTAGAAATCAGTTGTACTTCCCCTTATCCAATATTTCCATTTCAGATGTCATGCCTATATCGTCAATTTTCATCACCGGGATAAAAGCCATGAGTATTTGAGGATCATCATCTTCAAAATCATCTATGAATTCCTTACTGAGAATAAAATGTCTAAGCTGCCTATGAAAGACATCAATCATATGTGCCGCAAGCTTGCACATAACCGGTAGAATTTTTGATATAGTGTAGGTTTTCTCTGAGTTTATTACCCATTCATTCCAAAAATTTCGATACAAAGCTTTCAAAGGTCTAAACCATGCTATATCTGCTGACTATAAAAGAGTGGTTAGTCTTTTCGGAACAAATGTTAAATCAACGCTTGCAGCCGCTAGTGAACTACTGACCAACTGTCAATTGAGAAATTAGGGGGTTATGGCTATTTTCAGCCTTTAACCCCGAGGTAGTTTGCAAGGTTTTACGGTATGTTCCCATACTTAATCACAAGCAACAAAATCAAGAAAGAACTACAAACAATCTAGAACAGAGCCATCACAATTATTTTTAAGTTACATAGAAGCACACCACAGACTGATTCTGCACTCGATTTCCAACATGGACATATTACAAAATAGATTACATATACTAGCCCTCAAATACATTAAAACTGTGTCAGAAACCAATAAAATCATTAAATCTCTACTCGATTGCTAAAATAGACATATCATATTTATCGAGCTTTTACAAAGTTGTTCCTCAAGTCTCTTTGTTCTCCATATATGAAAACCTAAGAACGGCAAATTTTTAGGAGGGGTCTAAAAAAAATTTCTGCAAAAAAACGAAAACCTTAAGGATGAAGGAATTTGCAAATTTTGACCCGAAATTCGTGATCCTAGAAATCATATAAATATATTCATTTAAACGATTCCATTCCTTGAAAAAAACTCCCAAAATTGAATTTTCGAAATAATTTATTCTATAACAAAATATACCGTATTGCCTTGCTGATAAGCGTCCCCCTAAACCCCCCTTTTTCTAGACGAACAAGTCGATTTTTTCTAGACTTGGAAAATTCATAGCTTTTAATTTAGATTTCAAAAAAAGATTGTAAAAAAAGCAGACTTGTGATCATTTATGAAAAATCAGCATCAGTCAGTATTCATTATTCATTTACGGAATCAGTATAATTATTTAGCCAATCAGTATTTCCATCAGTAAAAACCTAGTACACATCTTTTAACATATACCTGTTGGAAAATGCAAAAATTTGATTCTAATTAAATGTATTTGTTTATTTAAAAAAAAATATTAAACTTTATTCGAATTTTAAAAATACCCAAAATGGAAAAAATTATTAACAAAAAAAACCGTGTGAAAAAAAAATTACATTAAAAGAAAAAAGACCCTAATTATTAAATTATTTAAATTAAAAAATTGCGTTTTAATTTTCTTTTAAATTTCGTCTAACGGTAAACAATAAACTTATTTCTTGATTCCAAAATGCCGTATGTATATATTTCGACCAGTACATTACTGTTTAATAGAGAAAAAAAAATTGTTTAAAAAAAAACAATTATGAAAACCCGGACTCTATTTTAAAGCTCAGTACATTCGACTAAACATAATACTTTTGAATACAATCAGTGCATAAACATAAACATTGTATTTCAATATGGTCACAGAATTTTCAATATCAATTTTCTCTTGTACAATACCGGCACTTTTAGTCAAATTATATCTAGCCCCACGTGCTCTTTCATGCATATAATTGTTATCTTGAATTCGAACATAGTCGTCTTGTTTTCCAACTTTTTTGGTAAATTTTTCGTTTTTATTTACAATTGTATTCTTGGCTGAAAGAGACTGTTCGGCTTCTAAAGACTTTACACTCAACTCTATCAAGAAATAAATTTTTAAAAAAAATTTAAAACTAAAGATGTCCGTTTAATTTACCTTGTATGCTCACTGATTTCGATGAGTCACCCTCAAAACCATTTACAGAACATTTATAAACTCCATTATCAGACTCATCATAATTCTAAAAAATTTTAAAAAAAAATGTCAAAATTGTTTTTTTAAATTTTGAAATTTTTTTGTTGTTACAATTATTCTTAGTTTAGAAATGTATTTGTAATGTTTTTCGTTATGTGACATGTGAATGGAAATGTGTTTTTTGTATTTGTGTTTAAAGTCATTTGTCGATTGTGTTGTCATTGTATAAGATTGGACAAAATTGTAATTGCTATTTCGATTCATGCGGTATCGATGATGATTATTCTCGTCTTTTATTTTAATACCATCTTTGAACCAATTTATCGAGTTGATTGGATTTCTTTAAAAAAAGATTAACATGCTTAAAAGAGTAAAATAATTTCATTGGATGTAAACATACCCAGTAATTTCACAGACTAATTCTAATTCATTCAGCTCATTTGAGTAAAGCTTTAATGATTGATTTTGATAGTCTGTTAAATGATACATCAAATGAATAGTGGGCTTAACTGAAAAGAATTTTAATAAAAAATTTAAATTAATTTGATTTAAAAATGAAATTTACAATTGACGTTGATTTTAAACAGTCGACTCGGATCTGGTTCAATTCCGTTACGAGCTACACATTCATAAACTGCATTACTATGACGTGATATGTCTTTTTTAACATATTGAGTTCCCGTTGCAACAAGTTTATCTAAATTTAATTTATTGATTAAAATCTGAACACTTCTTTTATTTTGTCTAAGGTCTATTAAAAATGTTGAAAATAGGCTAAAGAGTCTCAACAGGAGTTCAACAACATATGCTATAATTTAGTAAAAATAGAAGGTTTGTTCTATTTTCTTGAACTTTATCTCTAATTAGATTAAGCAATACTTGTAAAAAACATCTGATTTAACATAAATTTTAAGCGCTGGAAAGCGTCTTACAGTGATTATTTTTGGGTTGTTGAAAGTCTGGCTGAAAATTCAAGTCTATTAATTAGTCTGGTTGATAAAAGAGGCAATTTCGGATCAATTGGCAATTTTAAATCAAAATATCAATTTACAATTATTTTCAAAAGTCTTAATAATTAAACAAAAAAAGTCGCTGTGGATGTGAGTTTTTTTTTGATTTTTCTAAAATTACATAAATTAAGTTTATATTGTTCAATAGAGACATTCAAAAGCTATTTATAACCTTTTGAATGTTAACGATCTTAGATAAAACTGTTAAAATATTGTTACAAAATCTCAATAGTAATAAAATAATTTTATGATCGATGATAAAGTAATTAAAAAAATAGACTCTTCAGCACATCCTATGAATAATGTAAAGATCTTTTCTGAACAATTAATTGTTTAAGTGACTTACTATTTTTATACCAATAAATTAAAGGTGGAGGGTTGCCTTCAGCTTCACATGTTAATGTTACATTTTGTTTTTCAAGAGCATTAATGATTATATGCGAATCATTGTTTCCAATAAAGACAGGAGCCACTTGAAAAAAAACATTTAAACAAAAATTTTTAAAGTTAAAAGTTTATTAAAATTATCTTACTGCCGACTTTAAGATTGATTATCTTTTTTAACCCATTATTGACATGACAACTATACTGACCGTCATGGGTTATATCCACAGGGTCTATGTTTAACCTCCATTCATTTAGTTTTGGATTATCAACGGTATAACGCTTGTCATCTTTTATACGAATGTTATTAAGAGCTAGTAGAATACCATTAAAATACCAGGCAATCTTTTGTAATTAAAAAATTAATTTAAAGATCAAATAGAAAAATATTATTAACGTTAAGTGAATTTTAGAGATAGCCACAAGAAAAAAAAAGATTAATTAGTTTTAAAAAAACTCAAGTGCTCATAAATCTCAAATGTATTTTGACAAGATTTTATGACTCTTTTTTTTTTTTTCAAATGTCCAGATTTGTTTTTCTTGTTGTATTCGTTTCTTATCTTTATTGTTTTGTCGATAAAATTAATAGCTTTTTTCCGAGTGGTGGTACTTATCAAAACAAAACAAAACAAAACCGAGGAACAAATTAAAGATAATTGCTTGTCGAACAGGAAATTTAGAAAAAATTAAATTTTACTGACCTTGTAATTTTTTAGGTTATAGACTGTACATTTCATTGATATTGTTTTCCCAAGTGTTGCATTTAAATTTTCGTCTGCTTCTATACGAGGAATTGATTGTGAGTCTATTGATTCTACATTATTATTGGTCTCGTTGGATTTGACAGCTTGATAATTAAATATTTTTTACATTAAATCAATTGATATAATCAAAATAATATTGAAAAATAATGATGATGTCTTCTATGGGAATCTAAGTTTAGAGATAAATCTCGATCTCAGTGGTTCGGAACCACCTCCTTCTTAAAATAATCCAAGACGTTGCTAGAGATTCATTTAAATTTTGACTTTGAAAAACCCTTCTAAGACAAGTTCTCGTTAATGACAAATTTTAGACCTAACTGAAAAATCTTGAATATAAAAAATCTGCTTTTGTGACTTTGGGGCTCAACCAAGGGGATCTCAAAAAAAGATGAAAATTCCAAATTCTTCTTAAAAATTCTTAAAGAGAAAACGCCAGATTGATAATGGTGTTTGCTAAAAATACAATATATTCATATCCTAAAATAACTGAACTCTAAACTATTATTGTAATAAACCAGCCGATGACACCCGGATTAAATATGTTTCAAAATGTGCGTGAACATTTTTGTCAAATAATATTATTCTTTTTGTTGAAATTTTTTGGAAAAATTGCTACGGGTTAAGATTTAGTTGCCAGCCAGGTAGAGTTTAATTCCACTAGATGTACAAAATAACCAGCTGAATCATTTTCTGGTTTGTTACTAGAAGAAAATAATGAATTGTTAATTTGTTCGAGTCCGTATCTTGTGTCTGGTTAACTTTGAGTCCGAGCTAATCTAAACCAATTTTAACCCGAGTAGAATGTGTTACAAAAAAGATCACATTTAGCCTTTAGTGGTATTAAAATTTAAGAATCATTAGAAGATTTTTATTGGTTTACTAACTAACTTTTCTTTGTTAGTCTGCGATTTTGAGATGCCCCCCAGCCCCAATTTTCAGTAGGAGGGCCCAAGCCATCGTTTGCCGTATGAACACTACGCCACTGATGTACCCATTAATTTTAAGGGATTAGGTCGGTATGGGTAATTCATGTTTCGGGTTCGGATTGGCTATATGTATTGGGTGTTAGGTATATATACCCAAATTTTATGGGTTACCCAACCCAGACCTATACCTGAAATCCAAAATTTCTGGTTAACCTTATCGTAAAACAAAATCTGAATTTTTCGGGTAACCCATATCCACCCAATACCTTAAAACTAATGGGTACATATGCCTAGACTTAATCTATTAAGCAATTAGATGAATTTCTCAATGGGTCTTAATTGAATGTAACGCAATATAATACTAACTGAAAGAGTTATAGAGGAATACGTCAAAGTCAAAAAGTCACTAGTAGCTCTGTGGATGACACTTGTTTCAGAATCTGAGAAGACAAAAATAGAGAGTAACTATTGTTTTTAAGCCTTTAGCCGTTAAAGTCTCAAAATTAAATTTAAAAAAAAAATACACTTACTTTTTAATATTAAAACAAAGGCTACGAAAACTCCGAAATTAAATTTCATTTTTATTAATAATTTTTTTTCGTTTTTCTTGTTGTCTGGTTAGATGATTGTTTGATATTTATTTAAATCATTTCAAACTTTTTCTCGTAATAATTATATTTGTACAAATCTAAACCCAACAACAAAAAGTTAAGAGACAAAGTTTTAAGTTATTTTCATTTTATAAAAAAAATTATCAAGAGATTTCACAAAAAAAAAGAAAAAACAAAAACAAAATATTAAAATCCAATTTGATTTAGCACTCGATCTGAAACAAAAGAGAGAATTTTTTTTTTAAATCGATGATACTTGGACTTTTTAATGACATTTCCTTAATTTTTTAACGAGAGGTTCCATGTGTGTACGACAAGCGGAAATCTGAATTCGAAAAATATAATTAGCTTTTTTTTCTTTTTAAAATTGGGATGATAAATTTCGAAAAAAAAAGAAGAATTATCACGAATTCTCATTGCCCCTAAATTACTTAAATTAGAAACCACAACAGAGAGTTTATCACTGGTTATGTTTGTTTTAAACGAACGAAACTATTTCCTGAATAATAAATAAGCATTCAATAAAATAGAAAATATTTACTTGAACTATCTTTCACAATCGAACAGTCCCTAAATAATACTCTAAAAAATCTAATTAAAAATATAAATTTTTTTTTATATATATACACTAAGAGATAAATATCAAACATTGATTTTGATCGATTTTATTTTTTTTTATTGATCTTTTGACAATTGAAATTTTCGAATAAAAAAAAACTAAAAAAAACACTTGTGTGTCTTTCAAAAATATCAAATTAAATGATAAATAAAAAATCATTAATTCTAACGGAACCACTCTTGCCGAGATAATTCTTCTCTTGAATGCCAAAAAAATTTTTTTATCTTTTTGACACTTTTGATTTCTTCTTCGTTTTTTTTTTCGAGTATTAATTAAAATATTAGCTTTTAAATCGTGAAAAAAAAAATTATTTTTTCAGTTTTTTATCTGATTAAATGTTTTTTTTGTTTTTTTGTTGGCTGTCTATTAGCGTTCTGAAGAGTTCTTTTGGGAATTTTGTGTCTATTCTTAGACAAGGTTCGTTGAATACTGAATCACACTTAATTATACAAAAAAAATCAACCACTGACTTTAAATTAGAAAGATGAAATATTACCTTAGGGAATCATCATCTTGAAAACTTCATCAATTTACAAATTTCAAGGAGAGCACTAAGGGAATAGGTGAGGGTCTTAACAAAAGAAAAATTGGGGGAAGTAATAAAAGAAAATGATCATAGAAGGATCATTACTACCCCAGCTAATAGCACCTCAATCCTTTACAACGAGGCGGCCGCAACTATAGAGACTTTCAGATTGTTCGAATGGCAACCTGATCAGAACATACACCTCTACATAGATAACACAGCCGTCATAGCTTTGTGGAAAAGAGGCTCAGCTAATTGGCAAAAACTAATTGAAACGGGTTTATTTCTTCCTAACTATTTTTCTTTAATCGTCCTAATGGCTCTCCTTAATGGTTATTATAATATAACCGTTCACTACATCCCTTCTGCCGCTAACCCGGCAGACGCTCCCTCCAGGAGCACAGCGGTAATACGCTAGGATCGTACGTGATCGGCTATATATACGACCGTCTATGGGAGTCATTTTTCAGCTTTCAAATAAATAATAAAAACGACTGAACTTAGTGGTCACACACTGGTCAGTCAAACAATTTTAACAAAATTTACAAATTTCAAGGAGAGCACTAAGGGAATAGGTGAGGGTCTTAACAAAGAAAGGGTGATCCAAATAACATAGACACCATTTTCACGATGTATGATAAAAATAAGCTCTACATTCATCTGCCAATCTGAGTCCATTAGTGGCCCATCAACGCATGATCGATTGACTAAGACAATTTGAAATTTCTATTGGAATCGGTCCTGCGAGAAGCGGTCATTGACACATTTTTTTCACCAATTTCAAAAAACTGAACGGTTCGGGTCTTCAAAAAGTTTAACGTAAACCCCCGATAGATGTACCGGTACATATTTGAATATTTCGCTCGCTTTAGGACCATCGGCCAATTTCGTATGTATGGACACTTTTTGACTTCAAATTATCCCGGTACATTTTCAGACATATACATGGATAAGTTGAAAAATCTGGCTGAAAATATGAAAGAAGTATTTTTCTCCTATCATTTTCCTTTTATAGGTAGGAAATATGCTTATTTCATAATTTAATTTAATGGTTAAAAAAATATAATTAATGTAACCCTCTAGGCTTAGAATTTATCTCATGGTACAAAAGCAAGTATTCGTATTTGTCTCTGTGACATCTATCGAGGGTTTACGGAATTGAATTTTTCAATCGAGTGTTGGTAAAACATTCAGTCACGCGATTTTAGAGTACCACTTTGAATATTTTTTTTCATTTTTCAAAATTAAAGGCCTAGATACCTCTCATGAAAAAAAAAATAAAAATAAATCAAGCGAGCTCCTTGACACTTGATTTATCCAAGGTTTCACTTATTTTTTAAATAGAAATATTTTTGATTAAAAAATATTGTTTCAACACAGAACTTAATGAATTTAACACGTATATTGTTTCCTATTAAACAAAACAAAAAATTCATTTTGACTCCCTTTAGTTAGAAATCCAATTTAACAGAAAAAAAAATAAGAATTTTATTAATCTTATTGAATTACAAATAATGAAGGTAATCTATTTGTTGAAATTGAGACTATAAAATATTATGCAATAGTTGAGGGAAAAATAGTTGAGTTACACAAAACAAAACAAGTGTAGTACGTTGATTAATGAAACTTAAACATTTGTGATCTATTGAAAGAATAAAAAATCAATAGATATTGAACAAAATAAAAACAAAAAATTGAAATAGATAATATTTAATTTTGAGGCGAGTCTCTAAAACTAATAACTGAATCGTGAATAGTGTAAATATTTATTATTAATCTGCATTTTTATTGAAAATTTTGAAAGAATTTTTTCTTAATCAATAACAAAAGAATTGAATTTTAAAGAAAAAACCAAGAGATAACAATAAATCGAATTTTCTTCTTGTTTTTTTTTTGTTTATTTTGAAAATTAGATGGGATTTAATATTGATTAGAAAAATAGAAAGAATCTAATCTTCTAATAAAAAAAATATATATATTGTCGGAGTGGAATGCACCTGAGAGAATACATTAACACAAATTAGACTATCTTAAGAATCAATAAAAAAAAAAAATTATTTTCTTCTCTTTTCAAGTTCGATTTTAATGATTGAGTAATCGACGAGTTAAATACTTTATGATTTGAATTTCCCGGGATATTTGTTTAATGTATCCCCCAAAGTTATTTTTTTATGAAATTTTCTTTTACAAAGTTTGACAATTGTACTTAATATTACTCAAATTGAAACTTAAAAATTTGAACTTTTAAGAAAGTATAATGTGTCTTTTTTTTATCAGATTTCTACTCCCAGTTAAGTTTGATTCAGGTCATTTTACTAGAAAACTATCTTAAAAAGTAAGGCAAATATTTTTGAGACTTTAAAAAGTCTATGAAAATCAGGAAAAATCACTGTAAAACCAAAAATTTGCGAACCTTGCGAAAGCACTTAATTACAGTTTGTGCCGTAAACGCTCACAAATTGTCTGTAAGATTTTAAGTAGAAAGACTATTTATTTATTACACATTTGATTTTTCTGAAGGTCCAAACTAAATTTTAGTCCTGGGTTAATAAGCGGGAATAATGGGACTAATGTAGTTTAGCTTTGATTCTAAATTCAAAGGTAGTAGAATTAAAAAAAAATGAAAGCTGTTGCTACAACTCTGAATCCGTTTTTACTGAAAAGAATCCTAATTACCGATAAATGTTCCTGGCCTTAATCTGATTCTAACCCGAACCAAAAAGAGTCAAAAACATTTTAGAGGCTCAAAAACGGTTTTTCCAATTTTAGCCCATGGTAATTTGCGAGCGTTTACGGTCAAGGTTTGAACTCGAAAATATCAGCTGAAACGAAGAATTCAACTTTTTTACGAATCAATTAAGAGGACTTAGATACCTGCCAGAATTAAATAAAGAGCTTTATAAGCATTTATCAGATATTGTTTATGCTCGAAGAAAAATATTTGGAGTTGAATCTATTACAGTACTAATTTGGCTAATAAAAAGTAAACACATCTCAAATATGTTATTATGTAACTCAAGTATTCCTTTACAATTATAGAAAATCTTGAGTTGATGAATACTTTATTAAGCCTTTACTTGTAAAATGATTCTACTAGTTTAAGAAAACGAGAACTTAATCTTTAGAATCCTCACAAGTTATTTTTTAATATTGTTTATAAACTTTACCCAAAGCCTAATAATTATCCAACAAATAAACTCACAGAGTTGAACAAAAATTTTGCCTGAATTACCGATTCAACAAAAAAATAAAATTAAATTGAGCTAATTTCGAGTCGAGTGAAATTTATGCCATCAACAAGATTACTTGAGAAAAAAAGAAATTTTTTCATCTTCGAGACTCTTGAAAGACCTGGTATAATAATTTTAAGCTATTCTTTTGCACACACACATAAGAGTCTTTTACTAGAATTGAATCATTTATATAAATGAAAAAAAAAAGTTAGATTGATTAGGATGGACAAGAACTAGCAACAAAAAATTTATGATAACAAACACATTTTTCTATGCCAGATGAGCTCTAAAAAACAATCATGTACTATTAATATTCCATAAAAAAAAAAAACTAAAATTGATAAAGTACTTTTATTATTCGAACGAATTCGCAGATATCTTGGCTCGATTTTGATCTAAGACCAAGTAATTTAAAACTAATAAACTTTTATAATTAATCTTGTAACCAAAAAAAAAAATTTTCGTAAAATTTTGTCCAAAAAATCAGTGATTTGATTAACCATATAATTTATAGAAAAAAAAAATTTTATTATTGTTTGAGAGATAAAAAAATTATCAATTTTATCGATCGTCAACAAATTTTTTTTATTAAAAAAAAAATTATCTATTTTGAAACTATTTTCAAAATCGGCTTATTGAAGATTTTGATTTACGTCTATGACTTCTTTAGCCCACTTCTTCTTTGTTTTTTTTCGTAAGGAGCATCTTTTCAATTATAATTAGCCATTGGAGATAAATAACTTTGTTAGAGAGAGAGAGAGAGAGATAAAAAATCTTCAAATTAAACATTGCTTTAAAAGTAGCTTAAAAAAACATCAATCGAGATTAAGTTTTTTTAATTAAAAAAAAAATATCAAGGACACTCTTAAGCTATACTAACCTGTCATTTTAGATTTTATTTAATCTAGTGTCTTTGATCACAAATGACCAGTGAATGAAAAAAAAAAGAAGAGTTTTGTGTCATAAAGAGACAATTTACTCCCATAAGGACTTAGAAAAAAATTCTTCGAGGACTATAGTTTTTTTATGCAATCAAATATTCAATAATAATTATAAAATCAACGAAAAATTTAAATTTGAAATTAAGTAGATAATTTCATGCTGTTCTTTAGCTAATTTTTCAAGTTATCTTTAGATTTTTTCAAACTACTTTTATAGTTGTTTTTCTTTCGAAATTAACAATCAATCAAAACAAAGTTTTTGTCTCATCAGATTTCTAACTCAAGATTAAAAAAAAAAACTGGATAAATCATTTTAAACTGACACTTGTAGATTGTTTTCAATTTCTCGTCAAAAATTGTTTTATCTTTTGTTTTCAAATTAAATATTTATGTAATTAAAAAAATTGAACAAAATTTCCATAAGAAGAAGAAGGTTCAAGTATTGATGATCTAATTACAATATTTTTCCACTAAAAGAAACAAGTTAAACACACCAGACAAACAAAAAAGTTTATTTTTTGAAACAGACTTGATTAAAGCTTGAAATACAAAAACCTCCAAGATACTTTCTTTAAGAAGAGTACAACAGAGCTCGACAATCGTATCAATCAGTTTGAAAGTGTAAAAAAAAAATTAATGTTTTCAAAAAAGTTGTCCAAAAGACTTTATAGAGTCGAAAGACTTTTGGAAGTTTCACTTGAATTCAGTTAAAATTCGGTCCTGAAAACGGTTTTTTTATTTTCCAAAACAATATTTTTGAAATTTTTAAAAGAATTTTTCTTAAACTTAAACTTTTTTTGTAATTTGTTTTTATTTAGGGACACTCAGGTAAAAAAAATGCGACTGCTAAAACAAATCGTATGTTGGGTTTAATTAGGAAAGCTTTTAAGAATCCTTGTCGAGAGACAATCAAGTTGTTGTATTGTTCCCTAGCCCACATTTAGAGTATGCGGTTAGTTCATGGTGTCCATATTTGGAAAAAGGATATAAATTAAATTGAAAAGGTACAACGCAAAGCAACAAAGATGATCCCTGAATTGCGTGACTTGGAGTATTCACAGCGCTAATCAAGCTTGGGATTAGAAACGAGGTGATCTGATTCAAATCTTCAAGGCAACAAACAAATACGAACATGTTAATTTTAGTAACGGTATCAATTTACAGTCTAATCACAAAGCCTGAAGCTAAAAGATACGATTTAAAAAGAAACAGCCAATGTTTAACACGTGAACAAGTAAAAAATTGTCTTCCGAGACATAAATTTTTTTAAAATAGAGTTGTGAATGACTGTAACAAACTCCCGGAAGACGTTGTTAAAGCAAAGAACATAAATAGCTTCAAAGCAAAACTTGATGTTAAGATGTCGAAACAATGTGAAGCGACTGCTACAGCTCATTAGAGTTATTCTTGGATATCTTCCAAGTTGCAGTATAAACTACTACTAATATCCGAATTTATATTAGAATTAAACTATTCGTCGTAGCTTTGAACTAACTCATCTGCTTGCGGATACTAGTCGATATTAGTATTTAAAAATAAATAAATAAATTTTTAGTTTTACATTGGCACGCAAATTTCAATTTTACATTTAGTCTGATCCAAAGAGACTAGACTCGAATCCTTATGAGAAATTATGTTTAACAGTCATAACATGTCTAAAACTTTTTGAAAAAAAAGAAAATTTACATTGACTAAAGATTCTTTCTTCAAAATTTTATCGAAACCTCAATAAGAAGAAAGTGGGGTGTGTTTCTATTCATCTGACGAATAAAGTACAGTGTTCCAAACATCTAATTTTTATTCTCAAATCACAGTCCAAAGCTGAAATAACATTCAGCTTTTGTTCTCAGTAATAGTTAATTTCTCTTAAAGGGCTGTTATAATTTCTTCATGTTTGACAAGAGCTCACAAAAATCTTAAATTAGAAAAAATTTTTAAATTTAAACAAAAAATGGTTTCTAATCTTAAGGTAAATTAAATTATAACTTTACGTGACATGTTCATCAGTGCTTAATTGCTTTACAAATGACATTTGAAAATTCATTATTAATTAATTTTGTAAAACATTCTTTTTATAAAAAAAAATCTTTAAAACAACTGCTAAAAAATATGCTTTAGTAAAAAAAAACAAAAGAGAGAGCATATCATAAGCAACATTAAATAAATAATTTCGCAACAAAAAAATTCTCAAGGAAATAAGTAATTTGCTAAAATTATACATGAAATAACTATTCCTGAATTGAACGAATTCCAACAATTTTATTTTCATTCTAAATTAAAGTTAATCAAATTTTAAGATTTCAAATCCAATTAGAATCGAATTGAAATTAAACAGGCTTTTTTACATCATAAGTATGGCACGCAAAATATAACCCTTTAAGGCATAACTTATATTAAAGCGAAAATCGAGAATATCTACTTAATAGCTCGAGTTGAAGTAAATTTTAAGCAACAGTGATTCTTGCTAAAATGCACGCATATGTACCTAATTTTAAGTTATTGAGTGGGTATAGGTTACCCAAAAAATTAAGATTTCGAGTTCGGATTAGGTAAAGACTACCCACAAATATTGTATTTCAGGTAAGGGTTTGGGTAGGGCAACCCTTAAAATTTCGGAATATATACAACAAACCCAGTTATTGTCGAAAAAATATTAATAAAAGTATTAACAGTAACGTAGCTCCATTGAGGTGACGTGTGGCAGTGGCCACAACATTTTAAAATATGCTGTGGCGGCGCCATAGTAAAATATTCTTATTTGTCAACTGAAAAAATTATGAGAAAATTTTTTAACTTTTTTATAATACCACAAAGCTATCGTCAACGAGAATGGATTTTTTCACTCGAAACTTTTCTTAAAATTATTTTGCATTCACCTTTTTTATTCATTCTAATGATATTACTCTAGGTTTACGTCTACAATCAATTATCAAAACATAAGTTTTGAATGGATAACGAGGACTTCTTGAAATGGATTTGTAATTATAGTCTAGTTAGGATGGAATCTTAATAAGAACAGCTTGGTAAAAAAACATTACCTAATACGCTTTTAAGTAAGAGAGTAAGGGGTGCGGAGTCTTCGAAGAATAATTGGAACCTAAATACATGAATGTAAGTTTATGAAATTACGGGGGTCCCGTACCCACTAATACACAGAACTTCGCCACACTATCCAAAAGTGACTGGCTACGCCTCTGACTATTAAATACCCAAATTAAATGGTTTGCCCAACCCAAAGCCTTACCTCAAATCTAATATTTATGGATAACTCATACCCAACCAATACATAAAAATTAATGTCACAAATATCTATAAAAACGTCCTTTTCTTCTTCTTGATCTCTAAAAAAAGTTCAGTTCGAGTTCAAAAGTAAACGAAAACTAATATTAAAATTCTAGAAATAGTAGAGAGAGGTGCAACTGAAATGGTGAGATCCTTGAAGAATAAATCTTATGAAGACACACTGAACTCCATTGGCAAATGAGTGATTTTATTCAAATTTATGGAATGAGCAGCAAAGTAAGTGTTAGAAGTTAAAAATCTTCAAATTGACTGATTAAAATTTTCTCCCAGCCAAAACCGATAGTTACTTGTCAATATTTTTTTGTTGACTAAAATCGTGTAATTACGCTACTGCTTCTACTACTTCTAAGATTACTCATTCGGTTCCCAGAATGATCCTCATAACGAAAAGAATCCTAGAACTAAGCCTAATGAAAGTCTCAGAAGCATATTTTTTAATTTTATTCAGATTTTGTTTCCGAGAGTTAAAACAAAAATCAATTTTTAGATAATAACAGAATTAATAAAAAAAAAACATTTTATTTTTTTGCTTCTTTCTCTCTTAGAATTATAACTAAATAACAATGGAAATAATTTTTTATCTAAAAAAAACAAGAAAACAGAGTAGTAAATCTCGTATTACATTGAATTCTTAATTGCATTTTTTGTCTCTTATTTTTTTTTAAAGTCAGGTTTATGAACCAAAGACAAAGTCTTTGTTAATTCCTCCCTCGTAACTATTAAGTTTCGCGTTAAAAAAAAAAGAATTTAATTGAAAAAATAAAATTAAAACAATCATCCTATTTTTAAAAAAAAATATTGCGCCTTAGGACATAGACGTGTTTTTGAACAAATAGAGAAATAAAAAAAAATTAGTACTAAAGAATGAGACCAAATAGACACACTTGACTTGAAAATATTTTGTAATTCCATTTGTTTCTTTAATTTTGTTGAAAAGTACCTTTTTTTTGTGTTGAGTTCAATTGAAAGCACTTGAATTGTGATTAATTTAAATGAATAATTGAACTCGTTTAAGCAATAAAATAAATGAATGTATTGACACAAGTTTAATTCGGCACGTATTTTAAAAAAAAGAAGCAAGTTTGTTGTCATGTGACCAAAGTGATTCCGTTAATCATGAAAATTACGTTTCAATCTAAAAATCATATTCTGAAAAAAAATTTAAATCAATTTATTGGGAATAAAAAAAATGCTGAAGAGTATCTTTATTTTTCATTAATTAACGAATCATGAGTTTTCCAAAGCGTTAGCTTGTCATTTGACCTGCACATCTAAGCATATTTTAAGTTGAATTTTCGATAAAATTCGGATCGGAAAAAATAAGTTTGTTGAAAAAAAATCAATCGAAATTTTTTATTTATTTTAAATTAGGTTAAATAGAAATATTGATTCGATAATAATTCTTTTCTAATTAGTTTCTAAAATTTAATGAGTGTTTTCTAGTAATGACCAAACAAGAATTAAACTTCATAAACTGTTGATTTAATTTATTGCTAAAAAAATTGAAAATACGATTGGAATTAGAATACAAATTATTACAAATCGATATTCGTTTCTAAAAATTATATCAGCTGATAAAAAACAGTGATTCACCAGATAAAAATGTCCATGCAGAAGGTCGAAGGTCGAAAAAAATTCAATTCGAGTTCCCAAATTATCATCAGTGTCATAAGCAGAATACAGCATACCCCAGCTCCTGGTCGTCAAACATCAGTTTTATAGAACTTAACTTTAACTTTATTTTTTATTTTTAGATTGGACCATAATTTTATTAATTTTTGAGCTCTAGAGACATGTTTTTCAAAAATTAAAAAAATTATAAATTATTATACTTTATTCCATGTGGTAAAATAAAATGGATATTCCTAGATGCTCCTAATTAGGCTTCAATTTAACTAGAGAAGATACTAACTAAGAGATATTATAGCTCGGACATAATTATTAATCAAGAGTAAAAAATGACTTGTTTGAAAATTTAGATCAAGTTACAAATTTTTAAAATGAATGGAGTATGAATTTCAAAATAGTAATCTTCTTAAAAGCACAAAAACAAGAATACAAAAGGATTACAAGGGTTTGTTTTCTTTTGAGAAGTTCAAGTTGTAATTTTGTTAAAATTTTGTTGTTAGATTTTGTAGTTATGCCTCAAAAAAATCATTCGGAAAAAAAAATTTATTTATTTTTTTAAAAAAGTTTGATTAAGATCGAAAACAAACAAATATAGAAAAAATAATATTTTTCTTAAAAGAACTTGACACATAATTGCATGATTTACGTTGGTCGCTAATTTGAATTAAATGATTCTAAATCTCTTTACCAAAACTATTAAAGGATTTAATCCAATAATATCATCTTCCTTAGATATTTAAACTACATCTTTGTACTCTTAATAAATTTAATTGATTTTATTTAAGACTCTTTAGTGGTATATCTTTTTTGTCATTCCTCAAGATAATCAAGAAATTCTTTTGAAATTGAAAAATCAAGTTCTAACATCGGATAAGAACAATGAAAGGTTCGTTGAATTTTTAAAAAAATTACCTAAAATTCCCTGTTATTGAAAGTAAAATCATCTTGGAAATTTTTCAAGAACCGAGGCTGAGAGTCTAAACCTCTTTTCACCTATGGGCAGACTTGTGGAAGTTTACGGGTAATTTTGCGGTATCCTAGGATACGGTGTGATAAATCTTAAAAAAAAATAGGTCAATTTCCTAATTTACTATTATATACCGTAAACCTTTGCCCACTACTCTTAGAGCTAAAGCGGAAAACCCGCTTTAATTCTAGTTCAAAAGATAGGTTAAGTTCTAATGGAAAAGGATGGTAATTAAATTAAAAAACCTAGCATTTGAGCGAGAATTAAAGCGGGTTTTCCGCTTTAGCTCTAAGAATAGGGGGCAAAGGTTTACGGTAATATAAATAATTTAATTGACGAATTATTTAAACATTTTGGTACATGATTGGATATAGCTATAATCGAAAACGAAGTCGGATTTACCACTTTTTGACTTATAATCCTGAATACTCGTATAGAAAAAACCTTAAAAAACATATACATTTCGGTATTGAACATTTTATTTTTGAAAATCGGCTTTGGGCGCTAAAAAGGGTGCAAAAAAGCCTGTTTTTTTTTAAAAATTAAAGGGATTAGTTTAATATAAAAATGTATATGTTTTCTAAGGTTTTTTCTATACGAGTATTCAGGATTATACAACCCTGGTCATTCAGAACTTCCAAAAATGAACGTTCATGAACCTTCCTGAACCTTCAAAAACATTCATAAACCTTCATGAACGTTTGAAGGTTCAAGAGTCCATGAAGCTTCATATTTCTTCATTTTTTTTCAGATTTTTTCTAAAATTTTCATTTTTTTTTCAAATTTGAAAATATGAAAATCTTAAAAAATCTGAAAAAAAATGAAAATTTTAGAAAAATAATGAAAATATTTGAGGATATTTGAACCTTCATTAACGTTCATGAAGGTTCATGAAGGTTTAGAAAGGTTCATGAACGTTCATTTTTGGAAGTTCTGAATGACCAGGGTTGTAAGTCAAAAAGTGGTAAATCCGACTTCTTTTTTCATTTTTATGACTTTTTTCGTTCACTAGTATACATAAATGAAAAATAAAATAAAAAAAAAATTCCTGAGATTTGTAGAGAATTGTCTCATGTTTAATCAAATGCATAAAAAAAATTGGGTATTACTGCTCCCCTAGAAGATGCGGTTAGACTGAGAAACTCCCTCATTTTTACCGTTTTCACTCGTGTATTGCTTTAGGGAATTTTTTTTCCCATCGACAATGATCCCAGCGTCAATGGTAGCTTTTCAGCTTTCAGAACCTATCTTTAAATCAAATATAGCTTTTAAATAAAGCACATTGACATTTGGCTGCATAAAACCCAAGGAATAGCGGTAAAATTTTTGATTTTTTTCATGGTCGTAATTCGTCAACGACCAAAACTATAGATTCACTGAAGTACGCTTTTCATTCTGTCGCCCAATTTTAACCTTCCTCTCTGCAGAAAATTGAACTTTTTCTCAACACTAATAATTAAGGAATCACAGGTTTTCTCAAAAATGGAGAACACGCTTATGTTGTCAAATTTCTCAGATTCAGATAGCGTGGATGTTTTGCATTTGACAATTAATTTAAATTTTAAATGGGACTTTTTCACAATTACTTCTTAAAACTGACCAGAAAGTTGCTATTTGTCTATTAGATTTCCATAAAGGAAAATGTTTAAAAAAAATCTTGTAGCTAAATTGAAACTTAAATTTGAAAGACTGTAAAATAAATCAAATTTTCCTAAAAAAAAAGCTAATATTTAAACGAATAACAAGAAACTTAAATCTATTCAAAAAAAATAAAAAAACTTTTTAAAGGTTATAAAAATTGATTAGTTTATCAAATAAATTCATTTTAAAAAATGCCATTTCGAAAAAATAAATTTTTACATTTTATTCCAACAAATATTAAACATTTAAAAATATTTAACTTTAATTTTATTCGATAAAAGCTCTTTTTAAAATCGATTATGGATCTAATTGAACTTTCCTGTTTGTTGAATTCGTTGACACAAAATCAACTAACAAAATAAGGAAAATTAAATCTTAGGAGAGAAAGAGAGAATAAAAAAAACCCAACTATTTGAATAGTCATCGTCAGTAAATAATATTGAATAAACAATTATATAATGCAACAACGTTTATTTTAGACTTGTGATAGTTAATTTTTGTATTTGTGTTGTTGTTGTTATTTTTGTTTTTGTCAAATTTTTGGAAGAATAAATAATAATTTTGAATAGCTTTTGAGAACGAGAGAGAGAGAAAAAAATCCGACTATTATTTACAAGAATTTTGTAAAATTGAAATAATTACATTCTTTGATTAGTCGTTGAACAATATTTCAACTAAAAAATTGAAGAACACTTTTGGTCGTACGTATAATCAAAAAATTTCTATCTAACAAAAAACAAGCGACTAGAGTGTTTAGTTAGTAAACCTTCAATCTTCTTAAATAAACTTTATAAGTGTTACCTCTAGAATTGTAAGGTATTTTTTGCTTCCTTATTTTTCTTGACTTGAAAATTTTACGTGTTATTATTTGATTTTTCTATAATAAAGTGGTAAATCGTCTATGAGTATGTGATTTTTGAGTGAGCAAAAAAAAATTCAATTTTTTATAATTACCACTTTTAAACTACTTTCTGACGAATTATCTGCGCTCTTGAGAATAAAATTGTTTCAACAATATTCAATTTTTGAATGATAACAAAAAAAACGAATTTATAATTGTAAATTTTCTTGATCTTCATAAGATAAATAGGTTAAATCGGGATCATTTATTTAAAAAAATTCGACATCATTTCTCTTTGAAAAAGATTTGAATCTCTTGATCGAAACATTTTTCTGACCATCATCGTATTCCGAACAATGACCAGAAGGCGATTAACAAATTATCGATCAATTTTTGATAATTGTAGAGAATATTTTTTATTATAAAAACACTTCACTAAAATATAGAGTAAATATTCTTCAAGGGTCCTGATTGCGCTAGTTTGTTTCATTAGAAGAGCATAAAATGAAAGGTTATATTTGAACTGGATAATTTTCATTAATTCATCCATTCCGTTACTACTAAATTATGACTTATCTAATAGGGACTGAAACCCCCTATCTTTTTTGACTAGTGACATAATTACTCAAACAGAAATAAGGCTACCTCTGATTAAGCATTAAAGTAAGAATTGAAGATTTTAAAAAAAAATCAGCTCCGATTTTTCATAATGACTATTTTTGGAAGCTCAGGAATTTCGATTATCAAATTCATTAACGACTCAATAACAATTTATGAGTCACGATGACCATAGATTTTTAAGTTTTTTGTCGTATAAAAATATCAAATTATTTTCATTACCAATCCAAACCCTGGCACCAAGATGATAAACATCAGTTTTGCAAAACAAAAAGTGATTTTCTACAACCACAATAGTCGCGTTTACTAAGAACATCGGTATAGCAAGAGGATTTCAGGCGTTCTACAAAAACAATAAAATTCCAAAAGTTTCTTAAACACTTTCAAAGAGAAAAAGTCCAGATTGGCTTTGGTTAGAGAAGATACATAGCTGCGATTGAACGTAATTAGACTATTTTCCTTAATTTTTTTTACAATTTTTTGGATCTTTTCGGTATTTTTTCTTGGCATTAGAAGTCAATTAAGTACAATGCAGTCGCGTTAATCCGAACTTCTTGGGACTGTAAAAATTGAGTTCAGATAAAATTGTTTGGATTAAACGCCTTAATTTACATGCATCGAGGCCTGAATGGGAGACAAATTTTAACCGAAATTCCTAAAAATTCGGATTAACCTGGTTCGGATTAAAGCGACTCGACTGTAGAAATTTGGTTTCGGATTTTTCGCAATTTTCCACTCAAATCAAAACTCAATTTGTTTCTTCTCTGGAAAAATTTTTTTGAGAATACAAAAGATTCATAACTTAAATACATTACCATATCCTATTTTTTGGAAACAAACAGCTTCACTTACTTACTTGGTGCTTCAGTTACATTTTTGGTTAAAGCAAAACAATCTCCATTCAGCCTTGTCCACCAAATGATCAAAAAAAATATTTCAGTCTTAACTTTATCTTCCCATTAAGACTCTTCAAGTGATTCTTTTCAAATCAAGATAAAAGTAATGACTTTCGAATCAATCTCTGGGCAATTTTGGCCTACCTTACTAATATTACATTTTAAATTCACATTTGTTCGAAATTCTTTCAAAAGCTTCGACAAACTATATAAACTCAATCTTTTTTGTGATATTTTAAAATGGTGATTTTGAAAAAAAAACTGAAAAGTTTTAAACTTAAATGTTAATACTCTTTAAGGATACTTGAAATAAGTCTTAATCAATAAATACATGAATTTAATTGATTTATAAAATAAAAAAGTAAATGAATCAAAAACATAAAAAAAAAAGTTTTTACAAATCGGCAAGGTACTTGACATGAATAGGAACTATTATGTTTTACATTAAGACCCCAATTTTTTTTAATCCCAAAAAGTATTTTATTTTTTGTTGTTGTACTAATAGCTCTTTACCGAAAATTTTTAGTTAGTCGACAACATAGAAACTAAAAAAAAGTCACAAATTAGAATAGCACGAAATTTAAAAGAAAGAAAAACAAGCCCATTTATCTCAATATTTGTTTAAGAGAGCAATAGCAAATAAAATGACATGCTTTTTGACAAAATTTTAACTTAATTTGTCTTAAATTACCACCTCCTTTGAAACAAAAAAAAAACTTGAAAGAAAAAAATTGAACTTAAACAAAAATCAAACTGATTTAATTAGAGATTCATTATTGAACTAAATAATTGAAATTCAATTCCCTAAATAAAACTAAATTTTTTTTCTTTTTTCTAATTCACGTAAATTTCATGTACTTTTAGTCTTTATGGCTCGTTTCAACAGACTTTTTAATTTAATTTTTTAAATTGAAAAATAAACGATTTATTAGTTTTAATATTGAAAATAATTAATTTTCGAGTTTTACTAAAAGGGGGGTTTTAAGACCAGTTTTTGTGTTGATATAATACATAAATTGGTTAGTATTATTTTATTTTTTAGACTTATTACAAAAATTGAGTGGCAGAAGTTGATTTAATATCGAATCAATTAGATTTGTTCGAATACTTATGTTTTGTTACTGAGTATAATTTTTTTTTCTCTTTCTCTATGTTGGATTAATTCGAATTAAATTACGTCTGAATCGAAATAACACACACAACAAAAAACAACAAAAAAAGAGAAAATTGTTTATTTGTTTGAAACATTCCGGATCTAATTTTAACTAATATTTTTTAAAAAAATAATTATTTAAAATCCACTTGTCCGTCTAATATGAATTTTTGTGATATTCAAAAATCTGATAAGACTGAGAAAACAAAAGACTTGAGCCCCCTTTTTTTTTCGTTAATCAGTTATTAGCCATGTTCGTTTTAAGTTAATAATAGAAATTTTTTGTTTACTCTAGATTAAAATCAGTATTTCTTTTTTTTTCGTTTTCTCGTCTTTGTGAAGCTTTTAATTTAATTTATTTTTTGGAATCAGTACAGTTTGAATGACATGTTATTAATGCTTTCCTATTATGTTCAAGGCTTTTTTATGTTTTCTCATTGACTGGTATGAAACAGTTTTATTTTTTCTAAATACAAAAATCTATTTGATAAATGGGAAAATAATTTGAAATTTTTTGTTATTAAGGTCAATAAAAAAAAGTACTGTCAAACAATTTTTTGTTATTTTATCAATTTTTTTCAAAGTCTGTTAAGACTTTTTATTGTTGAAATTTTTTTTTTAATTACCGTCAGATGGCCTTCAATGGAAGCTTGAATGATTAGTTTAACGCAAGTAGATAATGTTATTCTACCGATTCATTCCTCAAAAAAATTTTCGGTTTTCATTTTCAAAATCTACGCCTTTACTTTTTAATATCGATTCCCAATATACATTGCTAAATTTTTTTATAAAATGGACTTATTTTTCGAGTCAGGATCAAAAATTTTAAAAAATTTAGTTTATCCAAGAGAATCTTTGCATGTTTTTTTTTTATCGCAAATCAGATGAACGATATTTTTAATTGAATGTTTTAATTTCGTATCTTCTCATCCATCAAATTTTTTAAAATCAAGTGACTGTCATGCTGTGCTCACACAACAGGGGAAAGTTCATTGCTACTAGCATCTTCAAATGATCCTTTGGCTAGCAGAATCCCTCAATATATTACTTATTATAAGACGAGGCAATTATTTTATGTTTAAACCGAGTAAAGTCGATTTCAATTGAACTTTTCAGACTAAAAAAATTTTAAAAATAAATAAGTACCTCAAAATACTAGATAGTAAAACCTTCGAGGAATCTCAGAATATCAACATATTTTAGCTATGAATTATTTTTTAGGTGACTCATTATTTTGGTGTAAATTCGGTGAGCAGAATTAGATTTCCATAAAAAAATATGACGATTGAGAAAAAAAAAATTTGGTCACCCGGTTAGGCCGTCTAATAAGATTTTCAAACATGAGTTGTAGTTTAAGCATTCAAAAGGCATCAATTACTTTTAAACTAGAATTTGTTTTATTTTTTAAAAATAAAACAAGACACGCTGAATTTTGGCAAAAATTAAAGACCCTTCACGTGAAAAGATTTCGCTTTTCATACTTTGATATAAAATGACCATCTATACGCACATAAACGAAGTTATGATAATGTATGTGAGCCCTAAATGGAGTTGTGATTCGCACACTTGATGTTTGATTTTATGGAGCCTGAGACCGGTTTCGTCCTTATTATGACTCTTCAGTCAAGCCAACCATAAAATTCCCCATCAATTAGAGTCATAATTATACATGGATTGCTTAAAATTAGACTTTGTTTTATTTCTTAAATATGAAGGGTCTTTAATTTTGCCATAATTTATTATTTGCACACACGCGTTTAGGTCCGCATTAAACACTGAAAGTCTTAGTTTAATCATTAAACTAAGACTTTCAGTGTTAAGACCTAAACGCGTGATTACGCTATTAGAGCATGCGCTCCAAGTTAACAATGTTATAGCATGGGCGAGATGTACTTTGGTGCATGGTCCAAAGGCGTGTCTTAACTTGTGGTGCAGCAATATCGAACGAGGGAATACGGTAAGTAATTCAAATTTAATTATTCCTTTGACTCGTCATCATCGGCCCGGATTTCCAAAAATTCTTCACTCTGATGTTTTTCCATTATTTTTATCCTTCGGCCGTTTTTTATGAAACTTGATACGTGACCAAAATAAGTCTCAATATGTCCTTATAAAGAGGATTGTTCGAGGCTTTGAAAATAATCAACTGATAATTCGATGTTTTTACTGTTCTTGTGACCATCTCCTCTTGAGGAACAATCAATTCCGGACAAAAGTATTTCAAAGTTGAAAAAATCATTTTTGAAAATTTGCAATTGAAAAAGTACACAAACTTACAAATCACGAAACTTTTAAAACCAATTTTAAATTTATTTTTAAAATAACACGAAAGAATATTAAAAATCATATAATTTACAAGTAAAATTACAAAATCCTCTCTATCCCTCTCTATACCTCTAATCGACAAAACATTCTATTAATTTTTCTAATAAATTTAAACTAGTTTAACAACAAATATTGAATGATTTTGATGCTCAAAATAATTATTTTTTAATTTTATTACATTATTTTTCAGAATTAAATCTACTTCAAAATTAAACTAATCTTGAAAAATATTAATGAAATATGATATTAAACTTGAAAGGATTTTCTCTTTACTACAAAATCGAAAGCTTAAAATTAATAAAAAATTAAAATTCTCCAAAACAAAATCTTTGCAACAAGTCAAATATTTATTATTGAAAATAATTATCATCACCAAAAAGGTATTAACTTAATAAATATTTAAAAACTACCTTTGTTTTTAGCAAAAAAAATTGAAAAAAGAAACATTGATTCTTTTGCTTTAGAGTGAGAGAGAGAGACAATCACTTTGGGATTTTTTTTATAATCTTCGTAGGTAAAAACAAAAATGTTCAACTAAAAAATATTTACTCAGGTTACACAATTCAATATTAAATATTAATGATTAGAATTTTTTAAATAGTATTCAAGTGATGGAACAATAAATTCAAAAGGAAAATATTTGTTAAATATTATTTGAATATCGAGGATATTTGTCATTTATTTTTTTTGTTTTTTTCTTTTTTTTGACAAAACTTGTTGAAACTTCGTCTGAATAGAGTCATGAATGACTTTGTTAAAATTAAAAGGTGAAAAAATTAAATCAATATTGAATAAAAAAAAGAGGTGATTTCTATTAATTATGAAATATTAGACAAAACTTATTTTTTGAAGCTTAAATGAAATAGAACAAATTAATTTAATAAACAAAAATGAATTGGAGACTTAAAATAACATCGTTAATTGCAACGCTATTACTATTTCTTTGCTTGATTCAAGTCAAATGTTACGATGGATTCAAACAAGATGATCTCATAATCCAAGGTAAGCTTATTACTCGGTCCCAAAATTTAATTTACAAAAAATTTCCAAAATTTTTGAAATTTTGGGTTTTACCAAATTTGACGATAAATAACGTAAAAAAGCGTTAATTCTCGATATTTTGCGCTAAATGATGTTTTTTAGAATCAGTCATTTCACGTAATTTATTGTCAAATTAGGTGATTCAAACAAAATTTACGTAAAATGTGGTGAATTCATGGTACCGTAGCCGCACTGTAAATAAAATTTGGTAAACTTAAGTAAATAATGAAATTAAAGTAAATTGTTAAATGCCCAAAAATATTTTAAGTAATTTACATCATGTAGTATGGGAAGTGGTGCGACTGCAGTATAGAAATATAAACTTACTTTCGGCATTTAGCTCTACACTTCTCTGTCGATACCCGTTTTAAAGAGATTAACTACTTCTGCGTTGACAATACCATGCGGAAAAACACTCTACTTTGAAACCACTCTGTTCGTCAAAAAGTAATAATTTGATGCTTGTTTACAAATTACTCTCTCTTAAACTCTTTGTCATGTTTTCTTCTAAGATTCAGCTTCAAAATTGTGACCAGATTTAATCCTTTCACCAGGTTAATCTTTTCATAACGGTTGTGTTTCTGGTTTGAAGATTTGGGTAAGAACTCCTTTTGTTCTACGGTCTTTTAAGCTCATTTCGAAAGGCCTTACTTGATTTGGTTTCAAAAAAATAAGATCAAAAATTGTCAAGGGACCAAAAAAAAAAGGACAAAAAATACAATTAAAGGAACGAAAAAATAAAAACTGAATTTTTATTTTAGAGATAGCAAATGAAGAATATTTGGAAACGAAAATTAATGAGCAGGTAGATAATGAAGAACTAAGTGAAGGATCAGGTGAAAAATCAACAAGCGTTAGTGTTTCTGATTCAACTTCTACCAGTACATTGACTGATACAACCACTACAGAAACTGGATCAATAGATTCAACAACTTCTTATTCGACGACAACAAATACAATCTCTGATACCACATCAACAACTGGTACTGTATCTGATTCGACTACGACAGGTACAGCTTCTGATTCAACTACCAGCGTTAGTGTTTCTGATTCAACTTCTACCAGTACATTGACTGATACAACCACTACAGAAACTGGAACAACAGATTCAACAACTTCTTATTCGACGACAACAAATACCATCTCTGATACCACATCAACAACTGGTACTGTATCTGATTCGACTACGACAGGTACAGCTTCTGATTCAACTACCAGCGTTAGTGTTTCTGATTCAACTTCTACCAGTACATTGACTGATACAACCACTACAGAAACTGGAACAACAGATTCAACAACTTCTTATTCGACGACAACAAATACCATCTCTGATACCACATCAACAACTGGTAATGTATCTGATTCGACTACGACAGGTACAGCTTCTGATTCAACTACCAGCGTTAGTGTTTCTGATTCAACTTCTACCAGTACATTGACTGATACAACCACTACAGAAACTGGAACAACAGATTCAACAACTTCTTATTCGACGACAACAAATACCATCTCTGATACCACATCAACAACTGGTACTGTATCTGATTCGACTACGACAGGTACAGCTTCTGATTCAACTACCAGCGTTAGTGTTTCTGATTCAAATTCTACCAGTACATTGACTGATACAACCACTACAGAAACTGGAACAACAGATTCAACAACTTCTTATTCGACGACAACAAATACCATCTCTGATACCACATCAACAACTGGTACTGTATCTGATTCGACAACGACAGGTACAGCTTCTGATTCAACTACCAGCGTTAGTGTTTCTGATTCAACTTCTACCAGTACATTGACTGATACAACCACTACAGAAACTGGAACAACAGATTCAACAACTTCTTATTCGACGACAACAAATACCATCTCTGATACCACATCAACAACTGGTACTGTATCTGATTCGACTACGACAGGTACAGCTTCTGATTCAACTACCAGCGTTAGTGTTTCTGATTCAAATTCTACCAGTACATTGACTGATACAACCACTACAGAAACTGGAACAACAGATTCAACAACTTCTTATTCGACGACAACAAATACCATCTCTGATACCACATCAACAACTGGTACTGTATCTGATTCGACTACGACAGGTACAGCTTCTGATTCAACTACCAGCGTTAGTGTTTCTGATTCAACTTCTACCAGTACATTGACTGATACAACCACTACAGAAACTGGAACAACAGATTCAACAACTTCTTATTCGACGACAACAAATACCATCTCTGATACCACATCAACAACTGGTAATGTATCTGATTCGACTACGACAGGTACAGCTTCTGATTCAACTACCAGCGTTAGTGTTTCTGATTCAACTTCTACCAGTACATTGACTGATACAACCACTACAGAAACTGGAACAACAGATTCAACAACTTCTTATTCGACGACAACAAATACCATCTCTGATACCACATCAACAACTGGTACTGTATCTGATTCGACTACGACAGGTACAGCTTCTGATTCAACTACCAGCGTTAGTGTTTCTGATTCAAATTCTACCAGTACATTGACTGATACAACCACTACAGAAACTGGAACAACAGATTCAACAACTTCTTATTCGACGACAACAAATACCATCTCTGATACCACATCAACAACTGGTACTGTATCTGATTCGACTACGACAGGTACAGCTTCTGATTCAACTACCAGCGTTAGTGTTTCTGATTCAACTTCTACCAGTACATTGACTGATACAACCACTACAGAAACTGGAACAACAGATTCAACAACTTCTTATTCGACGACAACAAATACCATCTCTGATACCACATCAACAACTGGTACTGTATCTGATTCGACTACGACAGGTACAGCCTCAAGAGCAACTACCAGCGTTAGTGTTTCTGATTCAACTTCTACCAGTACATTGACTGATACAACCACTACAGAAACTGGAACAACAGATTCAACAACTTCTTATTCGACGACAACAAATACCATCTCTGATACCACATCAACAACTGGTACTGTATCTGATTCGACTACGACAGGTACAGCTTCTGATTCAACTACCAGCGTTAGTGTTTCTGATTCAACTTCTACCAGTACATTGACTGATACAACCACTACAGAAACTGGAACAACAGATTCAACAACTTCTTATTCGACGACAACAAATACAATCTCTGATACCACATCAACAACTGGTACTGTATCTGATTCGACTACGACAGGTACAGCTTCTGATTCAACTACCAGCGTTAGTGTTTCTGATTCAACTTCTACCAGTACATTGACTGATACAACCACTACAGAAACTGGAACAACAGATTCAACAACTTCTTATTCGACGACAACAAATACAATCTCTGATACCACATCAACAACTGGTACTGTATCTGATTCGACTACGACAGGTACAGCTTCTGATTCAACTACCAGCGTTAGTGTTTCTGATTCAACTTCTACCAGTACATTGACTGATACAACCACTACAGAAACTGGAACAACAGATTCAACAACTTCTTATTCGACGACAACAAATACAATCTCTGATACCACATCAACAACTGGTACTGTATCTGATTCGACTACGACAGGTACAGCTTCTGATTCAACTACCAGCGTTAGTGTTTCTGATTCAACTTCTACCAGTACATTGACTGATACAACCACTACAGAAACTGGAACAACAGATTCAACAACTTCTTATTCGACGACAACAAATACCATCTCTGATACCACATCAACAACTGGTACTGTATCTGATTCGACTACGACAGGTACAGCTTCTGATTCAACTACCAGCGTTAGTGTTTCTGATTCAACTTCTACCAGTACATTGACTGATACAACCACTACAGAAACTGGAACAACAGATTCAACAACTTCTTATTCGACGACAACAAATACCATCTCTGATACCACATCAACAACTGGTACTGTATCTGATTCGACTACGACAGGTACAGCTTCTGATTCAACTACCAGCGTTAGTGTTTCTGATTCAACTTCTACCAGTACATTGACTGATACAACCACTACAGAAACTGGAACAACAGATTCAACAACTTCTTATTCGACGACAACAAATACCATCTCTGATACCACATCAACAACTGGTACTGTATCTGATTCGACTACGACAGGTACAGCTTCTGATTCAACTACCAGCGTTAGTGTTTCTGATTCAACTTCTACCAGTACATTGACTGATACAACCACTACAGAAACTGGAACAACAGATTCAACAACTTCTTATTCGACGACAACAAATACCATCTCTGATACCACATCAACAACTGGTACTGTATCTGATTCGACTACGACAGGTACAGCTTCTGATTCAACTACCAGCGTTAGTGTTTCTGATTCAACTTCTACCAGTACATTGACTGATACAACCACTACAGAAACTGGAACAACAGATTCAACAACTTCTTATTCGACGACAACAAATACCATCTCTGATACCACATCAACAACTGGTACTGTATCTGATTCGACTACGACAGGTACAGCTTCTGATTCAACTACCAGCGTTAGTGTTTCTGATTCAACTTCTACCAGTACATTGACTGATACAACCACTACAGAAACTGGAACAACAGATTCAACAACTTCTTATTCGACGACAACAAATACCATCTCTGATACCACATCAACAACTGGTACTGTATCTGATTCGACTACGACAGGTACAGCTTCTGATTCAACTACCAGCGTTAGTGTTTCTGATTCAACTTCTACCAGTACATTGACTGATACAACCACTACAGAAACTGGAACAACAGATTCAACAACTTCTTATTCGACGACAACAAATACCATCTCTGATACCACATCAACAACTGGTACTGTATCTGATTCGACTACGACAGGTACAGCTTCTGATTCAACTACCAGCGTTAGTGTTTCTGATTCAACTTCTACCAGTACATTGACTGATACAACCACTACAGAAACTGGAACAACAGATTCAACAACTTCTTATTCGACGACAACAAATACCATCTCTGATACCACATCAACAACTGGTACTGTATCTGATTCGACTACGACAGGTACAGCTTCTGATTCAACTACCAGCGTTAGTGTTTCTGATTCAACTTCTACCAGTACATTGACTGATACAACCACTACAGAAACTGGAACAACAGATTCAACAACTTCTTATTCGACGACAACAAATACAATCTCTGATACCACATCAACAACTGGTACTGTATCTGATTCGACTACGACAGGTACAGCTTCTGATTCAACTACCAGCGTTAGTGTTTCTGATTCAACTTCTACCAGTACATTGACTGATACAACCACTACAGAAACTGGAACAACAGATTCAACAACTTCTTATTCGACGACAACAAATACCATCTCTGATACCACATCAACAACTGGTACTGTATCTGATTCGACTACGACAGGTACAGCTTCTGATTCAACTACCAGCGTTAGTGTTTCTGATTCAACTTCTACCAGTACATTGACTGATACAACCACTACAGAAACTGGAACAACAGATTCAACAACTTCTTATTCGACGACAACAAATACCATCTCTGATACCACATCAACAACTGGTACTGTATCTGATTCGACTACGACAGGTACAGCTTCTGATTCAACTACCAGCGTTAGTGTTTCTGATTCAACTTCTACCAGTACATTGACTGATACAACCACTACAGAAACTGGAACAACAGATTCAACAACTTCTTATTCGACGACAACAAATACCATCTCTGATACCACATCAACAACTGGTACTGTATCTGATTCGACTACGACAGGTACAGCTTCTGATTCAACTACCAGCGTTAGTGTTTCTGATTCAACTTCTACCAGTACATTGACTGATACAACCACTACAGAAACTGGAACAACAGATTCAACAACTTCTTATTCGACGACAACAAATACCATCTCTGATACCACATCAACAACTGGTACTGTATCTGATTCGACTACGACAGGTACAGCTTCTGATTCAACTACCAGCGTTAGTGTTTCTGATTCAACTTCTACCAGTACATTGACTGATACAACCACTACAGAAACTGGAACAACAGATTCAACAACTTCTTATTCGACGACAACAAATACCATCTCTGATACCACATCAACAACTGGTACTGTATCTGATTCGACTACGACAGGTACAGCTTCTGATTCAACTACCAGCGTTAGTGTTTCTGATTCAACTTCTACCAGTACATTGACTGATACAACCACTACAGAAACTGGAACAACAGATTCAACAACTTCTTATTCGACGACAACAAATACCATCTCTGATACCACATCAACAACTGGTACTGTATCTGATTCGACTACGACAGGTACAGCTTCTGATTCAACTACCAGCGTTAGTGTTTCTGATTCAACTTCTACCAGTACATTGACTGATACAACCACTACAGAAACTGGATCAATAGATTCAACAACTTCTTATTCGACGACAACAAATACCATCTCTGATACCACATCAACAACTGGTACTGTATCTGATTCGACTACGACAGGTACAGCTTCTGATTCAACTACCAGCGTTAGTGTTTCTGATTCAACTTCTACCAGTACATTGACTGATACAACCACTACAGAAACTGGAACAACAGATTCAACAACTTCTTATTCGACGACAACAAATACCATCTCTGATACCACATCAACAACTGGTACTGTATCTGATTCGACTACGACAGGTACAGCTTCTGATTCAACTACCAGCGTTAGTGTTTCTGATTCAACTTCTACCAGTACATTGACTGATACAACCACTACAGAAACTGGAACAACAGATTCAACAACTTCTTATTCGACGACAACAAATACCATCTCTGATACCACATCAACAACTGGTACTGTATCTGATTCGACTACGACAGGTACAGCTTCTGATTCAACTACCAGCGTTAGTGTTTCTGATTCAACTTCTACCAGTACATTGACTGATACAACCACTACAGAAACTGGAACAACAGATTCAACAACTTCTTATTCGACGACAACAAATACCATCTCTGATACCACATCAACAACTGGTACTGTATCTGATTCGACTACGACAGGTACAGCTTCTGATTCAACTACCAGCGTTAGTGTTTCTGATTCAACTTCTACCAGTACATTGACTGATACAACCACTACAGAAACTGGAACAACAGATTCAACAACTTCTTATTCGACGACAACAAATACCATCTCTGATACCACATCAACAACTGGTAATGTATCTGATTCGACTACGACAGGTACAGCTTCTGATTCAACTACCAGCGTTAGTGTTTCTGATTCAACTTCTACCAGTACATTGACTGATACAACCACTACAGAAACTGGAACAACAGATTCAACAACTTCTTATTCGACGCCAACACTACGCTCCTCCGATACCACATCAACAACTGGTACTGTATCTGATTCGACTACGACAGGTACAGCTTCTGATTCAACTACCAGCGTTAGTGTTTCTGATTCAACTTCTACCAGTACATTGACTGATACAACCACTACAGAAACTGGAACAACAGATTCAACATCTTCTTATTCGACGACAACAAATACAATCTCTGATACCACATCAACAACTGGTACTGTATCTGATTCGACTACGACAGGTACAGCTTCTGATTCAACTACCAGCGTTAGTGTTTCTGATTCAACTTCTACCAGTACATTGACTGATACAACCACTACAGAAACTGGAACAATACAGATTCAAACAACTTCTTATTCGACGACAACAAATACCATCTCTGATACCACATCAACAACTGTACTGTATTCTGATTCGACTACGACAGGTACAGCTTCTGATTCAACTACCAGCGTTAGTGTTTCTGATTCAACTTCTACCAGTACATTGACTGATACAACCACTACAGAAACTGGAACAACAGATTCAACAACTTCTTATTCGACGACAACAAATACCATCTCTGATACCACATCAACAACTGGTACTGTATCTGATTCGACTACGACAGGTACAGCTTCTGATTCAACTACCAGCGTTAGTGTTTCTGATTCAACTTCTACCAGTACATTGACTGATACAACCACTACAGAAAACTGGAACAACAGATTCAACAACTTCTTATTCGACGACAACAATACCATCTCTTATACCACATCAACAACTTGTACTGTATCTGATTCGACTACGACAGGTACAGCTTCTGATTCAACTACCAGCGTTAGTGTTTCTGATTCAACTTCTACCAGTACATTGACTGATACAACCACTACAGAAACTGGAACAACAGATTCAACAACTTCTTATTCGACGACAACAAATACCATCTCTGATACCACATCAACAACTGGTACTGTATCTGATTCGACTACGACAGGTAGCGTTTCTGATTCAACTTCTACCAGTACATTGACTGACTACTGCTAGATTCAACAACTTCTTATTCGATTGATACTCGACTTGACTACGACAGGTACAGCTTCTGAATTCACTAGCGAGCAGACACAAACAACTGAAACTTCAACAACTTCTTATTGACTGACTGACTTCTTATTCGACGACAACAAATACCATCTCTGATACCACATCAACAACTGGTACTGTATCTGATTCGACTACGACAGGTACAGCTTCTGATTCAACTACCAGCGTTAGTGTTTCTGATTCAACTTCTACCAGTACATTGACTGATACAACCACTACAGAAACTGGAACAACAGATTCAACAACTTCTTATTCGACGACAACAAATACAATCTCTGATACCACATCAACAACTGGTACTGTATCTGATTCGACTACGACAGGTACAGCTTCTGATTCAACTACCAGCGTTAGTGTTTCTGATTCAACTTCTACCAGTACATTGACTGATACAACCACTACAGAAACTGGATCAATAGATTCAACAACTTCTTATTCGACGACAACAAATACAATCTCTGATACCACATCAACAACTGGTACTGTATCTGATTCGACTACGACAGGTACAGCTTCTGATTCAACTACCAGCGTTAGTGTTTCTGATTCAACTTCTACCAGTACATTGACTGATACAACCACTACAGAAACTGGATCAATAGATTCAACAACTTCTTATTCGACGACAACAAATACAATCTCTGATACCACATCAACAACTGGTACTGTATCTGATTCGACTACGACAGGTACAGCTTCTGATTCAACTACCAGCGTTAGTGTTTCTGATTCAACTTCTACCAGTACATTGACTGATACAACCACTACAGAAACTGGAACAACAGATTCAACAACTTCTTATTCGACGACAACAAATACCATCTCTGATACCACATCAACAACTGGTACTGTATCTGATTCGACTACGACAGGTACAGCTTCTGATTCAACTACCAGCGTTAGTGTTTCTGATTCAACTTCTACCAGTACATTGACTGATACAACCACTACAGCGACTCGATTTCCAGATTCAACAACTTCTTATTCGACGACAACAAATACAATCTCTGATACCACATCAACAACTGGTACTGTATCTGATTCGACTACGACAGGTACAGCTTCTGATTCAACTACCAGCGTTAGTGTTTCTGATTCAACTTCTACCAGTACATTGACTGATACAACCACTACAGAAACTGGAACAACAGATTCAACAACTTCTTATTCGACGACAACAAATACCATCTCTGATACCACATCAACAACTGGTACTGTATCTGATTCGACTACGACAGGTACAGCTTCTGATTCAACTACCAGCGTTAGTGTTTCTGATTCAACTTCTACCAGTACATTGACTGATACAACCACTACAGAAACTGGAACAACAGATTCAACAACTTCTTATTCGACGACAACAAATACCATCTCTGATACCACATCAACAACTGGTACTGTATCTGATTCGACTACGACAGGTACAGCTTCTGATTCAACTACCAGCGTTAGTGTTTCTGATTCAACTTCTACCAGTACATTGACTGATACAACCACTACAGAAACTGGAACAACAGATTCAACAACTTCTTATTCGACGACAACAAATACCATCTCTGATACCACATCAACAACTGGTACTGTATCTGATTCGACTACGACAGGTACATCTTCTGATTCAACTACCAGCGTTAGTGTTTCTGATTCAACTTCTACCAGTACATTGACTGATACAACCACTACAGAAACTGGAACAACAGATTCAACAACTTCTTATTCGACGACAACAAATACCATCTCTGATACCACATCAACAACTGGTACTGTATCTGATTCGACTACGACAGGTACAGCTTCTGATTCAACTACCAGCGTTAGTGTTTCTGATTCAACTTCTACCAGTACATTGCCCGCTACCGACCCTACAGAAACTGGAACAACAGATTCAACAACTTCTTATTCGACGACAACAAATACCATCTCTGATACCACATCAACAACTGGTACTGTATCTGATTCGACTACGACAGGTACAGCTTCTGATTCAACTACCAGCGTTAGTGTTTCTGATTCAACTTCTACCAGTACATTGACTGATACAACCACTACAGAAACTGGAACAACAGATTCAACAACTTCTTATTCGACGACAACAAATACCATCTCTGATACCACATCAACAACTGGTACTGTATCTGATTCGACTACGACAGGTACAGCTTCTGATTCAACTACCAGCGTTAGTGTTTCTGATTCAACTTCTACCAGTACATTGACTGATACAACCACTACAGAAACTGGAACAACAGATTCAACAACTTCTTATTCGACGACAACAAATACCATCTCTGATACCACATCAACAACTGGTACTGTATCTGATTCGACTACGACAGGTACATCTTCTGATTCAACTTCTACCAGTACATTGACTGATACAACCACTACAGAAACTGGAACAACAGATTCAACAACTTCTTATTCGACGACAACAAATACAATCTCTGATACCACATCAACAACTGGTACTGTATCTGATTCGACTACGACAGGTACAGCTTCTGATTCAACTACCAGCGTTAGTGTTTCTGATTCAACTTCTACCAGTACATTGACTGATACAACCACTACAGAAACTGGAACAACAGATTCAACAACTTCTTATTCGACGACAACAAATACCATCTCTGATACCACATCAACAACTGGTACTGTATCTGATTCGACTACGACAGGTACAGCTTCTGATTCAACTACCAGCGTTAGTGTTTCTGATTCAACTTCTACCAGTACATTGACTGATACAACCACTACAGAAACTGGAACAACAGATTCAACAACTTCTTATTCGACGACAACAAATACCATCTCTGATACCACATCAACAACTGGTACTGTATCTGATTCGACTACGACAGGTACAGCTTCTGATTCAACTACCAGCGTTAGTGTTTCTGATTCAACTTCTACCAGTACATTGACTGATACAACCACTACAGAAACTGGAACAACAGATTCAACAACTTCTTATTCGACGACAACAAATACCATCTCTGATACCACATCAACAACTGGTACTGTATCTGATTCGACTACGACAGGTACAGCTTCTGATTCAACTACCAGCGTTAGTGTTTCTGATTCAACTTCTACCAGTACATTGACTGATACAACCACTACAGAAACTGGATCAATAGATTCAACAACTTCTTATTCGACGACAACAAATACAATCTCTGATACCACATCAACAACTGGTACTGTATCTGATTCGACTACGACAGGTACAGCTTCTGATTCAACTACCAGCGTTAGTGTTTCTGATTCAAATTCTACCAGTACATTGACTGATACAACCACTACAGAAACTGGAACAACAGATTCAACAACTTCTTATTCGACGACAACAAATACCATCTCTGATACCACATCAACAACTGGTACTGTATCTGATTCGACTACGACAGGTACAGCTTCTGATTCAACTACCAGCGTTAGTGTTTCTGATTCAACTTCTACCAGTACATTGACTGATACAACCACTACAGAAACTGGAACAACAGATTCAACAACTTCTTATTCGACGACAACAAATACCATCTCTGATACCACATCAACAACTGGTACTGTATCTGATTCGACTACGACAGGTACAGCTTCTGATTCAACTACCAGCGTTAGTGTTTCTGATTCAACTTCTACCAGTACATTGACTGATACAACCACTACAGAAACTGGAACAACAGATTCAACAACTTCTTATTCGACGACAACAAATACCATCTCTGATACCACATCAACAACTGGTACTGTATCTGATTCGACTACGACAGGTACAGCTTCTGATTCAACTACCAGCGTTAGTGTTTCTGATTCAACTTCTACCAGTACATTGACTGATACAACCACTACAGAAACTGGAACAACAGATTCAACAACTTCTTATTCGACGACAACAAATACAATCTCTGATACCACATCAACAACTGGTACTGTATCTGATTCGACTACGACAGGTACAGCTTCTGATTCAACTACCAGCGTTAGTGTTTCTGATTCAACTTCTACCAGTACATTGACTGATACAACCACTACAGAAACTGGAACAACAGATTCAACAACTTCTTATTCGACGACAACAAATACCATCTCTGATACCACATCAACAACTGGTACTGTATCTGATTCGACTACGACAGGTACAGCTTCTGATTCAACTACCAGCGTTAGTGTTTCTGATTCAACTTCTACCAGTACATTGACTGATACAACCACTACAGAAACTGGAACAACAGATTCAACAACTTCTTATTCGACGACAACAAATACCATCTCTGAACTCATTTCTTCTCCTTCATCTTCTCCATCTTTTTCTTTCAGTTCTTCATCTTCTAACTTTTCTTCCGAATTTTTTTCAACATCTCGTTTTTCTTCAACTTTTTTTCCCAATTTTACAACTTCTTCATCAGCTTTATGTTTATTTTCAACTGATTGCCAGGCTGAAATCGATAATTCCTATTGCTCAGTTAACAAGAAATGTGAATGCCTTCCACCACTTGTTCAATTTCAATCCGTTCGTGGAAAAATTTGTACAGGTAATTTATTTATAAAAGTTTACTTTCACATTTTACGCAAGTTTTCTTTTAGCTGATTTTTCTTTGAATAATTAAAATATTCTTTCAGTCTTTGAAGGCTTGTCCAAATTTTACTTTGAAAACTGACCGTGAAACCAACTTCGTAGATATTTACTTGCCTTATTTAGTTTTTAAACTAATATAAATAAATAATCTTATAAGTTTTGTTCTCATCTAAAATTTAGTTTCATCTCTTGTTAGTCCTCTCAATAATTGTAACTGTTCAAATATGAATATGTCGCTTTAGGACCATGGGATTAGTTTTTAAATAGGGACACTTTTAAATATAAATTTTTCTCGGTTCATTTTCAGAAAAATACCAAGCTAAGTTGAAAACACCTGTCTGAAAACATGAAATTAGCATTACAATTACAATACCATAATGTACAAAAAGAATTTTTCACGTTTTGCTCTTGAGGCCTCTATTTTGGGTTTACGGTATTTTTTTCGAATTTAACTGTATTTTGCTTTTTACAAAAAGTATCGATTTATTTTCTTTAAATGCTTCATTTTTTTTAACTTCTTTAAACATTATCTATCATTTTCAGACTTTTGTTTTTCTAAAAGTTAACACTTCATTAAAAATGCTCTTGATAAAAGATTATAAGTTATACCATGGCAGTTTTTTAATATTTTCTCACTTATTTCCTTTTCTTTTTAAGCAACTGTTCCGTATTTTTTTCGTCTTCCTGTGTTTATTCCAATTCAATTAACATGCGATATTTTGGACGGAGATATTACTTCCTACAAACAAAATTTTGAAAAGGCTGTAAGTTTGTTTCACTTATAAATTTTTCCTTTAGCTTATTTTCCTTTTTTCAGATCGATTCAACAGGATCTAATGTTCCTGAACTTTATAATAAATATTTGTTTAGTGAATTAATCTCGCTTTCACTCGTTGACTCGATTTTCAATCAAAACATTTGTCCACCTTCACAAGTTCGAAACTATCGACGCTTTATTCGTCAAGTCGTTCCAATTGAAAACTCTCAAGATTTTATTGATTTTGAAAATTTAAAAAATTATTGTAAAGAATATGGCCAAAATGATTATGACATACCGCGTTGTTTTCAACAATTTAATGTCCAATATACATTACATTTCAATGTTTCCAATCGGTCTGAACCAAAAGAAAAAGAATACGCTGATTTGATAATCGAAAAAATGGCTAATAAAGTCGATAGGAAACTTACTTTCTTTCAATTAGACTCAAAAAAAGGTGAAGAAGTTTATCTTAAAATTTCAAGACGGTCTGATTTTTGCGAATCTCAAACTGAATGTGGAAATGAGACTTATATTCAACAAAAAATCAATGACGAAAAAAAATTATTTATTCAAACGCTTGTAAAGGAAACCGAGCCACTCGTTTTTGGTATTTTTTTTCAAAATTCAAAAAAATTTTAAAACCTTTCATTTTTTTGTGATAGATCTGGACAACACTTGTAATATAGACAACGAATTGACATGTGATCTTAGAAACACTATTTGTGATATCCGATATGGTCAATTAAGTTGTCCTTGTCAGAGAGGATACAACAGAATTGATGAAAGATCAGAATGTTCAAGTAACAGATAAAACTTTTATTAAAAAACGTTTTGAAATTAATCTATTTTAAAATAATTTTTAAGAATGTACTAAACAATGTTTAAATAATGGAATTTGCGTTCCTAATAATTCAAATGAGTTATGTTATTGTACAAGCTACTTTTTTGGAGAATCATGTCAAATAAATGGATTGATTTTACTCGCTGTCGGGATTATTTTATTATGTCTAAGTTTTTTGGTTTGTTTAATCTTATGGTTATGTTTTGCTTACAGACAAAAGTAAGAAAATTTTTTTTTTTTGAATTTGTTATTTGAAGAAAAATAAAAATTTTCTTAAGAATCAAAAACAAAAAAGATGAAAAACCAAAAAATTTTGAAACTGAAATTCAAGAAATTGAAGACAAGGCTCAAAACAATAACGATGATTTTTTCGATACTTTATCACCGAATAAATTAGACGATGACTTGCAAACTTTTGACACTGAATGGGATAAGTTTACAACAGACGATGAGATTAATTGGGACATTATATTCGGAAAGAACAGCGATCTAAGTTCACTAGAGGTATTTTGTAATTTTCTAACTGTACCTTGAGCTCAAAATGATTATTTTTTTATCAGAATGGAGAGGACGTTGGGGCTATAAACCCTGCTTTTTTGACCCGTACCAACAATTTAATGATACCCAGAGTTAATTTGAATGGAAACAAAGATCTCTTTGGTGCAGACATATCATCAACTTTGAGGAGTCAAATCTCACTACCAGGTCCAACTGACTTTACTGAATTCAAAGGAATACCAAGAGCATGGGTTCCAGGTCCAACTCTTGAAGACTACGAAAGTGATCATGACGAAGCCTATTTTTAAAAGCTTTATTTTTTAATTTAAAAAAAAATTTACAATAAAATTGTAAGTCTTATAAGTGTCAATGCATTCAAATAAAATTCATCAGTCCCATTTCAAATTATAAATTATTTTTAAAAGAATCAAAAGTAAACCGGTGAATGATTTAATAAAAAAATTTGAATTTTATCAAAATAAAACTAAGTTGATAATGATGTTATTGTTGTTGTATTATTTCATGGTTATTCTTTGATTCTTTTTTAGTAAACTTTTTTTTGTTCTTAATTTGTTTTTTTTTTGCTTACTTTTTGTTTTAATAAACATTTTTTCGAGACTCAAGTTTTTATTCGTGTTTCAATATTGCTAAGTCTGATATTAAAATCAAGGTGTTTCTTTTTTTTTTGCTTTTTATCTATTTCAGAAAAAAAAGAGTTTTGTTTTTTATACGTTTAAAAAAAGTTCAAGAACACGTTTTTATAACATTATGTTTTTTGTAGAACTTTTAAAATTGATGGATCAAAAAAAACATATTTGTTAACGTAGGTAAATTACTGATAAAGACAATCTAATTTTAATATTATTGATTCTGCAATTTTTTTTTAGGATTAAAAGCTTCCGTTTTCATAACTTAACTAAAAAGTTCTGGTCGTCGACTAATTGATTTTCTTCGAACCATCTTCAATCGAAAAAGATTGAAAACAAATGTTGATGAAACATCTCGAATCTTCATGAACGAAATTTTGTATCTTTTTGAACCCATGAAAGTTTGCATTAAATCAATTCATGGACGACCAGAACTGTATGGCACAGGAACTCATTTTTTTAATCAAAATAAAAAAATATATTTTTTATGCAACTTTATGCAACTGCTTAAAGAGATAATTCAGCAAAATTTTCAAAAAAAAAATAAATTTAGTTCAGAGTTTAGTTTTAAAATGTGTTTTACATTGAACACCGAGGAAAAGTATTGCAGTTCTACCGAACTTTTGATGGCAAGCGAACCGAAGCGTATCAAAGCGAAGCCTTACCAAACACTTTAATATGTTTGGTAAGGTAAGGTCCGGTACTCTTTTGTAAGTTTGGTAAATTAAGGTACACTCAGTACGGAGATTCTTTGGTACGCTTGCTACCAAAAGTTCGGTAGAACTGCAGTAATTACTTTCTTAAACGAAAGCTTAGAAGATTCTAATTGGTTAGTTTAAAGTTTGTTTTTCGTTTTCGAAAACCATTCGAAAGTCCGTTGAAGTAGTCCGTGTAAAAAATCAAGAAATTTACTATCTTGGTCCGTAAAACAAGGTTTTTTTCAAAAATGGTCCGTTTTTCAAACAAAACCCTTCGAATGTTTATTTGTTATTGAAATATTTATATAATTCTCTCATGTAATGTTAGCTTTGAAAATTATAGAATTCACGTGTGATCATCCAATATTCTTTATTTTAATTATCTAGGTAAACGAGAGCAATCAATTTCTAGGCAAAATTTGAACCCAAATGATCTTCAAGGATTTATTTAAACTTTTATACGATCTTTTGCTTCTATACAGCTAATTCCAAGTGGTGTAATATAAATTTAGGGCCTGAAATTTTAGTTAACAAAAAAAGTTTCATTTCGCAAGAAACTTTAAAGTCTAAGCCTATCGAAAACTAAAAATTCTTGAAGCATATAACCATAAACCATTTGATACAAAAAAAAGAAGTTGTGTTCAAATATTTTTATAATTTTTTTTTCTCGTTTGATTACAACACAAATTCAGAGTTTTAATAAGGCTAAAATTAATTACTAATAACCAAATTTTACCCTAAATTCGTTAAAGCTAAATTTACAACATATTTAACAAAAGAACAAAAAATATTTCAAATAGCCCAAAACAAATTTAGATAAGATTTTAATTATGTTACTATAGAAATTCTTCTCTCTTTGTATCCCTTACATAAGAGTTACTTTTTATTCTATTTTATTAACAATTTAACAGGTAATTTTATTTAATATGACCTAATTTTTATGCCCAACCAAAAAAAGAAAAAAAACATCCGATTTTTTTTAAATGAAGAGAAAATTCTTGAACATTTTTTGTTTCATCGAATTATGCAAACTTATTTTTAGAAGGGGTGCATGAGTACTCAAAATTTTCGCTATCTTTAAGTGAGAGTATTGCACGCCTAAAATTATCATATTTTTAAAATTATTAAAATTTGACCTAATTTCAATAAATAACAAAATTGTTAAAAAAAATCATACGATCCGAAATTTTTTTGAGCTTAGTAAAAAAAAAATCGTTCGTTTTTTTTTTGTTTCATTCTTGTTTTTTTTTTCAAATATTTGCCTTAAAATAAAGTTAGTTTCAAACTAAATTTTTATTTTTTTCAGTGATTTTATCTTTTTTTAGTCATTCTTGACAACATTATCTCACAAAGTCTCCCTATTTAAATGTTTTCATTTTAGAAATAAAAAAATATTTTTGTTTAAAACTCACATACAATGACCGAAATGAAAGCTCAATTATTAAATGAACTTCCTTATCATAGAGTAAGTTGTTCTAACAAGTTTAAATAATATTCAAGTTTAAATTAATTTTAATTCTTTAAGATTGAACAACCAAGAAGACCAAACAAATATTTGGAATTCTTTGGCTCTTACATTGCATTACCATTAATGACTATTATACTCGTTTTATCGTTGTTGATTCTATTTCTTTTAGTAAAAACGTACTTTTCAAATTCCTACATGTACGCTTTACAGGAAAATTCAAACAATCCAAACTTGAATATTGGAGATTTAGTTGACAATCGATATGATCAATTTAACCAACAAAAGAGACCTCAAAATCCACAATTTGTTAAAAAACCGAATACATCTTTGCTTGAAAAAATCAGCTCAGTTAATTTAAGACAATCGGATGGGAAGGATCGAAAGTAAACGTTAGCTAAGATTCAAAAATACAATGACCATCCATTCATTTGTAATTGTCCTCGTGTGTAAAAATGCTCGTTTTTTTGTGTGTATTTGTGCGTCAAGTTGTGTCAAAATATGGTAAACAAGCATTTGTATTCTAAGTGTGCTAGTCAAACTACTATCAAAATTTGAATAACTAAATTTTTTTTGTGATAATTGAAAAAATTTTATAAAAAAAGAAACAAAATCTCAATTTATTTTTTTATTGATTACAAAATTTATTTTTATATTGTTTTTTTTTTAACCTTTTTTTTGTTCTTTAAATAAAATTTATCGGAAGCTTAAACTGTTTTTAATTTTTAATTCAACAATCAATTTGAGTTGCAGAGTTTCTACAAGTGTTGATGACTTCTTCTTTAACCATTTTTTAGATGAATGGGGATTGGCCTAAGATATCGAAGTAGACAATCAGTTATCGAGGTTTATCTAGCACTTTTAAACTTATCAAAAATAACAACAACAAATTTTATTAATGAAACAGTCACATGAAAGTTCGTCCCTAAATTGTTAAGATTTTAAATGTTAACAAAAGTTAAAATTATTTTTTTATCTAATCAAAAATATGTTTTTACAAGATAAGGTTTAGTAATTTTCAACAATGAGTAATCATATCTAACAAATTTTTTAAAATCTTTTTGTCGACATTTTAACACAAACGATAAAGAAAACATATTTTTTTTATATAGAATAAAAATACTTTTTGATTTTTAAGAAATTATTTTCAGACTATTGTAATATTTTATAAAACAGATGGTTATAAAATTTTGATATCATATTACCAAATGAAAATTTTACAGTATAAATGAACACTTAATAGTCTTTGAAAATCTAATGCTTTTTTCTTTAGTGTTCCCAAGATCGGTCTGATTCGTTTGAAAATAAATTCCATTGAAAATTTTGTAAAGCTGTACTGTCTTGGTCATTTCAAAAAAGACTTTTTTCAGTGTTGGAAGTCGAATTCTATTGAACGAGAGTGGTTTATTAAATGATACAAAAATCGATGTAATAAAAAAACAGCTACAGTACGGTGTGTTTTGCTGTTTTATCATTTAATTAGGCGCCTAAAGATCATAAAAACTCCAAAATATAGAGTACTTAATAAAGTTCCGTCTTCTGTTATCAATAAACCTTAATTTTATTAATTGGAACTTTCTTGTTTCGATCTTTTACAGAAAAACAAAACATTAAAAATTGAAAAAATACTTGCCAAATCAGTATCTACAGTGGTGATTTGATTACCAAAAATTACGTAAAATACCGTAAAATCACAACAATAAAATTTTAACATTTACCATATTTAATGATATTTCAGGTAAATTTACGATAATTTTTGGAAATTTTGGAAACTAAATAGTTCAAACAGTTGATATCCGCCTCTTTTTTGGTTTTAGAGGAAAACATTATTGACATTAACAAAATCGCTCAAAAACTAGACATCTTTCGAAATTTAGCAGAAAAAATATCTGCCATTTTTCTAGTGTTGGCAGTCGACTAATGAGCCAACTGATCTAAAACATAGGGTTATGTACTCAGACTTTTAGCTTCTTTAATCTTTTAGCTTCAAAATGGTACCCTAGATGTCTTGATAAGATGATTCTCAAACGAATTAATAAGATTTAGTTGAATTTAAAAACGATTTTCAGTTGCAAATAAATCCATTTTTCTCCTTAAGCAATGACCCTATCAAGACACCTAGGGTACCATTTTGAAGCAGACTTAAAGATCTACAATTGATATACATGCACTTGGTATGAAAACTTACCGCTCATGTTTTAGACAAGTTGGCTCATTATTTGACTGCCAACACTGCATTTTTCATTTTTACCAAAATATCCATAAATTATCGTAAATTTACCTGAGATACCGTTAAATATGGTAAAATCCGAATTTCTTGTCTGATTTTACGGTATTTTACGTAATTTTTAGTAAAATCCTCCTATCAAATCACCAGTGTAGATTAGAAGTTTGAGAAGGTCTGAATATCTGAGTATCAAGTATCAAATCATAGTTCAGTTAAAAAAGAGCCGTTCAGAAGTGTGGGGAGCGTATGTTAAGACGGATCTTCACAAGTATCATATTCAGAGACAACATAGAGTTAAAGTAATTTTTGTGAAAATGTAACTTTACTCGTTCCGAACGATCTTTAAAATCGGCTCAGGCAACAGAAGGAAGGAAGTCTTGATGAATAACCTTTGACCTTGTCCGAATGACTTTTTTAACTCAAATTTTTGAGTTAGCAAACGAAAAATTGTCAAAAAAAGTCAATCGGTTGGTAAATCGAAAGATGGCGAAAGTATGTCGACGACATAGCTTACAATGCAGAACATTTTTTGAGCCTAAGCGAAAAAGCAAAGAATTTAGGGATTTACGTTACCAAATTTTAGACCGATTGCTTAAAATGCAGAGAAATGGAAGACAAGCTGAACAGCTTAGCAACAAAATTCTACACAATGAGCCTATGAATTAAGCCTTCGAACCCGCAACACGTCTCGCTACAATGGTGCCCATAAGTCGAGTTAACGAGAAGATAGTTTGTTAAAATACTTGATACTTTAAGTTAGACCCAATCTTTCTTATCCAAAAAAAAATCATCATTAACGAATAATTGATTATTAATTTACAAAATTTCTTTGTTTTTAGCTATTTTTGTTAGTAATTGCCGCTAAATTAAAATCAAAATATTAGAAAATAAAAAATTCTCTTAAATTCTTTAAAAAAAAAAATAAAATTTTTAAATTTAAAAAAAATAGAATCCAAACTGAACGATCTTCTCTGGAAATGTGGGAAAATTCTGGTCAAACCTATAACTCTTTCGACATTCAATTTAATCTAAATGAAGCTCAAACAGACGATGACAACACCAATACATCTTTTTTTTCATCCGATGATCAGTTTAATTTGTCCAAAAACTTCTCTTTTATTGATAATGGAGTCTATCAAAACATTGATCCTCAACCTGTATACAACGATGAATTGTTTACTTTCAAGCGAGAAATGTCAACTCAGTCATTTTTAGGAAAAGATGAATTTGATCTTCTTGGAGATACAAAAGATAATTTCAATAAAATAAATGATTGTTATTTAAATTTAAATTGTAATAATAACAATAATAATCTTAGTGCACCAGTTAAGAATTCAAAACGAGGCAGAGGTCGAGGTAGTCGAGGCTCGTATAAACCTCGAGGTGGTGGTGGTGGTGGTCGTTCAAAAATATTCAATCAAAATCAAATGCAACCAGCGTTTAATAATTTAAACATGCTTCGGTGTAATAATGTTAACCAAACTGGTTCGTCTTATATGTCACACTCTTCAATGTCTAATTCGTATCAAAAAGTTTGTATAAATCCTGAAATACTAAGAAGACTTGGATACCAACAAAGTAAGCTTTTATAAATGAATAGATAAGTTATTTTTTCAAGTCGCGAAATTATTTTAAAAGATAATCCATCAGAGTATTCAATGAATCAACAGCAAATGATTTCACCGCAGAATTATCAATTTTCAAATGATTTAAATTATGTTTGGAATCAAGATGGCAATGAGTTTAATAGAGAACAAGTGTTAGACTGTAATTTTCAAAATTTTTTAGGTATTTCAATTTTTGAGAGAAATTTTGAACAAAAAATTTAAAAAATATTCTTTGTAGACGTTAATTCAGATAATAACTACATCATGAAACATCAATATCCTTCGTATTCAACTGATAATTTTATAAACTATGACCACTTGAAAACTAATTTTGACGAGTCGAATTGTTTTGTTGATTTAGATTCAAAATGTTATTTGGATATATCAAATGAAGTTCATCAAATGGTTTCAGTTGAGTCGGAAATTAAGTCAAATCAAAATAATGATAACAATTTGGAAAATTTTTTTGAAAGTATCACAAAAGAAATAACTAACACTTCCGATTTGTTAAATTTAGATATACCTATCGAGAGTCAAGCCTCGGATTCAAAGTTTCAAAAAAATAATTTTTTAGAAGAAAAAAGTGAGATTTTTAGTGCAGAAAACTCGCTCGATTCGTAGCCATTTTTTTGTATTGTATATTTTGAAGTTTCAAAGTTAAAATCAAATAAAATTAAGTGAATTTTTTTTTGGGAAATATGTCTAAACTTAAGCAATGCTTTAATACGATCGCTTTCTGCAATTTTTAGCCCTTCACGACTCGAGGTGTTGTCTATTTCAATAAGGCAAGGTCATTCAAAATTTCAAAATAGTACGAACATTTAAGTCATCTAGCAAGCTTTAACAATGCTTAGTTGAAACATCTATAATAAAATAGATTTTTACATTCTCATGGACTGCCCCTGAAATCACTGAAATCAAGAAAAAACGGATTTCTTTCAATATTCAATAAGCATTGATGATAATTATATTTGCCAAAAGTTAGTAAGAAATTAATTTTAGAAATGATTATCAGTAAATTTTTACAAGTAAAAAAGATAAATCATAATTATTTACTTAAAAACAAGTTTTTAAAATTTTTGATGCATAAAAAGAGAACGAAAAAGTACGCTTCCTTCCTATCACAGTGGTCATTTTTTCAAGTCCAAGAATTTGAAAGTATCACTATCACGGTATTTGAAGGATTACGGGGTGGAGGGGTTTGGAGAAAATTCACAAGTCATAAGTGAAAAATTCAGTCAATACTAACGAACTAAACGGTTTACCCTTTTTGAAGACTAAAATCTCTTCTATGAATGCTTTAAATTTTTTGAAGAAGCTAACAGTATATAATTGATGATTCCAACTAAAAGTAAATGATGAAGCTTTGGGGATCAAATTTAAGAGAAACTCCATTCATACAGTACATTTCTGAAATATTGCGCATAAGCGCAGGAAAAAATTGTATTAAAATAAATTATCGTGCGCAAGAGCATGCGCTTGTGCATTGAAAATATTTCTTTTGCGTGCCTAAGCAATGCGCCTGAGCGTCTTAAGCAATGCTCCGAAACATGTCAACTTATTTCAGAAATGTTAATCTTTTAACATACTTGAATATCAATTCAATTCACTAAATAAAAATAATAGATCACCATTATGGTAAATCATTTAAAATTTTTCAGTCCTTTAGTAAAACTCCTGGTTTTGACATAGACCTTCCACCCAAGAGAATTTTACTCCGAGCTAAAGCTTATTGCAAACAACCACTATCTTTACAAAAACTTTCCTATTTGCAATTGATTTAGTTGAGAAGTATCTAGGCAGCCTTCATAAATTAATTATTCATAATTTGATAACCGTATTATGAAACGAGATAGGTCAAGTATACCATTTCACAATTAAAAAGAAACAACCGCAGAAAATCATTTTTTTTACAATTTTTTAAATTTTATTTAACAAAATAAATTAAAATAAATTCAAAATAAGAAAAAAAATTATTTAAAATTAAAATTAAAACTATAAGTATCCGCTTGATTGAACATAGTCCCAATTTACAACAAGATTTGCATTTTTGCTAAAGGCTTGCCTTAAATCCTCCAATGAATCTTCTTCATGATTCATTTTAAATGAATATTCATCCGTAGTCGGTTCTTTAAATGATAAAGTATCCGAACAATCGAGTTTAGATAATTCGTTATTATTTTCATCAAAATACTCTTCTATGTTACTTAAACTTTCTATCTTACTCAATTTACTTTCTTCAACTCTCTCTAATTCAGAACAAAAACTCAAACCCAAGTCGAACGAATGTTTTTTTTTTCTAAAATTAGCTCGTTTCAAAGATGTTATTGATCGTCTAAAAAAACTCGCTTTTTTCTCTTTTAGTAGTGGAAGAGGCGCAGGTGGTGATGGTGGTGTCACTGGTTCATTTTTTTCAATCTTCTCATTCTTTTCCTTGCTTTCATTTTCTTTTTCTTGATTTAACATAGAACTGTTTTTTAATTGTTGTTGATTGGCTGTAGCTATTAAAGGTAGAAACAAAAAAGTTCCCATTGCACCCAAAGCCCCAACATTATTAATCGTTTCGTCACCTTCTATTAATCCATTTTGGTCTAATGATACGCTTTTGTCCATCTTAAGAGTTTTACGCCGTTTAACTGAATTTTTTGTAGTCGGTAAAAGTTCAAGACTAGTTTGACACGATCGATCACTTATTTGATAAATCGAAGCACAATTATTGAATGAATCTAAACTTTGTTGATCACTGTAACCATTGTAAACAGGAGAAAACTTTGGTCTAAATGCATAACGTGTATAATTAATCGAGCTTTTAGGCCGGCTACTTTCTGTACGTTGACTTGAAGTTCTCAAACCTGTCAGACCTGCAAGTAGAAACATACCACTTGATTGCTTTCGTTGTGACGATGTCATATCATCAAGAAAACTACCTGATTGTAAATTTGAACCGAAATGACATCGAATATTTTTAGATGTAGTAAAAGCACTTCGTTGATTTTTTTCTGGTTTAAAAATTATAATGTAGACTTTTGGAATGAATAGAAAAGCGAGTATAACAGTAGCACTGAAACTTGTACTCAAGCATAAAGTAATTATTTTATAATCCGAGCCGAAGAAGAGAGGAAAAAAAGCTAACCATATAACACATGTAGTGTACATGCTAAATCCAATGAATTTTGCTTCGTTAAAATTTTCGGGTAAATTTCGAGTTTGAATGGCGTAAATGGTGCACAAGGCTATTAAAAACATGTTATAACCCAAAGGACCAATAACAGAAATTCGTTCCATTTTACATTGTAGTATTGCTTCGTGTCTTTTTGAGTAATTTATCCAAATGACATCTGGTTCGTATATAAGACCGGCTATAATGAGACCACATTCGATTGCGATTATCACAGACGTGATTAAAATTTGAGCTGTTAGACTCATAAATTTAAGTTTACGAGTTATAATTCGTTTTTTACTTCGTGAAAGTATGCGTGCAATTCGATTAGTTTTAGTCAATAAAGAGCCATAAATAATGGACAAATTGAATCCGGGTAAAAAACGAGTTAAATAACAACTTATTACAGATGGTTTTAAAACTAATGGAATGGTCATAAAGTAACAGAGATAAGCTCCGAATAAAATAATGTAACTAAGTTCTTTAGTGGTTGACTTTACTATACACGTGTTTGAAAATGTAACAAATATGTGAGTAACAAACGTGTTTACTAAAATTCCGATGATGCTTACTAAAAGTGCGAATAACGAGGCGGGTTCACTCCATTCTAAGTATTTTAACGGGAGTTTGTCACAACCAGTCAAATTTACATTTGGCCAATATCCTAAATCACATTCTTGACATGTATGCTCGTCCAAAATGTACGAATAGTCTTCACATTTTTTACAATTCCAACAACATTTTAGACCTCCTTGTCTTATTTGCTTAAAAAATAAATATTTAAATATGTACATAAAGAAATAATATCACAGTGTGGAATAAGTTTTAATTAAAAGCTTTAATTCTTCGAGGGTCGTTTTTGTGGGCCCATGAAAATATAGATATAAGGTTTTTCTGGATGCTGAATCCACTGGAATAGTTAATTCCTTGATGTAGGATACATTTGGAGGGATCTGTAACGAAAATTAAACTTGAATCCAGATTCGTCTTGATTCGTCCAGATTCAAGTAAAGACCAGAGGTGTAGCTGTTTCTTTACTTTTTCAAAATTTTTTTGAAAATCGTTACACCAAAAAATATTCAAAACCTTACCTTGACATGCCCAAATTGACACTCCTGAGAACAAATACTAATCAATTTTTGTTCATCACCTGGGAACATTATTTTTGACAAATCAAGTGTTAATTTAGTATCGGTATTCCAATTACCAATTTCCTTATAAACATATTTTGTTAAGTTATCCATTGGGTCATTTTCTTTTTGAACATTCAACAGCACATATCTACCGGGTGGATCACCATTTAGATCAAAATTAATTTTTTCACCAGTAATGCCGGAGAACGAACTATCCCGAATAAACGTTAATAAATCATTACCATGAAGTTTTTTCAAATTTTCGCAAAGACCATTTGTTCCATTGCATACTTTTTTATGAGCTTTTGAAAGTCCATGCACAATTGACAAGAGAGCATTTATAACATAACTCATTTTTGGATCTTGTTGATAATTTCTTAACGAATCAGGATAAAAATCGGCCATTCTACTCGATTTCTTCAAATCGTCAATTTCTATCTTACAAACAAATGGAAGTTTTTTTTGACAATTTTTAAACTCAGCACAATATGAATAGTTCGAATTAGTTTCGTTGTTTCGAGTCTTAGAAATAAAAATTGACATGCACTGATTATTTTGGGTTATTTTATTATTATAAAATGTTATAACATCTTCGCCGCTTAAACTCGATTCAAAGTCACTTTCGTCTTCATCGTTGTTAACATGCGATTTTTTACGCTTTTTAGTTTTAACTGTTGAACAACTCTTAAATTTTAAATTTTGTTCTATTAAATTGTTGTCTTCCGTAAATTGGTATTCGTTTAAGTTGTTGTTTAAATTAATGTGTTGTTTTATTTCAATGCGAACATGCATTTTCGATAAGTGTTTATTCATATCTTTATCGTCTAGATAAGTGAACAAATTTTCCAAATCTTTTTCATTGTTTAAATCGAGTAATTTAGAATCATGAAATTTTGATTTACACATTTCTTTAGCTTCAGACCATGTTAATGATTCGTTTGAGAGCCAATAACATTTGTTACCGATTTGTTCAAAATTAATTGGACACTTTCCTTTAATAAACAATATTTTTTTTAAAGCAAAGTTTTGTCGAAACTGATGAGCCTAGGTGGATTATGCTACAGTTCGACAAGTATATTTTGGACAGGTATTTTTCGACAAAAACTAACTGGACAAATTTTTTTTTGACAAGTTTTATTTTGACATTAATCAATTAAGAAAAAAAAACTGGCAAATCTATTTTTGACAGCTTTCGACAAAAAAATAGTTTGATTGATCTAAGCTTGGTCCTGTTTACACAATTCAATAGAGCAATATCAAACCTTTAGGGGTTTCCAGATGGGTTACGACCACGGCCTTGTTTACCAACGTAATTTTCCTCGAAATCTTTCATTTTGAGAATCGATTAGAATTACATAAGCATACTAACGATCGATTCTAGATCTAGAACACAACTGTCTCGAAGTGTCCGGGTTATTTAAAGACATAGTTCTTATATTTGCACTAACTTCTTTGACTTTTGTTTGAACAGTCGGGTTATGTTCGTGTTTTTAATTAAAAAAAAGGTGGCCCAAATATACTTTGTCGAAAATTAATTATGTCAAAACAATAACAGTCGAAATATTTTTTAGTCAACATAAACTTTGTCCAATTAAACTTTGACGAAAAAAACTTGTCGAAATGTAGATTTACCGCCTGGGTAATGATTCGTCAATGATTCACTCATTTCAATTCATATAAATTTGAATAACTTTTTTCTAGATGAGATAAATTCATTCAGCAAAATGCTACAATTTTTCTTCACCTTCGATACATATCACCAGCGGCGTAGCCATGGTGATCAAAGAAAGCTCTGATCAAAAAGAGTCGCAAAAATTTAGAGTGTATAAAATTGATTTTTTTTATTCTCAAAGTTTTGGTACACTCATTCTAAAATAGCTTGAGCTTTAAGTAATTAACGGTTCTTAAATCCGTAATATCGGTATCTCAGTGTTCTGTTTTATGCTAAGACTCTAAGTCAGTATTTTAGAGGATTAAAGAGGTGCTGTCAAACTTTGACTTTCATGGTGTAGAAGCCAATAAGGAATCGTGTTTGTAAGCGAATATTAACACAAATTGTCTTTTTCTGAAATAAAAATGATCGCCAGAATGTTGGAGTGCTTTTTTTTTTAAATCTCTTCGTTTAGGAAAATATAGCATCGGAAAAGTCTAAGTTCTCTGAATTGACTATACTCAAAGCGGGCTATATTAGTCCTTTAAGAATTCCTAGAGGAGTATTTTCTTAAAAAATACTTTTTTTTCGATTTTTTATTGTTTTAAGTCAAGTCATTTCTTTGATTTTTTAAGGAAGTCCCAACTTTTTACAGAAAAATTACTTAAAAACTGACTGAAAAAGGATATTTTAATGATTTAAATATCAATTATAATGATGTTTTATTTTAAAATTAATAAAACTTTACTTGAGATTCAACTTTGATAGAGATTTTTTATATAAACAAGATACTGCATATCACTTGTCTCTGCAAATCACTTGCAGATTTAAACATAAAATTTTTTATTGGCGTGCAAAATCTATAAAAAATGCAGAGATTTGCAGACAGGTATTAAAGGTGTAACATTTTACAGACTGAATTTACAGTACATTTCTGAAATAAGTTGACACTCTGCCTAAGCAATGCGCAGCATGCTCCGAAGCTTTGCCTAAGACGCGCAGGAGCAATGCGCTTGTGTGTCTTAAGCAAAGTTTCGAAGCAAAATATTTATTGCGCATAAGAGCAGGAAAAAATTGTATTAAAATAAATTATCGTGCGCAAGAGCATGCGCTTGCCTATTGAAAATATTTCTTTTGCGTGCTTAAGCAATGCGCCCGAGCGTCTTAGGCAGCCCAGAAACTTTGCCTAAGCAATGCACCTGAGCGTTTTAAGAAATGCTCCGAAACATGTCAACTTATTTCAGAAATGTACTGTATCTCATCTAGAAAAAAACCCTGGTACGCGGTATTGAAACTGAATTAAACTTACTTTTACACGGATTTGTAAATTTCTGTTTTGACTCTTCTTCAATAAAACAATTAAATCTATACTCCCAATACTCTTTAAACCAAACATTTCTCAAATTATTCGATGGATTTAATTGAGCAAAATAATCATGAAAGTCAGTAACAACTGGAGAATGAGCTTTTAGTGACAACGAACCAACAGCTTCTTCATAATAGTCCTTAGCTACATCTATTCTATCCGACCAGCCATCACTTAATTTAAAATAAAAAAAATTAATTTTATTTTCTAATTAGACTAAAATATTGTTAAACCTTCCGAGAATTATAAATCTTCCTTTGAGGCTTAATCTATTAATTGCGCCCAAAAGTCCTCTTATAGTCTCTCCATAACAAAAACAAACAATCACTCTAGCTGAAGTAGTAGCATTCATTTTTTTAACAATTATTTCATAATCAACATCATTTGCATACTCTCTTATTTTTTCATACATTGCAAGACAAATATTTAAATAAGAAGTTTGATTACGAAATGCTTCCATGCCACCTTGACCATAACTACCATCCGTATAAATAGCAAATACATATGTCCAATTCATTTTAACAACAACATCGGCCATGGCTTTAACTTGTAAATAATCACTTGGAACTACACGCAAAAACGTTTTAAACAATTTTTTATCACTTAAATCAGTGCTTGTTGCCGAATATCCGATTTGAGGTATATCAAATAGTTGAAGTAAATTTTGTACATTTATAGCTATGCTACTGCCAGCAGGACCAATTACGGCCAATATTTTGTTTTCATTTATTTTATCTTTGAGAATTTTTTGACATATTTTATCTTTTGTATTATTAAATGTAAACTCAGTCATTTGAGTTTCATCAGAAAATATTGGAGGATTTTCGTAAATTTCATCTTGGTCATCTCGGCTAGCAATTGTATGTTTTATAAAATCAATTGTTTCTTCTAGAGCTATACTCGTTTCCCAACACTCATCGCGTATTTCAATGCCTAATTTTATACCTGGTAATAATTTTTGATTGTTATTTATTTTGTCAAGCATGTACAATAAGGCCTCAACTCGTTGTATCCCATATTGATCTCTTATGATACCACATTTTCTTGTAGTTTTAATGGACGTATCTGAATTGAATGATGGTTGTTCATGGACTGGTATTAATGCACCTATCATTAAGTCTCCATGTAAAATTATTTTTTTACGTTTATCGCCGTTAATAGTTAATATTGTATTAATTAATATTGAATAAATAGTTAAGAATAAAAGATCTTTTATTAACATTATACATCATTAAATTAAATCGAAATCTCTAATAAAAAATAAAAAAATTTAAAAATTTTTTAAAAAGAATGATTTCAGATTGATATGGAGTAACAACACTGTGATGACGATTACACGATAAGGCGAATGGTCAAGTGGTCTAAAACGGTCTGTTGAGTGAGATGTCAGATTCAAATTTATCAAAAAGATCAACATTAAGCGAATCTTGACGACTTATTTGCGAAAGGGAAAATAAAGTAAGTAAGATGCAGTAATCGTCATGTCTATCTAAACCTGAGTAAGTAAGCCGCTCAAAGTCGACCCTAGCCCTGTCTTCGAAAAAAAATAATTTATTTTAGAGAATTATTTACTGATCGATGAACAGTGTTACTTTTAATAATTACACAATTCAAGATTGATCAACCCTTGGGAATAACTTTTTAACTAATCAAGACTCACTTTAATAATTCAATTCAAATTGTCTTGGGATAATTTCCAATACTTTTTTTACTCTCAATTAATTCCTTATAATTCGAAGCGAAGCTTTTAAATTATTAAGCTAATAATAAACACTTAAAATCCTATTAAAAGTTTTTTTTTAATAGTGATCATATTCTTCAATAATTCTTTTAATTCTTATATTAAAGCTGCCTAAAAGAATATTAAATATGTTCTTGTTAGATTTTTAAAAAATATAATACAGTCGAACCTCTCTAATCCGGCCTTCGTTAATCCGGCAAATTCGATTGCCGAATAGTTTTCCGATTTCCCGTCTCCATATTAATACATTATAATTGAATCTATAATCCGGCAGTTCCTTTAAACTGGCAAAATTTTCTCTTCTCGATTTGGCCGGATTAGAGAGGTTCGACTGTAATATCGTAAATTCTCGTTCAATGTTACATGTAGTTAAGCAACTATTGTTTTAGTTTCAGAATTGCGAACAAATTACTTTATAATGTGTGATCAATTCAGTTCTTCTTAATAAGAAAAGTGGTCCCAATGATCTATTTGATTAAAATAGCATGATTGATTCGTTTCTACCATTTGAAAACACTATTTTCTGATTAAAATGTACTTATTTTTTCGCTTTGATTAGGGAGCAGACCAATGCACTACATGTAATGGAAAAATAAGTTAACTAAAAATTTTAATCAGCAAAATTTGCAGCTTCTCCAGGTGAAGACAGCTAAAACTCCGCAAAATAGTGTTGAATTATACAGATGTGAAATATGCCTATTCTAAATTTGAAATCTATTAGTAGAAGTTTTTTTACCGAATTGTAACATCTAAAATACGAAATATACATGCAATATACATACAATATTAATAACTAAATCTCGTATATGTTTAAATCATAATACTTGTATTCAAGTTGCGGTATGGTTTAAAAATAAACCCAATAAAAGATTGAAGTTTGTTAAAAATTGTCTCTTCCGTAGAGATTCCGTATTTCAGAAATATTTTTTTTTTAATTTAGTATACAAAAATAAGCTAACCATGTTACAAAAATATGTCTGCTCCGCAAATATACCGTATCTTAGATAAATTAAATTAAGTCTTGAAATGTATTGACATTCCGTAGGTTTCTATGGGTTATAGTTACGTATTTTAGATCCATTCCGTAAAAATATTTCGTATTTTAGCACGTTCCGTTCCGTGTTACGTAATTCCGTAGTTGAGTTCCGAGTTTTAAGTACAGCCAAAAAATTCTATTTTATATGCAGAGAAAGATCAGGGCTACTTTTTTAGGGACACTATTTGATAAAAAACTCATACTAACATATTTGACATTTTTCTAAAATAGGCATATTTCATATCTGTGCTATTCTGCACTATTTTGCAGAGTTTTAGATGTCTTCACCTGGAGAAGCAGCAAATTTGGCTACACAATGCTTCAATTTTATTTTTCCAAAATATTTACTAAATTTTTTAAAATAGAAAAGTAAAAATTGATTTAAATTTTTAAGTTGCCGAAAAAAAAGTCCTTACTTAAATAATGTCTTTCTTGAACAAATGGGTTCTCTCAGAAATTCGGGCTAGGGTCGACCCTTATATTGCATATCAAGAAAAAAATTTTTTATGATTATCATGAAATTAATTATTCCAATCGATTAAATGAGTCTTTTGAAGTAATTAACCATCTATTAAGAAAACTTTTTTATTTTAAATAAAATAACTGAAATTCAAGGAAAATTCAATAATTAAAAAAAAAATTCAATCGTAAAAAACAAACAAATATTTATAGCTCATATTCCGATTTTTGCGCACAATTGAAGGCATAAATTCATGGAACAATTGGTTTAAAGCACGATCCTATATAGTGTAGCCTATATTTTAAAGTATGAAAAATCATTTTATAACCAATAGAAGAAAAAAAAAAGTTGGTTAAAATTAACAGAAAAAATAACATTTTCACAAGTTATTATTGTTCGGAAAAAAAATAAAAAAATTGATATTTTTTTTTGTCATTTGTTTGGGATTCTCTGAGGATAATAAAAGAAAAAAAATAATTTAAAAATAAAAATAATAAATATATTATTATAACTTCTTTTTTTTTTAAAGTATTTTATTCTTCCGTTTAATTTTTTTTCTTCTTTCTTCATTTTTTGTGGTGGTGTTATCTTATTTTCTATTTTTTTTTTCAATTCATACAAGTTTTCCTTTTTCTTTCATTCACGGCGTAACTCATTGAATTATTAAAATACTTTTAATTATTATTTTTATTTTTTAAAGTAATCCGGATTTGAAATATTAAAATTAAGACAGTTTTTTTTTTTAAAACGAGTAAGTAACTTTGATGCCAAATTTTCCTAAATGAAATTAAAACTTGATGATTTTTATCAAAATTGTAATTGTCTCTAATGAATTAAATTTTGGCTTAAGCAATTGTTTAAAAAAAAACAGAAGTCCTATCAATATTTTTTTTCAAAAAAAAAACATGATCCCTTTAGATTTAAAATTTTTCTTTTTACAATTCAAAATATAATTTTAACTAGTGATGTGTAACAAGTTGTGGGCATTTACGTGTTCCTATTGTGAACTTTCATGAACAAATGATTTGGAGAAGCAGTCATTGAGTATCAACTGAAAGTTAGTTTTACAAGCTTGCAACACGTCAATGTCCACAGCAAATATAACTATAACAAAACTTTCTTGGTAAAAAAAAGTTAGGAAAAAACAAAACCACAAGACTCTGCCTTCGTAAATGAACATGATTTTTCCGAAGCTAGTTATATAAAGTATGTTTATTCGATCCCATAATTGGTTGCCTGCATCATGAAAAACCTTTATGAAACACTGACAGTAGGTGTTGCCAAGATGTATAGCTACATTCGGAAGAATAGGTAAATCCTGCTGTATGCTCTTCAAATATATTATGTTCGTGTCATACAAAATTTTTAATCTATTTTCGTATTTATAAAAATTCTCATTTTCATTATCTCTGTTATGATTTTTCTCACACCTCAATAATTAGCTGAAACAAAATTTATTTATAGAAGTTCATTCTAAAACAATCCTGAAATCTGTTTTTGTTTTAAAAAACAAAAATTATTAGAAAGAAAAAGGAAAATAAAATAAGCAAGAACTTTTAAAATTAAAAATTAAGCTAATTAAGCATGCTTAATTTTTTTTTTTAATTTTGGCAAACCAAGTTAGGTTTGCAAAAATAAGCCGATCAGACCAGCTGGTTTAGGCACATCAATAATTTTAATATTTAAGTAAAAGACGCTTTTTTGGCCAAGTCAATATTTTAAAAACTTTTTATAAAAAAAGGCTACTCATATAGCGCTCTCGAAAATTAAGAGCCTAGACATTTTGGCAAATTAAACTAATGCCCGTTCTGTTCTAATCAGAATCACTCAAATTAATCAAGTCAAATTTAAACGAAATAGAACACTTCGAGAATAATATGCTAAGGTTCATCCATAACATCCCGAAAGACTGTTGAAAATCGAATTTAATCCCTTTAAATAACCTAAATAGCACACAATCACGTCTAAAACGTATTTAAATTATTTTTTTCCAAAGACTTGTAAACAACACGTACACCAAATGCATCATCAAGAAACTACTTAAATTAAAGTTTATCGTAGTTTAGTCTACTTAAATTTCAGTTAAAATCCAGTAAATTAGAATTAACTGTAAAACCACTGCAATTGAAACCCAACCAGCAAAAAGTAATACTAATGTAATCTTACTGTTTGTTTGTTGCGCTCCAATTACAGTGGCTTTTACAGTTAATTCTAATTTGCTGGTAAAGTGAAAGTGACGGTTCAGAAGATAAATATCTTTCGAATAAAAATCGGACCTATACCGTATTTCCTTGCTTACAAGTGCCCCCCTAATACCCCCTTTTTATAGACCAATGGAGATCAGATCAATTCTAATCTTGTGATTATGAAGTAGATTGGACTGAGTAGTAAATAAAACGTCCCAAAAGAATCTCAAATTCAATTCGCTTTGGCGTTATTTTATCCCTTAAAAATGCGATTTTTAGTCGCTTATAAGCAAGGAAATACGGTATGTCAAAATTTTCAAACTCTAAACAAAACTTGAGGTAACATCATAGCTCTACTGTATCAAAATTTTCTTAAACATCGATTTCCAAAGTTCCTAGAGTAATGATATCCAAAACAAGATCGATTTATATTTATCAATAACAGAGAATTTATAGTTGTCAACTTGAAAAATGTCGGCCATTATAACATGAAAATATAAATATTTGTAACAAATAATATAGATTTTCTAACAATAACAAATTAATTGTTTTTTTTAAGTTTGTCGAAAAAGGCGCTTTATCCGCTTGATATTAAAACAAATTACTCCCGTTCATTTAACTGTTAAATTAGACAATAAATTTTAAATTAAAAAAAAAACTTATTGAAGGAATTAAAAAAAGAAATCGAAAATGCAAATTTGTTTTTTTTTTCTTAAAGGAAAAATACTTCCTATCTCTTAAGGGATCAGTGAATTAATCTTTAGAAACGCGGAAAAAAAAACTTTGAAGCTGAAAACTATTTCATCAATCATGAAAAAGCATACATTCATTTGTATGTAAGGTGTTATTAGTTTAATAATTTTAAAAAACACAAAATTATCTTGAAAACACTTGTCAAGATTACAAACAAATTGAAGAATCCTGATATCAAATTTTGATTGAAAACAAGAACAAATGTAAAAAGCATTCGATTAAATTTTTAACAATCATGTTTAATGATTGATTATTAAAAAAAAAAGAAAATGCTCAAGTGAACTCTAGGTTCTGGGAACATGACAAATTTTAAAAAAGTTTTTTTCTTTTTTTTTTAAAAGACGATTAATTTTCAATTATCATATTCTTTTATTTTCAAGTTCATTTTAGTATTTGATTTTGTTTGTTGTTGTTTTTTTTTATTTAAATTGATAGGAAATTTTGTATTTATCACCCGAAGAGATAAAATGAAATCTAACTAAAAATTGATTAATCAAAGCCCACTTTTCAAAAAACTCAAAAAATTTCTGATTTTTTTTTGTTTTTTTTTTTGTAATTTCAAAATAACACGCTGCCTTAAAAAAATCTCGAACACTTTCTTTGAAAGTCTAATTGTTCATTTTATTTTTCATGCTTCCTCTTTAAATCTTAGCTTCCTCAAGCTCATTTGTTTTTTTTGTAATACTAACTATGCCTTAATTTAAAGATAAAAAAATTTTATTTAGCAAATTAAGGATAAAATTTGGTTATAAAAAGTAACTAGTTGTTTTATAATCTAATATAATAATCGCTTTTTAAAATGTACCTTAAGGATTCATATTTTTTTTTTGATTCCACAGCCTTAAACTTATTAAACTTGATTGAAACACTATGAAAACTCTTGGAGAAACTCATTTCAATTATAAATTGAGAAGCTAGATTAAAATTTAGATGCTAATTTATGAAATACAGTAATTCTTGCAAAAACGAAATTTTTCACAGAGAACAATTGGCCTTTTGTAACTTTTAAAATGAAAATTATTTGGTCGAAATTGTGGACCTATGGTAATCCTTGAAGAATATAATGCAATTTGACAAATTAATCTTATGTTCTTTTCATATTTTTTTTTAACTTTTGTTGAATATGTAACTCCTTCTCATTGGGCTGAAAGGAAGGACTAAGCTCCATTTCAAACTGCGTGGGTAACTCCCAAACTATTTTTTAAATAAATAAATAATGCAAATTGACAAAAATATTCCAATACAAATTTCTTTGGTTTTTTAAAGCGGAAATTCTCTAAAGAAAAACAATAAATTATCTTTTTGCATTAAAATTGTAAACTTCTCAACCAGGACGGGGATGTGAAGTTTTTTTCAATTCACTTAAATTTGAATATCTTTTTTTCTAGATGAGATGTATTCATTTTGCAAAATGCTGCAACTTGTAACAATTTTTCTAAACTTTCGATACATATCACTTGTCTCTGCAAATCACTTGCACATTTAAACATAACCTTTTTTAGTGGCATGCAAAATCTATAAAAAATGCAGAGATTTGCAGACAGGAATCTAACGTTTAACAAAATTGTTACAAGTTGCAGGATTTTTTATAATGAATTTATCTCATCTTGAAAAAAAGATATTCAAATTTATATGAATTGGAAAAATATTCACAGTTCATAGGGTTTAGTGTCCGTTCTCAGGGTTCGGTAGAAAATTTTCAAGTTGGAAAAATCCAGAAGGATAAAAATTCAATTGAAAAAAATACAGTGGAAAATTGTCCAATAATTAATTATTGAAACAAAATTAATTAGGTAGTAATTATTATAATTTAATAAAAAAAATTATAAAATAAGTTCTAGATGTAATTGACAGAAGAAACCAAAAGATTATCTTAAAAAATTTTGATACCTATATTCAAATCTTAGTCTCACCTTAAGCATTAAGAATATGTTCACATTCTTACCATACTATCTTAACCTACCTGTCACTTGAAATACTTGTTCAATACGAACTTTAAAGTTCAGGTATGATGACACCAATAAAAATGGTACAATTAAATGGCAATTCACAACTTGTACACTTAAATTATCGACTCTGAATGATAAGATTTACCGAGCACCGTTAATCGTAGATACCATCGGCTTTCGTTACATAAAGGAAAATTAGTGAATTCGTACAAAAACGTAGACTTTTTTGAACTTATATTGAACAACAAAATTGCGAACGGTTCAGAAACATCAAATGAGATACAGGCGCCCGACTCAATTACAAATTCGAAAAGGGACCTTTTGAACAGCAAGTCTCAGTTCAGCCAACAAAAATGCTCAAATTGGAACCATTATATTCGATTTGTCCTCAAATAAAGACACAGACTACAATTTTGGGTTACAATCATAATGCCACACATCATTCAAATGAAAATACAATTTTCTTGATGATTCGGATAACGAATTATATGTTTTAGGAACAGGGTTATTCCTATCACATTTTACTATTTTTTAATTATAAATGATGTTAAATTATAATAAAATATTACAGATAAATCTATTGGCTTTTCAATAAAATTATTCGAACTGTATAATTTTCCTCTGGACTTTTTTCAAACTGGATAATTTTCTACTTTTCTCGTTCACAATCTGTCCTCGTCCCTAACCTTATTGAAATCATTTTAAACTCGAATGGGACTGTTTTTACCGTTCTAGACGCGTCCCAAAACTTTTTCTGAAAATCAAAAGAACAACTGTTCATTTCATTTTCAGGATAATCGAATAATATTCAAAATTGTATAAAACTATTTTTACCAAAAGTAACATTTGATTTCATTCAAATTGGAATGAATAAATGTTGCTTTATTAAACAAAAAACATTGTGGGAATTTAATTTAAGTGTAAGAAACCAAAAATTTAACTGCACTAAAAGTCTTTTGGCTAGGTGATTTATTTAAACATTTAAGTACTCACTATTGATTTGAAGACATGGTTTGAAAGCTAAAAAGCTCCATATGACGCCCGAATCCGATTGAGAAAATATTTCCTCACAGTAATAGTCGGAAAAAAAACTGCATTAGTAAGCATCTGCTTAAGTTAAACGATATGAACTTCTATCTGCCTCAGGAGCTAGAAACAGAAAAGGTCATGTAAAACCTATCAAACATTAATAATTGATATATATCCGTTCTATCTTGAATGGAAAGAAAATTGTTTAAAATTAAGTTTTATTAAACAGACTTTTTTTCATTATTGTAGAGAATTGATTTTAACCGCACCTATCCGATTTGTGCAGCCGAGGTGCTCTGTTTATGCGTTTCAGATCTCATGATTGAAAAATCTATAATTAATTTTGAAGATTTTGCTTCAAAGCTTCTAAAACCCTAGTTGATACTAGCATCCATATTGAAGAGGAAAAAATACCCGAAAGCCATTAAAGGGTGAAAACGAAATACTTTCAGTCAAATCAAAACTAGTCCCATGGGACCAAAAAGTCATCATTCTTTACTTACAGAGTTGTTCCTCAAGTCGCGATTTTTCAAGTCTTTACCCCAAAAAGTCAAGTCAAGTCGTAACTTGACTTGATTTTTTTTAGGCATTGTGAAGTTTAGTACAAAAAAACAGAACAATTTTTAAAAATTGAAATAATTTTTATTCTGTTGGCCTTATGATGAATCTGCGCATGTAACAAAGTGTAACAAACTTTGTTACACCATTCAGCAAACTCTGCAAAAACTCTGCAGTCTAATTGCGCATTTAGTTATAATACTTTTTAATAGTGTGCATTTTGCAGAGACTTTGCATAAATTTAGCAGAGGTAGCTCAATGGTGTAACAAAGTTTGTTACACTTTGTTACATGCGCAGATTCATCATAAGGCCAACAGAATAAAAATTATTTCAATTTTTCAAAATTGTTCTGTTTTTTTGTACTAAACTTCACTGCCTTTTTTTTAAATTTTCCTTTTTTTTTTGACTTTTTGGAGTAAACACTTGAGACTTGAGGAACAACTCTGTTTACTTATGAAAACAATTCGGCAATTTTTCCAAAGTTAATTTCCACTGCCTGTTTAAAATTCATAATAAAGATAAACTTTTTCAAATTTAAAAAAAAAATTATAAAATTGTGTAAGACGGTTCTTTAACTGTTAAAATATAAAAATAAAGCTTAATTTAAACAAGAAATTATGAGAGAAACAGAAATTGAAATCACTTCCGTTGTGAAACTTTTTTTTGTATTAAAAAAAAAAAATTAGCTTTTATTTCATGCGGAAAATATTAAAGCCAAACTATTTAGTTTCATAAATACAAAAATCAAAAAAAGTTAGTGTACTTCCTATTTTTTTGTCCATGAGACAAGGGATACCATAAGACAATTATAATTTGAAACAAATAAACAAAAAAAAATTAAAAATCAATTAATATTTATTGGATTTTTATTAGGAAAAGTGCTTTTTTCTTTTTTTTTTGTTGAAAAATAAAATTGGGTTCCACAATATCTCAAAAATATAAAATTCAAATTTTCGAATCGAATCGTAAAAAACAAACTCTATTGTGATTTGATATTAAATAAATATATATTCATCTTTAACATACTGTTATGAACAATCTTAAACTTTAACAACAACAACAAAAAATTCCCTAATTAATGAACTCATGTGTCCTCATCAAGAGATGTGATAATAATAAGATAATTAGCTGAGCGCTTTGGTTTATTTATACATACGAATCCATTTAGGATATTAAAAATAAAATTAAACTTATGTAATTTTAGTCGTTTTTAAGTTTGAAAATTATTTCGAGTTTTCCCTTCTTTTTTTTCTATGATAGACAAAGTTAAATTTTTTGTTTAGTTTGAGGGTAGATTTTAATTAAGATGCCTCAAAATTAAAGTTACAACAAAGAAATTATATAATTGCTTTTTTTTAGATTTCAAGTTTAATGATGTTGTTGTTGTTGTTGTTTTTTTGCGTAATGATAATCGAAACAATGACTTTCGATTGTTCGGAAAAGACAACCAAGTGAAAATAAACAAATTTCGAATGCCATTAATGATTTAATTAAGATAAAATAATAGAAATATTAAATGGCGAGATTAATGTTTAAAATAAATATTGAAGTTATTGGAGTTTTTTTTTGGTTTGGAAAGTTTTTAATTTTTTTGGAGGCTTTTTTAAAAAAGCTTCAATCGAACAGTTTAAGAGTACAAAAATCATTTGCTTGAAATAAGTTTATTTTTATTTTTTGGAAAAAGAAGAAATTAAGTAAAAAGAAATTAATTCCATTGAAGCGAAAAAATTGTTTAGAAGATTAATTTAAGTTCTTGTCATACCAAGCTTTTACAATATCCGAATTTGAAATAAAAATGGACCTTAAAGACAGCAGTTAAAAGAAATCATGTCAAGTTGAAAAAAATTCAATCAAAAAATTTGCAAATATATCAAATTACGACTTGAGTAATGTCGCGTATTTAAAACAATTCATCAAGTTTTGCTTAGAAAGAATTTTTATGACAATGCTTTAACAATATTGCTTGCTAATTAACAAATAAATTGCTCTTGTCCTTAACAAATTGACACCCTAACCATTAATTCCAAACTCTAAACAAACTCTACACCATTAATTCCGTTCAGCTATCCCATCGGTATGGAAACAAGCAAACATCATACCAATTACCAAGAAAGGACAAATAACATCGCTTCTATCGGCCTTTTTTCTTGTCCTCAGTTTTATGCAATCAAAAATAATTAAAGACGTGATGGCTGATATGTTAAAACAGAGCTTACACGATCGATACCATCTTTCTAGACTTTCTGAAAGCTATAGATCAGATTTCGCATCCGGAACTAACGGAGAAGTTGAGAACTTACGGAACAAATTAAAACGGTTGAAAACGTTTCTCTATAATCGGAAACGAAACAAAGTTCTTTATGGTTTTAAATAAAATTTGAGAGACGTGTCAAGGATCAGGCCACTTGCTCTATAATTTTTATAAATAATATGCCGAGTTAGCTTATAATGACTTGTAAGCTTTATGCAGATGATAACAAACTAATGAGTGTAATAAGAAATTCTAAAGATTGCGAGAAATTTCAATAAAATATAAACAAGGCACTCGAATGGACAACTGACTGGAAGCTGGATTTAAAAATGACTTGTTTAGTACTTCTAAGTCAAAAAAAAGCTTGAAATTGTAAAAAATAAAATGGTTCAGATCCGAAAATTATTTAATTTCAAAAAAAGGACTTTTTTTAAACATACAAGCCTGGTCATTCAGAAGTTCCAAAACTGAACGTTCTTGAACTTTCATGAACGTTCCTGAATGTTAATGAAAAAGAAATAGCCTCTAATTGGTGTTCAAAGATTTTCATAAACGTTCATGAATTTTCATTTGAACTATTTTTGCCTAAATTTTCAATTAAAAAAGAAGAAAAGTCAAAAAATTATGCTTAAAAAATAAAATATGGGTCAACCCTGTTTTGTGAACACAAGATCACAAAATTTGTGATCTTCTTCTGATCACTGGTTTGGTGATCTTCTTCTGATCACTGGTTTGGTGATCGTAGAAGATCACTAAAAAAAAGATCACTGTTTTTGTGATCTTATTTTTATTATAATTTGATCACCATAGTTATACAAATGATCACTTAATATTGAAATTAGATCACAGTACATAGTAAACCGGGAACAAAGTAAACTATTTTATTATTTTTTAAGCATCGATTCTTTGGTAACGCTTATTTTAGTCTAGAAGCTATTGAATCATTTTATGAAAATGTTAATGGGGATCCAGATGTTGAAGTTGATGGTGATGATTATGATAAAAGTGATGAAGAAGGTACAGTTTCTGAATCGGGATCAGAGACTTCAGTTGGCAGTTCTTTATTTGGTTCACTAAAAGGTTCTGCTGGAGAATATGAAACTACATACTCTGAAGACGATCATACAGTAGCTAAAACATGTGATTCTGAAACCGAAACTTTGACCGAAAATTAGCAAACTCAAGACGACTTTTTTGGTGATAAACGTTTGAATGAGTCGTTGACTGAAGACGAAATTGATGAATTTGACGATGAACAGCCGATTTCCGAAGAGAAATCGATTCAATCAATTGACTCCAAACTCAATCAACTCAAATTAACTTCGGTTAAAACAAAATCTTCGGTTTATGAGAGAGAATCATCAATGCAACCAGCTGTGTCCGAAGAAACTGAGTCAGAGGTTAACAGAGCTCTGAGCAATCATGATAATCCGGTGGCATGTCCTGTGTGCAAAAAGTTGCTGAAGAATGAGCGTGGGGTCAAATTGCATATGACGAAAATGCACTAGATCTAAGATTTTTTTTTTTAGTAAAAAATAAAAATTTGATCACAACAATTTTTTTTTGGATCACATAATTTTATAAATTGATCACATTTTATTTAGGTACATTTTAAACAGAAAAAAATAAGATCACAAAAACAGTGATCTTTTTCTCAGTGATCTTCTACGATCACCAAACCAGTGATCAGAAGAACATCACAAAACAGGGTTGACCCTAAAATATATTTCTTAAAAAGGCCTCTTCGTCTTCCAAAAAATGAACGTTCCAGGGACCCTGAATGTTCAAAAGTCTTCAAATATTTCATTTATTTTCATCCAAAATTTTCATATTTTCAAATATGAAAAAATTCTAGAAAAATAATGAAAATACATGAATAAATATGAAGCTTCATGGACTCTTGACCGTTCAAAACCTTATACATTATTACTCATTGTGGATTGAGCTGAAGATTTAAAATCAAATATTGAGTGAGGAAAAGGCAAAAGGATCATTTTAAAACTTATAGGAAATCCTTTGCTACCTAATTTTTCCTCAAATATTACAAAAGAGGTAACAGCTGCTTTGATATCTCACAAAATACATGAACCTTAAAAATCAGTTTAGAAATTTAAGTTGGTTTATAAAAATTTAGTTTCATGAACATTCAGGAATGATCATGAAAGTTCATTTGGTCCATGAATGTTCATTTTTGGAATTCGTCAATGAACAGTTTTGTATATTCTAATTTATTAGTTTACCTCTAAACCCGTTCAAGATTCTATACGATTGATCTACAGCCCCCTCTCGTTTATATCACATCATCATAATGTCACAATTCACTTATATCCCACTATAATCATTTCCCATTCACAGCATAATGCAAAATTAATTCAGTTATATCCCAATCCATTTATATCACACTATTTTAGCAAAACCAAGAGGTCGATATAAACGAGCGGCGACTGTACTTGTTTCTTGTTTTCGTGTAAGGAATAACAGACCTATGAAAGGGTTTGTTCAAAAAATATTTTAGTCTTGATAAATACTCAAAACTAAAAAATAATATTTTGTTTGTCAGTATCAATTTATTGCACAAGGAGAATTCCATTTTTAAATAATCTAATGCCATGAATAAAATTTAAAAAATTGTCATTTTTTCTGATTCCGAAACTAAGTATCATCATCATCATCGGACGAGCTTTTTAGGCACACCTGCAAATTTTCTTGTCAATGGCATTTCTCGTTATTTCTTCTTCTCATAATTTGCCTTTTCGGTCTTGCAGAATATTTTGTCTAATTATATAATTTTGGTCCTCTGCCTATTCTGTTTGTATTCCTTACTTTTGATTAGTACCGACAGAATATTCGTGCTGGTTCATTTTCGTACATTCGGAGACAATGCACCACAAACTAAGCTGTCCCTTTCTTATCTCGAAACTGATAGGGCTTTGGTTGACTGCACATTATAGCTGTGTATTAGAATTATGAGCCTCGGATTGAGAAATTCGAAAAATGGGTCTAAGGAAGACGTCCAATTTAAATGAAAGATCTCCGGTTAAGGTCTCTTATTAAAGTCCTTAATCAACTTCTTAGAAGCCTAGACATAATCAGTTATTTATGAATGTCTACCGCTTGTTAAAATTAGTTAAAATGATGCAATATAAAATTTAGCATTATTCATCCCCAAAGTACTGAATGGCTTTCAAAAATATAAAATTAGTTGATAAAATAAAATAACACCGATAAAATCTATCATTGACTAATTAAAATTCATAAATTTGAGTTAGTCACAAAAAAAGAAGATATTTTGGTTTGTATGAAAGGTAATATTTGAACGAGCTGATTGTTATTGAGAATAAGCTAAGTTACATGAAGCTCAAAAATTTTTGCTTTTTGAGTAGTCAAAAGAAGACCATGTATTCATTCAACCATTTTATCATATTCATAATTTTCTTCTTTTTTTTTGCAACAAACACTCTTGGGCATTCAAATAACTAAAATGAGCAATATGTTAATAAATAAAGACTATAAACTGTTTACGATGATCATTTATATTGTTGTCTCGTTTAAATCTATTTAAAAAAAAGAAATAATTTAATATTGATAAAAACTAATTAAAAAAATATTTTTAAAAATTTTTTTTATTTTGCTACAGAAAAAATATTTGGTTCATTCAAAAAAAAAACGAAAGCGAAATGATCAGAATACAACAAAAAGAATTTTTTATAAACTTACAAATTCCAAAAATTTTTTTTAAAAATTTTAATTTTTTTGCTTGTTTTATTTGTGTGAGTTAGATTTTTCTTTTTGTTTAGTTTTGATAAATGGAAAAAATGGATTCTTTTGGAATCAAATTTTTGTAGTTTCTTTTTAAAGTCATGTACTGACTTACTAACTCGATCGAAATGAGGTTAAATTTTTTGAATTGTAGAGTCATAATACCAAAGCTTAAGACTTTCTTGTGGTGAGATCTTTTTTTCGTTGTTTCAATTTATGAAAAAAGGCTTTAAGAATTCCGTAATTTTTTATTGGTTACCCGAACCCTAAAACCCAAACCAGGTTACTCAAACCGACTCAATACCCGAAAATAAATGGGTACACATGTCTGCCAAAAAGTAAAGTTAAAAGTGCAACTTAAATATCTGTATTAGTTTCGGAAAATTTTAGAGAGGAACCGGTCAAGGACCGTTTGATTCGAACTAAGGAAGTTAATACTGATAAAGAATGCGATTGAATTTATCGCACATTTTGGTTTTTGATAGTTTTTTACGAAAATCCTGCGGATTTTCCGATGCCTTTTTTGCCACCCGGATTAAAACTTGTTTAGATTAGCTCGGACTAAAAGTAAACTAGACACATAATACGGACTCGAACAAATAATAAAAAAACAGAAAATCATTCAGCTGATTATTTTGTCCAGCTACCGGGATTGAAATCTACCTGGCTGGCAACTATACCTTTTAGTCAACTTAATCCATAACAATTTTGTCAAGATATTCAATAAAAAGATTAAGATATTAAAAAGAGATGACAAAATTGCAAAATTTAATTAAAAATATTGAAAAATAATGAAGTTCAAAGTGCCATAACGATTTTGAAAGGTGTGCCAATTCTTTAAAACACTATATCTCTGAAATCTTTGAAGTTTCTTCATTTTGATTCGCATTCAAATTTTGCAATTTGTCTCGTGTCTGCTCATTACTAAAATTTTCGCACTTCCTGCATTTTTACATGTATCCATTAATTTTAACCCTTATCCGTCGAAAACCGGGTAAAAAATGACCCGAAAAATTGAAAAATAAAAAAATATTAAAAAATTGAGAAAGTTTAGGAGAGTATTATATGCGGTTAAATTAAAAATAGCAATCCCAAAATTACATCAAACGACAGCTGAGAATATGAAGAATATTATTATGTTCACAGAATTTCGAAAATAAAACATCAAAGTTGAGAAACATCAAAAAAACTAAACCGGGTCATTTTTGACCCATTTCAGACGTTAACGTGATTTTTTATATTTCCGACGGATTAGGGTTAAGGTATTGATGTATGGTATGGGTCATCCATAAATTTTGGACTTCAGGTTAGGGTCTGGGTTGGGTAACCCATATAATTTGGGTATACCCAATTATTGTCGAAAAAAAAACTAAAATACCTATAAAATACCCAAAAATTATGGGTGATCCATCCATACCCGAACCTAAAACCTGAATTTTTCGGGTAACCAATACCCCAACCAATACCTTGAAATTAATCGATACATTTTTAGGGGGAAAAGATCGGATTTTTACAATATTTTTTGTCGTCGTTTGTAAGATAATAAGTCCAAAATTCGGTAAAAAGTCCACTCGTTCTTAACCTCAAAAATGTAATCGATTAAAATAGTTACGGATTAAATTTAATAATAAAGAATCAATAAATTAAATCATGAGAAAAGTATTTTATCTTTTTTGTTTAAATATTTTTTTAATATTTGCCGACATTTTTTTCTCTCTATTTCGTCTCAGGTAATAAATTTTTTTTGATTGACTAATCGAAACATTAGAAAAAAAAAAGAAATACCTTTCCAAAAAAATTCTTCAAATTCTTTTCTAAACGACTAATTTTCATCATTTGCAAGTCAATTTTGTAACAACAACAATTGCATAACTGTAAAAAATAAAATAAAACATATGAGAAAATAATTTTGTGTACTAAAAACTTCTTAAACCAAAAAAAAAAACGAAATGTTGTAATTTTATAAAAACAAAATTTCCTAATAATCTCATCAAAAATAAAAAATAGCGAATTTATCACCTTTTTTTTCAAGAATTTTAATCCGTAACAAATTTGTTTCCTACCTTCTTTTTTTTTAAAATAAACACCGAGAGAGAGCGAGAGAGAAAAAAAAGAGAGAGAGCTAGATGAAAAACAACAAACTAAAAGAGTTTTGAATTCCATTTCTATTTACCTTATTAACAAATAATTTAAAATTTAATTAAAACTATTTCAAAATAAAAAATTAAAAAAAAATGATGATGATGATGATGATTCTATAAGAGAAAGAAGAAAATTTTAAACAAATAAATATTTCGATAAAAATGTAAAGAATGCTCATTTCTTTTTTGTTTTGATGTTTGCTCAACAACAAAAAAATCACATAACTCACTTTAACCATCTTTGTTTCATTTTAGAGTAGGTAAAGCAATGTTTCACTAAAAGAGAACGAAAGAAAAAAAGAGTTTATTTTTTTTCCTTGTTGTCTTTTTTTTTGTATAATAATGGACGATTTTAATCGATCGAACTCGACTTTAAATGCAAAAACAGCACAAAATCAAAACGATATTTACTCGTTTTATAATCAAAATAATTATCAATTTATACCACCATCTCTACCGCCACCGCCTTTACCCCCTCCACCTCCACCTCAGCAAAATTATTTCACGTATCAATCATCACCACAACCGGTTATCTATCAATACTCGAATTACCAAAATTTATCGTTCTTAAACTCGTCCCTAAACTCGTCGAATAGTTACTATCAAACAAATAGTACCTATATACCGAATTATCAGAATTATTATAATTATTCCTCGTCTCCGTCGAAAACAACACCCCCACCGGTTGTTCAAAAAATAGAAGAGAATTTAAATGAAAGTAAAACTGATAATAATGAGGGTAATCAGAGTATGAAACGTTCAAGTGCTGTTTTGCCAATACCCAAATATATTCGACCTAAAATATGTAAATCTCCACTTGTTATACAGTCTGTACAATCGAAAAAAGTCGTTAAACCTAAAGCGCAACAGGCAATTATGCCTCCTGAGAGCGCTCGTCGTATCGCTGAACAACTTCCTGAATATGTTAAAAAGGCAAGTCGATCTCAGCCACTCCCGCCGCCGCCACCACCGCCACCGCCTCCTAGTTACGAGTCTTCATTGAATAAGAAACTCGCTCCGCCGACTAATATTCCACCGCCTCCGCCAAGTGTTCCACCTCAAATTTTTCATCATCCAAAAGTTCACAAAAATTTACTAAACCAAGTTCTCGAAAACAGTTTTAACACGGAAAAAGTAAATACAAGCAAAAATTTTGATTTCGATGGCTCGTTTAACACTAGCGGTAATAACAACAGTGTTTTCAATCACACCGGTGTCCCAGAAGAGAATTTACAAAATTATCAATTTTTTATTCAATCAAATTTGTTTACATTTTTTGATCGTAAAAAACAACCGCCACCACCTCCTTATCCGGGTAAAGTCGAAGAAATGGAAGTTCAACAGACTTTACCGCCACCTCCACCTCCTCCAGTACCGGCTCCTCCACCTATACCATACGAACAAGCCATTGCCGAACTTGAACAACAACGACTTAAAAACTCTAATTTATCTTCGAATTCGTCAAATACATCAACGTTTTCTTCCATTCGTCAGTGTTCACCTCAAGCGTTCAAATTTTTTATGGAACAACACGCCGAAAATGTTCTCAAACATCATAAAGCTCGTGAATGCAGAAAATTCCAATTGGAAAACGAAATGCAAAAAGTTGGTCTCGGCAATGAAGTGAGAGATCAAATGAGAAAATTGTTGAGACAAAAAGAAACAAATTATTTACGTTTAAGACGAGCTAAAATGAATAAATCAATGTTCGAACACATAAAAACATTGGGTATTGGTGCTTTTGGACAAGTTGATTTAGTACGTAAAAAAGACGATCCTCAACGTTTATATGCCATGAAAATTTTACATAAATCAGATGTATTTAATCGAAATCAAGCGGCACACGTTAAAGCCGAACGTGATATCTTAGCTGAAGCCGACAACGAATGGGTTGTTAAATTGTATTATTCGTTTCAAGATGATGAAAATTTGTATTTTTGTATGGACTATGTACCTGGTGGTGATCTCATGAATTTATTGATTAAAAAAGGTGTTTTTAGCGAAAAATTAGCACAATTTTATATTGGAGAATTGACGTGTGCTATTGAGAGTGTACATACATTGGGATTTATACATCGTGATATTAAGCCAGATAATATTTTAATAGACCGAAATGGTCATATTAAATTAACTGACTTTGGTCTATGTACCGGCTTTCATTGGACACATAATACTCAAAATTATATAATAGGTAATTTTTTTAATTTTTTATTGAAAAGAAAAATTTTGGCTAAAATGTCATTTTTTATCAAAATATTTTGGGGAAAATCAATCTTTAAATAAAGGAAAAATGGAATTTCGACAATAATTTGTCATTTTTAGGGTAAAGCTGCTCTTTTATTGAAACTAATTACGACGCAACAGCGTCAACAAACACAGCGATTGCGAATTCTATTTAATCTAAGATTCTTCCAGAAAATATGTCATTTGTTGAACAGTCTTCTATGAGAATCAGGAGGCTTAATTTCCATCATGTACATTCTTTAACCAATCTCGGTAAATTTCCGACATTGGTGGGTTTATGTACCTCAATTTTTTTTCGCATTTATTGATAAAAAGTAACGCATTTTTGCAAAACTTTTTCATACAAAAAAATCACGCTTCTAACTGTGAGAATAAGAACAAGAAAAGATTCTTTGGGATTAATAATTTATGCTTCGTTAAGGCATAAGATCCATGTTTATAAAATTGGTCTTTCAGAATGTCCATTTTACGATTTTAGAGTGAAATCAAAGGCTTTGATTTTGTATCCGAATAAAAAAAAAGTTCTTTTGGGTTTCCAGGGCCGTATATTAAATTTATTGAAACAAAATGTGACAAGATATTATTCGAACTTTCAGAAATAGACATCATGAAAAACCGAATTTTTACATTTGGTTTTCATCATTTCTGTTCAATTACCAATAAAATCAATTTTGTTTATAAATACATTAACAGTAGTTGGGTTCACAATTTCTTAGGTCAATCTATTCTAAACACTCGATACTCTTTTTTAAAAAAAGTAATTTCTTTGATCGCAATTTTTGACCAGTTGTCTCCCCATAACGTATTCATGACTTCTTGAATTTAGCAATTTCTTTGTCCATTTTTGAACAACAAGGGTTTGAAGGATTTTATCTTGTCGTAGCCTTTTATAATCTTAAACGCTTGTTTTAAATCGTCTCTTACCCTTCTTGTTTCAAGCTTTGTTTGATTCATGGCAAATGTAACAATTTCTGCAAAAAATTTTGCACGCTAATTGTGCATTTAATATTTTTATATTGATTTATCAAACAAACAGTTTGAAATGCAAATTAGTCCTACGGGGAACGAAACTATAAATTTGGATAATTGGTGTTTTTTAGTGATGGATTTATTAATCTCAAATTTTTTTATTTTAGATGACACACCAAAGCGAATACTTGAAAAGAAAATAAGCAAACTCAATAAAAACACGGAACGTCGTTTAATGGCTCACTCATTAGTCGGTACTCCAAATTACATAGCACCCGAAATCCTTTCACGTAAAGGATACACAAAATCGTGTGACTGGTGGTCTGTTGGAGTTATATTATACGAAATGATAATCGGTGAGCCACCATTTAGAGACGAGACAGCATTGGGTACACAAGCAAAAGTAATTAACTACAGGAATACTCTCAGAATACCCGATGGTGTTAAAATAAGCCCAGAGGCTAAAGATTTAATATTTAAATTATGCACTGATGCCGAGACTAGACTCGGAGGCGATGGCATAAAAGCACATCCATTTTTTAAAGGTTTCGATTTCGGTCCTAATTTGCGTCTATCCGAAGCACTTTACAAACCGATCATTAAACACCCGACCGATACATCAAATTTTGAACCAATCGATTCATCGATTATAGCCGATCGTAAGGCTCGAATCGAACAAATGAATCGTATGCGTCAACAACAAATACAAAATACAAATCGTGGATATTCGAATATATACAAAACAACCGGTGATTATTCTGATTTGAATGGAAGTCAAAATGGTTCGAGCAATCCTGTTTTGTATGAATTTACATTTAGACGTTTTTATGACGAAGGTGAACATAAATTTTTTAATGGCATCACGGACGAGTATGATAACGATAACAATTTAAAATCACTTTTTAAAAATGTATCTGCTTATCAAAATTTAATCAAATCCGACACGGAAAAAATGGAGTTTATAAACACTGAAAATGTATCCAACGTTGTGGCACAAGAAAAAAGTATAACACCAACGTTGACTTCAATGATGGCATCGGTGACCACATCGTGTAAAACACTAAACGAAGAGAATTATCTACTCGATAGTAAGTCTCTACACGACACATGTGGTAAAATACAATTAAAAGAAAGTACGAACTTGAATTCGTATGCGACTACGGAAAGTCTTAACGATAATTTTCTACAATTGGGCAAAGAAAATGTGACGAGTTCAACAACGACAACCACTACTAATTCAAACAAACCGCCGATATATATTTAAAAATACTTTTTTTTTTAATTTTTTTTTAAATTAAAATTTTTTTATCCATTTAGGTTATTTTTATATTTTTTTTAAAAAAAAGTGTTTAAACGTAAAAACTTGAACGGTGATTTCTGTTTTTTTATATTCTTTTTCTGATTGTTTAAAGAAAAGGAAGTTGATTTTCTTTTTTTTTGTGGTTGAGATTGGGGCACTTAATTTTTGTATGTCATTCTTTTTTTCTTTTAAATTGTATTAAAGTGTTTTTTTTTTCATATAATTGTTTAACGGTTAAATACAAACTATTTAATGTAAAAGTATACTTTTTTTATATTGTCATTTCATAAATTCTTCTTTATTTTTTTGAGTTAAGAGATTATAAAAATTTAATAAAATGTTAAAAATTTTGAGCTCATATTTATTTCCTCTTCTAGTTCCTGTATCCGTCCTTTTCGGAATGAATGTTAAGGCTTTAAAATACGTTCAAAGATAGTCTTAGACATCTTTTTTACTCTAAATAGCCTACCAGAGAACTTAGAAATACATAAAACAGACAAGAAAGAAAGAAATGCGATCTTGATTCCACTGATGACACTGCTTTCCTAGAGGGTAATTTTTCTGGAGCTCAAAAGCTATTTTGAAGAATACCGTAAAAATGCAAAGAAGGTTGGATTAATTACGCACGCAAAACGAGGACTCAGGTTTCAAGATTTCATGATTAAATGACACAGAGCTGAACTTGCTTGTTGAACGAACTTAATGGATGAACTTACGTTCAGAATAAACATATTTTAATCGATTTTATTGGATGAAAATATGTTGCAAAAATGCGGTATTTTTCCACAAAAAAGCGGAAATTAATAAAAAGGGGGTGAGGATTGAAAAAACTTAAAAAAAGTGAACACCTAAAATTAACACATAAATTTTTTTTTGATGATAGGGCATAAAGCAAAATTTTAAAATTTTTATTTAATTTTTAGAAATTAGAAAACCTTTGACTTTTCATGAAGGAAATCTTTAGATAAAAGTCAGAGAGCCTTCTAAAAAGGAAATCGTCAATTTTGAAGCTTAGAAGATGCTAAAATCTTTGAGCAATCTTTTAAATTTAAAAGTCAAATTGAAAACTTAATTTATGAAAGATTTTAAGTTTTAAAATTTTGGGATTCTTTTGAGCCATGAATTTTGATATTGTCAGCTGCATTTATTCAAACTTTTACTTTTTAAAATAAAATTTTCTCAAAATAAATTGTAAAGATAACTTAAACTTTTAGGTGATCTGAATAGACCAGGATTTTATGTTTTATTCCCATAGCTAGGTCTCTAACTTTCTAAAAAAAATAATTTATGTGGGACTCACTTTATTTATGTATTTTAATCTTTTTTTATGTTTTTTCAATCCTCACCCATAAAAAGGTGCACAAAATCAAAATTTGCCGAGATTTGCTAAGATTAATTATTTAACAGTAGAATAAACAGCAAAATATGTCAAGGATAAGAATCCTTAGAGAGATATATGAGCCGTCCCTAAAAAGCCCGATCGAAAATAATGATGGCACAAAATTAAAAAATGATTTTGGTGTAAATAGCTAACAATGGGTCAATTATGTGAGGGGCTAATTTTTCAGAAAGAGAACATGTTTAAAAGAAATATATCATTAGGAAGTCTTTCTTTCTGAAATGAATTATAAAAATACAATATCTATTACCGTAATCTCTTGGCCAGTACTCTAAGAACTAAGGCTAAATTTGGATTTGTTCTATAGGACTTTAATCCCATCGAAACCATGTTATAACATTATTCCAAAACTGGTTTATTAACCAGTTTCAGAAGAGAATCAGCTCCCAAACCGGTTTCGGGATAAAAGAACCGGTTCGAGTTACCGGTTTAAAGATCGAACCGGTTCTAAAACCGGCTTTGAACCGGTTTTGCTGATTTCGAAAGAATTTAAAATTTTAATGTTGGTTAATTTTTAAACCAAGTCTATTATGCTTAGACACTCTAAGATTTCAATGAGATGGATTGAAATTATTAAAGTTAACACAAACAAGAGGGAGGTTCCTAATTTTTTATCTAATTTTGATATCGTTGTTTTTCTAACTTTTCTCTGAAAGAACTTAAAATTTTAGACAATCAAAAAAATTTTGTAATCCGATTGACGACCGCCACATATCACATGCTCCGACCCTGAGGACAACGTTTTTAACCTTAAATTTTTAAGAATATAGAAATGAGAAATAAATTTTTTTGTAATAATTTTTTTTACTCTTAAACTAGAACCTCTTAATTTTAGGAATTCGCCGAAAACTTTATTTAGAAACCGGTTTGGGAACTGGTTTTGTTTTGAAGCCGGTTTAACGTAAAGTTGTTTTCAAACCGGTTTGAGCGTGCCGGTCTACCAGTCTAATGCACCTTATTATCGATGGGAATATTTGATACGAAAAAAATTTTTTTAGTGCTCACAGTTCAAAAAACTAGTTGCAAATATCTTTTTTTAGAAAATTGAACTTTTTTGAAAACCGAGGGGTCTAAACCTGAATACCCTCATGGATGAACATATTTCTCTTAACTTAGAGCATGTTCCTGTAAAACGTCGATTTTAGGCACTGAAAAGGCACAAATTTGGTCATTTAGATTTAGACCAAATTATAGATAAAAAAGTAAAGTATGGCTTTTGAGGGGTATTAACACTTAAGACCCTTAAGGGTAAGAGAAAATTATTTTGGACACCCACTAAAAAATTGGCTTTCCTAGGTTTTCATATATGTCGATTACAAATTTGAGGTCGAAAGTCACTTTCTTACATAGTGTGAACGTTGTGATTTAACTATTTCTATTTTCTGCCTTTTTTTCAAAAATTGGAAAACATACTTGAGTGGTGGCTGCAAGGGTTTGTATTTTAGAGTGTTAGTAAATTTATTGAACCTACCGTAAACCCCCACTTTTTGTATCCAGTAGGTTTTTTTAAATATTTCGATAGACAAAGTAATGTTTCAAAATCTCATACCTTCAGTTTAAAGACTAGGTTGAGGCGGTTAGAATGAGGTATCTTCGAGCCATTGATACAAAGGAATTTAAGCATAAATCGAATGTTAAAGGCCAAATTTTCTGGGTACAATGTGGGGGTTTACGGTAAGCATCGGTTAAGTTAATTTTGCTCTCTTTATTTTATAAAATAAGACAAATGTTAATATCATATTTTTTTAATGTGCTTTCAAAAGTAATGAAATACGATTAGATCACATAACGAACATAAAATTTTCTATAAACTAATACATTTTTCATATATGGATCACTTGAATAATTGCGTTTCTTGTGCAATTTTTGTTATTATGAAGAAGTTAAAATTAATTTCCAAGATGTAATTTTTCGTGAATACAAAACAACATTTTCACAACAGAGAGCTTAAATGATTTTTTTCATTAACACTATTTTTTCTCCTTTTGTTGTAGAAAAACCAAATTTTTGTTGTTTTAGTCTATGGTAAAACCATTAATAAAATATTTAAAATAATGAGTAATGATGATTTACATGTAAAATATCGGCGACCTAACGAAAGCGAAAGAGAATGGCAATTGAGAAAATTATTTATTGAAAAACACCTCGATAAATATGAAGAAGATCGTTTGTTATGTCTTGCTCAATGTTTTGTAAATATACAAACAATGGGTTGCAGGTAAGACCATCTAAGACTTGACAAAAAAAAATCAACTTTTTTCTAAACAAAAAAAATTTCAAAGATATTCATTTAAAATAATGAATCAAATAAGAGAAATGACAAGCGACTTGGAACCGTTGATACAAGGTAAATAATATTAAAATCATACTATTTTGTCTTTTACATTTTTTAAAAAAAAAGTTAAGTTAAGAATTGCGTAATTTTTAGAGTATAGACTTTTTTGAAATTTATTCGATACGAATATTATACCTGAAAAATTCTTTGTCTAATAATCCAAATCTTGTCTGTTGGGGTCCTTAGTTTATTTAATCATAGTTAATCCACAATGCCTTAAGCTTTTCTAAGATCTATTTTTTATGTAAATACGTTCAACTAGCACTTACAATCCTGGTCATTCAAAACTTCCAAAAATGAACCTTCATGAAGCTTCGAGGAGTTTCTGAAGGTTCAAATCTCCTCAAAAATATTCAAATATTTTGATGATTTTTCTTATATTTTCAAATTTGTAAAAAAAATGAAATTTTTCGAAAAATCATGAAAAAAGATGAAGAAATTTGAACCTTCAAAACCTTGAACGTTCATGAAGGTTCATTTTTGGAAGCTTTGATGTCAGGGTTGTAGGTTTTTTTTAGTCAGAATCGATAAAATTGCCGCTTATGTTTTTTCAAATGCACATTTAAACCTTATTGAAAATCAATTTATCGTTTCGATTAGTTGCTGCAGTAGTAGAGGATAGCTCATTGCTTTTTACTAATGCGATAATTTTACCAAATAAACGATTGGTTGTCACTAAAGTACGGACACGGACACGGACTGGCTCAACAAACACAACAAACTTAAAAAGCCTTCTTCTGATATAACAGTGGCGATACAACAAAAATCAATATTTTATACACCTTGAGGTACAGATTCTTGTGGAACTACAAGGTCCATAATTTTCTACAATTATAACACCCCTTATTGCCTTAAATATTCCATAAAATTGAATTTTGTATATTTTGTTGCAACTGTTGATAATTGGATGTTCATTTTTTTAACTAAAGTTTTTGTTTTTTTTTCACTTATGGAATCCTCAGTCCGTATTTTAGACATAGCTATTCCGTGTCCGGATTTTAGTGACAGTCTAAAGGATTCAAAGGAGCTCTATCATTGGAACAACTAGATGGTGGCAAATTTTTTCAATAAAAAGAAATTATGGATATTGTAAATCTTAAATTTCATCATAGTAACGATTAAAATCGATTTTCAGTTTCAACTAAACATGAGTTACTCCTGAAGGAATGGTTCTATAAAGACAATCATTGTTTTGAAGCTGACTGAGATATCTAAAATATGAATATTTCCATTTTTAAGCTTTTTTCGAACTTTTGGTCTGTTTTTTGAGCTTTTTTCTATCCCATTTTCTCATATTCTGGGTTTTTTAAAATCCCAAAATAACTCAGTTAAAAAATCGGGAGTAAGCTTAAAAATCCAAGTTATATTTTTAGTTTTCAGTTAGTTATGATCCTATCCCTTGTCTTTGAGATTTATTTTAGAAAATTTTTTTAAGAATTTGTTTATTAAAGTCAATCGAATAAATTTCATAAATTTTTTAATTAAATTTATAAACTAAACAAAAATAAAAAATGAAACACTAGCCTAATATAAACCCTAAACCTTTTAAACCAGAAATAAACGAAGAGACTAAGAAAACTAGTATTAAAAGACCGAGTAGTAGTCCTAATTTACAAAAGACTAAAAAAATAAAATTAAACTAAATCATTAAAAATAATAAAAAATCAATCAATCGAACAAATAGAACGATTTAAAACAACGATAAAAGAAATTAAAACAAATCAAGAATCAACCAAATCATTTAAACAGCCCAAACAACATGAGACAACCACTATGAAACCTAAATTAATTAGTAAAACTCATCTTGTAAATGATACTGAAATTCAATTTATTAAGGCGACACCTAAGCCTAAAATTCAAATATTGACTCGAAACACTCAACAAAATATTCAAACAGTTGATAGCCCAAGACAAACGAGTTCGTATAAAAATGTAGTTATTAATTCTCTAACTCAACCAAAGCCTTTGAAAAGTGTTTCGTCTACACCATCTGTACCCGCAACGACTACTGAACTTGCACCGGCAGCATCGACTTTACCTATTCCATTTGGTCTTTCACCCAATACTAATTCTCGTAATGTTCTTTTAAACATGCTCAAAATTGAACAAAATCCAAAGCCCGATCCATTGTCGATTTTAATTGGCTCAAGTGGTCCTATTGAACCTTTACAAGGTGATGATAAATTTATACGACTTAATAAAATAAATAAATTAAGAGACGTATTGAGATCGATTAAAGTTGTTTTTGATGAAAATTTTGATCTAATTGAATTTTTTGATAACGTTTGTGCTGAGAATTCTGTTGGTATTCGTTACGAGCATAAATTTGAAAACGAAATGTATTTCGGTGAAATTTTTATTGAATCGTATCGTTTGATCAAAGAACAACACAAAAAAAGAAAAAAATGTAAATTTTATACGTATAAACGAGCTTATGATATTTTGGTTAGTACAGCTCAATTGGCCGTTAAATTATCGAATAATCAAGATGAACAAAATTTTGAGTACGAGTTGTATAGATTGGATATGGACACTCCTGAAAAATCAACGAATAATATAAATGATTTAAATATGTTGTTAAGATCAATGATTTTGCCTAAGGATAATGGAAAAAGTGAAACGACTGTTAACGATGATTCTAAAGAGAGTCAAATGGAATTGGAAGAGGATAATGATGATGATGACGATGAGAGCAAGTCTCAAGGAATTAGCAAAAAGACAAGGTAATTATTCATTTTAAATTCATCTAATAGGCAGACATATGTACCAATTAATATCAGGGTATTGGGTGGGTATGGGTTAACCAGAAATTTTGGATTTCAGATATGAGTCTGGGTTGAGTAACCCATAAAATAGGGATTTAATTTTTGTCGAAAAAAAATCTATAAAATACTCAAATTTTATGATTTACCCAACCCAGACCCATACCTGAAATCTAAAATTAACCCATACCCACCCAATACCTTAATATTAATAGGTTCATATGTCTGCTAATAAGTCAAATTTTTAAATTGCTGGACTTGAAATTCTCAAAATTCAAATAATCTAATCTTCAATTTTAAAGTCTTCAGCCTTTAGAATCTCCCATCACTCTATTTCATAGATTAGGAGGCCTTTTTAAGAGTTTTAATCCTCGAGGTCTCTCAAAGGACCCAAAAGGTATCGCAGTATTGTGCGCCTTCAATGTAACTAAGCTTTTGATGGTCCTCCTTATTGAAATTTTTTATTTCCCCGGAATTCCGCGGAACTGGAACATGTTCAGGTGCAAATATTTTTTATTCATGTTTCTATGTCATATCCTTGTAGTTGGATTACGGTAATCGTACTTTGATAAAAATTGAATGCAGTAAAGAGGATATTGATGTTTTTAGACTAAGTCATAAGCCATTTTTGAACCCATTCAAGCCCAGTTTATTTTTTCGTCAACATATTTTAACATTAGAATGCCCATTTTTTTTACATCTATGGATCTTTCTTATTCGTGTCATTAAAAATATACCGTATATTCTTTGAAGAAGGTTTCTATTAAATCATCTTTTAGGGTATAGTTCGATAGCTAAAGACTCGAGCTGTTCGATTTTCAGCTATTTGAATCGTCTTGACTATTCATCTAAAGAAATATTCATACCTAAGAGTCTAATGAACTGTCAAATGTGTCTCTAAAACGGAATCCAATAAAAATTCGGAAAACATCCGATTTTCGCGGTTACTTGCGGATTTTTCTCGGTATAAAATATTTACGGGAAAAAGTCACGAATATCTAAAAACTATTTGCTGGTCATCTGATTTCATTACGATTTTATTCTTGTCCCACACCTCGTCCTCGAGCAATTTAATATTTTTTAGGATAATTCTTGCTGCAGTATTTTTAATTTTTTTAATCAATTTAAGAATAAAACAAAACTTGCCACATTTTTGTTTATTCATTCCATCACTTGACATAAACGAACAAATCGATTCGTCCAATATCGATAAATTCATACACGATCGTAATTCATTACATATTCTAAATCAATCATGTGTAAAAAGTAGTTGCAATTTAGAATTTGAAATAAAAACTCGATCTCAAGCCGACCAATCTCAATCAAAATATGTCAAAACAATAATAAGCGGTGATCGCATACAAGCCGAGTCAGATGACGAATTAACCGGTCCAAATGACCCAAGAAAATACAAATGCAAATGCTTAATCAACGGTGTTAAAATATCATCGGCTAATGCTGCAACTAAAAATGATTCAAAACGTTTAGCAGCTCTTAAAGCAATCAAATACTTATTCAAACTTTTTCCATCTTTAAAAGTAAGTTTCTTTAAAAAAGAGTCTTCAATTCAAAAAATTAAAGTTGTTGTTTCAAGGAAACAAGTTATCAATCAATTAAAAACTCATCAGCTTCAGCACCAGCGCCAAGTTTTGTTAAAATAACAAAAGATCAGTTATTTGGTCTAGTACCACCAACTCTATTCGAAATACCAATAGACAATTGTTTGACTAAAACATCGAGTCTCACTTTGGGTACAACTAATTGTCTTTAAAATTATATAAAAAAAAAAAAACAAAACAAATTTTTTTCTTTTTTTTATAATCGTCATTTTGTGTGTTTCGATTTTTTCGTTTTTAAACTCAGAATTATTTTTGTTAAGTCAGAGAGATACACGATTGTTTGTTCTTTTTTTTTGTATGAAAATTTAAAAAGACATTTGTAAAATTTTTTGTTTTGTTTTTTTTTTTAAATTATTTAATAAAAAAAAAAGGAAAAAAATTTGTTTTTATTTTTAACACGATTAAATTTTACAGGAGAAAAATTATTGAAAAAAATGGGATGGAAAGGTAATGGTCTTGGTAAGAATGAACAAGGTATTGTAAAAGCAGTTGAATTTACGGACATTAGTCGAACTCGTTATGGTTTGGGATTTAGTTATCATTATTGTGATGGGTATGACGATGAGTTACACGAGTTGGATTGTGTTGATTCAATTGCAAGTATCGATTTGAATCTACCGCAATCAAATGTACCTCAGATTAAGACATTTAATAATAGACACAAGATGAAAATGCATGAGTTCATTCAAAACATAAGAACAATTTTAAATGATTTTATGAGTTCTGAAACGGAAAAAGACATTGTTTTTGACAAATGTTTGTCCGTTGAAGATCGTAAGATAATTCATAAAGAAGCGCATCGGTTTGGATTAAAGACACGTTCGGAAGGAAATGGAATTGAAAGGTTTTTAGTTGTACGAAAAAAGCAAACTTCAAATGAAATTTTCGATTCTGTACTCAAAAATGGTGGCGAATTGAATAAGTATAAAATTATTTCATTTGGTGATTCTTAATTATTTTTTTTAATTTCTTTTAAATGTTGTTTTTTTGTTTTGAAATTTATAAATAAATTCTAAAAAAAGTTTTTTTTTCATTTATTTTAACCCTAAAAGTCTTTTAAGATATGTTCATATTATTTTAAATCACATAAAAGTTATAAAATGTTTGATCCAAGACTTAAATTTTAAGTATTTTTGTAACGAGTGATCATCAATGAATTTTCGACCGATTTCACTTACCTCAGTCGTGTGTAAAATAATGGAGAGCATTGTAAAGGATGCAGCTATGAATCATTTATTAAGCAGCAAATTGATCAGTAAATGGCAGCATGGGTTTGTCCCAAGTAAGAATTGTGTGACCAATTTGTTAGAAACATTGGATCTGCTAAGCGAAAGTGTTCATTTGAAGAAAGCAATCGATATAATTTACATGGACTTCTGCAAAGCCTTCGAAAAAGTACCTCATAAAAGGCTAATTTACAAGTTATACCGCTTTGGTTTAAACCAACAGTTAATAAAATGGATAGAAGCGTTTTTAGCACATAGAAGACAAAGAGTAGTTCTCGGTAGCGTCAGCTCTTCGTGGAAAGATGTTATTAGGTTCGGTATTGGGTCCGATACTTTTTGTAATTTTTATAAACGATTTACCGGATAATATCCAAAACATTTGCAAATTGTTTGCAGACGACAGAAAGGTAATAAGTGTGATCGACAGCGAAGAAAAAAATTCACTCTTGCAAAAAGACATCGATAATTTGTACTAGTGATCAAAAGATTGGCTAATGGAATTTAATGAGGATAAATGTGTTGTGATGCATTATGGTCAAAACAATCAAAAATGTGAATACTTTTTGGGCTCAGCGGAAAACAGTCACAAGCTAACCGAATCATCTCAAAAACGCGATTTAGGAGTTGTTTTTAGTAACAACTTGAGTAATTCAGCACACATAGGAGTAGCTACTAAAAAAGCGAAACAGGTTCTAGGTTTGATAAAACGCTCATTCAAGTACCATGATAAAAATACCATAAAAAAACTCACATACAAGTTTAATAAGACCTCAGTTAGAGTACGCGGTTCAGGTCTGGAATCCCTACTTAAAGAAAGATTTTTGTTGTTCAAAGAAGAGCAACAAAAATTATTGGTGAACTACGTAATTTGAGTTACGAAGATCGACTGGAAAAGCTAAGCCTTTCATTTCTCGAGGATAGAAGAATGAGAGGTGACTTAATTGAACAATTTAAAATAGTTAAAAATTTTGATAAGGTTGATTGGCATTTTCCGTTAAACCAAACATCAGAACATTATGGGACAAGAAGTCACAATCAAGGATTTGAGAAACAATTGGTTAATATAAGAAAAACTTAGCAGGCTAATATAGTGCAACTAATCCTTGCGCTCCGTTAAGGATGATAATCCATCCTTTTCTATAGCCTTTATTTATTATTCATGATAATGCGCTAGTTTCAAATGGAACTCAAAAAATCTACAACTTTAAATCGGATTTGATTTTTTTGACTAAAAAAGAATGAATCCCTCTATTTTTAGATTTTTTGATTTTATGAGATAAAGAATCCGCAACGCCTAGCAAATGGAAAAAGCTCGGTAGAGGTCCAATACAACCAAAATGAAGTTGATTCAAAACAAAAATTCAAAATTTCAAAATTTCAACTAATTATCGATAGGGTATAGCTTAAATTTAAAAGTTTTCACAAAAAATTACATAATATTATGAAAATTTAAAAAATATCAAAATATTTTCAAGCAAAAATTGTTTCATTTTATAAAAGCAAAGGGGTAAATTTGTTTTCATCAAAGTCATTCATCAACAGTTAATTTTATTTTTCCGGGCTTTTTTAAGAACATAATTTTTTTTTCTAATGATCTAGATTTTTGTCAAATGGAATTCGTATTTTAAAAGAATTCAAAAACAAAACAAAATTTTTTTTAACATTTAATTGGCTTTACAGCAATATTTATTATTTATTCACTAGTTTACATTTTTATTTTTAAGCAAAGAAATTGAATGCAAATATTTAAGCTTTTTTATTAATTGTTTTTGGAACCAAATTTTTTAGGTTTATTTTTGTTGCAGAGCTTCTTCTTCTTCTTTTTTTTGACTGAGGTCGTTTGTTTTAAAGATTCACTAAAATACCTGTCATAACAAAGAAAAAGAGAGCAAAGTCTTTAAATCATGTAATGACAATAAACAAAATATTTACAAGCAACGTGCTCGAACAATTCAAAGTCATAGGAAACGTACTTAATATCAAAAAAAAACAATGCAAAATATTGAATTTATACACACACTGGTGCCATTTAAACAAAAAAAATAAGAGGAAAAACCGAAAAAACTTTAAGAATTATATCCTAGAGATACTCGTGATAACGACAACGACCATCAAGAGAACAAATAATTAATTAATATTCATCTGTTTTTTGCTTGTTTTTATTCTCTTTGAATAAAACAAACATACTGGCTGCAATTGATTCAACAAAAATCTTATTTTGGTTCCTTTAAAATGATATTGATATTTTTTTTTCTACTTAATTAAATTTTATATGCTCGCTAATTTATTTATTCATTAGGGTTCGATTATTCTTGTTTAATTAATTTATGCCAGTAATCATGAGTTCCTTTACTAAAAAATAAAAAGAGAACAATAGATATAAATTTATATTAATAATTAATTAACTTTGTTTTTAAATCACCTAAAATTTGAAAAAAAAAATCAAAACAATTTAAAATGCAATTCTCTTTAAAAGAATTTTTGAAAAATTTTTGAAAAATTTAGACCCCTAGACTTACAAATATGTTGCAGTTGATTTTATTTTTATTTTTTTTTCAAATGATGATTTAAATGACAATTAGATTCTCACTTACAAAATTTTTGCATAGGAGGATTTTTGTTAACTTAAATAATTTATGACAAATGCTTGTTGAGTTGTTTTATGTTAAGATCTAAGATATACTTACAATTTTGAAGGAAGTGAACCTCTTGAAGGGTTAGATTAACTTTTAGTAATAAACACCAACTACAGTCGTGGTCACGAACTAATGATTTGGAAAAGCCATTATTCATTTATGAGTATCAACTGAAGGCTAAAAAGGTCTAGCTAAAGCTTGTAAAACTAGCTTTCACTTGATACCCATATAAAAATGGTAGCTTTTCGAAATAATTTGATCATTAAAGTTCACAAGAGGAACACGTGAATGACCACAACTGTGCATACAAATGAACTCTAAACCACATTTAGATACCTCTTTAATCATCCTTAAATTATCGTGCTTCGGATTCATTAAGTAAATTTTTATAACAAAGTGTAAGAAACAGATTTTCTATAAAAAAATCATGTAAAATATCAAAACTTTTATAACAAAAGTCTTTAATTTTTGAATTTTTTAAATTATTTTTTAATCGAAAATTACACCCTCTCAATTTGATTAAAGTTTTGAAAATCGAATAAAAAAGGTCGAGTTATAAAAAATATCAAACATTTTTTAATTAATATTTATAAGGGTTCTTAACTTTTAATTGATCCCAAACACGTCAATATGAAGAAAGAAATTATTAAATAACCAAATTTGGAACGCTTAGACATGGTCTCATTTTTTATTAAGACTTCGGAGTAAAAGTTTTAAAAAAAAAAGTTTATAATTAATTTATAAAGACTTATCTGTGCAAATGACTGGATATTAATTCCTTAGGCATCGTTTTACCAAAATATTATTAAACTACTTTAACTTTACAATGTAGCCTTTTGTTGGGTGTGAATTTTATTTGTTTCAATTTTTAATTAAAATTGGATTTAATAAAAAAAGTAATCTGAAAACTTATAAAAGTCTGCTTATTACTTAAGAATTGAACTTTTATGGCTTTACCAAATCTGATCAAAGACCTAGAGAAACTTGTTTCAAAAAGTCTCATCGATTCTCTTGATTATCGAAATGGAACAAATTTTTTTCAACATATGTAAATGATTTCAGAGAGAGAGAGAGGCTAATCGAAATAATTTACCTTATGTTTAAAATAAAAATTCCCACAAAACTACTCATTAATTATTTTAAAAAATGAATTAACGCCTCAATAAACAGTTGATTTCTTTAAGACTCTTTAAAAAAAAAAAATTTTTTTTTCAAGTTGTCGTTGTTTTTAGCGCTCTCTTTCTCTTTATTTTTTTTAAATTTTAAATTGATTTTTTTTTTTCAAAACTTATGGTGTCAAATTTTGAAATCAATCAATTGTCGGTCAATCTTTGAAATTGATTTTTTGTACAACTGAATGGGATCTTGGTAATCGATTGTTAAAAGCGAGAATACCTTAGTGGGATCAAAAATACACGTTTTTATTTTTTTAAAAAATTTTATTTTTAAACTTTTTGTTAATATTTTAGTTTCTTTCGAAATAAAATTTCTGCAATTAAAATTAAAAAAAAAAAAGAACAAAATCATAAATTTAATATTACAAAAAAAAAAGAAAAACAATTTTTAAGCACATTTTTTTAACTAATAAAATTATTCACCCAAGATCGAAAATAAGTTTACTTTTGAAATTAAATTACCAATTATAAGAAGAATAAAAAAAAGGTAATGACAAGTTTGTTTTTTTTTCCAAAATTTAACAACAATTAGAATAAAAAAATTCTCTCTCTTCGTAAAGACTCCCCCCTCATTTTTTATCCACTTCCACTGTTACCTAAAACAAAAACAAAAAAAAAGAATAAAAATAAGTAATATGTACAAGACCTTCACAAAATTCTAGCAGTACAATATAATTTAAAATATATTAATATTATAATATGCGCTTAAGAGCTTAGTATTTGTTGATTTGAAAATCTTGTATGAAATTGATCGGTTTGTGGATTACCAACTTGTTGTTGTTGTAATGATTGTTTGAATGTATTTGGTGACGAGGAATTAGATGAAAGTTCTGATTTATTATCCGAATCGGTGATCGACGATGCCGCTGATGATGGCGATTGATTTGATAATTGATTGACTACAGCGGCAGCGGCCATAAATTGTGGGTATATCAAAGCGGCTATGTTTTGATTACCTTGACAATTTTGTTGTTGATGTGCATTTGCCATTTGAATGTTACTCGAATTTTCATAACTAATTTGTTGAGCACCCATGTTACCATTGTAATTTGTTTGTGTATTACTTTGATTATTATTCTGATTGGTTAGGCCTGTGATCATTGAAGCTAATGATGTGTATGGATTGTAAGCACTTGCGCTAATACCAGGATGATGTGGATGATGATTTAGAAATGCTGATAGGCCATCGATTGATCCAAACGGTTGATTATTCGACCCGGAATGTGATAAATTAGATGTACCATTTTGGTGTTGGTTCATTTGTGAATTGTAAGATGCTGATGATGAACTAGAAGATGACGATGACGCTGAAGATGAGTAGTGTTGGTTAAAATTTGGTTGATTTTGAAATTGAGTTTGGTTTTGTTGTTGTCCAACTGGATTGAATCTTTGTTCTTTTTGAACCATTAATCTATTCGACGAACTCATACTCTGGTTCATAGGGCTTGGATTACTCGAAGGATTTCTCATCAAATTTTTTGGCTTACGTCTTGGACGATACTTGTAATCGGGGTGTTCTTTCATGTGCAATGCTCTCAGTCTTTTAGCTTCATCGATGAACGGTCTTTTTTCTTCTTCGCTCAATTTTTTCCATTCCGATCCCAATCGTTTACTGATCTCAGAATTATGCATTTTAGGATTATCCTGGGCCATTTTACGCCTCTGACCTCTAGACCATACCATAAACGCATTCATGGGTCGTTTGACATGATCAGCAGCAGCCGCGGCAGCAGCTACAGATGCAGCCATAGCAGTAGCTTTCATAACACTAGCAAGCGAAACGTTATTCGAATGATTAATCTGATGTTGATTTAAATGTCCTGGATTTCCGATTGCGGCTGCAGCGACCGCTTGTGCAGCAGCAAGAGCAGCGGCGGCTTGAAAATTTTGTGTTCCCGAATAATTTAATATCGACGACGAGGATGACGGCGACGATGAAGATAAAGTATTGGGTGTCGGAGTTGAATAGTTTGAGTTGTTGATATACATTTCGTTAAAAATTAAAGATTTATATCTAAAATAAAGTCGATTGACAACACAAAAAGAAGAGAGAGAGAGATGAGTTTAATTAAGTTCTTGAAATTTAAAAAAAAAATTCTTTTGAGAAGAAAACGAGGAAAAACAACAAATAATAATTAAGATATTTTTTTTTTAGTTGTTGTTGAATTTTTTTTTTCTTTTATTTCAATGAGAACAAAAAAATAAAAACAAAATTTCAACAACAACAACAACAACGTCGACGACAACACACATACGAAAAAAAAAGAAAAGAGAGAGAGAGAGAATTCTCTATTTTTTCTATTTATTTCAATAGAAAAAAAATTAAATTATTGGTTTAGAAATAATATTTAAAAACAATAAAAATATTTTTATTGGTTAAAATTTTTATGTTTGAAAACTTTAAAGAAATTTTTTTGATTGGTTGTCGTGAGGCTTTCTCTTTTATTTTTTTTAGTTGAACAGATTGAGGCGGAGTTGTTGATTTTTTTTGCAATTTGAAATTATGCTGAGTTCTTTTTTTTTTTTATTTTATTCTAAGAATTTCTTTGTTGTGACATTTTTTCTTCTTCTAAATTTAATTAAGGACTTGTTTTTCTTTAATTTATTGTCGTAATTGACTCATGATTAAAGAAAAACAAAATTAGACGCATGCCGATTTTGAACATAAAACAACAATCAACACAATAAAAAAAAAAAAACTTTTTTTTTCGTAGCCAAAAAGTTAAAGCCTCTTGCAACTTGCGACTTGGAGCCAAAAATTTCTAAAGATTCTTTTCGTAACCTATTTTTGTCTTTAGCGGCTTTCGGTCTTTGTCATGCGGTCAATTGAAAAAAAATATTTTAGTGTGCCATGACTTGTGGATCAAAATTAGATCATCGTATGATTTTTACCTACCAACTCAACAACAACAACAAAAAAATCTTTTTTTTTCATTTGCTTCTTCTTTTTATATTATTTTGTCAATTTGATGAAGAAAAATATGAGTTATACGTGTTATGGGCTCGTTTCATTGTTTATCAATTAAAATTAAATTTTGTTGGTATTTGCTTGAGTTGAAAACAATTTCCAAGATCAAATTCTCATTTTGAAAGTTTTGATTGATATCTTTTTCAAATTTTATTTTCAAAATGGTTCTGTAACAACTCAAGTGTTTAGAAGAGCAAAAAAAACGCAACGGGACCAGGATCAAGTACACTAGTATTTAAAGCACAAGGTACACATGAAAATAAAAACACTCAAACTGCAACATATTAGAGCTATGTTAATGGAATATATTTTTGAGGCACACCTTCTATTATTGTAAAATAATTCCAATAGGTACTTTACAAGGATGTGATCAAGAAATTTGGTTTCTATTTTCAAGCAATGGTTCATTAATGGCAAAATTCTACTATGATAAAATTTTGATAAAAAAAGTACACTCGAAAGCTTATCATTTCACTAAAATTTTAAAAATGTCAAATTGAAAAAAAAATAAAATTATCAAAAATTCAAGAGTTGAAACATTTTTGCTCAGATATCGGCTTATTAGTAATAAATTTCAAGAGTATTTATTATTGATTAATTTTTGAAGGCGCTTTTATTTCAACATTAGAAGCATGTTTAAGTGCCTGGTATAAACCGATAATCGATTCCGTTTTGTTCAAAACCGAACACAAAAAAAATAAACTGTTTGATTTATCGATTGATATCATTTTTTTTTCTCGTCAACATTTTTGAATATAAGAAAATCCCGAAAATTTAAATTTCATACGCATACTTGAGCATATTAAACAATCAATTGAGTATTTGTAAATTTCTAATTAGTACAAGACATAAGACTCCCTTAAAGCAATTTGTTTTTTTTTTTAAAGAAAATTTTCTATTATCTTTGTTGAAAAATTTTCAAGTGTTATCATGCTGCGAAATTAGAAAAGAAAAAATAGAAAAAAAAGTTTGTCAGCAAAAGTTCCAAGGCTTAAATTAAGATAATTTTATCAGACGATAAAATTAGGAACATGCAAATATTTTTTTATTAAGAAAAAAAAAATAAATAAAAATCAATAATTAATTTTTGGGCTTTTGTTTGAAATCCTCAAATGAATCGATTTAATTTTTTTTTTTGAAAAAAATTATCAATTATTTAAAATCTTTATTTGATTTGATTAAAAGATAATTTTTGTTGTTGTTGTTGAAATTTCCTTTAAAACATTATTCATATAACCGTGTAATTAGAAGCTAAAACGCGTTAACAATTTATTGATTTTTCATCTTAAAATTTTGTTGAAACAAATAAAATTCTTTACCTTAATCAAACGGATATTCATTTATTTTTAAAGCATCCTTGAATAACCTTTCGTAACAATTCGGTCTCTATAGAAACCTTGTAACATACCTGGAAGGAGAAAATATATCGTACTCTAATATTATTGTAAAGCCACCAAAGAGTGTAGAGCAAACTTTAGACAATTAGATGTAGTGTTGGCAGTCGACGAATAATCCTGGACTAAAGCAATAACGGTAATTTTTACACCAGCTGCATACATGCAATTGTAGATCTCGTCCCCTTATTGTGTTTATAGAGTCATTTCTTAATGAGAAAAAAAGACTTAGTTGCAACTGAAAATAGTTTTTAAATTATGGAATGACTCTAAGTCCATTTAGAAGAAGGCAGCTGGTGTGAAAATTGCCGTTATTATTTTAGTCCAGTGGTTCATTAGTCGACTGCCAACACTAACTAGATAATACTCTATGAATGACGAGATTTCGATTAAAACCGTAAAAAACCGGGGAAAATATATTTATTAAATAATACTTTTTAGATTTTTTAGAATAATAGAATAATTCAGAAAGCCGAGTCTTTTGAGAGACCCTTGAATCGATGTTCTAAGTGAGTGATTAAAATTTCTCCAAGACGATTCAATCATCCGGAAAAGAAAAAAAAAAGAAGTCACATTTCAATGATTTTGATTGCACCAATTTTGTTCATGCTGATACCAAGCAAAATGATTTTAAATGTAGAACTATATGGTTTTAAACAACAAACAAACACACAGTCAATATGATGCCATACAAGTCTTTTAAAGCTCGTCAAATATAAATTTATTAATCTGTGTAAATGCAATTAAAAAACGATTCAACAAAATTTTTAATTTAGTAAAAAATATAAAACGAAAAGGTGATTTGTTGTCAATGGGTTAATCCTTTTGGTTATTTGTTTAGCTTATCAAAATTACAACTTAAATTATCTCTTTTTTTTTGTTAATATTTACAAGAGATAATTTGAAACCGTGAGAGAGAAAAAGTTGAATAAAACTAAAAGTATTAACTATTTTATTAGTTTTTTTTTAAATTAAAGTTTGTAAATAAGAGTAAAATTTTAAAATAATGAATGAATGATTAAGACAAAATCGGAAGAAAATATTGTTTTAATATGCGAATTAAAAAAAAAAACTAATTTTAAAAGCAAATAAGAATTATTTTTTTTTTTTATTTTAGCTTTACTTTATCAACAAATCAACAAAACACTTGAGCAAATACAAACAAGTAAATAACGATTTCAAACGATTCACCAAAAATAAAATTAAGTTGATTTGTTTGCTACATCTTGTTTCATCAAAAAATACGCTATACTGGTCGTTGCAATGGATTGAGCACTTTTTTTTCATGATAACGAGTCTAACTTTTTTTTTTTTTTAAACACCTAGATTAGATTGAAGTCTTTTAGACTGAGTCAAAATTTGTTAAAAATAAAAATAAATTTTGAGTAAACTTAATTTATTATATTGCAGAAGCTTCACTCCTAGGGATAATTAGAAAAAAAATTTATTTTTAATTAAAAAATCCTTCAGGGTAAGTAAATTAATAATATCGATTCCTCAAATGAACTAAAGTTTTCAAGGCCGTTATTGTAAATTTCTTAAGAATGCACCCATTAAAGAATAATATAAATACCACTCATAATTATGAAATTTTAACAACTGAAAATATAATTTTACTCGACGTTGATGGTCATACCTGGTAGGTGCACATTTTTAGCTACTACTGTTGTGGTCATTCACGTGTTCCTCTTGTGAACTTTCACGAACTTATGATTCGGAAAAGCCTTCATTGATTTATGGGTGTTAAATGAAAGCTAGTTTTACAAGCTTAAACTAGAGCCTTTTAGCTTTCATTTGATACCCCTAAATAAATTGGTCGCTTTTCTATATCAATATTTCATGGAAGTTCACAAGAGGAACACTTAAATGACCACAGCTGTATAATTTTAATTTTGACTTTTGTATTTTAAATGGTCTCTGTAACTCTCTGCATAAAAGGGGTTGTAATTATGAATCGAAATGATTTCTTGAAATTCACATTTCATTTAATTGAGTTTACAAATTCAATTGAAGTTATCTTCTTAAATTCCTCTGAAATTAAACTTAGAACTCTGGACGATTCCGTAGTATAACAAACTTACGAAAAAAAATCGTTGACTGACAAGGAAATCTCGGTCCGCCATTATTAATTTAATCAGAGAGCGCAAATATCAGATAAGGGTTTAACTGCTTACGCTGAAAATAAACTCTCGTGGATTATTTTGGTTTTTGTTAAGATCCACCGATTCATAAAGCCGATAACCGTTAATCGAGTACAGGAAAAATATTAAAATAAATGTTACCGAAGAGAATGAAAGTATATCTACATTTGCTGGTAGGATCGTTGTATTTGGAGTGTAATATTTAGAAAAAAGGGAGGTCCAAATTTGATTATTGAAGAATTTTCTCGAAAAACTTTCCTAGATTTTTTAGGATTTCGGTGAATCTTAGGATCCCACCTGTTCACGCCCTTAACTGACAGAGCACGTTATTTTTGGAAACTGAAAGCAATAGTAAAAATTTTCAGTAATAAAATTGATAAGTAAACGGTCTCATAATGAAGCTAGTTTTAGTGTCATGATCTATCGGATGTAAGCTACGTCATTTTATTATGAAAATTTTTTTAATGTAAAAACAAGTAAAGCTACTAGAGTATAAAGCCAAGGCGTTTCAATTTAATTGTCATAAAATTAAGTAGCTAAACAATTTTGAAATCTCAATTTTGTTTTTTAGTTCAAGATTATAATTTAATTAAATTTAGTGGTAAATTAATTCAAGAACCAGCAATTCAGAATTTTTTTTCGTTTTAAACCGATTAAATCAATTTCAAGATTAAAACAATGATCATAAAAAAAAAATTTTTTTTGAACAAGTAAATGCTCATACATATGTCCTAAAAAAAACACTTGAACCTCTCAACTATTGGATTAACTACTCTTCTTATAAATTCTAATAAATTGTCCTATCGTTTAAGGATTAATAAATCATTTGAAAATAAAAAACGACTATAAATCATTAAAACTTATGTTTATCTAATAAATTCAATTTAACAAAAATAAGAAAATCACTACCTAAAATATACCTGATAAGCAAACAAGTGTTTTTTTGTAAGGATTTGTTTGCGTGTTTTGTTTACTTAGACATATTTTACAGTCTATTTATGGTTTTATTGTATTTTTTTTTCAAAAAAAAGAAAAGAAAATTCAATTTTTTAAAACGTGATAAATCTTATGTCGAGTATACAAGTTTTTATTTTCATATTAATAATAATAGTTTCAATGCATGTCACTTAAATAGAAATTAAAAATAAATTTAAAGAAAAATAAAAAGTATTTAATTGTTAATTAAATTGATAGGTATTGTTATGATTCATTCCTCTCTCTCTCTTTTTTTTATGGGGCACTTGATTTTTTTTTTATTTGCTGAATAAATCATTCATCAATCTTAAAGTAAATAAAATACTTTTCTTGAATTGTGATTTTTGCTCACAAATATAAAATATTTTCGAAATGATCGATAAATCGATTAACTCAGTTTGGTTCCATGAACATTTTGTTGTTGTAAATTGTTTTCGTCTGTTTGTTTTGAAGATGTCGGTGATTATTGTTGAACAGCATGCTCAATTTTTTATTATTCGGATTTATTAAGTCTTTTCTTGAACGTCTTTTTGTCGTTGTTGTTGTTGTTGATTGTTGTCGTCTTTAGTTTTTTGATCTTTATGCCTACTAAACGCTGCTTAACTATTTAATTACTTGAACAAAAAAAAATTATGATCTCCTTTTTTTGAAAAATTAATTGAACAGCTAAAAAAAATCGATTTTCACTTAAAATGTCCTCAGTCATTTTTGATCCTTTTACAAAATCAATAATTTACTTTTAAAAATAATCGTTTACTCCCCAATTAAAAAAGAGCGGATACAATTATTTTAATAAGATTATCATAAGGTGATCCAATAAGTGAAAATTACTTCCTTTAGTTCACTTTTTGTTGACATCGTCCTTTAATTTTTTGACTGCACTCCAAAAAACCACAAGAACCATGTATAGTTTTGAACTGTGCCTTCTTAGATTGTAAGTGCAACTTGAGCCAGCATCAAATCTAATATTTATGCCATTTAGAAAATTCACTCTCTCCTTCTTATTTACTTGTATATTTTAATCAAATTAACTTTCAATCTTCGCGTCTTCAGGTCATTAAGGCCTAGCTAAATAAGTCGTTGCGGGTGTATACAGTATTAACTACCACGATTTTGTGTTTTTAATAACATACACGTGAAATTTCGTAAGTTTACGTAAAAAGTAAAAATTCCAAGAAAAAAAACCGAGAATTTCGGGATTTTTTCTTAATTTAAAAATTTCTAATGGTGTTTGATGCAATGCTGGAACGATACGGTAAGATGGTATGTTACGGTACGCCTTTTTTCAGGAGCAGTGCAGTAAAAAAAAAATAATTACTTTTTTTTACGTAAATTTAGGATTCAGTTTTCCTGGCATAACTTTATTCCACTGAACCAATACAAGTTAAGTAGTATTTCAAAGTCGTTGTTGTCTTCTAGTATTATCTTTACGGTCGATAAAAATAATCTTTTAATAATGTCACTTTTCTAATTCTTTGTTGGCGAAGGTTTTCATTAGAAAAAGGAGTTAATGGGGTGAGGGGCAAATATGTTAATAGGATTAACCTAATAGCCCTATTTTTTGTGCAATTTACCCTGAAACAAACACCGTTGTCCTGATTCTAACCCAATTAACACCACATATCACTCAGTTACCACTTTTCTTCACCAATTTTAGTTGTTAAGTTTAATTTCAGTTTTGTTTGATTTCTATCGAATATTTTGGACGAAAAAATCGAAAAAACTTAAACTCATTCATTATTGTTAATACCTACTAAACTCTTTAAAGCTAGTTGATTAATTTCTAAACTTTATAAAATCAACCAGATTTTTAAATTTTTTAAAGAAAGTAAAACCTAACGCCAAATTGATAATAGGCCTTTTTTATTTTATGATTATTATGAACCGGGGAAAATGGGTTTTTTCTTTTTGTTCACAGAAAGGGTCTTAATGCTAAAAAATCATTCCTGAAAATTCGCCGTTTGTGTGTGTCAAGAACATCACTTATCGATAATCAAGGGTTAAATAAATAAAAACTCAAGTCAAAGTCAATTTATTTATAAATTATTTTTAATTATCGAAATCTTGGAAAGTTTCTTCATCTTCAATCGTATATATTTTGTTAATTAATATTTCTCCCCCGTAAGAGCCTCCAACGCCACCACTTATGCTTCCAATTAATCCTCCCACTAACGAACCTATTGCAGCTCCTGGTATAGCTCCAACTCCACCAATTAATGAACCTATCGACCCACCAACAACAAAACCTGATTTTAATCCCAATGCGCCTCCAGCAGCTCCACCAACCCATCTTCCAGATATCGATGCTCCTGCAATATAAACCATTTTTTTCAATTATTCTTTTTGAATAAATAAAAAGTCGTCCAAATACCTGTTTTTACTGTTTCATTGTAATTTTTATTATTTTGTTTTTTGTCTTCGTAAACAGCATAACCGAGTCGTAAACTATCAATTGTAATTGACAATGGTAATGATATTGTGCCGATTATCTGTAAGCTTTCATTTTTAGATAAATTTTGAATTATTTTTGGAGCTGATGGAGATGCTAAAATTGAAGAAACAAACATTTATTGAAAGTTAAAAATAAATTTTGGTTTGATTTTTGTCATTTTATAATTCTTTAAGTCTTCAAGTCGAGTATTAATTCGATCTCAGGAATTAATGACTTTCTCAATTAATCTAAAAAAACCTGGGACTAAAGTCTCGTTTCATTTTATAATAAATTCTAATGACAATTTTGGTGCTAGAATTATTTAGTCAGCAACCAATTTATAAAAAAGTAGCGTAGCATAGCAGTTCCCTAGCCAGAAATCATGAAAATTTTTTCCAGACGGGCGAAAAGTTAATTTTGGTCACAAAGCCTTATTTTTGAATTATATAAAGGAGTCTAGGTCGTCCCCGCTAGATGTTTTTTAGCTTTGTTCATGACAAGATTTTAAGTTTATGGAGTTATTCAAGGCTGAGGTAGAAATCATTTAATTCATTTCCCAAATCTTCTGTATTTTGAAATAATACTAAGATGTTCCAAATCATAAAGGTTAGTTAGTTTTTCGTGGTTTTTGAGAGACAATTTCTATTCAATTTTATATCTAGATAAGACATTAACCCATCAGCTTTGTAGATTAAGTCTTTCTCTTCAAATGTAGGTGAGGGTTTTTCAAACAATAAGTAACTTTTGATACTACAATATGCCTGAATTATCAATTTTCGTAAATTTTCATGCAAAAATGCTCAAATTTTAGAAAAAATCGTTCGTTTCAAAGCAAAATATTTGTTCAGAGCCCGTATAGTCGAGTGGTTTGCGAGCTAGTCTTGCAAGCAGAGGGTCGGAAGATCAATCCCCGCAAGGGGAGAAAATTTCTAACTGTTTCTGTATTACGGGGCGATGTGTTTGATGGGAATGGTAGCTCAGTTGGTATCGTCGGTTGATCAATGCTCCACGAAAGTGTCAGTTCGAATCCCGCTCGGGTCAAATTTGTTTCAAAGAAGCAAAGAAACTAGCAAAAGCATTTAATGCCATTGGTGTAAAATCGAGTAAAACACCGAAGCCTTAGCTCTTAAATAATTTCAATTCACAGGTACAATACTTTGTATGTGCCACTAACTGTGCTAACATTATTTAATTAAATAAAGAACTTATAAATTTTTTTTTTTTAATGACAAATCCTCACCTAACTCTAAAGAGATTTATGAGAGAAAGATGTTTTATTTGGTTTAATTCTATCACAGGTAGGAATAGAATTTAAAGCTAGCAACGTTTATGATTAGGGACATCTTAACATACATCAAAATTATTATTGAATATTAAGTTGCATAAGGTTAAAGCTAATGCAAAATTTTAACAAGAATTTTATTTTAAACAAAAATTATTCGGAGAGCATTTTGGTCGGTCAACAAAAAGTCTAAAAAAATCGACCATAAAATAAATAATTAAACCACCAAAAACTTGACCAAGTATTGTAAAACAGCCGAGTTTGAACAATGTATTTTTTCCATATTTTTGCAATTTAGTAGCTATCAAACACCTTATTCTCATAAACATACAACCATTAATTATCCAAACAATAACCATCAAATAACCGCCAATTTCGTATTTGTTGTTAACAAAAGGTGGACAAGGACTAAGCACTGCAATTAAATAAATATAAAATCCCAATATAAATGGAACAAAAGATTCCATCACGATTCGTTGTATTGATACTTCGTACGAAAATATTGAAATTATAATCGAAAACGGAAGTAGAATGTAGCTTAAATTTAACGATAAATGGAAAAATTTATTTCCGTATGGTATTGTTGAGTAGGAAATAAGTCCCGGTAGGAAACCATAGTACACAAATGTGACCATAAATGTTAAAGCGAATAGAAATTTTATTTCTCGTTGTTTTTCTTTTTTGGTTAATTCAAATTCAATTTCTCGATTTTTAATTACGGATTCATCTTCTAAATCATCGCCAATTGCAAATTGAGCAGACACCCATTGAAAACGATTTCTTCTTGCTTTACGAGCAAAATCCGCATAATTTAAAACTGTAAATGCCAAAATACTCAATAATAACAAAAAAAACATGAGTAAAAAATACAAAAAAATGGAGAATTTTGGTTTTGAATAGAGTTTGCTTGTCTGTGTGAAATTGACTGAATTGTTTAAATTAGAAAAATTGCAATCGTCTTGTTTGTAGCCTTGAATCATAGCTAAAATTGCTGGTATTAATGAAGAAAACGACTCTCCAATATAGTTTGGAATAATGTACTCCTTAGCAAAATATTCACCAATGTAAGGTAGAAAAGTCAAAGTAGACATGCCGTCTTAAACAAAAAACTTATTAATAGAAGTTGATTTTCAGTCGTTGAATAGATACTTACCGAGTAAAGAAAGTAAAAAGTGAAGGACGTAAAGATAAACGCTTCTTTTTTCATGATTTATTTCAACTGATTTATTCCATAAAAAGGCTAATAAAAAGCACGACACAGCACCGATTGCAAAAATAACATAAATAACTTTGACATTATCGATTTTGTTTGGAATTAGAAGTGTTAAAATTAAAAAAATAAATGGACCTATTTGAGCAATTTGTGATATTGCTGATAATATTGAAGGTAGTCTATACGAAAATAAGTTAAATTTTATGTTAAAAAAATTTGATTTTGGAATAAAATTAACCTCCATCGTTCGGGAAGTTCTTCTATCATAAATGGTAATTCGCACCAAATTCCTTTAAATTTTGTGTTATTGCCTTTTATGATTGAAATATTTTTTAAAAAATACCTGATATATCAATCCACGAGCCTTAATAGAAAAAAAATTAATGAAAAACATGAATTAGAGAAATTTATTTTCTAAAAATTAGCCTCTTTTAAAGATTCAACTTTTATGGAATTCGGTTAAAAGTCTATCAATAAATTTTAGGATCGTCGAAAAAGGTGTACAGTGTTGGCAATTAATTTGTTACTAACGTTATTTAACGCTAAAAAAGCAAAAGTTATAAAAAATCTTTCTAATGAAAATAAGCCTCAAATAACGTAATTTTTGATAAAGTCAATGTTTATAAAACATTATTGCAAATTGATTGCCTACACCTTATAATTGAAATAATTATTTTTTCGGATCTTAAATTGAAGAGATTGTAACAGTAAAAGTTTTTTTGTTGGCCAATCGATATTAGTTTCGACTAAATTTTGCGGTCAAGACAAGCCTGAGTATACATCCAAAAATCGTTATTGATGGCTTAAATTTTGAAAATATTTGTTTTTAGCGTTCCTGAAAATGAGAAATAGCTCTGGTTTTATACTAATCCTTAATGATCCCTTGCTGTTGCGATTTCGTTCACTTTAGGTTCACTTTGTACATATCTCAATTCGATTTTACATAAGCCCGTGGCTCAAAACATAACTATTCATAATAATTAGTTCAAAAAAATAATTACTGCACTTCCACCGAATTAAATGCTTTCCGTACCCTTAACGTATCGAATCATACCGTACTCGTACCCGAAAGTTCTTTTTAGAAAAAGCATCAAAATTAAAAAAAAATTCTATTATTGGGTTTATGGTAAAGAACACGATCAGAATCAAACGAATTTTGAAATTCAATGATTTTGAAATGTTGTTTTGAAATTTTTGGTTTAATGACGAGCACAAGACTTTCATATTTTCGTTCTAAAATCTTTACTTTTAACAGGAGCTGTAGGAACCAAGATAAAATTACATATTTTTTAAACATTTAGAATTACATGTTGGCATTGCTCAAAAATCATAAGTATTAAATTAAAATCCTTTAAAAATAAACTTCAAAAAATTCTTACAAAATTTTTCCGTTAATCTGCTTTTCTGATTCGAACTTCAACGTCATCAATGGGAACATATAAAAATTTTCCTTTTTTGTACGTTTAAAAGCCTAACTATTGCCTTATAATTCATAGATTTTATATTTTTGTTTAAATCAAAATGGTGTTACTGAAGCTTAACTGAATCACTTAACTATGGAAAATTAGAGTTTTCGATCAAGGTTCGAGCATAACGAAGGAAAAATTCGTACAAAAACACAAAATGAAACTTTCTATTTTAAGCAAACTTTTATATTGTATTAAATTCGTGTTATAGACTTAACCGAAATACCTTGATTTTAAAATTCTTAAAGTAAACTTTTGCTATTTTAATAAATCTCTCTAAAACTCCAATCTTAACTTAAATCATAAAAAATAAATTAAAATTACCCAATGTGAATAAACAAATGAGGGCAAAAACACCCATGTGAATTTTGTTGAAATAATTTTTGAACGATCCAGGTGATTTAAATTGTCTTAAACCTCCATCTGATATGAGATCAAGTTGATCAATGCTATGCATGCTTTCTTTTTTCGAATTATTTAAAAATATTTTCACTAAAACTTTTACCGTAGATACCAATTTGTTTTTTCTTTTCTCTTGTTATGAAACAACAACAACGAAGCTACTTTGTCATATATAACTCATAAAAAAAAATAAAAAATATTCAAAAAAAATCAACCAAACATGAATTCTTTTTTTAGTCAAATTGAATGAATCAACGAGGAACGTCGCTTTTTTTTGAAATAATTATGAAAAAATAAAATTATATTTTTACCTTAAAAATGAGTAGGGATCGGTTTTAGAACAAAACTATTTATTTCGAAAGTATATTTTATAATAAATTAGCAAAAAAGGAAAACTAATTTAAAAAAAAAAACAATCAACGTAACAAATTGTTGACAAAATATGGCTATTTACAATAGCTGTAATCGAAAACACATTCGGGTTTTTCTTCAAAAACACGAAATTTTTCGACTAATATAAATATTAAAATACCGCCCACGACCTCGCCTAACAAGGTCAACGAGCCAGATTTCATGAGGATTTTTTCACCAAAACGCTCCAAACGAGTCGATATCATGCATCTTACTCTCATAAAAATTGATTGAGATACAAACCAACTTATACATATAATTACTGGACCGATTGTTGTTTCTAAAAATGGAGGACATGGACTTTTAATACTTATGAATACTATGTAAATTGTAAAACCAACGGCTGTTACAAATTCGATTAAAATTTGTTTTAACGATGTGTTATATGACCATACTGATAAAAATATTGCAACTGGTAGAAAAAAATTACCTTGAATAAAAAATAAAAATTTTTTAGGCTTTTTTTTATCAAAATTTTTAAAATGAAAATTAACAAAGATAATTTTTCCTAAGCATTTTGCCTGGATGCCTCATACTAGGTAAACATTAAAAACTGCTAAAATTTGAGACTTAAGTATGAAATGTGGATCTCTTAATTTTAATTAAGTTGAACTTTGACTGTGGAAATTGGGAGAGGGTCTGAATAGATAGTTACCGTAGTCCCTCATTATAGACACCTGGGATCTTAAAATGTGACTGAAAAAACAAAGGATCTGAAATTTATTTAAATTAAAAATTACTTGATTTGAGTCCCCAATTTTTTTCAGTCACATTTTAAGACCCCTGGTGTCTATAATGAGGCACCACAGTATTAATTTGACACAAGCTGATTGGATCTAAATTATAATCGATAATTGTTTCTATAGTAAAAACGATTTACAACTAGGTGATTCATCATCCAGTGTTTGAAGTAATCGTTCCTAAAAATCAATGATCTAAGTTTTTCGGAAGGCTTAAAGGAATTTATCAATGTCTAATAAGATTTTATTAGCCTTGTTCTCCAAGATTAAATAAATCTATTAGACAAGTTCTTTTAATGTCGTTTGATATGATGTTCTTTTAATCTTGGAGAACAAGGCTAATCAAACCTTATTAGACATTGATAAATTACCTTAAGCCTTTCGAAAAACTTAGATCATTCATTCTTTATTGCGATTATACAGTGGTTCTTGCGAAAATGTAACGTTCCGTTTGGAACGCGTTCAGAGCGGTCGTTTGGAACTAGAACAGTTCCGTTCTAGTTCCAAACGTTTTCCAAAAGGGTATCGTGTCAGTTCCTGAACTCGTTTCCCACTAAGGAAAAACGAGAAACTGTCCGGAAACTTTTTGAAAAAATTTGGAACTAGAACGGAACTGTCTTTAAAGACCGTTCTGAACGCGTTCCAAACGGAACGTTACATTTTCGCAAGAACCACTGTATCATACCAACTAATGATTAATTGATGAAAATACATACGAACTGAATATATCCTACAAAATAGTTGTTACACAAATATTTTTTAGAGATGCCATACAAACCTAGCTTACTTTCATCATTAATTTGAAGAAAATCATCGAGCTTCCTATAAAATTCTTTTAATCTTAATACGCGGTCTTGTTAGATAGGTGGATAAGTTCTAATTCAACCGACTAATCCTAGTTATTTTAATAAATATCTTTAAGTTAATTAATGTTTGTACAATGAAGCTTACAGATTAAATTAGTGACTGACAAGTGGCTATGGACAGGGACCAGTCGTTTTTATTTATTTTTTTTAAAAGCTGTAAAATATCCCTGGTTAGCGGTCGAATATATACAATCTCAGTTTTTGAGGCTAATTGATCCAAGTATTAGGGACTTTTTTTGGATTTTTTAGAATGGGATTAAAATGTAGCTTACAGTACATTTCAGAAATAAGTTAACATTTACAAGTTGCTATAGGCGCTCATTTTCTAGGTTAATGTTCTAGTAAACCAAAAAATTGTATTTATTATCATTAAAATCTTACTTAAATTGATCGATAAATGAAAAACTTGATTTCCATATGGAAGCGTTGAATATGATTGTACACCAGGTAAGATTCCATAAAAAAAGAATGTTATAAAAAAATTTAGCGACAAGAGTAGAATTTTTTCTTTTTGGTTATTTTTGTTTAAATTTTGAGGTTTATCCAACAAAGGATTTTCGAATTCGTTTACACATAATTCATCTTTTACTGGAACATTTTTGATTCTTTCTTTTTTTGATACGGATAAATAATTTAACATTATAAATGCTATTAAACTCATCGACAAAAATCCAAATATTATTTGAAAATAAGTCGATACAGAAAATTTTGGACGTAAAGGAACAGCTTCTTGCACTGTTTCATTAACATAAAATAAATTTGAATAATTGTCGTATTTTTCGATCAAAACAGTTACATTTTTACATCCCAGATCATCACCTACACCCTGTATGATAGCGATTGCACTTGGTATTAACGCGAATAAAGATTCGCCAATGTAGTATGGTATAATATATTCTTTTTTAAAGTATCTTGTTATGTATGGAATTGTAGAGATTGTCGAGAAACCATCTTATAATTTTTTTATTAAATTTTATAAATTTGTTTCAAAAAATTTTGAGGGTACTTACCAAATAGAGCAAATACGAGAATGAACGAAAGTAAGCCAATACTTCTTTCTTCTCCAAATATAAAAAAAGTTTTATACCAAAAAAAACTTAACACAAGTGTAAATGTGGTAGTTACTATTAATTTTAATAGAATAATCCTTTTTAAAGAGAGATGTTTGGGTATAAAATGGTTAAGTACTAAATATAAAAGAGAACCAATTTGACCAATTTGAGTAGCGCCTGTCAAAATACTTGGTAGTCTCCAACCTTCAGGTAAAGTATTTACAATCAATGGAAGTTCGGACCAAACACCTTTTTTTTAAATTTTAATAGTTAAAATATAAAGTTGAATTTTAAATGTTCAAACCGAAAATTTCGATCCATCCTCCCCATGAGAATATTGTAATTAGTATAAAAACAAACCAATTTACATTTGAATTATACAATTTAAAGTCGTTGATAATTTTTTTATGTATTGGGATTGTGTCGATGTCTAAAGGATCGTCCATATCACTGAAGTTTTTTTTTTAATTTAAATTATCGAATAACACTCGTTTTAAAACTTGTTAATAAAAATGAAAAGTAACAAATCTTCTATAATTTGTTGTGTTGATAATTTTTTTGTTGTTGTTAACAAAAATTGCTTGTCTAAGTTGAGATAAGAGAAAATAAGGTTTGATTTAATGATAAATAATGATAGAGTAAATTTGAGGAGGGATTGAAATAAATGAAATTATTTTAAATTGAGTTAACAATCTGTTTGAAATCGAGCAAACATAATCGAACAAATAAACAATTTTTGAGAATACTATTTCATTAATTTTTTGATGATAATATATATACAACTGATCCTAGTGTTAGAATTATTTAATAAGGTGGTGTTTTTGGTATGAGAGAAATTCGATTAATAAAGATTTTAATATGAAATCAATGTAACATTATAGGCTCCAAAAACTTATTTTTACGAAGCTTCAATCAGGGTTTCACCTTTTCACAAACCGAGTAAATGATTAGAATAAGAGGTACATCTTCACTTGGAAATTTCAAAGCATAGTTAGATGAATGGAGTAGGCCGTGGCCGAGTGGGTTAAACAATAGCTTTGACACGAGTTAAAACTATGGTCGAGGCAAAAAAATTGTAATGTTTAGAAAAATGAATCATTTTCTAGATGGCCTGATACTTTTGACATCGTATTGGGACTCGTGAGTCGCTTTGGCTTAAAAAAAGGACATCGAAAGATGCCAACCTAGCGAGTTTAAAAAAATACTGTAATGGCCGACCCGGCTAAGAAGCCCAATCAGATTCTGCAGCTACTTAAGTCTAGGATTTTCTACTCCTAGATGTTAGATCTGCAACGAAATAATACAATTACTATTAAGGACAAGTCAAGTTGGCTTGCAAAAAATCTGCTATAGCCGTTAGGCTCTACTCGATTTATCATCTCGCAGTAAACTACTTTAAGTAAAAAATATGTTAAATAATTCAAGAATATATAAGAGTAAGAGTAAAATGAGTTTTTCTATTGAAAGAAATTATTGGTTCGTGTTATTAGTAGAAAAGGTGTTGATGCTTGTTGGCAAAGAGTGTTTGCTTTCGACTCATGATGATGATGATGATTTACTTCATCTTAATCTATAAAAGAGTTAAGTGCATTAAACTATTAGCTGTGTACTTTTAAATTTTCAAGGATGTGCTTTTATCTTAAAAATAATAAACTTGAATATCAGGATCAAGATAAGAATCTATTAATGTAATAGGCTGTTCGAATATTCACCAGACTCTGCTTCCGATTTTTTAACATTCTCAATTGACACTAGAAGCCCTAATGCATTTAAGTTAATTTAAGGATCTTTTTCTAGATTGATAAAATAACCTTGATTTGTTGGTAGATTTATTTAATTGATTTTTTGTTCTAAAAAAGAATTTTACAAAAAGGCTTGATGTGACAATTGAAGATACAGTGATTCAAACACTGATAAGTCATGGCTAACTAAATCTTTTCTAAAACTTATTAAAATATCTTGTTTTGACTTTACCAATTTATAGACTACACTCAACTTATTTTGTGTTGAAGCATTTAAAACAAATTTCAAACAAATATCCTTAAGTAAATATATTTTACATTTGAAAAGTCTTTTTTGTTGTTGTTCAAATGTCATCCAGAATGTGTTGAGTAAATAAACTTAAAGAATTAAAATTTAGAAATGGATAAAAATGGACTTTATTTAAAAATTATCTATACGAAACAAGATTAAAAACTAAAATTAGATATTACAATAACTTAAATCATAAACACAATCAGGTTTTGATTTAAATACTCTTAATACATCGACCATAATGAAAACAAAAAAACCACCACACATTTGTCCAAATAATGTTACCCATCCAAGTATGCCTAAAATTGTTTGACCATGCTTTTCTAATCTAGTTGCTATTACACATCTTAATCTCAAAAATAAACATTCATTAACAATCCATGCAAATACAATCAAAAAACTTCCTGACCAATGATTAACAAGAGGTGGACATGGACTATAAAAACTTACAATCACTATGTATAAACCGAAAAATAAACCTACAATAAATTCAATAGCAATTTGTACAAGACTCAATTGGTACCAAGCTATTGAAACAAACACTACTATTGCAAGCATTAGATTGCCTAAATTTATACTTAAATTGAACGTTAAATGACTATACGCTAAAGTCGAATAAGATTGAAGACCAAGTAAAACTCCGTACATAAAAAATGACATAATAAATGTGATTGTCAAAAGATAGGCTAATTCTAATCGATTTAAATCATTCATAGGTTGATTAATTTTTAAAAATTCTTTTTTTTCTTCTTCATTTCCATTGTTATCCTTGGAATCAAATTTTTTTACTGATTTTTGTTCTTTTGATTTCAAGATAAAGAAAAATGAAATAGAACTTGATACGAAAGCTATTGTAATTATTGTAAAAAATATAGAAACTGAAAATATGGATTCTGGTTTGCTTGGTTCAAGAATGTGAACTGTAAAATTTGATGTTAATCTTGTCGTATTGTAGCATGTTTCATGACTCTTTGTTATTCCTTGAATAAATACTAACGAACTTGGTATAAAACTTGCAAGACCTTCTCCAATATAGTTGGGTATAATATACTCATTTTGAAAATGTTCACTTATAAATGGAACGAACGAGACCGTAGACATGCCATCTTAATCAAAATTAAGAAAATTAAATTCATACGCAAGATAAATATTTAAAACTTACCGAAAAAATTCAATATTAGGTTAATAATGTAGAGACCAATGCTTCTTTTTTCACCGAATAAAAATGTCGTTTTGTTCCAAAAGAAAATGAGAGTTATTATGGCTGCTAGTTCGACGATTATTTTTGTAATGATCACATTCCTATTTGAATTGTGTCTAGGAATTATTTTAACCAAGATCGGATGGATTAAAATTGGACCAAGTTGAGCTAATTGTGCTATCAAAGTCAATATTGAAGGCAACCGCCAAGACTCTTCTGATTCATAAATTATCAATGGTAATTGAGACCAAAGACTTGTTGAACAAAGCCATGATGACCAAGAAAATACAGTAATTAAAATAAATGTCGACCATTTAATTTTTGAATTGTAATTTTGAAAATTTTTAATCATCTTCAAAAATTTGATATCTTTTAAATTTTTTTTTAAAACATTAAATAATTTTGAAATAAAAGAAAAAACACTTTATTTCAAAATATATAAACGCTGAATAAGTGAAAGTTTATGAAATAAAAAAAGATAATACCATATGTATAGGTATGAAATAAAAACAATTAGTAATATTGTTATCTAGACATAACTAGAATAAAATTTGAGCTCATTCTTCTAAGCCTTGCTAGGTCGCTACAGTCGACTCGCGATAATCCGTATACAAAAAGCCCTAGAAAATTGTTGTACGGATTAAAATCTACGGATAATCAAATATATGTAATAGTATCGGAAAGGGCTCCGAGCCCGGGTATTTCTGTTCGGATGTCAAATTATTCGGATTAAACTATATACGGATTATCGCGAGTCGACAGTATTGAAAATTTTGTTTGGGTCGTCATTTTATTATTTATTAACTTTGATACCTATAAAGTGAAATAATTTAAAAAAAGTTGAAACTATTTCTGAAAGTTGGCGAGAAAATTTGTTGACAGTCAAAACAAAAAATATATTGCAGTACAAACTTTTTACAGTTTCATTTAGAAAATGATCCTTTTACGTTTTATTACTTCTGTTTATATTTGTATGCTCAAAAGAATTTGTAATTTAATTGTGTTTTATTTTACTATAATATTCATAATTTTATTTAATGAATGGTAGGAAACATAATACTTTTATTCAAAAAAAAAACTGAGAAATTTGGTTATCTCGAGCTTAAAAGAGTAGAATATCAGAAAATATCTAAATTTAAAAAACACGTTTTTTAAAAAAACTGTTTGGTTTGAATATTTAAACTTCAAATATTCAACCAATCGGTTTGAGTAGGCTTAAAAATGGTATATGACTTCAAAAAAATATTTTACAATGTTTGTTTGTTTCAATAAAAGAAAGATTTGATGGTCATTAAAGCAAAAGTGCACGTAGAGCAAAACTTCGACATCTAGCACTGGCGTGCCCTGTCATAATATGTAGTAGTAGTATTGTAAACTGCAACTTGGAGGTTATCCAAGCATAACTCTAAAGAGCTGTAGCAGTCGCTTCTTTTTGTTTCGACATCCAAACATCAAGCTTCGCTTTGAAACTGTTCAAGTTCTTTGCGCTTACCACATCTTCCGGGAGTTTGTTCCAACCGTTCACAACTCTATTTGTAAAAAAGTTAAATCTAGGAAGACAATTTTTTACTTGTTCTCTTGTTAAACAATGACTGTTTCTCCTTAATTCATATCTACTTTCGGATCTTGTGTTTAGACTGTAATTGACGCCTCTTTTAAATTCTATATGCTCGTAATTGTTTGCCACTTTGTACATTTGAATTAGGTCACCCCTTAATCTTCTTGTTCTTAGATCAGTTAGCTGTAAACTAGACAAGCGCTGTTGATAATCCAAATCGCGTAGTTCTGGGACCAACTTTGTTGCTCTACGTTGCACTTTCTCTAATTCATTCATGTCTTTTTCCAAATATGGGCACCATGAACTAACAGCGTACTCTAAGTGAGGTCTAACCAGGGAACAATACAATAATTTGATAGTCTCGCTACTATGATACTTGAAAGCTTTCCTAATTATGCCCAGCATACAATTCGCTTTTGCCGTTGCATACTTTACTTGTGTATCCCATTTTAAGTCACTTTGAATATAAATACCTAAATCTCTTTCACATTTCGACTTGCTTAGCGGTTGAGATTCAATTGTATAATCAAACTCGGTATTGTTACTACCAATATGGACAACTTTACATTTTTCCAAATTTAGTTGAGTTGACCAATCTTTGGACCACTGACAAATCTTATCTATGTCCGATTGTAACATAAGAATTGAGTTAAAGTTCTTGATTGTTGATAAGATCTTTGTATCATCAGCATAAGCTTCACAGGAGTTTTTGACGAGCTCCAACATATCATTAATATAAATAACAAAGAGTAGAGGGCCGAGTACCGAGCCCTGAGGGACTCCACTGCTTACATTTACCCAACCAGACTTCACGTCTCCTAATACTACCCTTTGCGAACGGTCTGATAAAAACGCTTTTATCCAGTTTATCAGGCCATCACCAAAACCAAAAAATTTGAGTTTGTACAGAAGTTTTCTGTGAGCGACCTTATCAAAAGCCTTTGCAAAATCTGTATAAATGATGTCCACAGGAAAACCCTGAGCAATTGCCTCAGAGATAAGATCTAACGTCTCCAATAAATTTGTTGAGCAGGACTTGTTCGGAAGAAACCCATGTTGAGATGTTGAAATTAACTTGTTCCTTAGTAAATGCTCCAACATTGCCACTTTGATTATACCTTCTAAAACCTTACATAGAACACAAGTCAATGAGACTGGACGGTAGTTCTTAGGGGAAAGTCTCGAACCACCTTTGTGTAATGGAGTTACATTTGCTTGCTTCCATACTTTAGGCAATTCCCCTGACAAAAATGACTTTTTATAAATTATTGAGAGAGGAAGCGCAAATGCTTCGGCACAATTTTTAAGGACAATACCATGGACCTTATCGGGTCCAATGGCCTTATTTGGATCCAATTTGAGTAATTTTTCCCTTCAAATTCTTGCATAATTTTGTAAATTACGTTTTGGAAATTAATAAAAGTGCAGCTTTCAGACACTGCCAAAATGATAAACCAGTCGTACCAGGTACTGGGGTATCCGTATGACTACAATCCTCCTAACCTTAATAACTATCGTCCGATACCAAGCAAATCAAGACCAGCACCTTATGATGCACCATCAAGAAACCAACTATATCTTCGACAACAACATCAACAACAATTACAACAACAACAACAACATCAAACACTTCAAAATTATCATTACCCAAGTTTTTCTTTAAACCAACCTCTCGTTCCACTCAACATGCAGTCGAATCCGAACCAAAATATCCAATATACCCAGTCTCATAACCCGACTAACCCAAACTTTTCGCACGAACCGATAATTCAAGACCCTATTTCAGACGAACAAATCAGAACTTCAGTTAAATCTCACACATTGAAATTTAAAACCAAAAAAACTTTAGACCACAGATTCAAAGACTATTTTATACTAGAAGACTATGTAAAAGTAACTAAACCGAACCGCGTCCTTCAATACTATTTATATCAACAAAAATCAAGAACTCATTATTAAAACAAATGACGAAAATCAGTTAGATAACCTAAGATCATGGCCAAGTAACGCTTTCGACCACTTAGCACTACACAATGTAGAACCAAACTTTGACATCGAGGCTGCTCGAGCTAGAGAGCTTCTAAAATCGTCCTATAGAATCGACAACACCCTACGAATGATTAAAAAATCGACTGGTCAAAAACTTCCGTTAGTAAAGGCGGTAATGTCAGATACGGATAAATACAACTCAATCCTAAAACAAGGATCAATTAAAATCGGTTACTGTAGCATCAGAGTTTCGCTTTGGCGCTTTGGTATTACACCAGATCAATGCTTTAAATGTCAAAAGTTCGGCCATGCAGCCCTAAACTGCAAAGAAGCCGAAGTGTGCCTGAGATGTAAAGGTCCTCATCACTTTAGCAAATGCAAAACCAACGATCCAAACAAATTTAAATGTGCCGATTGCGATGGTAATCATGCAGCCTGTTCCAAAACTTGCCCTGAACTCGTAAAAGCGGTTGAAGCAAAGAAAAAAAAGCTTGACCAGAAATTCAAATCGTCTTCAAATCAGCCTACTCGTCTTTTTTCCCAAGTAACCCAAGAATCTCGTATCTCGAAACAATCCCTTCATGGCTTGGTAAACATGTTGATTGATTGCTTCAGAAATATTAGACTCGTTACAGCCGCGGCTAACGAAGACCCCACGCCACTACTCAACCTCATCTCTCAAAATTTAGGCTCAGATTTTAGTAATAAAATCAGTGAAACGCTCTTTAAAAACCTCGATCAAGACGACCCGAACATGAAAAACCGATTTATTGAAAACGAACATGACCAATTTTAATCGCATCAACTTTTTACACATCAATTGTCGTTCTCTTTCTGACCAGACAAAAATATATCAAATCGAAAAATTAGCCCAAGATCTCGACATACATTTAATAAGTCTTAATGAAACTTTTCTCAAGCCAAGTAAATCTTTGGACCTTACAAATTATAATTTAATCAGAACAGACAGAAAATCGGGCAGAGGTGGTGGTGCTGCACTTGCAGTCAAAAAAAATATCAAAGGACAAGCTATTTTATTTACCGAATTCGAAGAAGTAGCAGGCTTTGAAATCTCTGTCAAGGAAGAACAACCGCTGGCCATTTTTTCAGTTTATTCGAGTCCAAAGTCATCCATTAAGTGGAACAATCCTAGACTTAATTAGCTGCATAAGCTGTTAGGTTTCTTGGCCGGGTAGACCTATACAGAATTGTTTATACTCGCCTTTCCATTATTATTTTTTCTAAACGTTACAGTTTTTTGACTATACCAGAATTTGAACTCGCGACACTAGCTGCCAAAGCTGTCACGGCCACGACCTCTCTTTTATTAGGTTTTTTTGTAAAAATTTGGAATTACCAACATTTCGTTATACCTTTAATGACATGTCGTTAATTTTGACACTAATATTCAGAAAAAAGAGCTTTTTTTGGCTATATTCTGGGGTTTAACGACATGTCGTTAAGTCATTTTGAAAACCACTGTCCACCAATTAACGACATGTCGTTATAACTGGTAATTCGGGTTTAACGACATGTCGTTAAATTCGAGCAAATACGTTATCATTGCAACAAGCCCCAAAAACTCAAAAACGGTGACTTTCTTTGGGTAACAAAAATTGCCTGAAAACTGTTAAGGCATAATTTTTTAAAAATTTGCTTTATAATTTTATCATTGCAACAAGGAGGGGGGCTAAAAAAATCTACTAAAAACTGTTAAAGGCGTTTTTTTTAAAATATTTCTTTTATTTTTTTATTTAAGCCTGAATTTAAAAAAAGACTTTTGGATGGTTGCAATGGTTCAAAATGTAGATAACAAAAAGGTTATGATCCCTTTTTTCACAGATAAGTATTATTAGAAGTATACTCATTAATTAGATAGAATAATAATAATATTAATAATAAATTATAAGGCTATAGAAAAAGGAGGATTATTCATTCTCCTTAGACGGAGCACAATGATTAGTTGCGCTATAGTAGCCTGTAAAATCTTTTTTATGTGTTTTCAGATAAATGTCAAATTTATTTTTAAAGCTGTTAATTGTTTTTTGTTCAACCACTTCACTAGGTAAATTGTTCCAAATATTGACCACCCTGTTCGTGAAAAAATTGAACCTGAAGTTGCAGTTGCGGACTATTTGTTTTTCGAAACCATAGTTGTGACTTCTAGTCATGTAATGAACTGAATTTTCTTTCAGGGGATGATGCCAATCAACCTTGTCAAAGTTATTAATAATTTTAAACTGTTCTATTAAATCACCTCTGATTCTTCTGTCTTCTAGAATAGTTAAATTTAACTTCTCCAACCGTTCTTCATAACTTAAGTCACGTAATTCGCCGATAATCTTGGTTGCCCTTCCTTGAACTCCTTCGATACTCATGATGTCTTTCCTAAATACGGACTCCATACTTGGACTGCGTATTCTAAGTGGGGTCTTACCAGTGATGTATAGAGCTTTTTGATCGTATTTTTATCGCGGTATTTGAACGAACGTTTAATAAGTCCAAGAGATTGATTAGCTTTTTTATAGCACCTGCTATATGTGCCAAGGTCTCTCTCGGACTGATTCTTTAAGTTTATGAATGTTGCCGGATTCTCACAGAAAATTTTCACGTTTCGGATTATTGGACCCGTAATGGACTACAACACATTTTTGCTCATTGAATTCCATTAGCTATTCTTTCGACCATTCATACAACTGACTTATATCATTTTGTAACCTCAAACTATCTTCAACATTGCACACTGGACTGATAATCTTGGTGTCATCTGCAAAAAGTTTACATGTGCTAAGTACACTGTCTGGTAAATCATTGATAAAAATGACAATATACGCGAGAATTACATAAAAATACTGTTGTGGTCATTCACGTGTTTCTCTGGTGAGCTTTCGTGAACTAATGATTTGGAAAAGCCGTCATTGATTTATGGGAATCAACTCAAAGCTAAAAAGCCCTAGTTAAAGCTTTTAAAACTAGCTTTCAGTTGATACTTGTACATCAATTGTGGCTATTCTTAATCATTAGTTCACGAAAGCTCACCAGAGGTACACATCAATGACCTCAACAGTAATAGAGTTTAACTTTAAGCCCAATTCTAAGTCAGCGTTCTTTGAAGACGTTCCACTCTTTACGTAAAACCGATATGATTCATTTAATTTAGAAATTCTTAAATTACTTAACAATTCGGTACACTGATCTTTTGTGAAACCAACACATTGTTAATAGATATACTCGTGAATGTTCGTTGAAGACCCAAAACCAATTGACGTCAAAGTCCTCAAAGAAGCCGAAAAACAATTTCAAACCCTCATTTGTCTACCCGCAACAGACCGTCGTATTAAATTCAAATTCATTTAATCGTGTATCAAAAACGTCGAACGGTACGATACATGTTCACTCAGATTGGGATAGAATATTTGTGTTTAAATACTAATAATGCTTTTGGATAAACCAAGAGAAAATTCTAGGACTAGCAATCGCTCCACTGTCCACATTCCTTACACTCAAAATGACAATTTAATTTGAGTCTTTAAAAAAATGTTATTCTTCAAAAAAAGCAAATAAAAAGATTTATTTTGAAATTTATTTTGAAAATTTGAAAATTGATTTAATTTTTATTTTTTTCTTAATTTTATGTTTATTAAATAAATGAAGAGCTGAAAACTTATAGCCGCATGTACTACGAAGGTTGGGTGATCGGCTCTCGTAAAAAATTCCCGTATAATGATGTTGATAAACAACTCGATTTGGGAAAAAATTAAAACGAACTGAACAGTACTTTACCAGTTCTCGTTTTATTCCAATTGAGTGACTCCTTAAATTGTTCAACTCTTGATGTAATTCCATTTATAATATCAACCTTCTCAAAATTATTAACTAAAGTTCTGGCCGTTCACGAATTGAATCAGCGAACGTTCATGAACGTTATGGATTGGGTTGGGTCCTTTACTTCTTCCAGCTTCATGTAATTAAGAAACTACTATTTAATGCTGAGAGCACCAATTCTTACTCAATTATGTTCGCTTAGAAAGATTTAGGAAGCTTCAAATCAAACCATATTTAAAATTTTTTGAAAAACGCAAAATATTTTATAAAGGGATAATTGGTGAAGAAATTTATTAAAGATTTATAAACAAAATTAACAATATTCATGAAAATCAACCGCACAATAGGGCTTATCTTTAAGTAAGCCATAAATATTGACTATTATGAATATAAGTAATCCACCAAAAATTTGTCCAGTCATGGTTAATGTACCTAAAATTAAAAGAACTTTTTCACCGAAACGCTCTAGTCTTGCAGCAACTAGGCATCTAATTCTCATAAACATCATTTGATTTAAAATCCATGAAATAACAGTCAAAAATGGACCTAGCCATGAGTCCAAAAACGGCGGACATGGACTCATTATACTCAGTATAATTATGTACACAGAAAAACAACTTGCTATTAAAAATTCGATTATTATTCTAAGTACTGAGGCTTCATAGGACCAGATTGATAAAATTATTGAAAATGGCAAAAATATGAAACCTTTAAATTTTAAAAACTAATTAGAAATTATTTTTTGAAAGTTAATGATGCGTTAAAGCTTACTTAAATTTACGGCATAATTAAATATACTATTTCCTTTTAAAATGAAAAAAAAACATAAAAAATTCGAGCAAAAAAGAATTTAAAATGTATATACATACCATATGGAAGCGTCGAGTAAGACTGAAGTCCTGGTAAAACTCCATAAGCTAAGAATGATACAAAAAATATAATTGTAAATAAACAAGCTTTTTCTTTTCCATGACCGACCGCTGTGATTGTTGCTAGATTGTTCTTTTGTCCATTTGATGAAGTTAAATTTGTTTGAGAGTTTACACTTTCAGGTGAATTTGAAAATTCGTATTCGGATTTTTCTGATATTGTTCTCGATCGGTTAATTATCGCTGGACTGTGGACATTTTTTCTATTTCGTTTTGCTACAGGTGAAAAATTTAACAAACTAAACGCACATGTGCTTATACACAATAAACCGAACATGAATAGAAAATAAACTCGAACGGAATATTTAGGAACAATTTGGATCGGTTCTAAAGTTGTTTGGTTGGTCAATGGGTCTGTAACATTATAACAACCAGGATCTTGACCTAGGCCCTGAATTAGGGAAAGGATACTTGGTATTAAAGCTGCTAATGATTCTCCAATATAATTCGGAATTATGTACTCTTTGACAAAATTTGTTCCAATATAAGGTAAAAATGTAACCGATGAAGTTCCGTCTTTTTAAATTAAAGAATTTACAATTTAAGTTTTGTTTTAAAAAGAAACTAACAATACCTAAAACAGCTAAACAAAAGTTTAAAATTATTAAACCTATACTATGACTTTCGCCAAAAACAACTGCAGTTGTATTCCAAAAAAACGATAATAAAAAGCAAGATAAAGCACCAATTGTCAAAATAATATATATAACATTTACATAGCTAAACACTTTTGGAAAAAAATAACGACCGATTAGGTATATAAGAGGTGCTACTTGAGCTATTTGAGTCGATGCTGACAATATACTAGGTAATTTCCAACCTTTAAGACACCAAATTTGTGATATTGAATATTATTAAAATTTTGATAAGACACTCACCCTCCGGGAGTTCGGCTACCATTATAGGAAGTTCGCACCATAGACCATTTATGTCAAGCCAAGCACCTACACGTAAAAAAATTAAAGTTTAGTCTAAGATATTTTAAGCGGGATAAAAAGATACCTATTGTAAATGAAAAAACAAAACAAAAAACAATCCAATTTATTTTTTGATGATAGGCAAGAAGCCGATTTTTGATTTTATCAAGCGTTGTCTTTAGCATTTTTGAATAAATGAAACCTTAAAAGTAATTTTTTATTTTTAAAAAAAATTCAAATTTTAAATAAAGATCTAATTTACTTGTTTAATCTATCATTAATGTGTTTTTTTTTCTTGAATCCTAATAAACTTGTTTGTTTTTAAGACATTTAATCCTCATTTAATAAGAAAAAAAAAGGGGCTTGTGTTAAATCCTAAACTAAACACAACTATCTAAAAACAGGTAAAATAAATTTAGGGAAAAAGTTTCTCGTCACCTGTTAAGCAACATTTCTAGTCAACAAATTCAAAAAAAAAAAAGACAAATCAACAAAAACAACATTTTTTAATTAAATTCATTTTTAAAAAAAATATAATTTTGTTTATCAAAATCAATTGCGCCTTTTAAAAGCTGTTTTTTAAAAAAAAAAAAATTTGAAATTTTCTGTTTTTAAATTTTACATTATAAATTCAGATCAAACTTAATGTATTTGATTGTATACTAGAAAGCTTTATTTTATATTATTTCTATAAAGCTTGTTGTTTTACTACTCGATTCTAATCAAATGTTCTGAAAGTATTGCTCAAACATGACTTATGTAACAGTTAGTATCTCCTTCTTTTTGTTTACTCTTTGAAACCAAGTTACGGATGATTTCTAAAAGTTTTTTTTTTTAAATTGAATTACCTTAAATTTCATGTTTTCGATTCACGTTATTTAGACGTACCCTAATTATAGATCCAATTATACTGGAATATATTAAAATGCGAAATATAAGCATTGAGCCTGTAGGTTAATTTTTAAATGTTTCAAATCATCTGAAAAGTTTTTTTCTATTTTGAAAAATTAGATAGAAATTTATCTTTTTCATTTTTTTAAAATTTTTTAAACTTTAATTTATTTAAAAAAAGATAAAAGAATGATTACATAAAAAAATCTAAAAATGACGAAACAAGTTTTTTAAATTAAATTAACTTATCTAATTCGAGACAAAGACATGATTAGAAAAAGTTAGACTCATCACTCTTGAAATTTTTCGAAAATTGAAGCTGTTTGTCCGATATTTTTGAATTAAAAATTTAACGAAAATTATAAAAATTTATGGAATCCTCCGAAACTTTGTGAAAGTTTACGAAAATTTTTTAAAGTTCGGAAGGATTCGGATGAACGCGGACGTTCATTAATGTTCATTAAAAAATTGGAAATATACTGTAAATGTTTTTTTTCTAACGCGGCACTAAAATCCCGAAAACTTGGTTTTTAATGCATACCAAACTTGCTTGACTTGGCAAATTATTTTCCTATTTTATTAGTTTTGGGTCAAAGAAGCTTAACACGGCACTAAAGCCAAGTTTTAGTGAAATCAATTTGAAATGTAAAATACTCTTGAATTTATTTTAAAAAAGTAAAAAGTTTTTTTTTAACATTTTTTGGAGGACTTAAGTAACCTCAAAATTTATCTAAGTATATAACTATTTATTTTGAGATAAAAAAAACACCGAATGATGAAAAACTGAATTTCACGTGATATTAATAGATTTAGCTTTAAAATAATGAATTGTGTAATTTTAGGCTTGGGTAATTTTTTATGATTGTTTCATAATGGAAAATAAAAGCTATTAGATTTAAGTAAATTAAAGCAATTTAAGTATATCTTACATCTTTCAGACAGTGGCGTCCATCTATAAAATATCTTGGTATTAAAAAAAATCTAGCGATTGTAAAACAATTTAGTTAATACAAGTCAATTTTGAATCGAAATGAAGTTTCTGAAATTTATCAGTTTAAAAAAAAACTTTTAATCTAGATTATTTTATGATCTATTTTTTAATGTGTTATGTAAAAATTTAATTTATATAATACTTTCTAGTTTGATAAATAAAAAAGGCCATTTAACTAGAATTACACAAAATTTATAAACCAATTTAATTAAAAAAAGAAAGAGTCAATTAGATTAGATCAAAATTACCTAATTAATTAATAATTGAGAATCATGCCTTGGCCAGCCGCAAGCCTGGGTGGGAAAATGGGCGGCGATGTTACTTTCATTCTAACACTGTTCTAAATGTGCTGTATTACGAATGGGTCTACCGATCGCGTTCGAATATTGTCGTATTGGGATGCCGCTGCCTTTGACCATTACAACGTTTAGTATCCTGGGAACGGGCGCAATAACTTGTTTTACAGCAGACACATTTAGCAATAGATCTAGCCCTAGTAATAAAGTTAATGTTAAATGTAGAATATTCTTGGTTTGTGGTTCCAAGCTAGTCAAGATAGGTGTCGAGTTCGCAGCTTCGGCTCGGATGAGTGGCGCTGTTTATGATGGCAATAGCATAGTCGTAACCATGCCGTGGCCGGTCCCAAGCCTGGATGCATAAATGGGAGGGCGACTAGTCGTTGTTTATATTTCAGATCCAGTAAAAAGGTTTTTAAAGTCAACAGAAAGTAATTTTATTATCAAAATGACTACATGAGAGAGTTTTACGAGCGATTCGATGAGATAATTTTTTTTTGATGGCACCTTTAAGTTATACCGAAATCAATATCCGTTTATCGTAATTACAAAAACGCTCAAATAGTCGCAATCGCTCCTATCTCATGCGAACGCGAAATCATCTTCGATTCAATGTTAAAATTTTTTACCAAAGTTAAAAAAATCGAACTCACTCAATGTATTAAACGACTGCACTGTATGGTAGACAAAGACCTCACCGAAGTAAAAAGATTGGAAACATGTTTTCTAAAAGCTCATGAGATGTGTGTCGAAAAATCATTCAGAATAAAAATTCGAAATCAGCAGCAATATGATCAAGTTTGGGTGATTTTTTTTCCATGTTATAAAAAATTTGGGTGATAAAAATTATTTTAATAAACTTTGAAAAAAAATTTCAGTAAAATTTTTGACCTAAAAAAAATATCTGATGACCACCTGATAATTGAATTTTTTGGAAATTTTCTCATTCTATCTTAAAACCGATTTCCAGTGGGCCGATTGACTCTATTTATCAACAAAACAAAATAAATCAAAAATTTAAAGAAAAAATCTTAAAAGTTTTTGTAAAAAATATCAAATTTTCGAATATTTTAACAAATTTTACAAATAATAAAGTTTGAAGACTAATCATTCTTTAAAAAATTGTTGATAAATTTTGGGAAAATTAAGTCGAGCCCCCTTCTCTATGATTTTATTTTATTCTATTTAGCTGGGATGATTAGATCTGATTTGGTTATTTCAAATGGAAAGACAACTGGTAAAGAATTGTGAGCAAATTCCAAGAGGAACAAGATGGTGAATTCCCTGATATAGGAAGTCCTATCAAAATATACATCAGGTTGTAGCAAATAAAAACAGGAACTAAATGGTATATTAATTCATTCAAAAAATTCCAATTTGAACTAGAAAATGTATCTATATTACTGTTGTGTAACAAAACGAACGTTTATAAACATTCCCCGTCTTTTTAATTTTCCCATAGTTCACCGATGTTTCCTATAGTTCATTAGACGATTATTTTTTGTTTTTTTCGGGGTTATATATATCAAGAAATTTTCAAATAACAGAAACTGATAGACTCCGTTTAATTTTAAATTTTAATTTCGGATTTCGGTATTATTAATTGAGATTAAGAGTGTCGAACTATGGGAAACTACTGTGAATTTTGGTTAACTATAGGGTACTTCGGTGAGATTAAAAAGGTTCATGAAAATTCATAACAGTAACATGTGAATGGACATTTCAGTACATACTAACGTGTAGGAAATAGAAATAGGAAAAAAACTATTTCTTTAATTTTTTAATTAAAGAGTTTTAAACAAAGTAATTATTCGTTCAAATGATATTAAAATGGAGGCGTAGGTCCATCGAAAAAAATATTGGTAAATCACTTATACTTTCGCAAGCATAAATTTAGAGCTTTAGTGTTTCTCAAAACTAAGTGCAATGAACTGGCTTATTTTAATTTGAAAATTTTCTTTTTTTTTATATTCAACTTAGTGGCTTATTTTCGTAATTAATTACAGTACCTGGGTAAAATAAAAAAATTCAATCGGAGAGAGACAAGTACTATGCTGCCTTTAAAATATTAAAGACAATGCGGCTATAATATGCTGATCATGCAAAGGTAAATAGACAAGCCAACAAGGGAACATATTATAACCCTTCCAATTGATAAAATTAAATTGAATGAAATAACGTAAAATGTCACTAACTGGATTTCTCTAAAATTTTCTCGAATTCTCTGAAATTTTCAAAATGAATTCGTTATTCGAAAAGTTCAATTTCCAAGAAAAACCGGACCCTTACTTAGATGCTGAATTGGAATTTTCGCTTTTAACGATTTGTTATCAGAAATCTCAGATTTTGAAAAGTCAGTGTCCGAAAATTTATGAAAAATCACTAAACTCAAGCACTCTATTTTAGTGACATTTCATATTTATCGAGCCTTACGTTATTTATTAAGAAATTAAAATTAAAGAATTGCAATTGGAAGGGTTGTAACATGTTCCCTTGTTGGCTTGTCTCTTTACCTTTGCATGTTCAGCATATTATAGCCGCATTGTCTTTAATATTTTAAAGGTAGCATTATACTTGTTTTTCACTTTGTTTTCAATTTTTTTTCATTTAAAAAAAAAAATTCGAAGACAAATAAATTTAAGTCTCATAAAAAAAAAATAAAAAATCATTTATCGTTGAAACGAATTAAAAATTAAAATTTTGTATATTTTTTATTATTAATATTAATACCATAAAATATATTTAACAAAAAAAAAACATTAATTTTTTAAAATATACAAAAAAATCTGCATTCATAATACAAAACAAAAATAATACAATATCAAAATTTTGATATGAATCGAGGAAATATTTCGATAGATAAAAGGTGGAAAATAATTGAATTAACAAAAGAAAATATGAGTCTTAAACAAATAAGTGATCTTATGGGCCTTTCATTAAAAACAATTGAACGAATTAAAGACACACATGAGCAAACAGGTTTGGTCTCTGTGCCATATAAACGAAAGTCTTTACCAAATGGGTCAATACGAGACGATAGTCAAATGGAAACGGTCGAAAATGATTCTGAAAATAACGAACAACCACTCGAAGCATCGCTATCGAATGGCACTAAAAAGCGGGGACGGCCAAAAAAAACTGATCAATCATTTGGAACACTCAGCAAATCACTTAACCTAGGTCCTAAAAAACGCGGACGACCACCTAAAACCCAAACATTCATTGGTTTACCTTCAAGAGAACAATATGATCAAGTAATTAGAGATTCTGTTGTAAACGATGAAGAAGAGGGCACAAATGAGAATATGAATGATATAGGCGATAGTATGTCAGATAATAGTTCGGTAGCCGATTTAAATTTAAATTACTATCCGTCAAGAAATTCGAATGAAACAAGACCAATTGATTCAAGAGTTAAAATAATTGAAAATTGTATTCGAAAGGGACAAGAGTCGTTCGAGATTCCGACGTTAACAGTTATGGGCATGCTAAAGCGACGTCAATGGTGTAAAGAAAGACTCAATTGGACTTTAGACGATTGGAAAAAAGTTATTTTCAGTGATCAAGCATACTTTGAAATAGTTAATGTCTCAGGTATACCAACAATTAAACGATTTCGTCAAGATAAATTGGACTCGTTGTCGTCAACTACATCTCATGGTGTAGGTTTATGGTGTAGTTTATCATACGAAGGAACTGGTAGTTGTTCATTGTACGAAGGATCAATTGAAGAAGAACTTTATTTACAAATTTTAGATGAAAGACTTGAAATTTCAGGCGATTTATTTTTTGGTAAAAACAAAAATTTTTTGTTTCAACCATGTGGTGAGTTTAACAAAATAGATTCGGTAAAAAGTTGGTGTGATTCACGTGAGATTACATTATTACCATGTTGTGAGTATTCACCTGATTTAAATCCATTGGAACATGCATGGAGATATGTTGAGTCAAGATTAGCTCAATTAAAAGTTGAGTCAAATGAAAGACTAAAGAAAATAATTCAAAATATTTGGTTCGAAATTCCAAATGTTTATGTTAAAAAGTTAATTAAAACAATGCCTAGTAGAGTTAGAGCTTGTTATAATGCCAAAGGCGGTCATTTTAAGTTTTAAGATGTTTTTTGTAAATTATTTTTATGTCATCTTGTGTTGTTACTTTGGTAAATTCTTCTTTTTTTTGTCAAAAAATAAAATTTAGCTCAGATAGCAATATAATTTTGTTTTTTTTTTGAAAGTGTAACAAAATTGTAGCCTTTTCTTCCTCGAAAGTTTTTTTTTGGCAAGTTTTATAAATTAAATATTAATGTAATTTTTTTTTAATTTGAACAAATAAAATAAAGAGAATATCAAGTTGACTTTTTTATTTTTTCTTTGAACGATCTAAAAATTATGTCAATCAAGGCTGATGTTTAAAATAAGCTGCCGTTGGCACATTATGTTTCTAACACTATCCAGTCATATTAAACGAACTAACCGTATTTCCGTGTTTATAATGCACGCATTATAACCCAATTTGCCAACTTTGTCGCATTCACCTACATAGACCTCACAATGCTATAAAAAATAGTTTAAAGGTGCGACGCACTTGCATTGGGTACTCGGGTATTAAAACCTTTTTTTTCAAGTTTTAACGCATTGTTATGATTATGTCTAAAGACAACACCCGATTTTTTTCAAAAAAAACAACACCCGGTGTAATTCAAAGATAAGACTGGATACCCCAATATTTTTTTCTTAAATAAGCCTGTTAGGATGTACTCTAAAGCTTGGAAAAAAATTTGGTTCAGAATTTACATTAACTTTAATACGAAAGAAATTTAAAGAAAATAAAAAAATACACCGTCAAACACTTCAACTTTTTCCCATTAACACCTAAAAACATCCCAAATTTTCGAAATCCACATAAAAAATACTTTTAGTGAAATGCTTTACTGGAACCTGATCTTAGGAATTTCAGCCCAAAAAAGCAAAAAACAAAACTTCGATCGAAAACCATAAACCCTCTAGATTATACAAAAAACGTAAGTGTAAAAGTTGAAGTGTTTGACGATGTATTTTTTTATTTTCTTTAAGTTTCTTTCGTATTAAAGTTAATGTAAATTCTGAAACAAACCAGAGACGACAAAAAAATGCGTTTTTTTTCTCTAAAAATTGTTGCAAAATTGCATCATTTTTTCCAGAAAATTGCGAAAAATTGCGGAAAATTGTGGAAAAGTCCGGATAATATTTGACAATTTCGAAATTTTTATGCTTTTTCCGCTTTCGGAAACTTAAAATTGCATAAGAATATAATTAGATCACTAAAAATTTAACTTTACATTGAAAATGTAAAAATTTGATAAAATTTTTAGAAAGTAGGAAAAAAAATACCTAAGAAACTGTAAAAAATTAAGCTTTTAATGTAAAAATTCCCAAGTCGATCCCTCCAAAAAGCCTTTAAAAAGGCAATATTTGCAAAAAATTGCAAATTAAAAAAAAATTGCGAAAAATTGCGAAATTGCGATCGCAATTTTTTGTTGTCTCTGATCACCACCCACTTAAGTAACTATTACACTTATATCACTAGAGAGGTTAAGACAAAAGGGTCACTTTTAATGCAAATCGATTCCAGTTAAGTCACATTTCATTTTTATTACTGCAAAATGGCTTGACAAATAGGGTGATATTAGTGCAACTCGATTGTATATCAAAATATAACTACGCAATTAATTTGCAGGGTTTTTGCAGACGTTTATTTAAGATTAGACATTTTTTTTCAAGGCTTTCACAAGTTTTCTTTTTGTGACAGGACGTTTAGAACAATTTATAGCGTTCCTGTATAAATTCTATAGCTATATTGCTATAAAATTCACGACAGCCAAAATTATCAATCCTAATTATAAGCTTTTTTTATCTGAAAAGTCAGAAATATACCGTTTTTTAAGCCAGAGTTTATAATCTCGAATTCTCTGAGTAGGAGATTCATTCAATTCAATTCAAGAAACTTAGCAGAGATTCATTCAATTGTCAGAAAACAGCCTTTTTAACCATTTTACTCCATTGTAAGGACCAAAAACTCATCATTATTTAAAATTTCTCGCAAAAATGACCTTTGTTTTTTTGTTTTTTTATCCAGAATAATCTCTAGTTTAAGCAATTGCATTAAAAAATATGGATATTGAAGTTTCACTTAATCTAGATTCGATTTTTACTGAAAAATGAACATTTTTTGCTCGTTTTCAGGCCATTCGACATGGAATACAGACGTCAACTTCAAACCAGTCGTAGCTTTTTCTAATCATAAGCTCTTAAATGATTAAAAATAGGACCTCGGAATTAAACTCGTAACCTTATTTCAGAGAATTTTAATGGATTGATGACAACAGCTGTAATTTGATACAGACTACTACTAAGTGTGATCAAAATTAAGGTACCTAAATCGATATTCTGAACAAACAATAAGTCAGACTATGACTGTGAGACGGTTTCTAATGAATTTTTAAACTTAAGAGGAATTTTTCTTTAAGACAAAAAGCGAACTTTTAATACAAAAAAATAATTCGTGCAACAATAAATTTCATTGTAACATTTAAAGAAAATTATGTGCACAAACAGAATAAGACACATTGAACGACACAGTCATTAAACTAAACCGAATATACGTTTAAATTTGCATTTTCTTGAATTTTAAATTTTCATATATTTCAATATATTTTAATATAATTTTCATTTTTTTTAAAAAAAATAGAAATTTCTAATTTGAATATTTCCAAAGTTCATGTATAATCTCTTCTTCTTCTTGTTTTTTTTTTAAATGTAGTTTTCATGTATGTACAACTTGTATTTTTTTTTTGTGTTGACTACCAGTCTCAATCAATCGATAAATCAATAAAAATGTACATCAATAAGTTTGTTAACCGAATATGTGTGCTTTTTTTTGTTCATGTGAGCTTGTTTTTCATATCAAAATTCATCACTTGCTAACACAAATTAGTTTCACCTTGAATATTTTTTAATTTCTTTCTCCATCTAGTTTTGTTTTCTCTTCATTAATATTTGTTGTTGTTCAACTAATTTTCCACTATTAAATTATAATGAATTCAAATGAGACTTGGGTTCATAATTTTAATTTTTACTTTTAAATCATATAACAAAATCATTATGAATATCAACTTTGGTATATTAGATAATTTTTTTCTGCTCAAAAAATGGCAAATAGATTCAACTACATATTTTTTCTAATTCCGAAAATTTTAATTTAGAATCTATATTAATTACACTCAGCATGAAATGGTTAAAATGTAAATTTATGTAATTATTCAAAATCAATTAGCTCCTTAAAGTTCTTAGAACAAAATTATTAAAATTTACTTTAAATCATTTTAAAATTGAAAATTTAGTACCCCACGATTATCGATTGATATGCAAAAAATTTCTTGTTAAATTATTATCTTGACAAAGCCTGTTTTTTTTGTGCCTTTAAAAAGTATCGATTTTTAGATTTTTGAAAAGCCGAACTTCCAAGAAAAAATTCGGACTACAGGTCATTATGGTGAATTTTTGAGCAGTTATTTGGAAATAGTTTTAACTAAACGTAAGAAGGGTCGACGAAACAGTTATTGACAGGATCGAATATTAATATTTTTAGCCGAATAGAGCTAGAAAATATACAGTACTGAGAGTGGTTAAATTTGAACTCTAATCATTAAAGTCTATCTCTAAAATGGGTCAATAAAATTACCATTTTTTGTTGAATTTGTTCTTTAAAATTTCAGTCATTTTCGAGACAGTCAAAAAAGATGAAAACTAGAACAAATCCTGATTGAAATAATAAACGATTTTCAAGCTTTGTGATTAGATAAGACCCTCAAAATTATTTTTAGTAAAACAAAAATTTAGTTTATCATAAGATTAATGTACAAAATTAATCTTGCAAATAAATCATATTATTCATTTTTGTTAAACAGATTCTATGACCGAAAAACACCTTTTTTTACGATGTCAAAAGTATCAAATTTAAATGAGACATTTAAAAAGAAAATAATTTATTCACAATTTGTCTTTAAGAAAAAAAAATGAGTTCATTCAAGGTGCAGGACATGAACAAGATTTTTTTGAAAAAATAAAACAAAATTAAAACAACATTTATGACGTCTACGAATTACTTAAATAATCCCAATACACAACTAAATTTTAAAAAAAATGTATATATATTTTGTTTAACTAAATTAAAATCAATTTTTTTGAGTAAAAAAATGACAAGAAACGTCTACCTTTCTTTTTAGTTTCAAAAATCGCCCTAAATTTTTTTCAACAAAATAAACACACAAACGAAAACTAGACATTTCTGTCTTTCATTTTTTTTTTAAATTTAGATAAATTTTTTTGTTTTTTTTTTATTTGTTTTAAATTTTTGTCGTAAAATTTGAAATGATTTATTGATAAACTAAGAGACTGTTGTGTCCCTCTTTGAACAAAAAAAATGTCTCAAACATCGACCCATAATATATCACAAACTACTCTTAACAAATCAGTTCTATTCGTTAATGTCAAAGAACTTAATTTAAATTTGTACAATGAAATAATTATATCATGGAATATAATCGAATCGACGTCAATGAACGATTGGATTGGTATTTACAAGCCATTGAGCGTTGATTCAAACGAAAGTTTAGACTCACAAAAAGTAAACGGTTCAAAAATAGGTCATTTAACATGGTCTTTAAATCGACTGAAAGAGCTTAATTACTTAATCGATGATTTACAAGTTGAATTTAGATACTATAGCGGTCTTAGTCCTAATACATATCTAGCGAAATCAGTCAATTTAAAAATTATTGCTTCGCCACAATCAGGGGTCTTGGACACTGAATTCTTTAACCCGTTAACGTTTATAAATCAAAACAATAATGAACAATTTATAACATTTCGAATAAATGATCTCAAAGCAGCACAGTTGAGGAAAGGAATGTTTTTTAATCCGGATCCGTATGTTAAAATTAGTGTTTTACCTAATGGAATTGGGACACAAATTAATAATCAATCACTAGACGGTACTAATGAGAGTTTCACTGGCACCAATGGAGATGCATTAAGTGGTTATGCACGTGATTACAAGACTTATGTAGCTACTAATACATGCTTTCCGAATTGGAAAAATGAAAATTTTTTAATATTAGCCAAATACAATGATCGATTATTATTCGAAGTAAAAGATAAATTTGCACGTACTAGACCGAGTATAAATCGATTTTTAGGACGTGTTTTAATCGACTTGGAGAGTTTGATTGAAAAGACACGCTTGAACAAGGGGCAAGTGTTTATTTTTTTTTATTGTAACAAATTATTTTCTTAATTATTTGTTATTTAGAAAGTGCAATTTTCATTTTAACTTGACCAAAAGAACAAATAATGATACTGTAACTGGCTCTTTATCGTTCACGTTTTGTCTTTTTACAGGTAAATTTTTAATTTAACTCGATGTCTATCATCAATGGTCATCGTTTCAGAATTTTAAAACTGACACTCGACGCATAGGTTTTTGGTTTTATTTTTCGAAGAGGTCGTTTTAATAAAACTTAATGGTATCATTTTTTGATTCGAAGTAAAAAATAAAAATTTCTATTATTAAATTTTTGTTAAGTATACATTTGAACAAAAAAAACAAAAAAATTTTCTTCTATTTTATTAGAAAACGCTTTCTTTGAAACAAAAAAAGGTCTTGATGCTAATTTATTCGTTTCGTAACACAAAATTTAAGTTGCAGTGATTATGCTTTTAAAAGTTTAAAGCTCATGATCTTAACGACAAATACCCCCAAAGTGTTTTTTATTTTATTTTTAACTTTAATATTCCTAATGTAATATTGTTGCGATGGTAAATTTTTTTATAACACTAAAGAAAAAAATCAATTTTCCAAAGACACCTACACATACTACCATACCTGTTAAAAAAAAATATTTTGCTAAGGTTTCCGAAATCATGGGTCCCACACGGCTCTTAAAATGAAAACTCTATCATTTAAATAAGGATTAGGATGCCTTTAATTAATTTTTTTTGTATTTTATAAAAGCTAATAAAATGCAACCAAACGATCCAAATTCAAGTTCAAGTTCAAACATTCAATTGATAGCTACGACGCTACATCAATCTTTAATATCTTCGCCGTCAACACCGTTACAAAATTATAGTCTAAACAATGTTGTTCGATCGAATAGTCTTTTCTGTTCACCATTGTTAATGAAAGACGCTCAAACGAATCAAAATGATTTAGATGCTAGTCAATCGTCTAACGAGAGACCAGTTTTTTCTTTAAATTGTCAGGAAAATTGTCAAAGTTCATCAAGTTCTGGAGCACCCACTCCAACATCTACTCTAAAATATAAATCAAATACTCAAGTAAGTAATAATTCAATTGAAGCAGCAAATAGTCGTAACAAGTCAATGCCAAATTTTCCTCAAAATTTACTCAACGAATCAAACGATAATTCCAAAAATCAAAAACAAACTAGTCAAACATTGGATAAAAATTTAACTATTAAAACCTCATATATAAATACGTTACAACCGTCGACCGTCTCTTCATCTTCATCCAATTCTTCTTCGTCCTCAACTGCTTCGGCTTCATTGTCAGATGATTCTGACATACCGGTACAAAGTAATACACAAGTTCAGTGTTCGTCTTCGTCTAGTTCGTCATCAAATGAAAACGATGACATGTGTCCATCGTCATCATCTTCATCGTCGTCGTCAAATTCAAGATCAAATTCAAGTGAACAAGTGAATGTTAAAAACAAAGATAAACGAAATCACATGCTAATGACCCAATCATTAAAAAATTTTAATGGAAAAATGATGAGACCAACTAAAAAAAGATTTTACGAGCAAAGAAGCAAAAGCTTAGAGCGAATCAAATACACTTCAAATTACATACAAATGAATAATCAACTTAATTCAGTCAAATCACTTTCAGATCCGTGTTCTCTTAACACAACAAATTGTCTTACATCAGACGAGTTAGTGTCCCAAACAACAAAACGACAAAATTTGTATCTTAAACGTAGTCAGCAGCATCAATTACCAATGAGTCAATTAACGTTTAATAACTTAAAATTTCGTTCCGAATCGAATATTCAATCGAACAGTCTTAATAGAACTAAAAAAAACGATCGTAATAAACTAATAACAGACCAAGAGCAAATTTTAAACGATATTAAAAAAGGTATGTATATTCAAACTTTATGTTCACTTAAACACCCGAATATCTTAAATCTTGACATCTTTTAAAAAATCACGTTGAACAAAATAGTTGTTTTTTTTTTTGATGAGCTCAAGAGTTGTAAATAAAAAAGTGCTTTTTAAAAATATTAGTCAAAAAAAAAAGGATTTAATATTTTACCTTTTAACATTTTCAATTAAAAATGAACGAAATTGAATTTTAAAAACATTAAATGCTCTAAAATAGAAAAAAAAACAAAGCTTTATTCGACTTTAACGAAAAAAAAACAAACTCCTATTTTTATTTTAAGTTTTTAAAATTAAAAAAATAAGCTTATTCAAATTAGTCTTCTTATAAACTAGTTCGAAATTTATTTCAAGCTTTCAGGGATTGTCAAAGTCAAGATCTTTATGTGATTTAGATTGAGAACAAAAAGAACTTGCTCTACGGAAAATAACTTAAGCTTAAAGTGACTTTAGATAAAAGTTTTCATTATTTGACAAAACAAACGTAAAAAATTCAATCACAAGTTGTTTTGTTGTTTAAGAAAGAGATTATTTAAGGTCATTTTGTTGAATTAATTTAAAGGAAAATTTGTTCTTTAAAAAGTATTTAGAAGAAGACGCAATAAATGACAAACTCAAATGACACTCTGTTTAAGATTATGATTTGTCTTGAGTGAGTTTAACTTACTTCCTTTAGATTCAGATTAATCTTCAAGAGGTTGAATATTTTTTTAAATTTAAAATGTTGTTGAGATTCTTAAATTAATGTTCCGGCTGTTCCGGGGTTTAAGTCTCAAACAGAAGAGAGGGAAGAGGATAATTTTCTTTCTATGCTAATGTTTTATTTAAATTTAATGGTCACTTCTAGCCTGTAAAAGGTACTGCTGTGGTCATTCACGTGTTCCTCTTGTGAAATTCCATAAACTAATGATTTGGAAAAGCTTTCGTTAATTAATGGGTCTCAACTGAAAGCATGTTTTACAAGCTTTAACTACAGCTTTTTAGCCTTCAGTTAATACCGATAAATCAATGAAAGCTTTTCCAAATCTTTAGTTCATGACAGTTCACGTGAATGGCCACAACAGTAAAAAAAAACAAAGAATAGTAATAATAAATTTGATCTAAATCATCTATTTTATATTTTTGAAACGAAGCTACTGCAGAGTAACATTGGATTTATTTTAAACAGTTTATTTGCTAGCTGGTCAGACAAATTGATGTAAATATTAAGAGAGTTACAATAATTTTATCAATCTATTTTTATTACAGGGATGCTATGATACCATGAATTCACCAAAAATAACGTCAATGCTGGGATATTTTTTGAAACGTTTAAAAAATTCTACCAGAGTAACACTAATGAAAGTTGACATTAATAAGAAAATTAAACAGTGAATTCCTATATTTTACTTTAATTCACTGTAAAAAAATTTTCTAAAAGTTTCAAAAAATATCCCAGCATTAACTAGCGATTCTTAGCTTTCAGATGATATATCATAATCAAGCTTTTACCTTTGCAAATGGCTGTCATCTACTTTTATTGCCAAACCTACTTTTAAAACAAACATATTTATGTCAAATCTGACCAAAAATCACGTTACTTTTACAAGTTTAACTTTAATTTTTTCTTAACCACAATTTACAAAGGGTGTATCATTTTGCTGTTTTTACGGTTTTCTCGATTTATTAAGGGTTTAACCACATATCAATAATAAAAGAACCACATTTCATAATAGATCTTTTCATTCTCTATCCGAAAATTGACATCAGTTTTTATGTGTATCGGGAAGGAAGGTTAGAGGGGTGTTTTTGGGTTTATAAAAACAAAAACATAATACCTAAAGGACTTTTTTTTCCCGGAAAAGGGTGTTTTAGAAAATTTAGGTCGCTAGGAATAAAGTTAGCGAAAAAAAAATCAAAAATTTGTTTAATTTTTGTGATTTACACCCGGTGTTATTTTTAAAGGATACCGAAATTTCTGTAAAAAAAAATTTTTTTTTTAGCTTCTTCATTGAAAGTTTCAAAAATCGATTTTTTATTTTTTGACCAAAATTTACGTAAAATATTGTTATTTTTGGTTAAAAAAGTCAAATATGGATATTTCACTTACAACTTATTAAATTTTAGTTTTACCCAAAAAAAATGGTATCATAGCAGCACTGTATTCAATTTGAGCAGAAGATTATTTTTTAACCTCGTTATGACACGCTTTTTGAATCGAATGTCGTTTTAGTAAATTCGCTAGTCAACATGCTCATTAAGTACAAAATTTGTTTCAAGATCGTTTTTATTTTTTTTATTCCGCTCAAATGAGAAAACATGTTTGTTTTCATTCATTTTTTTCAGACACGTCACGAAATTAAGGATATACGTTAACTTTACGAGCAAAAATACGAAAATTAACGATTAACAATTCAGATACAAAGACATACTATAATATTTACTCTTGAAATCAATATTAAAAAAAAAGAAGTATGTCTAGAAAAAAACATGTGACATATTAAAAATTACTCATACTCAAGATTTATTATTAATCGATGCAAGCAATACGCTTAAAAGACTCTTTATGTTTACACAAATATATCGACTAGGTTAAACAAGTTTATTTTTTTTATAAATTTTCACTTTTTATTATTAAAAATTGTTAAACAGCATGTTATTGCAAGATAATATAAAAAAGTATGCGCGTGTGTCACCAACATGTTCTGTTTGTTTGTGTGTTTATCCAAGATAAAATTTTTTTTGTTTATTCAAAGGATAATAATAATTTTAAACATTAATATAACAAATCAAATTTTTCTCCCTTTATATATCTCTTCCAAGATATTAAACTTTATCTTCTTTTTGTTGTTGTTGTTAGTTTAATTTTTTTAAGTCGAAAATACTTAACTTTAGCTTAAGTTAGTTTTTTTTTTACATAACAAAATTTCGTATTTTTTTTAATAAAAGCTGTTTGAGCATATATTATTAAAAATACGCTTTAAAAATAAATTTATGTTGATTTGATACCAATGTTTTAATATGAAAAATTGAAATGTTATTTTATCATTTATTTCATATGCAAAAGAGATGTTTGATATTTTGATAAAGTTGATAATTTTTGTGATCGTTTTGTAATTAGTTTTTCTTTTCATTATTTTAATTTTTTGATAAAATTAACTTATAAGTTTAATTTAAAATTTTATTAGAATGAAAACAAAAAAATTTGGGCTCATGTAACTTTCGATCACGTTTTTTAGTTTAAAGTTTAAAGCAATGGCTTCTTCTTATGGTATATTTATTCGCCGTCTAGAATCTACCTTATTTTAAAATAGCTTTGCTCTGAGTTACATGTTTTATTTTGATTATTTTTTTAAGAAATTTATAATGTTTCTTAAAATTATCTTACAATCGGATGCTCTGCAATGCTTTTTACACATTAAAGTCCAAAAAATGTAAACTAAAGTTAGTCAACAAATTATTTATTTTAAGAAATTAATTATTTTTTAAGCAAACTAAATCCGGATTACAAATAAAAATTAACAAGACGAAAGTTATGTTGCATACAAGTCATTTTGATGATTTATTTTCTAAGCATTGTGAAGTTTCGTTCAAAAAGTTCAGTTTCAAAAATTTAAATATTGAATATTTTTTTATAAGAAATGAAGATTTGGTTACGAAAATAGTGTAACATGATGTAACAAAAAATGTAACACAACATGCAATCGATTATTGATTTTCGTAAAAAAACGGGTGTTATGTTAAGTTTATTTTGACATCATGAAATAAAAATTTGAGTTTAAATCTCCAATTTATAGCAAGTAATTCTTTTAATATTCAAGGCCTTAATCGAGTTTTATTGCGGTTTTCTTGATATATTCCTAATCAACCATTTTATTATCACTTAATTTTTGTGGTTAGAGTAATGTACAAAATGAAATTTAAATGTGATCCAAACATCTCGGGTTCGATCCCCGGTCAAACTTTAGAGGAGAGAGTTCTAGAATATTTAAGTTCCATGATTTTCGGGCTTAAAAAGCAACTTAATTTTAATTTAACTTATGGAATGGGGTTTCTTGGACACTGACTTCAAAAATTCGAAAAATTCTCCGCAAATAATCTATTATTTGAAGTTTTTATCTCATGATGTCAAAATAAACTTAACATAACACCGGTTTTTTTACGAAAATCAATAATCGATTGCATGTTGTGTTACATTTTTTGTTACATCATGTTACACTATTTTCGTAACCAAATCTTCATATCTTATAAAAAAATATTTAATTTTTAAATTTTGAACTGAACTTTTTGAACGAAACTTCACAATGCTTATTTTCTAAGAATAAATTTGGTCTAAAAATACCGGTAACAGGACAATTAGTACGGTTTTACTATTGTCCGATTTTACGATTCGATAATTCAATATCTCTTTAATGTTGAACTCTTAAGAAAGTATGTACTTAAGTGTACAAAATTATTAAGATTTGATTTCTGAAATAATTTCTGTAAATTTTATTAAAATGAAGAATCGTAAACTCAGTACAATCGTACAACCGTACTAATTGTCCTTTTACCAAAATACTTAGTTTATATAGTTTATTTAATTCATATAAAATGGCACAATAATTGATACACGCTCATAAGTGTTGTATCTGTGAATTACTTTATATTAGTTTACAATGGTAAAAAAAATTAAAAATAAAAAATAAAATAAGTGTGAAGTTGAAAAAGATAAAATAGAATAAAACAAAAGGAATTGTATTATGTAAAGGTTATATTTTTGGAACATGGCATGATCTCATATGTGTTTTGATACCAATCTTAGCTTCAAAATATTTACCACAACTGGTGCACTCTGATTTAGGTTTACCAAAAAATCAATTTTCCATTTTAACTTTAATTCCAACCCCGTATAGAATAATTAACAATGTCTCTGGTTTAACTTAAAATCTAAGATTTTAAAAATTTTTTACATTTTAGTCAAATTCTCTTGTCTTTTTTAGAACTTAAACTGAGATGAAAACGAGTAATGAAATAGTAGCACTCAACATGAAATATTTACAATAATTTTTCTAATTAGCAAATATCTTTAATGTATCTGAATCTTTTTTTTATAAAGATAAAATTTTTATTTCTTAGTCAAAATATTCCTACACGTTCCTGTTAATTTATAAAAAAGACAAACTAAAATTTGAGACTAAAAAGAGCATAGATCATTTCCAATATTATTTAGTAAAACTTAAGTTGTATTAGTTAATGTGAAGGCGTTTTTATTTTCTAGATTAAAAGACGTATGTTTGAACTTTTTTGAAATAACATTATTTTTTCCTGAAAATATTTCTTGAAAAAGACCCGTTGTCTTGATTTTATATAACAGGCTTAAGAATTAAGAATAAGGATTTCTAGTTTTTTTACGAGTAACCTTTAGTCAAAGACTTCACTTCCACCAAATCAATAGTTTGTCGTACCCGTACTCGTGCTAAAAAATCGCAAAATCATTGCATCTGGTACGCCATTATTTCGGTGACAGTGCAGTACTTTATCATAGTTTAAAAAAAGTTACCGTAACCCCTCATTTTTTGTTCCAGGGGCAAAAAATTTAAGGTGTTCGGTTATTTTTTCTCATTTAAATTGTCCAAATAATCGACTTTGTATTCAAATTTATGGCATTTAAAATTCGAATATATGAAAAGTTTAAAATACCAACTGATTTTCGATGCATATTTATATATACAATCATGGACCGAAATTTATTCCAGATCATTTTATAAAATGTATGTAAGCGGAGGGAGAGTTTAGGGTATATAATTTTCAGGATAGAAGAATAACCTTATCTATCACAAAATCAACTTTTAAGGTGGACAAAAAATTAGGTGACAAAATATTCAACTAACCTGATATCAAGATTTTTCTCATATGTTCACCAAACCGACCATATGTACACCCAAAAAAGTTTCGAATTAAAGCAAATTTTTATTATAAACTTAAAAAGAGTAATGATTGGTTTAATGTAATCTAATATTTTCAATTATTTAAGAGTTTACTGTGAGTAGGAGTAAGTCTATAAGAATCATTGAAAATCTTAAAAAAACATTTTTTTCGATTTCAGGAGCAAACTTATCTTTCACATGTTGCCAAAATGAACGTCCATGAACGCTATGGAAATATGTGAAAGACCATTTCTGTAGTTGGATAATCCTGGGGTCTGAAATTGTTTTCAAATCGAACATTTCAGTTTAGATTTTTAAATTTTTAGAGGAGTAGAAAATATTCTGTTCAATGTAAAATCTTACATCCTAAAAAAAAAATTTTGCATTTTCCACTCCATTAAAAAATGAATTCGGATCAAAATAATCGAATTGAAAACAACTTTACTATCCCGGTAATCCGCGGACTAGCTCTAAAAGTAACATGAAAAATGTATTTTTTTTGTCTAAAAATTTTTCCAGTTTTGCAAATATTTTCAGAATATATTGCTACACTTTTGGGCTGCTGTATTCTCTCTTTAGCTTGTAAAGACCATTTAGGTTCAAAAAGTACTGAAAGCGGAGAGTACCAAGCTTAAATGAGTTTAGCTCTAGCCTCATTAAAGAGAGACTATTTTTTGGTTTTAGTTACAGGTTTAGTAGCTTAAAAACCCATTTGTAACAAAGCCACGTTAAAAAAGTGTCACAATTAATTATCTTTTAAAAATTTATTTTATAAAAATATTAAAAAACCATTGAAGCTCTTTTAAAATCTTATTATATCAACTTTGTTGTTGTTGCAACAACAAGTCTATATTTAAATATGTAGTCGATGTTGTTGTTGTTTGTTTCAAATTAAAAAAATACTTTCTTACTTAAATTTGTAACTTTAAAAAAAAAAATAAAAATTTATTTTTAGACTTCAATCAAATAGCGAGAATTTTACGTGAAAGTCGTCAGAATAATATTCCATTTGAAAATATTAAATTAAAAATTCAAAAGTAGTATCTTTTTTTTTTCTAAATATAACTCTTGTCTATTCTTATCTCTCTCTTTTTTTTGTTCTATTTAGATCTTACATTGATAATGTTTTAGTCAAACTAAACAATTTATCGCTAACAAATAACTCATTGTCTTGCTCAATGTTGGAAAATTTTTACATCAATCCTCAATTGAGTGAAAATCTACTCATTCCACAACCGACACAAACCGAAACACCTTCGACTTCAAATTTATTAAATTACAAAACTTATCGCAAGTCAAAAAAAGAGTCTTCAATTGAACCTCAAAGTTCGATTTTGAGCGAAATATGTCCTTCAAATGACAAACTGTCTAAAACTTCTAGCTCTCCTAATTGCAGTGATTTACCGCCGTATTGGGAGGCTAGGGTCGATCATTTGGGTCGAGTTTTTTACATTGATCATTTGAGTCGAACAACGACTTGGAAACGTCCAAAAATAAACAGTAGTCAAGAAACTTCTAATCAAACAAATGTAAACACCGAAATCGATAAACAAAGAGAACGACTTGATAAACGTTATCAAAGTATTCGTCGAACAATGACATCGTCTAATGAAAATAGTGATCATATCTATTCGAATAAGTCGAAAAGCAAGAATTCACAACCCGAACAACCTTCAACATCTTCAGGCACCCTCACTCCAGAACCTTCGACATCAACCGATCAACTTCTAAAACAACCAGGTGCTCAATTTTTACTCCGTCAAGACCTTCAAACTCTCATCAAACGAAATCAACAAGCAAAAGATCTACTCAAACAAAGTTCGTATTTGATCCAAATTTTACAAAAGATACGCGCAAATCCCAGTGTCTACTACAAAAAATATCAACATAATAAAGAGTTGGTTAAATTTTTGAACATGTTTAGTGATCCAGCACAACCACTTCCTCCTGGATGGGAAACAAAATATGAAAAAAATAATAAAATATTTTTTGTTGATCACAATTCGAGATCGACTACGTTTATTGATCCAAGGCTACCGGTCACTAATACCCCTGGTCATATTACAACTATTACAAATTTGACGCCACCTTCAACTCTTAATCGAGAGTCTAAGCTAACACCATTGCCTGTTTTGGAGAGTAGTAGTAATTTACAAGCTCCGTTGTTTCCACCACCGCCTCCTCCGCCACCGCCACCGCCAGCTCAAGTAACCACTCCACCTACTCAAAGTGTTCTTGTGCCTGTTACTGAGCCTAAAGTTAAAGTCTCGTATGCAGACAGAGCCGTTGGTTTCCTTCAACAACCAAACATTTTCGAAGTTATCAAAAAATCAAACATTCAACTTACATCAAAACAAAAAGATAAAATAAATTTAGTACGACAAAATGGACGTTCTGCGTACGATCGTATGTCTTCTGATTTAGATCTAGCTAGTCTCATAAGTCAATTAGAAGATTTAATTATGACTTTTTCTGTACAAAATCAAACTGAAACTTCTACTTTATCAACTACAACTACAACACCGACTCCTACTACTTCTATTCAAATACCGAATCATATTAGTCAAAAGCCAGTTAGCAGTCGACGTGATTATCAACGTGGTTTTCATTCTAAATTAAGAAATTTTTATCGTAAACTCGAGTCAAAGGGTTACGGTCAAGGACCACAAAAATCAAAAATTGTAATCCGACGAGACAAGTTATTAGATGATGCTAGAGTTAAATTTATGCAACTGAGTCGTCAAGATTTGCGTAAAAATAAACTTTTTATATGCTTTCAAGGCGAAGAAGGTCTCGATTACGGTGGACCTGCACGTGAATTTTTCTATCTTTTATCCCGTCAATTATTTAATCCATATTACGGTTTATTCGAATACAGCGCTAGTGACATGTACACTGTTCAAATAAGTCAAATGAGTTCGTTTCAAGAACATGTCTTGGAATGGTTTCAATTTGCCGGTCGTGTCTTAGCAGTTGCATTGATTCACCAATACTTATTGGACGCTTTTTTTACTCGACCATTCTATAAAGCTTTATTGCGTGACACCAATTGGACGTTAAGTGATCTCGAAACCCTCGACCCCGAGTACTGTCAATCGTTAACTTGGATTAAAGACAACGATATAACAGACATTTTAGATTTAACTTTCAGTGTAACTGAAGACAAATTTGGTCAAGTGATTGAAAGAGATTTGAAAGAAAATGGTCGAAATATACCGGTTACAGAAAAAAATAAAATGGAGTATATTCAACGAATGGTAAAATGGCGAGTTGAACGAGGAGTTCAAAAACAAACTGAGGCTCTCGTAAAAGGGTTTTATGAAGTCTTAGACCCCAAACATGTACAATTATTTGATGCCAGAGAGCTTGAGTTGGTCCTCTGCGGGACTATTGAAATTGACATTAACGATTGGAAAAAAAACACGGACTATCGTTCAGGTTATCATTCGAATCATCAATTAATTTTATGGTTTTGGCAAGCTGTGGACAAGTTTGATAATGAACAAAAATTAAAATTATTACAATTTGTAACAGGTACATCAAGTATACCTTACGAAGGTTTTGCTGCTTTAAGAGGCTCTAATGGACCAAGAAAATTTTGTATCGAAAGATGGGGCACACCGGACGCATTACCACGAGCACATACATGTTTTAATCGCTTAGATCTACCACCGTATTTAAGCTTTGAGACTTTATATGACAAATTAATACTCGCAATTGAAGAGACAAGTGGTTTTAGTATCCAATAAAAACAAAAAAAATGGGGTTTCGAATCAAAAAGTATTAAAAAAAAAAGTGTAAATTTTTATTGTTCACGTTTGTTAACTTTTCAATTCGTGGTTGAGTTGGAATATGTCACATTTTTCTGAATGTTAAGTTTTTTTTTAATGATGGTTAGTTATTGTTTAGAACACTTGTTTAAAAAAAAAGGAGTTTTTTTTTTAATGTGGTTTTCAAATGAAAATTCTTTTTTTTATGGCTATTTTTTTTCTTTTTTTGAAAATTTATTCAGCAAATTTAATTTATTTAATTTTATTATTTCATGCCTTATTTAATAAAAAACAAACAAACACTATTAAATGATAATTTTCACGTTTAATATACAAAGCTAAACATTAACTTAAACAAAATAAATAAAAGTGTATTATTTTTTACTTGATAGTTATTTTCGTTTTATTAATTTTTTTTAATAAACAAATTACATTTATAAAAAAAAAATAAAATTTTATAAAAAAATTTGTTCTTTTATGCTTAATTCATTCGAATGAGAATTTTAAGAAATCGTATAATCATCACCAGAGACAACACTTAATTTCTTAATTTTTTGCAGTTTTTTTGGGTCTTTTTCTTGAAATTGGAGTTAAACAAAATAAATTTTGATTATTAGGGTGACTCATAAAATTTCGCGTTTTTTAGATGAAGCTAATATTGATTATAGCTCTTATGTAATCTCATAACTTGAAACAAATTGAACGCTCTATAAGATAAGTTTAAATTTTTGTTTCTATTTTTAAAATTATGAAAACTTTTGATGAAAATTTTGAAATTTTAGTGCTGTTATGTCATTATTGGAAAAAAAGGCTTCAAAGAAACAGCAGCAACCCACGAAATATGTCAAGTAGAGGGTGAGAATGTCCTTAAAGTAGGAAAGACACAATCTCGGTTCAATAAGTTTAACAGTGGTGATAGTAGCCTTCGAAGGAAGAAGGGTCTGGAAGAGAGCCACTCCCGGCTTAGTACTCGCGAATTATCAAGAGAACTTAGCACTTAACAGTCGACCATACTTCGTCACCTTAAGTTGATCCATTAAGTTAATTGACGCTGCAGAGTTGTTTCACACGATTTAACCCCTTTGATATTCAACGTGGTATCGAAATCTGTAGAAAACTAATCAAAAATCTTCTTGATGAACGATTTTTCAGAAGGGTAATTACTTGTGATGAGAAATGGATTTATTTTCGCTAGCCTCATTTCTCACTAGGGCAAGATATGACCCTACGACTTCACCCCATATCCTCTCCAGATACAAAAACACCCACCCAACAAACCATTCAAAATAGGTTCTCTATTATCCTTACATGGCTAATTATTTCTTTTATCACGGCCGAAAGGCTTAGTCTGATAACTCATTTGAGCCGATCACTACCCTTATTTTAAGTCATCACAACTCGCAAGCCTGATTATTTTATAAATCAGTGCCATTTGATGGCAAATGACATCTAAAGTAATAATGTGCTGTATGTTGCACAAGGCCTTTTGTTTAAATCGATTATCGGTCTCTTTTTTTTTAAATATTGCGTTTGCCATCATACGATGTTAGAAGATTTTCTACTCTTCTAACCCCTTAACAAAATTTTCAAACTCTCCCCCCTTCGAATACTAAAGACTGAGGATTTTTTTGTTAGATTTATTTTTTCAAACAAGCGGTTTTACTAAGACAATAATTAAAATAAGAAAACAAGGGTTTGTATTAAGTAATTATCATTCCAAATTTCTTGTCTTTATATCAAAGGTCTCACTGGAGCGGCGCCATACCCCGCCCCACAGTGGCGCCATACCCCGCCCCACAGTGGCGCCATACCCCGCCCCACAGTGGCGCCGGCCCTGCTGTTAACAAAAACCAGTGATTGTATCCATCTCAACGAGCCCTACCAGTCGTTAAAAGAGCACGATTTGAAAAGAAGTAATGCTGTGCGATTGGTGGAATAACCAAAAGGTAATACACTTTGAACTTTAAGTAATGACCATAGAGCATAATGGAGTAAATTTTGAAGATTAGATGTTTACCCTTTTTTTTATCTAAATAAATTTAAAAACTTCAAGAAAACGCGAAATTTTACGAATCACTCTTGTACTTTTTTACAATTTTTGCGCAATTTACGGGCAAATTTTCACCAAAAAAAAACGCAATTTGTGTTGTCTTTTTCATCATCCTAAAATCTTATGGCTTCATTTGTTAACTTGCAAAGTGAGTAACAGAATGCTAGCCTTATTAGTTTTTTGGAGAAAAAAAAATATAGTAAGACCAAAATTTTGTTGAGAATAAGATAGCTAGGTTTCAGGAGTTAATTTCAAAAGTTCGTGCTTTTCTAAGTTAAAAACCTAAAATAACTTAATAAAAAAGTTCGGGTAGTCTTTGGTTCGACATTAATTCAGTGAAATCCCGTAACGGGCACCTCAAATATACCCGATTTTTCTTCTACTCACTGCCTAATGAAAGGCGTTTTTTAATGGTTTCACATACCTTAAATCATCGAAAACTACCCTATCGGATTCTAATTAAAAAATTAGGTTTTGTACAATGATTTTGCGAAAAAAAATGAATAAACTCCGAATAAAATTAAATTATTTATCAAGAACCGGAGGAACCATTCTCTTGGCTAAATTGAGGCTTAAAAAGCATGTTTTTTTTTAATTCCGGAATTATTAAACGTTTATGTCAATGTGATTCAAAACTAAACTTCACAGTGATTTGAATGAATCCAGTAATTAACACTCAAAGGCCCGCTGTGTCAATTTGACACTTTTTTGATAAAAAACCTTGAATAATTTTCTTTTTAAAAACATTTTTTTAAATTTTTGATTACAGGCTTAATTTATTAAAATAATTAAATGAAAAAATTTAATTGTTGAGTGAAATAAAATAAAATTTTCTGCAAAAAAAAAAATATTACTCATTATTATTATATTAAAATATAAGGACCGGCGGTGTCATTTTGACACTTTTTAGAATTAAAGCATTAATAGCTTCACTATTCGACACTATTGGCTCAAAATTGCTTAAACATCATAAACAAATTAATTTCCAATCAAAATTATCAAATATTGAAAATTACTTATGGACAAATCGCGCAAAGAGCCCTTGAAATCCTCAGAAATCCAATCGATGGGCTCAGATGAAGATGATACTGATTTCTTGGACGATTAGAATTATATGGATGAATTCGACGATGGAGATCATGATTTTGTTGACGCATTTAACTAAAGTGACCTTTTTTTTAAAGATGGACATGTAGAAGAGGAAGAGATTGATGATATAGACCAATAAATTCAAGAGGCTATAGACGCTACTGTCAATAGAGTAAATGAGGATTTTGACCCCAATCTTGACAATACGAGTAAAAGTGGTGTTATTTGGACCATGTTTACAAAATGGAAAAGAGTTATCACTTAGGAAGAAGATCAGTTTCAATGAAAAACCCGGACCTCCAAGCTAGGCGACACGAAATATTGACAGTTCAAAATTGTCATCGTTTTTTTTGATTTATGACATGTCGATGATTAAACCCTAAAAATCTATAAAAAACCCAAATATTATGGGTTACCCAACCCAGACCCATCACTGAAATCCAAAATGTATGGGTATCCCACACCATACCCAAACCCTAAACCTGAATTTTTCCGGCAACCCATTCCCACCCAATACCTTATAATTTATGGGCACATATTTCTGTACTTTACGAAAAATGATAATTTTGCGTTTAGTGGCGTCCTTTTATTTTAAGATATAAAAGGCTTTTTTTTAAATTAAATTTTCCGATAAAATTCAGGTTTGATGTATGCAAAGGCCAAAATATTTATCAGACAAAATTTGACACGGTCTAAAATTTTATTTTATTTTATTTTATTTATTTTATCATGTTTAGTCATTTTGTAAGCACTAAAATCGAATTAAATGTTTTATTTTGTATCTTTCTTAAAAGGTGTCAATTTGACACCGTCGGGCTTTAAAGGTATAAATTATATCGGACTTTTGAGTGTTAAAAAACAAATAGATGGAATTTTGTCCTAGCTTAAATTCGAAAAAATGAAGTTATTGAAAAGAAAAAAATCAGAAATCAACTTTTATTAGAAAATAAAGCATAATTTTAATTGAAACAAATCGCTTTAAAAATTAAAAACAATTTTGAACAAGCTTGGAAGAAAAATAAAAAAGGAAAAATCGAAAATTTTGCTAGCATCACATGTTTGTTTAAGATAAGTTGGACATTTTTCATATGCATGCGCATATTTGAATGGTTCTGTTTTCATAAGTAAATATTCTTCAACTTCTGAATGATTTTTCAATAACGGAATTACAAGTCGTCTTGTTTCCTTATTGTATTCATTCAACCAATCAACTTGTTCAGTTGACAATAAACATTCATCAATTAAATTTTTATCAAATGGAACAAAGTTTAGGACTTGAAATCTCAAATTTTTTCGGTCTCTGAATGTAAACTAAAGGAAAAAAATTTTATCTTTTTATTAAACTTTTTTTTCAAAAATTACCGGAGTTTCGGTTTCAACTGTTAACAAATCAGTCTCCAATCGAATACCAAATGATCCATCTTCATAATACCCCGGCTCTGTTAATTAAAAATTAAGAGACTCTCTCTGTTTAAATTGTGATCATAAAATCTTACCATCCGATTGAACCATTCCAATATCAATAGGCTCATCGTAAGGACTTCTTGAATTATACGAGATTGATGGTGGATCTTCATGAACTGACAAAAAGTATCCAATACCATGTCCAGTACCGTGACCATAATCTAAACCACTTCTCCATAAATGAGCTCTTGCTTCAACATCTAAAGATCGACCATAAACTCCCGGTGGAAATACAATATTTGCCAAATCGATTGATCCTTGCATTACTTTAGTATACGCCATCTTTTAATTTTAGAATATGTTATAAATTGTTTTATAATTCAATTATGATTGTGAGTTACTTTAATTTTGTCTGATGGTGTACCAAAAAAGTGAGTTCGAGTTATATCAGTTGTACAGTCTTGATAATTAGCACCAGCATCCAATAAGAATATTTCAGTATCAGTTAAAGGTGAATTTGTACCATGAATAGTTGAATAATGAACAATAGCAGCATTCGCACCTTAATAGAACTTAATCAAATTATATCTCAAAGAGGCAGTCTATAATTATATTTACCAACTGCGGCAATTGAGTCAAAGCTTAGCATTGCAAAAAGTGGATCCTCTCTTTTAAAATTTCAGGTTAAAAATCCTTTGCTCTTGTAAATTTTCAAAAAGTTTACCCTTGAATTTCTTCTAATTTATTGGCAGCATCTTTTTCAGTTATTTTGACACCATTTTTCATTTGTGTTTCCATCCAATGCATGTGTCTAACACGAGCTGCTGAGTCTCTAATATGACAATTGATTAGTCGTCGTCTTTCAATTGTATTTTTTCTAGCTTTCAAAGATCTAACTGGAGAAGCCTTGCTAATCAATAACTTTTTATCCCCAACTGCATTGTAAATTGCATAAGAAGACATAGGTGAAATCCATATCTTTAATTTTCTATCCGAAAAGTCTTTGATATCGCTTAGTATACTGTTATAATCTCTTATGTCTACTCCGTTCAAGTAATCTCTCAATACTTGGTTCAATCTAGACGGGTCAATGTACATTTTAACTTCATTTTTCAATACTATTCCATATGCAAAAAGCATTGGATTGTAAGGTATATCAGCAGCGCGTAGATTAAACAACCATGCTACTTCATCCAAGGCTGTAACAACATAAAGATCAGCTTCGGACTCTTCCATTTTTGTCCGGACTTGATTTATCTTATCGCTCCATGAAATACCAGCGAATTCAATGGAATGAATTTTAATTTCACTATTCGGTTTTGGTGGACGTTCTTCATTGGGCCATACTAAATCAATCAAATCATTAGCTGGACTTTTTAAATCGATTCCCGATTTGGCCAAATTGTCCTCAAGGCTTTGCCAATCAGCTAAATTTTTTTAAAATTTAATTAAAAAAGAAATTTTGAATTATTTGAAATATTTACAAATTGAAGATAATTTTGAATTCTGAGCTACTATTTGACCCCTTTGAAGTCGGTCTCTTAACCATCGTTCGATCCTTGGAGTCTCTGCTTCGGCTTTAGAAAAAAAAAGTTAATCCAAAAGTCTTTGAAGAAGACTATCGATAATTACAAGCCTTCATTAGAGTCCAAAAATTTTTATCCAATTCTTGATCCGCTTGAATGTAATATCGGCTATCAGTCCACAATGCAGCCTCGGTTTCAGTGACTATAGCTGTGCCTGCTGAACCTGTGAATCCGGAAATCCAAGATCTTCTTTCATCATGTTCACTCACATATTCACTTTGATGCTCATCCTCAGAAGCTTAAAATTGAGTTTAAGTTAAGAAAACGTGAAAAAAATCAAGAATAGAGACTCACGGATAATTACGGCACTGTATCCTTGTTCCTTCATTTTAGTTCTTAAATCCCTTAGTTTTTGTTCCATTGTTAGCTTCGACTAAATTTTGGTCAAATAAAAAAGTTTGGAAAATTTTTTTTTTACCTAGTTTACTTGAGCATAGCTAAAACATGTGAACAGTAAAACTGTTACTTTGAGTATTACCAAGCATTTCATGTTTGGACAAAAGTCTAGATGTAAATTTAACAAAAAATAAAACAATTAACAAATTATGAATTGAAATACGAGACAGTAAATTTATATTTTATCTCCTAGTTATCTTATGATTGATTACGGTTCTGTTTCATAATTTTTTTTTATTTTCTTTTTTTATAACTTTAGAGGTTTAAAACAGATAAAATTTTCAAGTGATAAGAAGAAAAAAAAACAAAATTTGTTTTATTTACAAGCAAATTATATTAGTGTAAAAGTCTGTAATGGTCATACTTGATCATATGACATTTTACAAAGAGACTTTAAAATACAATGCTTTTAATATATTTCTTTTCAGTGCTTGTATGTGTTGTAATAGAGAGTGTGAGATTATTTTTACAAAGTCAAAAATAAAAGTGAGATGATTATATTTTTAGATATTAAAGGATTTATGAGGATTCTCGAAAGAAATGATTTAAAGCAACTTCCTCGAAGAATGACATAATTTAAAAACTTATTCTTCGAACACTTGAAAAATATTATCTAACTTGCATTATTCGTTTGTTTCCAGCTTTCCTGTTGTTAAAGTTTAGGGGAGATTTTTAAAAACCTAAAACTTGAGATTTTCTACATGCAAGACCAGTTGTTTGCACAATGGCGCAAAGCGCAATTTGAAGATTTTTACGGTTGTGCCATTGTACTGTTTGTACTATTCGTCAGTTTTATCTAATTAAATGAAATAACCTTGACTACTTATTCGTTAAAATTTTGTACACCAAAGCACGTATTTGTTTATGGGTTATTTATTGAAGAAAGATTCAACAATCGAATCGTACAATAGTACAACCGTACTAATCTTCAGGTTGCCGGCGCAAAGATGGCGAATGTTTGTTTTAAATTTTCCAAGTTCAAGTGTTTCGATCATGTTAACTAACGTAAGTTTATGATAATCTCATCATGCTCAATCCAGTTTCTTTTTATTGGAATATTATAAATCAGTTCTGAAAAATGCTGCAAAACATTTGATCAATTCAAAAAGATCAATTCGATCATTTCAAATTAGAACTTTAATAGAAATCCAAGTAATTTAGAAATGGCTTTGCAGAGATACATTTTTGGGTGTTACAAAGCTTGTCACATTTAGAAAAACTTTTTGCAATTATCAAAATGCACATTGCAGAACACACACCATTAAAATGATAGATCTTTAACTGCGCCATTTTTTGCAGACTTTTTGCAGAAGTTATATTTAAATGTGACAAGCTTTGTAACACCCAAAAATGTATCTCTGCAAAGCCATTCACTTTGATTTCTATTAAAGTTTTTCAAGTTCAAGTTCAAGGTTAATCAACAGACTAGTGCCCTTGCCTAATTAAAGACTGATTAACTCTCCATTTATTCAATAAAAATAAAATGTTTAAATTGAATATAAAAATATTGTTTTCAAAAATAAAAAATTTTAAAATTTAAATTTAATTTATCAAAAATTTTTGTTGCTTCTACATAAATTAGATTGATGTTGTTGAATATTGACAGTTTGAATGTAGTATATTTTAGGACCAATCTATTAACAATGAACTTGTTAGCTATTTTTGAATACACATGTCCAAATGTATTCTCACCGCTTCTTGTTTTGGAGCTTGGTATCATAAAATCGTTCTTATTCCTCAAACTGTATTCAATCTTTCTTGATTCATTCGATACTAATTGTTCTTTGAATTGTGTTGGCGCGTTTTCAAATGTTATAATTTTGTAAGAGAAGGACAGCATCCTCTCCAAAGCTCGATGTTGAAACGCAAAAAGACCATACTTTTCTAATGAATTATTCAATTCATTGAAGTCACTCGAACCTATTCTTAGTTTTAGTAGTTTAAAAATACATAAATAGAAACAATTTGCCAGCCTTTGAATGGCTTCTTTCGAAAAATAGCAAATTAACGTGAACGCATAATCAAAATAGGGTAAAATAAAGGTTTTAAAAAATTGAATTTTTACAGAAGTACATAGATAGAAAAGTCTCTTTATCGAAAAGAGCTTACGATTTACAGCTAGACATGTATCTGAAACTAGCTTCATAAAATTTAGTTTTGAATCTATAGCAAAAACCTAATAATTTAAATTCTTTAACAACACTAATTTTTAAGCCTCTTATTATAAAAAAATCAGGAATTTCAATCTTTTTTTTGGTAAAAATCTACGCGCTTCTTTGATTCCTGAAAATATTTTTTCAAAGAAGTATAAGTTGTAAGCAATCTTAAAAGCACTTTAAAATCAAATTGGATCTATTTGCGAGTAATCAAAAACAACCAGATGCGTCCAAAATTTGTTTTTTTCAATATAAAAGCGCTGAAATAGCTTCAAAAACTTGTTGTTGAAAAGAAGATAAAAATGCTTTTAAAAAGGTAATGTTTGGTTGTTTAAGGTGGCTTCTGAAGTTGGTCGAGCAACTTTAGAGACGATTCTGCTTAAATCTCAGTCACGGCAAACAAAAACCGTAAGATTAAAAATTAAAAGTTCATAAATTTTCTATAGCTTGTCTCAGACATGTACCCATTTATTTTCGGGTATTTGTTCGGTTTAAGTTACCCGGTTTTGGGTTTTGGAATTCGATTAGGGTATAGGTTACCCATAAATTTTGTGTTTTTGGGTATAGGTTGGGTTGGGAAACCCATAAAAATAGAGTATTTGGGTCAAAAATAGAGTTTTAATTTGGAGTTTTAGGGAATATCTTATTTTTATGGGTTTCACAACCCAACCTTATTGTCCGAACCCTAAAATCCAATTATTTTAGGGTACTCAAACTGACCCATACCCGAAAATAAATGGGTACACATGTCTGTTTTTTCTCCTATTTTCCGAATCACTAAGAAACACTTCTTTGCAGCCGTAACGTCTAGGATTTATTATTTACCATGTTATAAACATTATTTACTTTCGTTGAAATCCGGAGTATAAAATATCACCAGTATTTAATACACCAAAAATTGAGGAGTTGGTGTTAGGTGTTGGTGTTTGAAACACATACACCAAACACCAACTCCTAAAACACCTTTTAATTTTTAATTTGGTGTTTCAGGTGTTGGTATTTGGTGTATGTGTTTCAAACACCAACACCTAACACCAACACGGAACACCAAAGAAATGGTGTTATGAACTTTTGAAAATAAAGATATATTTATTTTATTTTATTTAAATTCGAACAGATAAAAATAAAAAACAATTTACTAAATTTTTTTTTTAATTTTAAGGTTTATCTAATATTTTCTAGATTAAAATCAGCCAAAAATCTAAGATTTGATTTCAACATCGATCTATGAATCAAAAGGTGATCGGACATATTCGGGGCTATTGAATCGATCTTTGCTACTAAGCTAAAGAATCTTTCTGGCTCTGCACTGGTAGCTGGGATACACATTAGTCTTAAATTTAATCTATACAGAATTGGAATCCTCTTCTGATTGTCTGTCCAAAAATTCACCGTCGATGAAAGCTCTTGTTCGACTATTAATCTTTTGAAAACGATGACTTCTTTTTTTACTTTTTCAGTAAACTCATTTTCCTCTTCATCTGAATGTAAACTTGCTCTGGTAATGTTTCTCAAACAATTTAAGCCATCACTGTCTAAAACATTATGGCGTTGATTGTTATCTCCAGGCTCATCAAATACTTCATCTGATCCCATTTCTGCTTCTTGGCTTTCATGGATATTTTGATTATCATCGATTACCATGTCTTGTTCTTGATTTTCACGATTTGATTGATGATCATCTAATTCATTCATAAACAAGCATGCAACATCAAGAATAGAATCGAGTCCTTCTTCAAAGTATCGTTTTGAATACGATCTATACTTCCATGTCTCATGTGTTTTAACATTAAAAACAGCTGCAACTTTATAAACCTTCGATTTAAGTTCATAATCAAATTTTGTAATCAAATATCTCATCATACATACACGAAATTGTTCAAATTTTTCCTCAACAAATATCATCCGGTCAAGATTTCCGTACACAATTGTTAGAATAGCTGGAATAATTATTGATATAGTTGTTTTATTTGATTGAATATCATTCGTCACAATATAAAGAGGAAGTAAAATTTGCAAAAATATTTCAAGATCTCTCTGGTCAACAGGAGACGGGTTACTTTCGTCGAACAAGCCAGCGTTTTGGGCTTTATAAATACTGAACAGCATTTCGAATGTTGAATTCCAACGAGTAAAATTTTTTCGAACCAGAACGCACTTTTTCTCTCTAAATTGACTATAACGAGTTTTGCTCTTTCTTAAATTACCAATATAACTTGAACACTCTGTTACAAACTCATCAAAATATGGAGACGATGTGATTGCTTTTCTAACGGCGATATTAATTTTATGAGCTGCACAACTAAAACGAGGAATCTTGTCAGAACCAATCGTTAATTCTAAATCTGTAATTAACTCATGTCTTGAAAGATCATACTCGGTTTCTTCTACAACGTCTTCATAAGGTTCGATATTATTATTCGAGATTGATGAGTTTTGTGTCCTAACTCTGTTTTGAAAAATAGGCGTCATTAATTCGTCTTCATTTTCGCTTTCTTCATCATTATCGTTATTGTATTGATTGTACTCTTCATCGTCACTTTCATTGTTATGTTCATTCGAATTATTTTCTTGAACAGAATCAACTGGGTCGTTTTCAATTTGTTTGAATAATCTCAGTAAATTTGAGCCTTCATCACAAACAAATCCGATTAATTTTTTTTTGTTAAACTTGTATTTATTAACAATTATTTCAACACAGAATTTAATATTCTCAGCATTTTGTCTACCATTAATCCTGCAGAAACCGATGGTGATCACCTCACGCTTAAGATCGTTTTTAATCACTAAAACAGCTACGGTAAAAAATTCTTTTTTACGGACACTCGTCCAAGCATCTCCCAATAAACAAGCAAATACAGCATCTACTAGTTTCTTCTCTATTTCTTCGGTAACAAAATTCATCATGTCCGGTAGTATTTTTTGACTAAACGAATATCTAGCGATTGAACGAGGTAAAACTTTTCTTAAAAACTTGTCCTCTAACGCTTGCACAGCAACGTTGCTGTTTATAAAAAATTTTATAATATTTAAAGTTTTTTCATCGAGTGGCTTAGTCGGGTTCGTTTGGTTTCGAAATTTTTCAAATTTGTCTAACCAGATTTCGATTTTATCTCTGTGTTTATTTCTTAAATGTTTGATTAAATTGCCAGGCTTACCAAATGGATCATTCAACACTGATTCACAACCAGGAACACGGCATTTAAAACAAACTTTTTTCCTCTGAATAAGACTTAAATTCGTTATGCTCTCGAACCAGTGATAAATTGGAGTGTATTCAGCTTCTTTGTATACATGATTTTTTTCTTGAACAACAAAGTATTTCCCTCTAAAGTCACCATTCTGGGCACTTTGAATTAATGTTTCTAAAAGTTGCTCTTTGGGAAGATTATTGTAATTTACTCGATTATTTTGACGCTGATTTCTTGTTTGACTCAATGAAACATTCTTTAATAAGAAAAGTTTTTGTTGTAAATCGTAAAAAAAATGTAAATAAATTCAAAAAAAAACTGAATTTTTTTTTGATCAACCAAAATATAAAGTTTGTTTTATCAGTGAATATTTCTTGTTAAATAGATTTGTTGGACTAAACAAGAATAATCTATTTCGCAACTGACCATAAGTAGAAAATTGAAGACATGACTTTGAGTCATGACCAATGACAGAGATGCTGTATCTGAGAGAAAATAACGATAATCTCTTTTTTTATATAAACTAGGAATGGTAACTTAACTTTACTTTGTGGTAAAGTTGAAAAGTAAAGACGAGTTTTTAAAAATGCTCAGACTAATTCTAATTGGTTTAGCTTTTCTGACACAAGCTATCGCTCGATTTTTAAATTTAGCATAAAATTTAAAGGCCCTGATTAAAATACAAATCTTTTTATTTACTCTTGTCGTTCGTGAAGCGTGTTCCTGTGTCGATCTTTCATTTATTTGAACAACCTTAAAGACCCAAATTATTTTAAATGCTGTAAATACTATTGGTAAATTTATGTTTATACCCTTCTGTCTCCATTTTGACTCTCTTGATTTACAGACCTTGTTGGGGAATTGGAAGCAACCTATAATTAAAAGGGTTAGATTTTTTTAAATTAATTACTGCACTTCCATCGAATTAATGTCGTACCGGTCCTAAAGCGTACCTGAACCGTACCAAAGCGTACTCGTACCTTACTTGAAGCTTACCAGAACCGTACTAAAATCATAAACGTATCCGAACCGTACCGTACCAGTACTAAACAATCGCAAATTTATAGCAAAATCATGCATTAAAAATTTAGAGAAATTTTATTACGGGTACGGGTACGATACGGTTCGGGTACGGTTATGATTTGAGTATCGTCCTGGTAAGCTTCAAGTAGAATACGAATACGCTTTAGTACGGGTCAGACATTAATTCGGTGAAAGTGCAGTATATTTATTAATTTACGACATTTATTCGTCTCTGGCAAAAATTAACATTGGTTCTATTTGACGATAAAGATCTGGCTCGATTAACATCAGAAGGCTGGTCGATTGCTGAATCGAGCTAAAGAAGAAAATTAAAAAAAAACTGAGAGTTTAAAAAAATAAAAAATTCATTACGTTTATGTTATTCCGTGTACGATTGTTCAATGATGATGAATCTGTAGTGAGTGTCACCTAAAATTAGTATTTAAGATTACTCTGTTTTCAAAATAAACTAAGTTTTATTTTACAGTTCTTTGTCTAGGCTGGGAAGCTCGAGCGTTTGATTGAGACAACGAAACCACTTGTTCTATAACCTAAATATTATTTTTAATGTATTATTTGAAAGGAAATTTTAATTTATTCTTCAAAAAATCTACTCGTTGAGTCCGAACGGATCCTTGAGTCAATCTATTCGAAATTCTCGTTGATCTACGGGTTTGAGGAGGACTAGATAGGGGGGACGTATTGGTACTTCGAACCATTTTTTTTAAACGAAAAATTTAAAAATGAAAAGTTTTTCAATTCCGTGCGTGATGAAATGATACAAAACTTATTAAAACTCAATTCTAACTTAACAGAATTTGAAAAAATTTGTGGAATCTAGAATTAGAACTATTTTTTAAACACCATTTCTTTGGTGTTCCGTGTTGGTGTTAGGTGTTGGTGTTTGGAACACATACACCAAATACCAACACCTGAAACACCAAATTAAAAATTAAAAGGTGTTTTAGGAGTTGGTGTTTGGTGTATGTGTTTCAAACACCAACACCTAACACCAACTCCTCAATTTTTGGTGTATTAAATACTGAATATCACAACCTTTCAAAATTTGGGAAATTTTCCAAGCATATCAAATCTACTTGTTTTAGTTATAAGTATTTAAAGAGAAAATTATTTATAATTTTAAAAGCGACATTAAAAACTTCAATAAAATGATTTAGAGGCAACACAATTTTAAGCTCAGAAAACGAAAATTGTCAGAATTCTTTGAGAAAATTTATTTATTAATTTTGAAAATTTCAAAAAAAGTTTTTAAAAGCTTTTAAAAATTAATCCAAAAATATTGATGAATATTAAAGTTGTAAAACTTAAATTAAATTTTGATAATGATCCATTGTCTTTTTTAATAAACGATGGACAATTTTCATAAGCATGTGAATATCTAAATGGTTCTGTTTTAGTTAGCAAATATTCTTGCACTTCTGGATACTTTTCTAACAAGGGTAGAACATGCTTGCGCGTTTCTTCGTTGTACTTGTTCAACCAATCAACTTGATCATTCGTCAACATACATTCATTGATTAAATTTTTTTCAAATGGTACAAAATTTAATGAATCAAATGCCAAATATTGTCTCCCTCTAAAATTGAACTAAAGAAAAATTAATTTTAATCTCAAAAAAAAAAATTATTTTTTTTTGACCTACTGGAGTTTTAGCCTCAACTGTAACGATATCAGTTTCAAGTCTAATTCCATAATATCCGTCTTCGTAGTAACCTGGTTCTAAAAACCGAAAGAGTAAGCTCAATTGAGAAATTTAAATTTAAAAGTTTTAAAGCTACCGTCTGATTGAACCATTCCAGGAACAAAAGTTTCGTCATAAGCACTTCTTGAGCTGTAGCTTGTTGTTGGAGGATTCTCATGAACTGATAAAAAGTAACCAATGCCATGCCTTGAATTAATTTTAAAAAATAAGTTTCTGATTTCAAAGTTGTTTCATTTCAATTTATATTTCTAAGATCTTAAAATTGTTTTAAACACAAGAATAAAGGCTTTAAGTTACGCTTAAAGTTCTTAAAAACTCCTAATTGTAAATATTCATGGGAAGATTTTCAAACTACAACAACATACCAAGTATACTTATTCAATGGTCATTGAATAAGCGAGCCTTACTCTCATTAGAATTTTAGCCTCCAGCGCGATATAAGCGTTAATGTATTTTTCAAGTTTATGATTTTTTTCAACTTAATGCCTATCAAACTCTTTATGAACACTACGCTCCTGACCCATAACTCCTGATCCAAAAAATTTTCTTTCAGCAATAAAAAAACTCTTTAAGCTATTAATTACTAGTCCATAGTCATGCAGTCGAAGATTGGATTTGAGCTTCTCCATCTCAAAAATTTAAGGGATCTGAATTTTGGTTAATTCAACTTGGGACGTCAAGATGCTTTTTTGAAAACACGCATTTGCAACAGGCGATATATGAAAAAACTATTTCATGCAAGGTAGAGTAATTTACCAGCTTTAAAATGATACCCCGTTCAGTTAGTTTATTGTTTCGAATTAATTTTTCATTTAAGTATCTTAAAGGACCCTCAGGCACCCCTAACAAAAGTCCGACTCACCCACTATTTTCTATTTGCCAAAAGAAAACTATAAGTTAGTGTCATTTATCAATACCTCAAAGCTTTGATATGACAAAGCTCGAAAGCGTATTTTGTCAAAAAAAAACTTGACTCGAAACAATAACTTTATGAAGTTTTTATTTACCCCGTTCCATGTCCATAATCAAGACCTACTTTCCACAAAGCAGATCTTGCCTCAACATCCAATTCACGACCATAAACACCAGGAGGAAATACAATACTAGCCAAATTTATTGAACCCTGTAAAACTCTTGTATAAGCATCCTTTAATATAAAAATTCTAAAAACATTCTCTTTTATTTAAACTTGTCTTCTTGTTTATACTTTTATCTCAGATGGAGGATTTCCATAAAAATGAGTTCTCGTTATATCACTAGTACAATCTAAATAATTTCCACCAGCGTCTAGGAGATAAATTTTATCATTTGTCAATATTGAATCTTCCCCCTCTTCTGTTGAATAATGTACAATTGCCGCATTTTTACCAACAGCTGATATTGAACCAAAACTTTTCATGGCAAATAATAAATCTTCTCGTTGGATTTCTTCTAATTTTTTAGCTGATGATTTCTCTGTAATGACAGCCCCTGATTTTATTTCATTTTCTAACCAGTACATGTGACGAATTCGTGCCACTGAATCCCGTATCTAAAAAAATCAAATTTATAAACTAATTTTTATTCATAAAATCGTCTTACATGACATCTTCTCAAGTTTTCTAATTCAACATCATTTTTACGAGCCTTTAACGATCTTATAGGCGATGCTTTATTCACCATTAAACTCTAAAAAATAAAAATTAATTTAATTTTTATTTCAATTGTCAAGGCAATCCGTACCTTATCAACGACCGAACTGTAAATTGCATAAGAAGATTGAGGCGATATCCACATGATGTAATTATTTTCCGAATCGGATTTTACGTCACTCAAAATAAGAGAATAGTCTTTAATTTGAACATTTTTTAAATGATCTCTCACATTTTGGTTTATTCGATTTGGATAAACGTAAAGTCTATGTTGATCATTTTGACCACTTATTATAGCATAAGCAAAAAACATTGGATTGTTTGGAATATCTGATGCTCTTAAATTAAACAACCATGCCACTTCATCAAGCGCGGTTACAACATAATAATCAGCTGATGATTCTTTGATTTTGTCTTGGACCATTTTTACTTTTTTTTCCCAATCCCATCCTTATCACAGAGACTAAAAATAAACCAGTTAAAATGTTTTTGATTTGAGCATTAATACCGGCATATTTTATATCATGGACATAGATCTCACTGTTTGGTATCTCAGGTCTTTCAGAACCAGTCCATATTTGATCGATCAAATCCTTATCTGGACTGACTAACAAGACTCCATTTTTTTTAAGTTCGTTTTCCATCGCTTGCCAATTAGCTAAGCACAAAAAAAATTCAAATGTTTTGTCATAGTAAAGTGGGTGTTTTTTTAAATTACAAACTGATGAAAATTTTGAATTTAAAGCAACTTTTTGACCCATTGATAGTTTATCTTTAAGCCAAACCTCGATCTTTGGCGTCTCTGGTTCAGCTAGTTAAAAAATTAAATTAAATACTAATTGGTTGGAGTAGGGCTAAAATTTTACCAGCTTTCATTAATTTCCATAAGTTCTTATCAAGTTGATTTTCGGCTTGTAAATAATATCTACTATCAGTCCATACGAGAGCTTCATCTCTAGTTACGACTGCAGTTCCAGCCGAACCAGTAAAACCTTTTTTTATTTTTAACAGCAATTTTTTATCTCTTGTTTAAGAATAAAAGATTTCATCATTTGCGTAATCTATCAAGACCAAAATATGGCTGCATGCAATCAGTTTATTTTTGTGAGACTATGCAAAAAAATGAAAAAAAGTGCTATAAAAAATTGAATACCGCTCAACCAGGCTCTTCTTTTGTCATAAGCAGCTACATACTCACTCAAATGTTCATCTTCTCGGGCTATAAATTATGGTCAGATACAAAGATTAAATGTTCCAAGTGGTTAAAAAAAGTTATTACGAATAATGCAAGCACTGTAGCCTTCTTTGTTCATCAAATCTCTTAGTTTGTCTAATTTCTCTTTTGGTGTTAGTTGGGCCTTAAATTTAAAGAAAATTACAATCAATTAATTCAGCTTTACTAATCGAGAGTTATTTGAACATTAATTTAACTTGCTTTGAAACAATATTTTTTCAATGATCAAAATTTTTCAGATTTCTATTACCTTACACATTAAATTGCTGAATTTTTATAAAATTTGTACAGAAAATTTTTAGATTAGTTTAAAAATCCACGAGATTACGAAAGTTAGAGGAAAATTTCAGATAAAAAAAAACGAGTCTACCTTTTTTGCAGTTTCGAATTTAGGGTCTTAGGTCTTATGTGACCAGTTGGTCACTTAAAATGTCCTCTCTTTTCAAATATTTTTTTGCAAGTTGGGCATTTAACTGAGTTGCGTTATTTACTTGTTATTGTTTGTTTGACAACTCCTATAGCTTCTGGGTCACTATATTTATGCCTCAGAAATTTATGTGACCAATAGAAAAGAATTCAAAAATTTTTTGATCACCTATATTTTTTTCACATATTATGTGACATCCGTTGTTCACCTATATCTTAAAAAAAATTGGTCACTTATTACGTGACTAGTCATAAAAGACCTAAGACCCCGACTTTACCGTAGTGGCTAAAGGTGTTTACAGGGCAATTTAAGTCTGTTCCGGTCAGCTTTCGAGCGATAGACAATGAAATCAATATTTAATAAAAAATGCTTTACTGTCTTTTTTTTTTTACTTACCCATCCACTATTATTCTTTCTATTCTTATAAAAGACTCGACTTTGTTCTAAAACCGACCAGACCCCTTCCGAGGAATGGTTTGATCGTGTATCAAGATGTCTAACCCTCACCCGGACCCTACATGGGACTTCGCTCCAGACTCCTTGCAAAAGATGGTTTGATCGTATATCTAGATGTCTGAGTCTTCTATAAAAAAAAGTACACTAAAGGTAGAAAAGAATCTATCCTTGCAAATATCTGGCTTAAATTAAAAGGACAGAAAAGGTTTAATCTAATTATTTTGACTTGATTGTCAATCTATGGTTCAGTGTTTTACATGTATCTAACGATAGACACTAAATATAAAGTAAGTATTCAAACATAAACTAAGTTGGTGATCTCAAACTTTACTCAGACTGTCTACATTTTAGTTAACTCTGAACCTGTTTTTAATTTTAAAAATCAACCAATCGGAGCTGTCTAAAAAAATTTTTTTAGTGGAAATATTTTCGAGTTTTGGATTTAGTTACAGGTAACTAAATGAGAGTAAGTTATAACATGGGCGAGATGGTACTTGTTACATGTAACAACTTAAAAAATCGGCTTTAGTTACATGTACTAAGTTTCGAGAATTTACGGTAAAAATGTATTTAGTAATTTTGTTCTTAACACTTCAAATCAAACTTGGTTTTACCTTTGAAAAACATACAAACGACCCAAAAACCAGAAAGGCAAACACTTTAACCAATCTCATTTTTAAGAGTTCAAAAATAAATTTTAAAAAAAAGTTACTTTATTCAATTGCTCAACATTCTTATTTACGTTGTTAAAGCTACTTTGATAACAAACCATACAATAAAGATAAAACAGCCTAGTTACAGCTGATAAGATAGTACTCATAAATTAACAAAGTTATTTTTCGATAAGTCTAAAAGTTAGCCTCAATTCAATTAAGCCCAAATAAAAATAATTGATTGACAAAAATTTAATTGAGACGACGAAAAAAAAATGTTTTCTCCTATTTTTTTTACATTAAATATTTGGCTTCCTTTACCTAGTCTATAGCGAGTACTATCTAATTAAATTAACAAACAATTAATTTTTTTTACAAAACTTATTGATTAATTGATTATGGACTTCAAAATTAAAACTTTTTTTTTATTTCTGAAATATAAATACCTGTACATTTTCACGTGTTAGTCATCAACTTTTAAAAAAAATAGTAAAAAAACTTGCACTCTTCAACACAACGCTGAATACTCAATCAATCAACAAATAAAAATAACCGCAACTAATTTTTTTTATTTATAAAATTCACTCACTACTTTTATCTAAACTCTTTATTATTGAAGGTACCGGCGTATCGCATAATTTCAATCCAAGATTTCAAACTCATCAATTTTTAAATTCGTCCTTAAATACAACTGAATCTACTCTCTGAGAGTCAAAACATTTTCAAACATGGAACAAGTCAACTCACAAGAATTATTCAATTCAGCTTTCATTAATCCAACCGATTTGGAATACACCGAAAATTGGATGGAATCGAGCGATTGCTTTCTAGAGGCAACACAAAATTTCGATCGCTCTCTAACACGATGTGCTCCAGTTCATTTTAATCATATGAATTATACTCCACCGTCGTATAAACATGGTCTATCCGAATCAATGTACGATCAAGATTTTTCGTTACCAGACTCGTGCTTATTATTCACAACAGATGATAATATCGATCAAATGAGTGATGTCTCGGAATTTGAAGTCGAAGGCGTAGATTTTTCGAGTCCAGAAAAGCAAGTAGAACAATCGACTAGCAATGATCAATCAATGAAAATTAGTTGTAAAAATGTTGTCAATTATTTGATGCGACCATTGGCTAATAAAATAATTAAAAAATTGAACAAAAAATTTTCTAGACCAGTCGAACGTCAACAACAACAAGAACAATTAAAACAAATTCCAATTCAATTGTCAAATAAACCAACTAGACCAATCGTAATTCGAGAGAAAAAATCGAACGAACGTAATTTTATCAATTCTAAAGTATCATCTGAACATGTTCTAGTTGATAGTTTAATGGACAATAATTTTGTTAAATGTGGTGATCTTGTTACATATTTTGTATAAACTTTGTATAAAACTTATTCTCCTAGCGTTTTTACTTTTTGATGAATTTTTATAATTTTTTTTAACTTTTTTTATTTTTGTATTTATACTTTACCTAGATTTTTGAATAAAATTTTACAATTACTTTTGCTCTCTTACTTTTCCCGTTAACCTTCTTTAATTTAAACGATAGTTTTCCAGATGAAAAGTTTCTTTTAAAATTCTAAAAGATTCGTTTAAGATTTTAACGATTTAGTTTAATAAAATAAATTAAACGCATGACCTACTACCAGTGGCGTTGCTAGACGATTTCAAATGGGGAACTCAACCAAGGGGGTCACAAAAATAGATGGAAATTCCAAATTTTTATCGAAAACGTCAGATTCGTAATGGTGTATATTTCTACACCCTTTGACCAAGTCATCAATCTCAGCTAAATTCAAATTTTAAAACTTTTTAATCGACTAATTAAATCAAATTACCTTTTTTAAATTTTTTTTATTTAAAAATTTTATACTAAATTTTTGATGAATGCAGGCTGAAAAGAAGGTAATTTTACCGTTCTGAGCTGCCTGAGGCTGTGCCTAAACTATTTAAATAAAAAAAAAAAAAAATGGTGTATGGCAAAAAATATAAAATTTTCAAACCCCAAAATACCGGAACCCTAAACTATTATCGTTTACACCCCGACTAAATTGCTTTCAACAACTGGATAGACTTAGTGGTGAAGGTTTTGATCGAATAAGCATCTTAAATTTCCTTCTATATTTTTTCTTTATGTTGAAACTTCTGAAATAATTGCTACCTTATTTCCGTGTATTAGGACGCGTGCATTAATACCCAAAGAAACGTGTGTTGTGCATGCAGAGACATAGACTTCAGCCATGTTTAAAAAAAATATTTATAAGTCCGGCGCATATGAGCCGGAACTTTGGGTTTTAACAAGGCGTTAAAACATGAAAATTAAATTCAAATGATGGGTTTATAGTCAAAAATCTTAGACTGGTGCAACATTAAAACTTGAAAATAAAAATAAGAATAAATTAATAATTTCTCTCTTTTCGGATATTAGAGCTGCTGCAAAACTTGAAATAAATGAAAGTTATTTTTAAATTAAAAAAATTTTTTTTTTTACTTTTCCTGGTTATTGGTGCAGCTTTTCAATTCGGTTCTTGAATAAAAAAACGCAAAAAATAATATCAATTTGTTTATTTTTCAATCAAAATTTTAAAATGAATTTCTACCATAAGGATTATGTACAAACTGACATTTGAAAAGGTAGAATTTAGATTTATTACTTTTTCATGAATCAATGACTTGTATGCAGAGACATAGACATGGCTGAAGTCTATGTCTCTGCATGCACAACACACGTTTCTTTGGGTATTAATGCACGCATTCTTAAGCACGGAAATACGGTACGGGTAAAGTTGTCTTAAAGGTATAGTTGCCAGCAATTTAGAGTTAAATCCTGGTAGCTAGACAAAATTATCAGCGTTAGATGAGTTCTGCTTATATCATATGATATCACGTGACTATTTAATTTCCGTGGCTCTATGTCCTTGAATTTAAATTATTGGGTTTTACTATAGATTCAAAATTAAATTTTATGAAGCTAGTTTCAGAAACATGCCTAGCTGTAAACCGTAAGCTCTTTTCGATAAAGAGACTTTTCTATCTATGTACTTCTGTAAAAATTCAATTTTTGGGTCTCCTCTATTAGGTGAACATGTGTTCACATAATATGTGACCAAATCATGTTCACAGGTCAGGTGAACAAAATGTTCACCTATTTTTTTTTATACAATCTGGTGAACAAAAAAATTCAACTGTAAATTTGACTTAAAAATAGGTAATAACACAAATCAAAATAGGTGAACACTGAAAAAAATGTTAACATGGAAAATTTACAAAAATAAATTCATTTCTTTTTCAAAAATTTAAAATTGAGTCAAACAGATAACTTTTTCGACCTCGGCTGTTCTTTGGTCATAAATTCGTTTTAATTTTGCCTTATCCTCGATTAAAGTGGCTTTAATTTTAAAATTTTTAAGTTTCGATTCTAAATTCATCACATCCTCACAAACTACATCGTAAGCATCATCAAAACTATTATTTATATCATGATAAGTTATTGCCAAACTCGATTCTGAATTTAAAGTACAGTACATACTAAAACTAACTTGTACGCGATTTATTCCTTTCCCCTTCCTTTCTTCTTCCTCACCTCTTCCTTTCCTCTTCCTTTCTTCTTCCTCACTTCTTCCTTGCCCCTTCTTTTCCTTTCCTCTTCTTCAACTCTTCCTTTCCTCTCATTTCACATGAAGAAAACAATTTTTAAAATAATACGTTAAAAAGTTCATGAAAGTTCAAAAATGCCCATCAAATTTTTTTTTTTATTGCATGTACTAAATATAAATTTGAAAATTGCGTTTTATTCCTTGAATAATTTAGATAATTTATTGGCGAGGAAAACTCAGGAAAGGAAAAGAAAACAAGTTAGGAAAGGAAAGGAAAAGGTTGAAGAAGAGGAAAGGAAGGGGAAAGGAAGGGGCAAGGAAGAAGAAAGGAATAAGAAAGAAAGGGGAAAGGAAGAGGAAAGGAAAGAAAACGTCCAAGTTAGTTTTAGTATGTACTGTACCATTTTTAACCGTTTGTTCTTCATTCACTTCTTCATTATCATCTTAGCCGTGTTCATCTTTGGCTTCACTATCAAAATCATTATTCGTTGAACGATCATCGTTTTGTAATGAGCCAAAAACCGAACCGCTATCTTTCTCTGAGCCAACCTCGGAGCCATCTGATTCAAAATCCTAAACTGTTTTGTGATTAAAAAATGTTGTAAATTAGGTGAACATAAATCTTAATAGGTGAACACAAATTTTTTTAGGTGAACACGAACAGAAATAGGTGAACATAAATTTTTTTATGTGAACACATTATGAATTTTTTTGTTCACCAGATTGTATAAAAAAAAATAGGTGAACATTTTGTTCACCTGACCTGTGAACATGATTCCGTCACATATTATGTGAACACAGGTTCACCTAATAGAGGAGACCCCAATTTTTTAAGACTTTTATTTTACCCTATTTTGATTATGTGTTCATGTTAATTTGCTATTTTTCGAAAGAAGCCACTCAAAGGCTGGCAAATTGTTTCTATTTATGTATTTTTAAACTACTAAAACTAAGAATAGGGTCATGCGATTTTATGATTTGAATAATTCATTAGAGAAGTATGGTCTTTTTGCGTTTCAACATCGAGCTTTGGCGAGGATGCTGTCCTTCTCTTACAAAATTATAATATTTGAAAACGCACCAACACAACTCAAAGAACAATTAGTATCGAATGAATCAAGAAAGATTGAATACAGTTTGAGGAATAAGAACGATTTTTTGGTACCAAGCTCCAAAACAAAGAGTGGTGAGAATACATTTGGGTATGTGTATTCAAAAATAGCTAACAAATTCATTGTTAACAGACTGGTTAAAATTCACAACTTTCAAGCTGTCAATATTCAACAACATCAATCTAATTTATGTAGAAGCAACAAAAATTTTTGATAAATTAAATTTAAATTTTAAAATTTTTTATTCTTGAAAACAATATTTTTATATTCAATTTATACATTTTATTTTTATTGAATAAATGGAGAGTTAATCAGTCTTTAATTAGGCAAGGGCACTAGCCTGTTGATTAACCTTGAACTTGAACTCTAAGAATTTATGAATGATAAATGTTCGACAGTAGAATCACTAAAATTGTATGGTTTTTGGGTCGTTTGTTTATTTTTTAAAGGTAAAACCAGGCATCTTGATATACTATCAAACCATATTTTGGAAAAGGTATGGGACAGAGTACCAGGTAGGGTTCGAATAAGGATTAGGTATCTTGATCCTGTTTCATTGGAAGGGGTCAGGTCGGTTTTAGAATTAAGTTTGAGCATTTCATAAGAAAAGGACACAAAAGGTAGAAAAGAATAGTGGATGGGTAAGTAAAATAAACAAAAGTCAGAAAAGAATCTTTTACTGAAAATTGATTTCATTGTCTATTGCTCCCAATATGTGACCAATTTATTTAAGATATAGGTGAACAATTTAAGACATAGGTGATCAAAACATTTTTGAATTCTTTTCTATTGGTCACATAAATTTCTGAGACATAAATATAGTGAACCAGAAGCTATAGAAGTTGTCAAAAAAACACTAAGTAATAAACTCAACCCAGTTGAATATCCACCTTGCAAAAAATATTTGAAAAGAGAAAACCAACTGACCAACTGGCCAACTGGTCACACAAGACCTAAGACGTAATCTGGTTAAACTAGATAATCTTAAATTAATCTAAAAATTTTCTGTACAAATTTTATAAAAAATCAGCAATTTAATGTGTAAGGTTACTGGGCATGGACGAAGAAAACATCATATCTCTAGAAATCTGAAAAAGTTTGATCGTTAAAAAAATATTTTCAAGCGATCGAACTCTTTTCGCTTCAAAGCAAGCTAAATTAATGAAATCTCGATTAGTAGAGCTGAATTAATTGATTGTAATTTTCTTTAAATTTAAGGCCCAACTAACACCAAAGGAGAAATTAGACAAATTAAGAGATTTGATGAACAAAGAAGGCTACAGTGCTTGCATTATTCGTAATAACTTTTTTTAACCACTTGGAACATTTAATCTTTGTATCTGACCATAATTTATAGCCCGAGAAGATGAACATTTGAGTGAGTATGTAGCTGCTTATGACAATAGAAGAGCCTGGTTGAGCGGTATTTAATTTTTTATTACACTATTTTTCACTATAAATAATCGCTATTTAAAATAAAAAAAAGGTTTTACTGGTTCGGCTGGAACTGCAGTCGTAACTAGAGATGAAGCTCTCGTATTGACTGATAGTAGATATTATTTACAAGCCGAAAATCAATTTGATAAGAACTTAAGGAAATTAATGAAAGCATCAATTAATATCAGCTGAACTTATCTGATGTCATCTGGTATCATCTGGTAATTTTAAGAAGAAAATAGCCAATTATAGAGCTTAAAAAAAACTAATAAACGATGTAGCTTGGTAAATAAAAGATTTTTACAAAAAAAACTTTTTTAGAAAGAGATTGTTTAATTGTCTCGATTATATTTTGAGTATAAATTAGTCCAATCATTTTTGATTTGAGAATATTCCGAATTTCCACAAATTAAATACTTACCTGAAAAGGCTAATTTAGTTTACTGTAATTTCAGACTTCAAAATTAAATTCCGTAGAGGTAGTGTGAACTTCTTTGAACCATGTTAATTAAAGAGGAGTAGAATAAGATCCAAAAGGATCATATCAATTTCAAGGTGTTACATTTAGGAATACGAAAGAAAAAAAAAACTTTTAAAAAAATAAATTTGGAATTTTTTCTTTCTAAAATTTTGTTTAATTTTTTTTTCATAAATAATAATAAAATAAAAAGTGGGAATTTATAAATAAATTTAAAAAGAAAAGAAGAAAATTTTAAAAAACAATAAAAGTGTGAATAAATGAGGTTCCAACAAAATTTTTTGTTTAGATTTAAAAAAAAAGTTAATAATAAAAATAAAATATAAAAATATTTAAAGTAACTGAACTACTATAAAAATAGTTAAGAAAACAAAATAATCAAAAAGAAGAAGTAAACTTCCTAAAGAAAATAAAAAGATAGAATAATATTAGATAAATTTCTATTAATCAAATTAAGAAAATGGATTCATTAATTTTGAAGTAAACTTATTTGCTTGAAAATTCGACGCTGTTAATTTAAGATTTGCTATACCACTCGTAAACGATGATGTCAATGAACTAAGACCTGCACCTAATGGATTATCTGTTTCATTCATTAAATTTTGCATTGGATTCGAATTTTGGCCAAATGTTTGATTAAAAAGACCAGATCCTGTTCGTGACGCTCCGTTTTTTTGTTGCTGCTGTTGTTGTAGATTTTGTGGATTATTTTTATCGATTGGATTCGGGCCACCGGGTACACCCATATTTTGATTGGGTCCACCAGGTGACATATTTGTCGTACTACCGTATTTTTGTTCGTAATATTTTTTAACAACATTTGGCGTAGCTTGTGATGGATTTTGATTTGATAGATTTGAATTTGTAGTATTTATACTTGATATTGATGTGCCTACACCACTACTTGATGTGGAAGATTGGGATGTGTTTTCAAAACTTTTTGTCCTTGGACCTTGAACTGGTACTTGACTAACACCAACTCCTTGTATTCCATGTAATTGCTTTTCTAACGAGTAATTTTCTTGCTGTAGAGCTTGAATCTCTCGCCTTACCAAAAAAAATGTAAGCAATTAATAAAACTTGTTTATTCGAAATTAAACTTACAGCATTTGCAGTTTTTGCTTTCTTATAATGTCATCAAGGTGACTATATTCCGGTTGATGCAACAAATGACTATAATATAACTCCATTTCGATAGTTATTCCCCCATCTTGATCTAGATAACCTCCATTTTCCGCCATTATCTTATTAAAAATAGATGAATTAAAATCTAAGTCTCATGAGAATATCTGTTGTTACCCCCTGAAGGTTCTGAAACTAGGAACCTGGCGGGTAGTTTTAAAAAAAAGCAACAAACAAAAAAGAGAGTAATTACTTCATTGACATCGATGGTAGTTGTAATTTCGAGTCCATCATCAGACTCTCGTTTATAATAATATTTTATAACTGGTTTCTTAAAAACATAAACAGCCGAATTTTGATGTCGAACCGAAATATTAAAAGACATAACTCTAACATAACCACTGGGTATATTATTAATATCTGTATAAAAAAGTCTTAATATAAAACAATTATCTTCGATACAAGATTCCATCATCCAAGCTTGTCTATCTCGATCATAAAAGTGAACAGGTTGAGGCTGATGCGAAAACGGGTATAATATAATTGGAAAAACACTATTAACTTTAATAAGATCTAAACGTATTACAAATTTTCCTGTTATTTGTAATAGTTCTCTTATTTTATCCATGCGATATGAATTCGATGCGCCATTTATGTCCGAATATTGTTCAATAACACCCGAGTCGTGTACAAAACCACCGTTAATAAATTTATAACGATAGCTTATGCGACATAAGTGATCCAACGAGGACAAACGACACAAATAAAATTTTAAACAAGTTATATTACCATTTGAGTCAAGTTTAGGTTGTATACACATGTTCCATTCATAATTTCCAAATGCAAATGTACCACTCATGTATTTTAACTCGGATGAATTTCGTATGTAATTTGGTGTTGGCGGTATTTGTGTGTCATAAGTGAATGCTGTATTTACATTTTTAATTTCAAGTTCACATTGTATGTTACCACGTTCGTCCATGAAATCAAGTGTGCATAGAGCTTCGATTGACACAAAGCCTTTACGACCTTGTGACGAATTTTCGTATGTAAATTTGGCATTTTTTTCATAAAAAGCCTCATTTCGAGTAAAGTGCTCTCGATTAATGAGAGTAATGCCATAGTCTGTCGTAACATTCATGCCTTCATAGGCACTCTTCAAAGTTAAAAATGTGTTCAATTGACCGTTATTTTTGTGAAATGACAACGACCATTTTTGATTTGATGACGTAAAATCACGAGACTTTAACTCGGTATCCATGTCTAGTATAAAATTACTAGGTATCATAAAAGTGAATATTTCCGATCGAGATCGATCGTCAACAAACAAAAATCTGAATAATTGTGCCATAATAATAAAATAAAATTCGTTTATAAATGTCTTTTTGATGTCGATTTTTTTAGTTGTTGTCAAAAGAAATAAATTCTCATTATAATACTCTATTAAATTAGTTTTGAGATTTTTTTTATTTTCAATGATTTTTAAATAATTTTTTATTACTATTATTAATAAAATTACAAACATTTTTTACAAGTTTGATTGCAATTTGCAATTAAATTTTCGCTTTTATTTTTATTAATACTAATAAAAATAATCGATAATTGATTTTCGTAAATTAAATTCATTTCGATTATCTAAAAAAAATTTTTTTAAAAAATTAACTGTTGAATGTTGATGTTGAAATTTAGTAGTTGTTTTTTGATCGTCGTAAAATCTTAAAAAAAATTCATGTTGCAAAAAAATCGTATGTAGGGTTTTACAGCGAAGTGGTTTATGAAGAAATTAGGATCTTAAATTTAAGAAATTCTCGAATAATAATGGATTTTTTTCAGCAGATGTTCCTCGGAATAAGTTGAAAAAAATTAATGAAAAACAAAAATGACTAACTGTGAAATAAAAATGGAGTTTTTCTTCTCACATGATTAAACGAATTTTTTATATGAATTTTGCTAAAACTCACGGTGCGTTAGTTAGTTTGATTTATTAAAATCTAATTTTGATAGACACCAAAAAGATGATTTTAAGAGGTTTTTTTTCTGTTTGCACCCTCAAAAAATGAGAATGCTTTTTTTTTTCTTCGAGTTACTTACAACTCTGGTCATTCAAAACTTCTAAAAATGAACCTTCATGAAGCTTCAAGCTTCCTTTCTGGAGGTTCAAATCTCCTCCAAAATTTTCAAATGTTTTCATTATTCTTCTAAAATTTTGATTTAATTCCAATTTTGAAAAAATGAAAATTTTGTCGCTCACATGTTAAAAAAATGAATGTTCAAATCCTTTCATGAGCATGAAAGTTCATGAACGTTAGCGTTCATCAAAATTCGCAGGAAATTTGCAGGTTGATTTTTCAGCTTTTTTGACGATTTTTGACTCATTTCTACAAGTCTAAACATATTTGGAATCGTAATATGACCTGAGTTAATGCTTCAGCAGTCTGTTTTCGTTAAAATAACGAAGAAACTTGTATTTCATTTTCATCTAAGTGTAACTCGAATACTTGCTCTCACTATTCTTAGAGAAGAACTTATCATTTTAGACAACCAAAATGAAATCTTTGTCACAGAGTTAAATTAAATTATTAAATTAAACAAACAAAATTCAATGTAATGATCCTAAACAATTAGTTAATGAAAAGAATTGAATATTCCCAAATCATATATTTTACTAGCTTTTAATTATATACCTCTCCTGAGTTAGAATAAAATCAAGTAAAAAAGTGTCTCAACATCTTTTTCTCATAAATCTCTCTAGAGATAGATGAGGATTTGTCATTTAACGAGTAAAATCGATTGGTTGCTAAGATACAATCCATTTTTTTTTTAAATTAAGACAGTTTGGCTCAAAATTTTACGTAAATTGATACTTTGGACATACAGTGGTGATTTGATTAGAAGATTTTACTAAAATTTCCGTAGATTACCGCAATTTATTGAATTTTTAACAAAAATTACGCAAAATACCGTAAAATCACAAAAGTAAAAAATTCGGATTTTACCATATTTAACGGCAATTCAGGTAAATTTACGATAATTTTGGGAAATTTTGGTAAAAATAAAAAATGCCACTCATTTTTTCCATCAATTTTTTAGAAGTCTAAGTACGAAGTCTCAAAAGATCGAGTTTTGGAAACTTAATGTTTCAAACAATTGATCTATGTCTCTTTTTTGGTTATAAAGGAAAATATTATCGGCATCAACAAAATGGCTCAAATACTAGACATCTTTCGAAATTTGCCCAAAAAAATGACTGGCATTTTTTAATACCGTTAGATATGGTAAAAATCCGAATTTTTTACTTTTGTGATTTTACGGTAATTTACGGAAATTTTAGTAAAATCTTCCTATCAAATCACCACTGTATTGTAGTACCGAAAGTAACTTATCATTTGAGAAATTCTCAGCTTTTCTTATTTAGAAAGACTAAACCGACAAAGCTGATGAGTTTGTGTCTTATCTAGATATAAAATTGAAGAGAAATTGACTTTCAAAAACCACGAAAAACTAATTAACCTTTATGATTCGGGGAGTGACTCTAGAACAATACCAAAATTCTTTTTTTGAAAGAGTTTAAAATTATTTTGGTGATTAAAATAGATTTTTTCAAAGTTTTTCAGTAGAGATTATTTTTCATTTTGAATTGATTGTAAAATGTCGAACTAAGCCATTTCGAAAAAAAAAATTCCAATTACATCATTTTGTTTTCTAAATAAACATGATTTATTGAGCTAAATTACAACAAAAAAGAAAATTTTTGTCTGTTTGATTGGATCTAAAAGTTCATAAATCATTTTGTTGTTGGAAGAGAGAGCGATAAATTTTTTTTGAAGAAAAAATATGAAACTTAATTCAAAAATGAATGCTTTTCTGGAACTTAATATTTAAATAATCCTGGAACCTAACAAAAATAACTAATTAGAATTAAATAAACAACAAGAATTTAATATAAACCAAAAGGGAAATGAACGTTCATTGTTTAAATAATTAAAAAAAAAATGACATAAAAAAGTTTTTTTTTTAGAGGGTCTTGTGTAATTAAATTAAACAAAAAAACATTGAAAACATCACTCAAACATTATTTCCGGTAAATTTCATCTTTTTTTTTGTTCATGAATATTTCTACACTAGTAAATTTTTAATCCAAACTTGAAACATAACATTAATCTTAAGAGACTTATAGAATACCAAAAAAAAAAGAAAAAAAAAGAATTCAATCTCACGAGGCGTCTTTGAGTCCTTGTGTTATGAGCTTAAAAATAGACCTGTGAAAAATCAATTTTTTTTTCTATTTTGTCAAGTTTTAATTAATTTTTTGTTTTTCTCCCTCTAAACAACGCTTTCGCCAATAACAAAAGAGTGTTTACCTTAAGTACGTCATTTTTAAAAATGAAAATATTTGATTTGAAAACAACTATTTCCTTCTTAGTTGAAAACTTGAATAAACCTCAAACACCATTATCAACAACAATAAAAAATCAATAAAATACAATTTTGTTTTTTATAATTGATCCTCGAATGAAAGCACTCTAAACTCGAAATTAGGCGAATATTTTTAGACAAAATTACAAAAATAATCTCTCTTTTTGAATCATCGATCGTTTGTGCGTTTTTCTACTCAACTTCGACTTTTGCTCGGTTAAACTTTGTTGTAATTTTTCGTGTTTTATTTTATTTTTTCTATGTTGTGTGTTCTTAATCAATCATTTTAATTTCTTGAAATCAGTGAATTATTTTGTTCGATTTTAATTGTAAAAATTTTTTGGCTTATTATTGAAAAAAAAAATAAAATTTTTTTATCATGTCAGCAATAACTGGTAATTATGAGGATTTTCTAGTTTCAATATTTATTTCTATTATTAGAATTAATTCAATTATTTATAAATCAACATATACAAAACAAAACAAAAATTCCAATGATTCACGGAAATAATTTTTAACCGGAAAACCCATGACGATTGAGTCAGAAACAATTAAAAACCATTAGAATTCAAGTTAATGGAAAATTTACTTCTTCAATTTTTTTTTTATTGTTTACTTCCAAGCTTGTAACAAAAAAAAATTCAAGTCACTCAAGTTATTAGTGTTAAGTAATTTGAACATTTTTTACTATATTATTATTTCATTAAATGAGATTACTACCTCGGTTTTTTACGCTTTAAACTCATAAGCAGTTAAACTACTTTATTTCTTTTTTAATTTGATTGATTGATCGAATGGAAAATATGAAACTTTTTTTAGTTGGATAAAGAGATTTGGAAAAATAAGTAAACTAGAGATCCTACCAACCTTTGGATCTACAAGTCTGGTCTTTTGATGTAATTTTTGGACTGACCTCTTTAATATAACTGATCGGAACTTGACCAAGTTTAGTATCTGATCCAGAATAATCATGATTGAAACTAAGAATCTTAAACTTTTCCTACAAGGTCTTGAAGAAAAGTATATTGGTGTAGTTGTCTCAAATGACTTAAAAAGGAACAAACAGTGCTTATCTGCGGCTTCCAAAGCCAACAGAATTTCGGTTCAAACTTAGAATCCGTTCGTTTGTTTAGATAAAGAAACATTTAGACTCCTGTACCCATGACTTGTAAGACCACATCTTGAATATGCCGTAAGTATCTGGAACCCTTCAACGAAAGCTAACAAAAATATTTTGGAAGAGTTCAAAGAAGAGCGACGAAGCTAGTCAAGTGTATAAGCGTATCATAAAAGGCTTATGGATTTGGATTTAATGAACTTGGAACAAGAGGTGACCTTATCCAAATGTTTATAAAAGTCAACGATCATCAGAAGTTGAACCTAATGAATGGAGTGAACCTATCCAAAGTTTGAAGCTAAACCTAAGAAGAAAACACGACATGAAACTAGTGAGAGAAATTACCAAGCGTGGTTCATTCACATACAATTTCTAGGGTAAAACAGAGTGGTCTCAAAGTGGAATGTTTTGCCACAGAATGTTGAAAACAGTCAATGGTTTCAAAGCGGACATTGACAGAGAAATGTTTGGTATGGGACAAACGCGAAGAAAGACTGACACAGCTCCTATAGAGCTAAATAGCGAAAGGCGTTAGTATAGATTACTATACTGCAGTCGCACTAATACTACTACTTAAGAAAAATCTTAGTTTTTCATGGAATAACATTTTGAAAATTTCAAACAAAATTTTTTTAAAAGGATCTTATGTCTTTTTGGATCTTAAAATCATAAAAAAAATGTTAAGAATTCACATGAAAAGTTTAAGAATCTTAGATTCAATTACGACTATTCTGGGTCAGATACTGAATTTGGTCAAGTTCCGTTACTATTTTTATTAAGAATTTTAATAAGATTGTGTTCATGGGAAATGGATAAAACAGTTTCACTATCAGAATTGAATGCTGTCTGGGATATTAAAGTCTGTTAACAAAAAAAAGTTTTTTTAAGAATGTCTAAAATTGATTAAAGCTAATTTAGAATTCACTTTGACAAAATACAAACAACAGGAAATGTTTAAAATTTTAAAAATATTGCTCAAAATATCTTAACAAAAATACAATTAATTTATCAAAAAAAATGTCTCTTTTATAAAAAAAAAAAAACTCGTTCTACATTTAAGCAAAAAATTACTTGAATCATGTCTGCTTTGATTATAACAATTTTTGTTCATAAAAAAAAAATTCGAAAAATTTATTTTAAAAAAAAAACTTAAAACATTTGTAATAATTTATATTTATTTACTGCTAATAGTTTTCATTCACTTTGCAATTAGATTCGTTTTTATTTTTTTGTGTTGATTATGATTTTGATTATAATGATGATGATGATGATAACAATAATTTCAGTTGAATAAGTTAATATTGTCATTATTTAAAATCAATAAAAAAATTAAAAATATTTTGTGGAGCGTACATTTTTTTTTGTCATTGAGCATGAATAAAAACAGGATTTATTAAAAATTTTTATATAAAAATCACAAAATTTACATGGTTGAAATAATTAAATAATAACTAATTTGTTCTATTGGGATTCGAAGTTTAAGTTGATTAGAAACCTTGACTATTTTGACCCTTACGAAAACAAGTTTATTGTTCAAAGACAATTTTTCTTTTTGTGTTCAATTCTTAGTTTGCATGAAAATTTCGTGTTATAAGAAAAAAAAGGAATTTTTTTTTACTGAATGCTCATGATTGTGAATAACAAGAAAATTAATTAATTTCATAATATAACCCGAGTAAAGCTAGATTTTTAATAACCCAAAACTCCATTATTAAGCACGAATTGATTTTCAGTAAACAGTTTTTCTTTTCTAGATGTTAATTACATTTCTAATAGAATTTTAACAAAAAAAAAAAGGAAATAATTTTTTCGAAATAAATTTTTTTTGTTTTTTCTTCGACTTGGTATAATTAGCGTATATTTCATACTCGGTTTTTTTTTTTTGAAAATTCTTGACAAATAAACTGAAAAAATAATAAAAAATAAAAAAGCTATTTTTCTCTCTTGATTCCGATCAAGCTTTATGAAAATAAACCAAATATTAAACAAGAAATAAAAAATTATTGATTTTTATTTCTTTGCTGTTTTTTTTTTTTTATTTTCTATGCTTAGATTAAAAAATTAATTATCACGATATTTTCCCTTTTGGTAAATCCACTTGTCAATTTTTTTTTCTTAAAAATACTTTGTTTATGTTTTTTCAAGTTTACCAGATAAATATTGATGTTAAAGTTAACAATTTTTAAAATTTTTTCTATTGTTCATGGACTAGTTGAAGTTTTAATTAAAAAAAAAAGAAAAGATAAAATTACAAATTTAAATTTTCAATTAATTATAAATGAGCGAAAAATAAAAGAGAGAGAGAGAGACAGCTAACAAGTTTTGTTTCTTCGATTGTACACAATGTGTCTCTAGGGTGAATCTTTTTTTGTTCTAAAATGATAGAAAATTAGAAAATTTATTTAGATAAATTTGATCTTTAGGAATCAAATAAACTTGATTTTTTTTTCTATGTAATTATTTTTTTAGATTTATATTTCAGTTTTTTTTAACCACAAGAGAATTTAAGAAACGTTAAACTTAAATTTTAGATTAGACAATTTATTTTTTTTAATGGACTAAAAATTGATAAATATTGTTTTAATTTAGTCGAAATAAAGTTACTTGAGTACATTAAACCAAATTACAACTATCGAAAGATTAAGATGATAGTTACAAATTTTAAATTGTCTGTTCTTTATTAATTTCAACAATCTAGTATGACTTATCTACAAAAATGAGTTGGAAATCATTGTTAGCACCTTCTGGTTCATTTCAAAAATACGGGAAACCATGGCTTGATCCCCCCTATTGAAAATTTTTTTTTTTTTGGGGGGGGGGACATCTCAAAATTCTGGAAAATTTCACTTTGAATGTATTTTAGTCTGATAAATTGAACGTAATAATGAAAGGTTCGCAAATCATTATAAAAATCGCCTTAGAATTCTTAAGTTTTAATACCACTAAAGGCTCAATGTGATCTTTTTTGCTACACATTCTACTCACGTTAAAACTGGTTTAGATTAACTCGGACTTAAAGTTCCCAAGATACGGACTCGAACAAATAAACAATTCTTTATTTACTTCTAGTAACAAACCAGAACATCATTCAGCTGGTTATTTTGTCCAGCTGCCGGGATTAAACTCTACCTGACTGGCAACTATATCCGGAACATTTTTTCAACAAAAAGGATCAAATATTTAAGGAAATTTACGATGCTTATTCGACCAAAATTTTCACACATATTTTTGTGTGTCATCGGCTGGTTTATTGCGATAATAGTTTAGGGTTCCGGTATTTTGTATTTTTAGCAAATTCTATTATCAATCTGGTATTATTCTCTTTTGAAATGTTTAAGAATTTTCAACTATTTTTGATACCCCCTTGGTTGAGCCCCCCATTTGAAATTGTCTAGCTACTGAGTCAAATTTTATTATATCAGCGCATACTTTTGTCGAGCTTACACTTAAATAAAATCATTTATTTTCAATTCCAGTTGTGTACCGGGTCAATTTCAATTTACTGTAAAACTACTGTAATTGGAGCTTAACCAACAAGCAGTAAGATTACATTATATCAATGTAATATTAATCCATTATTACTGTATGTTGGCTGGGTTCCAATTACAGTGGCTTTACAGTAAACTGAAATTGATTGAGTAACCTTTAACTTTTATCAATGCTTTTATCAATGGAAAATGTGGTGATTTAACCTTGATTTGACTGTAATAGAATTTACTTAACATAAAGTAGATTGGGACGATAAACAAGAACTTTCGGCATAAAATTGAATTCAGAAACACTAAAACTCCATAAATCTTTTTTTATTTTCAAAACAAAAATTTTCATCTATTATAAAAAATATTTATCATTGTAACAAACGGCTATTCATTGAACCGCAGCCTCGATAAAATAAAGGCTCTAATTCTCAAAATGTTTAAATTCATTTAAAGTATTTTAATTTCTAAACCAAATTTGATATTTTTTTTTTTTTACTCTAATAGTTACAAAATCCACCATATTTTTTTTACTTGAGTTAATTTTATTTTTTAGAACTGATCTTTTTAATGGAATAATACATAAGGTTAACAAAATTTATTCTCATCTAAAAGAAAAATTTGAATTGTTATCCCTAAATATAAATGGATGTTGCTTATTTTTGTACTTAATTCAAAAGTTTAACTCCCATTTTAAGCTTATTTAATTTGCACATTTAATGAATGTTTAATCTGAATATTAGACAAATTTTGTTAATTGAACAACTAGATTTAAAGGACAACTAAGAAAAAACAAATTATATTTCGAGATCAAACCCCTTTAGACTACCATTAACCGAAAATTTTAATAAATAATTGTAAATTTAGATTTTATATAGCAACACTTACTAAGAGGCAAAGAAATCTGATTTTAGTTTGAAATTGGGCTACAAAATCGGTTCAAAATAAACACGTGTTTTTTAAATCATTATGAAAAGTTTAGCTCGTGATGGAGATGGTTAAACAACAGCTCTATTTGACATAGACATAAAATACCCATCCAATTTGAGTCGTTTCTAATCATCTTGAACAAGGAATTTTAACAATTCAATCAAAAAATGGCACCTTAAAGTGTAAAGAAATAGTAATCCTTATATTTCTAAAATGTATGTTAATTATCCACAAAATTTTGTCTAAAATTAAAATCAAAGAATCTTAATTTTTTTGTTGAGAATAATAAAAAGGAAGTTCTTTATGAAATGAATAGCTAATTATAAAACACCTACAATTCAACAACCACATCATGATTTTGCTGAATAATTTAGAAATGCTTTTATTACAAAGTAAATACAATGCTTAACCGTGATATTTATATTTTTTTAATTAAGTAAAATCTTAAAATTTTTGAAGAGAGCTTAATAAATGAAAAGAAAATGCATATGGAAAAAAAATTCTCATGTAAACTAATCGAATATTTTAATTTTGAAAATGAAAATCGTATAAATTAAACGAGTCAGTAGTTACGTACTCTCGTTTTTTTTTTTTTGTTATTGTAGAATTCTCTTAGGATGAATATTTTCAATTAAGATTGGATTATTCGCTTTCGACAATAAGAAAATTAACCATTAGCGTCAAATATGTTTAATAACAGCTTTTATACCACTATTAAAAATAAACTTTACGAAAAGAGACTTTTATCTGACTCTTTTTTTTTTTTTAATTTGAACCAATTTTCTTTCAAATCTCTCCTACATATTTAAATATTTAATTTTTCAAAATTTAAATTGTTGCTTAAAATTTGATTTATATGCACTGTTGTAACAAAACAAATAAATTTTTATAAAATTTTACTTTTTGGTCTAAAAAAATACTATTGAACATAATAAACGGAAATTACTGCAATGAAAAGTGGGAAGTACATTCGGATGCCACAGTTATTCAATTAAACTATAACTGCTGTTTACAACTGAGAGAGAAACAAAATAAAAGTGAAAAAATTATGATATGTAAGGATCAAAAACAAAACGAAAATGACGCTTTTTTTTTTACTACAACAGCTACAGAGAAATAACAACAACAAAAAATTTCATAATCAACACAAAATAGAGAGCGAGAGAGAAGTAGAAAAAATTTCTATTATATAAAATATGTATTTATTATGAATCGACGACATGAAGAAATTTTCTTTTTTGAAAGGGAAACTCTAATATTGATTTTTTTTTGCAACCAAAAAATTCTATTTCTTTTGTTCCTAATTCGATTTCATCTTCTATTTCAAACTCTGAAACTAATAATTTTTCTTTTGCTTTTTGTTGTCGTCGACGTTTATTGTTGTGAAATTATTTTGTTCTGTATTTATTGCCAGTAAACAAGAAAAAAAAAAACGGGGGAAAAAAACAGAAATGACTAGTTTGAAAGTAGGTGATCCTAAGGCAGACCTGAAGATAGATAAGCACTTTTAAAAATTAATCCCATTATTTATATTAAAATTTCGAGTATTCTTCACTTTAGGGTATGAATCAAATATTGTTGACTGACACTACCGTGAAAGTAATTTACTAATTTCTCTAAAATTGTATTGTCTTGTCTCAATGCCTGGATGTGAATTAAATTTTGGAGGTCGTGATTTGATCCTATTAAATTTAAATAAAGTCTCAATCAAATTTCGTTTTTTGTTTTGACATTTATAGAGCTTAATATTTAAAGTAACATTTAATTTTGAACAAAAAAAAAAAGAAAGTTCCAATCAGAAATGCTTGAATGATATACCTATCGAAATCGAAATTTTTTATAATCACTAAAACAGAATGTCTTTGAAATTCTTTTATTTTTTTTTGTTGTCTCATAAAATTCAATTAGTGTCAGTATTTTAATTCTCAATTGCTCTCTCTCTCTCTTCTTCTGATCGTCTTTTCAATTTGTTCATTCCTTAAGTAGATTGAAATTGACTTGAGAATGAAGATGAAATAAAAATAAAAAAGAACAACCAATTTTTTTTTTCTAAGACTTGAATAAATTTTTTTGATAACTTTAAAGCTAATTATACCTGAAGTTACTTAAATAACTGAATCGCTTTTTGAACAAATTTTTGATTTTTTTTTTAAATTTCGATTTAATTCTTCACTCATCGTGATTGTTCCAACTGTGCAAACACTTATTTGAATCAATCATTGAGAGTTTTATTTTTCTCCTCCTTTTTTAAAATTTAGCTCAACACGAGTATAAAGGTTTAAACCATTGTGAACTCGATTATATTTTCACCCACGGTCAGAATAAAATTTATTACAAAATCAATGTCGCATAGCACAATGCTTTTGATTACTCTATTAAAATAGGAAATTTGGATAAACCAAAAAATTTCGGAATTGCTCTTGCAATTTGACTATCGAGACAAAAGCAAAAAAAAAGAATTTACCTTGGAAAATAATTTTTTATTCTAAAGTTACACAAAATTTATATTGAAAATGAAAATAAAAAACCTAATCAAAATTAATGAAATTATTTCAGCAACGCGCATATTTCCAATTTATTTAAGAGCCCAGAATTAATTTAATAAAAATTAAAGGTTCTTATTGTCTCTTTAGTAGCCACCTGGTCGTTCACATGTTCCAAAAATTGACGTTCGATTCCTTTCATGAACATTAATGAACGTTCGCATTAATCCGAATACAGTTCTGGTCATTCACGTGTTCCTCCTGTAAACTTTCATGAAATGTTGATTTCGAAAAGCTACCATTATAGGTATCAAATGAAAGCAAAAAAGCTCTAGTTAAAGCTTGCCAAACTGGCTTTCATTTGATACCCATAAATCAATGATAGCTTTTCCAAGCCTTTAGTTCATGAATGTTCACAAGAGGAACACGTGAATGACCACAACTGTACGTCTATACATTAAAAATTTTCGAGATGCTCATGAATGTTCATTTAAGGATTCGAACGTTCATTTTTGAAACATGTGAACGACCAAGCTAGCATACACCTCTAAAAGTTGATCCTCAATCAAAATATGTGTCATTAATTTTGTCTTTATTTAATCATTTTTAATTGAAATTAACAGAATATTAAAATCGGCTGAGGGTTTGCCGCGACTTGGCCCAATCGAATATTTAATTTTATTGACCCCATCGATTTTTCTCGAGTTTGAGGTTTTTCAGATCACAAAAAACGTCTATGAAGCCTGATTTTTCATCCCCATTTTATTTTGACTTTTTGCATATGGCTTACCTTAAAACCCTTTATGTTTCATAGCAAAATAATTCCAAAATTAAACAAGACTTAAAATGGTAACCATATTCTTGGAAAGCTCGAAGTCTCTTCTATCAAAAAATCAAGGCTTAGCTGGGGTTCGGTCGGTAAAAGGGGTCAGTTTCGTAAGAAAACGAAACATTTAAATGGAAAAAAATTCTCTATGATCTAACTGGTATCAAATCAAGATGCTTCCTTAAATTTTTATTAGTCTGGTAGATTCGAAGAATTTATATCAGAATTTATTTCTTGATTGTTCCGAGGGTCAGAAATTTTTCGAAAATTGGAGGTCACCATTTTATTTCTTCGAAGCAATGTGAACGTTAGTACAAAAAATACAGTATTATAATGAAAATTGAAAGCAAACTTGGCTACGACATTGATCAATTTCTGCGGAAACTTCTTCAAGCTTACATAATTTCTACCCTTTTTGATGGTGTGCAATTAGCAGAGATTTTGCACTCTTTTAACAGAAATTGATCTATGGTTAAACATAGACACCAAATTTTGGTGATTCAATATCGAGAAATGACTTTGTTGTACATCTATACTTTATTTTACGAAATATATTTGAATCAAAAATGAAATTTCGGAAACTGCCATCACTTATGAAGAGCAATGATGTGTATTTTATGGTTCTTGATCGATAACGGTCGAATTTATGCTAGAAAAAAAATTTGACCCAACTTAAATACCAGATTGTAAACGTTTTTCAATTTAATAGTGCTCAAAAAAATTATAAATGTTCTTGAAAATTGTTTAATGTACTATCTAAAAATGATAATTTGTCTAATATAAAATAAAAGGGCCTTCATGTAGACCAATTTGGTTGTTTTCAATGGCTTCAGAAGTTGATTAATAGTAAGAATCAATTCTAAAAATCGATCTTTCCCTCTAAAGAACTCAATTTATATCACTTGAATCCACATTTTTCGACGTCTAATTAAAATTTTAGAAATTTCTGAGAGTTTCTTTATTTTTTTAACTAAAATAAAATATCTGTTACAAGAAAATTCTCTAAAATTAACTGCCAAATCACTGGCTTTTTGCAAAAGAAATAATTTTGATTTGAATACTATCTATTAATTCAGTTTATTTATATTTGGAAATGAAGAAAGACAATATATTCAAACAGGTTATGATTAAAAACAATTATAATCATTCGTTTTAATTTTCTAAATTTAACAAATAATGAAAATAAATGAAAAATATCTTGATTAAAAACATAAAATATAATTGGTCCTGAGACGCAACCGGAAGTTTTTATAATTTTAATAATGAAATTATTTGATTCTGAAATGTTTCAAAAACAAACAACTTAAAATATACAAAAAATGGTTAAAGGGCTAAATTTGGGATTTGAAATTGACGTTTTGGTGATTGTGATTGATTTTCAAAATCTTAAAAAAAATGTTTCAGTTTTCCTGAAAAACTGTTCAAAAGCTTGAAATTTTTTTTTTTTTCAAATTAAGAGGAGTAATCTGGTTGCTTGGTTACAACAACAAAAAAAAAACTTAATCAAAAAAAATATAGAGAATAATTATGAATTTTGAACACTCGAATTTATATTCTTAATTACGATTAGGCAATACATAAAGCATTCAGCTAATCGATGCCAAATAACTAACAGGGACAATCTAAAGAAAAAAATGACTTTACCAAAGCAACAAGATGTCAGAGGAAAATTGGCTAAAAGTAGCTCAAGTAAGATATCAATCAAACTTTTTGGAAAACCTATTCTATTAAAAATTTTAAGGTCCCGTTTTGCCACCAATTAACTCTCCTACAAGCGATGCCAACTTAAGTAGAGTTTTAGTTTTGACCAAGAACGATGTTGAACGAATCACTGGTCATTTGAACAAACGTCAAAAAGATGAAGATGATGCAATGGAAGAAATGAGACGTAAAAAAGAGCTTCACGAAAAATCGCAAGCTTTAACTAGAAATTGGAATAACACAATTGAGGGTTCAAGGCGACACAAATTGGCACAGAAAAAAATCAAAGAAGAAAAAATCGAAGAAAAAAGACGTCAAATAGATCTTGAACATGCTGAATACATGGCTGAACAAAGACGAAAAGCCATCGAACAAGCAAAACAATTACAATATCACGAAACAGATCGTATCAAAACTTTTCATGTATTTATTCTTCAATTTTTTTATTTTTCTAATAATCTTAATTACATTTTTTTTTTATATCAATCATAAAAAAAGAGTGCTTTGAAATACACTGAAGTACTTAAAGAACGAGAGGCTCAATTAGAAATTAAAAAAATACTTCAACATTTGAATAAAATACGAGAAGATGAAATAGACAAACAAGCATATGCTCTATTACAACAAAAACATAGAGAAGATGAAGAAGTTTATAGAAAAAAACAAGATGAATTGAAGAGATTATTTGAACATCACAAAAAACAGTACGACAACCAAACATAAAAAAAATATATCGTTTAATTTGATTAAAGTTTTAATTATTTTTTTGTTGTTGTTTAGAATTCAAGAACATGAACGTCAACGTGAAAGAGAAAAAAATGAAGTTCGAAAAGATGGCGAAGCGCTTAGACAACTCAATGAGAATTATCAATTTGAACGAGAACAACTTGAAATGATTCGTTTGCAAAAAATAAGAGAATTAAAAGAGAGTTATGATAATGCGTTAGCTAATAAAAAGAAAATTCAAGAAGCTGAGAATATTTTAGATGAAGAAGAAAATGAAGAAATTCGAGTATACGCTGAAGCTAAGAAAAAACTTGCCAAAATTAAAATCCAAAAAGAAAGAGAAGCCGAGAGGTAAATTTACTACAGCAAAAAAATCAAGTTTAAAATTTTTGAAAATTTTAAAAATAGAGAAAAAGACGAAAGACGTGAAAAAATAATGGCTAATTTGGGTTCAATGTTAAAAACTCAAGTTGAAGATGAAGAGTTTAGAATTGCCAAAGCAGTTGCTAAAAATGAAGCCAAAAAAGCTCAAGAGGAATTTTTCAAAGAAATGAAATACAGAAGAGAATTAGAAGAAATTCGACAACATAGAATCGATACTGTAAAATAAGCCTAGAGTTAATTTGAAAAAAATCAATTAAAACCTTTGATTTTTGAAGATTAAACGCAAAGAGGAAGAAGAACTTGCTCGAAAGAAAGAAGACGAAGAATTAATGAAAAAAAAAATGGAAACTGATTTAATGTTTCAAATGTATGAATTGGAACAAAACAAAGTTCGTCTACAAAAAATTGAAGATTTGTCTAAAACAAATTTTAAGCTAGCTGTAATTTTATTTGTTTAATGTCAATTTTGAAGTAATCTTTAGCCTAATGAATCTAAAATTTAGCATGATCGTAAAGACTTGGAAAAACGAACAAGAAAAGCTGATAAAGAGTTTGTACTCAAAGAAATCGAATTGATGAACTTAGAGGATAAACAATTTGAAGATTACGCATCAAGGGTTATCGAGTACATGGACGCTCATGGACGTAATACCATACCAATGAAAAAAGTAAATTTAAAAAGACAAGCTTACACAATACTTTCATCAAAAAAAGTAAAAAAATCTTTTTCTTTAAGGTTTTAAACGACGTAATTAAACCAACAACTTTGATAGATGAACGATCACAAGCAGCTTTGATCAAAAAACATCTTAACGATGTGCCGAGCAATAAAAATTTGGGATTTATGTAATCTAAATAACGGAGATTATATGAAAATATTTTTTTTATTTATTTTATTATTTTATTTGAAAATAAAGAACAGAAAAAGTTTTCGTTCTCAGAAGTTTCTAAGAACCGAGAATATCTGAGAACTGAGATTTTTCTTCACATAGGTTTACTTTTTTGATCCTGTCAGTTACATTAATCTAAAATTTAGGCTCAATTTTGTTGTTATTGTTTGCACCAGATAAACTTCTGAATGGTAATACCACCATTTTTGTGTGTTGCAAATTCGAGTGTTTCTTTGTAGCCTAAAATTGTATATTTTATTAGAATATTCTCGTAATAAAACTGAAATACGTCTTAAGAATTTTTGGAGAAGGAGTTTAGTTTCATTTTTCGTTTTCTGATAAAAATGTACTCATATTGTGACAATGAAAGGATGCAGTCGAAAATCGGAAATATAAGGATGGGAATTAATGTAATAAAAATGACAAGTTACAGTTGTTACAACAAGGTTAATTTTATGAATCATCAAAATGGTACGAAACTGTGATTCTCTATTGTGGTTTTAGGCAACCTGAAGATTTTTTCTTTTGTACTGTGCGCTTCCATTACTATTCGATTGGTAACAGGTAACCCCTGTGAAGTTATTTGGAGAAGAAAACTGAGTTTTCACTTTTCAGTCTTAAAGGACCCTCATAAACCCCCCATAGTTGTTGTATACACCAACCATTTTTATATATCAATCGAAAGCTCTCAACGAGATCTACGTAGATATATGATCCATATTAATCTGGGATGCTCGGTTATAGAGTTACAAATCGCCAAAGGAAAATGGCGTTTTTTAATAAAATAACTTCACAGGGGGTCTAAATATGGTATATTTCAGTAGTCCTTCATTTACTCTACTTTATATGAAAATAATTTTGTGCATACCTCACTTCGTGTAAAAGTTACACCCGGGTGTATGTTTTTCAAGGGTCCTCATTTTGCTAACATAAAATAATATATAAAATTCAAATATATAATAAATTACTGAAGAATTTGAACGTCAGTTTTAGGATCCTGTTCAAGCATTCTAACCGCTAATCCAAACCGTTTCTTGAAAATTCATGCAAAAAATATAGTATTAAAAATAAGAATGATTTACTGAAAGGATTGGTGTTGCAATCTTCTTTTCCTATTCATTTTACTAAAAAAATTAATTTCAATCGAACTTTGAATATTAACAACTCATTTGTTTTAAAGAATTAGAAAAATCTAATTTCAGAAATACAAATGCCGATATTTACTTTACCTACATGTAAAAATTTAGTTGAACTGGTTCAGTATTCTCTATAAAAATACCTTCTAACTTTAACCACCCAAAATTTTTATTTTCATTAAAGAAAAAAAGCTGTCTACATTTTCAGATTTATTAGTTGCCTTTGAATCGAAAAATAAAAAAGTCATGTGACTTTAGATTTTTGATGAAGAGATGTTGAGGTACATTTTTATTCAAAAAACACTCTTAAAATACAAGAGATTTTTGGGCTTTTTTTACTCGAAAAATCAGATAGAAAGCTAAAAGAAAAAAAAGTTGCCATTTATATAATTTTATTTTTTCCAGTTATTTGTAACTCCTTAATTTAGGAAAGGCTTATTGCCTGCGCTCACCTAAATTTCGGTAAAAATTCAAAATCATGTAAATTTGACCTTTGGAGGTCTCAAAAATATTTTTTGAATAGCCTCTTGAATAGTTGAAAAGACTTTTTAAGTTAATTACTTACCGGTAAAACAAGTGAATGCAATGGACACGTTTGTATTTTGCTAGAATTTGAAAACATTCGTGTTACATTTAGTGATTCACTTATTTTTTGATTTGATGTTGCAAAATTTCTTGTATTCATTAGTTTTCTACCTATCAAGTCATACAATTTTCTTATTGTAAATTTACCATAATTGCGAACTTAAAAATAAAAAAAATCGTTTAGAATCTTCAACATTATAAATTTAAATTAAAAGTCCACCTGGGTACGTTTTGGTTTGTATCGATTCAGCACATAAAGTATTTACATTGAAAATTTCATCAAAAGGCTCATTTTTGGTTTTGTGTGACATTATTATTGAATGGTATGATCGATCCTCCAACCTTTCTTTATTCTTAAGACAGTTCAAACGTTAAAGATTTTTTTTTAAAATGTCTTACTCGATCAAATTTTCGCGCTGTGTGTTTACAAAAAAGAATGAAATGGACAAAAGAGTGGCCAAAAATCCAATTATTGAAAACCAAAAACAAAAACTTAGACTCTCATTGTCTTCATTATAAATCGAATTCGAAATGAATAGTAAAATAGTTGAGATGTAAAGGCAAACTAAATTAATATTAAAGAATTAAGTTTTTTTTAATTATTAGAAAATTCAAAATTTTACGTATTAAAATTGTGCAGACAAAAGTTGAACAAAAAAATTCGAATCGAAATTTTTTAACTCTAACTTCCAAAACAAACAACAAAACAAAAAGCACAAGTACCAAAATGAAGTGTAAAGTAAGAGCAGTTGTGAGAATAATGAAACAACGTCTTATGAAATCTAACAAGAAAAATTAATTTTATATAAAAATTAATTTTAAGGGTGTTTGATTAAAAATTTTACTCGGTTTTAAATCTTTATTCCAATAGTGACATGTAAATATTTGTTTTACAAACGTTTGATTTTCATTTTGTTTGCTTTTTAATTGACAATACTCAAAAAGCCCGTACGTATGATCTTCATTACGCAGCCAATTTGAATTTAAATAAGCTATAAAATTTAATACAAAACCAAATGTAAACGTGTTAAAGAACCATAACTTGAGAACTAGATTTAACTTTAAATGTTTAAATTTATCATCCATTTTTGTGTGTAGTCCTGGTTAATTTTTCATTTCGTTACCAAAATGGAAACAACTTTTTTTCTTTTGTTTAGTTCAAAAGGATTAAAAATTAAAGATTTAAAATCTAAAAAGAACTTAAAAATAGAAAAACAAGTACGATATATGTGTATGTTTTTTTGTTTGTACGCTTCTCATTAAGTGTAAATTTTTTTCAAAAGACTCAACAACAATATAAATAATTAAAGTTTTACGTTTCTAATCTCCGAAATTTTTGAACAAAAAAAAAAAAGAAAAAGAGTTGAGACTTTAAATCCATCGTAATAATTGTTTGACACTAGTGTTTTTGTTTGTTTTAGATTGAATTACTTTTTTGAATTCGGATTTACAAGATTTTGTGTTTTTTTTCTTATCAATGAGACTATAAATTAAGGTCTGGGCCTTGTGTATCCAAAAGCCTCAATTAATTTTGGGTTAATTTATACGTGTTACTTATGTAACCGTGATTGATTGAAATTAAGTCATTCATTGTTCTAAATATATGTTGCTTTGGAAATTTATATCCCAATGAATTTAAATAACCACGTAATTAATTCATTTGCTCAATTTATAAGACATCTTGTTAATGACTTTTTTCATTGAACCATTGATGTTTGTGTACAATATGAATACATAGGCGAAGGAACTATGATAGAAGAAAAATTTGCTTTATTCACTAGTGACATGATTTGAATGAGACATAAATAGTAAACGTCAAAGACAAACACTCCCTAATCTAACATACTTCGTGTATCTAAGAGTTGGTTAGCTTGTTTATTTAAAATAGTCGCATCAAGCTCTGGTTTTTTTCTCCTCTTTTGTTTCGTATACCCTAGCAGTATACGGTTTTTATTAAAATGATCCTTAACCTCATCTAGATTAGAAAATTTTTCATTTTGAATGCTTTTCGATTTTAGGTAATTCAAATAAATGGTGCCGTACGATGTTTTAATCAAAATTTTCTGAAAAACTTACAAACGAGGATTACGAGTCATTTAAAGGGTCATAAAACCTAGGCGACACGAAATGTTGACAGTTCAAAATTGCCATCGTTTGATTTGATTTTTCACATGTCGATGATTTAACCCTAAAAATCAATAAAATACCAAAATTTATGGGTATCCCACACCATAGCCAAACCCAAAACTTGAAATTTTCCGGCAATCCATACCCACCCAATACCTTATAAATTATGGGTACATATGTCTGTACTTTACCAGAATTGATATTTTGGCGTTCAGTGGCGTCCTTCTACATCGAGATATAAAAGGTTTTTTAATTTAAATTTTCCTATAAAAAATGATAAATTTCAGGTTTGATGTATGCAAAGGCCAAAATATTTATCAGACAAATTTTTAAATGCTCTAAAATTTTATTTTATTTTATTTATTTTAACATGTTTAGACATTTTATATGCATTAAAATCGAATCAAATCTTTTATTTTGTATCTTTCTTAAAAGGTAAATTTGAGATCGCCTTAAACTTTGACGGGCTTTAAAGGTATAAAATATATCGGGCTTTTGAGTGTTAAAAATGGTTTCAAGAGAACTCATCAATAATTGTCCGGCACTTAACAATTACATCACAAACAAACTTGTTAACAATTGAACTCGATTTGTCGAGTCGCAGTTATTTTTATCACTACTACTACTGCACTTCTACCGAACTTTTGGTGGACAGCGAACCGTAGACACGGGAAGGGTATGGTATGATTCGGTACGTCTACGCTTGTCACCAAAAGTTCGATAGAAGTGCAGTATTCTTGAGATAAGTATTTTTTCAGGTCTGTTATTTATCTGTTCTCCTGGGCGAAAGCGAAATATAGGTTTTGGATCAAACATCTCAGTGAACTTGGCAGTCTTGCGTTCAACTGTTATAGACAGATGCTGGAAATAAAGCGTTTGGAGATGATACCGAACGACTTACATTAATTAGCATTACAATTGGTTAAAAAAAATCGCCATTGACCAATTCGAAATATTATTAATGTATGACTGTAAAAGCTGGATTATGGTATAAAAAAACCCAAACATTCTTGAAAAGTAAATTAAAATGATCATTAAGAAATAGTGTGGTGTAGTGGATAGCGTGTTCGACTCTTATTCAAAACGTTTAAGGTTCGATCCCGTATGAGAGAATGGAATCATCTCTTTACATGCTATGCATGACTCGGGTCGAGTATAAACTTGTGCAGTTGCATCTACAGTGTGACGATGCGTTTCGAGTATAGTCACACAACTCGGATTAGTCATCTTTGCTTTTGCCTTAGGCGAGAATAAATAATCTCAATCAAGAAATAAAATTACAATAAAATTATTTATTTTTGCAAAATTAAACCAAATAATTCTGAATAAAACTAATAATTAAAAAAAAAATGCACCGAAACTTGAATTTGACTTTCAACTAATCTTTTGAAGACGTAACACTTTTATTTCTCGATGAATAGTCGGCAGATGTTGGATAACTAGAATCTTTTGTCGAAAAATTAAATGACTCACTCTCATTTGTTGTTGTCTCGTCCGAATTAACAAACCTTTCTTTCAGCTTTTTTTCTTCGTCTTGAAACAAAAAATACCATAAAGTAAAAAATTAAGAAAAAAATGACTAAAATTACATATTAATTTTTCTGAAATTGCTGTTGTACCAATCGTTTTCCAGTCTTTATGATAACTAGAAAAAATTTGAAATTTTTTTTTAGCAAAAAATATCGAATTTAATAAACATACTCGTCATAGTTTAGACTATTAGTCCATTGAATTAGTTCATCAACTTCCCAATCGTCAACATTTTCAACACCATTTCTATCACACGCTTGCAAAAAACTTTTTGTAGCTTTTTCTATCATTTGATTAGTTTCATCATCCGCGCCATTTGGCTGAAGCATTCCATTCAAATACCTTTATTTATACAAAATTATCACTCAACCCTAAATAGAAATAAAATAATCTTTACAATTTTTTCATCCATTCAATTTTTTTCTTTTTCTTTTTCAATTCCAAATCTTGTTTGCGTAAGAGCTAAATTCAAAAGATTTTAAGAAATTTCAAAATAAATTTTCTAAATAATTTAATTAACCTTTGAATGATAAAATATGATTGGTTTAGAGCTTTTTTCAACTCCATAATAAAAGTCCAAGTTCATTTGAAGTAAGTGTTTGTTGGAAACAGGTCGCCATCCATTATTCTCTACCCTTTGATACCAACCATCATAATCTTATAAAATTTGACTTTCATTTCAATTTCAAACTCAGTTTAAAATTTAAGACTTACTTTCAATCGGAAAATTTCTATCTCGATTATTATTAACGTATGCTGTTTTCATTTTGTTTGACGGTTTAGTATAATCTCTAGGTGCATTTGCACAAATGTCTTGAACAGGTCGATGCGTAAAAATTTTGTAATGTATTGTTGGTGGAAATTGGTTTCCCGCGAGTCTAAATTTAATATGTGTTCCACTTGCTGGGTCTATTAGTTTAGCTTCATTTGGATTTATAAATTTCATTATAATCGCCGGATCACCTAAACTTTAAAATTTTAAAATGCGCTCTTGATTTTAAGTTTATCGAGTTTATAAAACCTTCGTTATGAAATACGACTAGGTCTTTGTAATACTTGAACACTTGAATATCCTAAGAGAGAGAGAGAGAGGTTTTAAACTAAGTGGTCAACAAATGGGAAATAATTACAATATATTTTCTCCAAAATCGTTGGATTTTTCTTGCAGCTTGATCCATTTTTTCTTCTTTTTCAATCATGACTCTTAAAGCTTTGGCATCCTGTATATCCATTTTTGAACTTAATCAAACATAAAATTTAACAGAGATTGTTTTTTTTATCGTTTTGCTCGTTTTAATAAACAGCTAATTATAAATTCGTGAATTTTCAAAAAATAAATTACCTTGGTAACTAAATTTTTTTATTCGTGAGTTAAAGACTGAGAAAAAAGAAGATTTTTCAGGATTTATTTTAAAAAATTTCAACAATAACAAAACAAAAATGGAAAAATTAAGTTTTTAAGAGACAAAAAATTATTTCATGTTGAGTAAATCTTGAGCTGCGGTTGTTGTCTTAAACAAAGCTTTTCTTGATATTCTCATTTTACCATCGACCGGGTCACGACCAAAATATTTTATTTGAATTTCTTGACCGACTTTGTAATCCGATGCACTTCCATGTACAATCTGTAAATTAAGATTTTTAGAAATGTGTCGTTAAAATTTTTAGATGTTTACTTTTCTTCCATCGAGTTGACTGTTTGGCAACAAAGTTGGTTTCATTGTTGGATATAATTGAATCATTAAACCGGACGGCACTATTTCGACGATTTTGGCTTTATAAATACCTCCAAACTCTAATTCTGGTTCTCTCTATAAAAAAGGATATGATTAATTGACTTCGAATAAAATAATTCATGTCAGAAAGTGTTTTTGAATATCAAAAGCAACATCTATTCAACTCAAAGTAATTATAAAAAGTCGAAAATCGATATCATAAACTTAAGAATGGTCGCCCTTACTGGTCATCTTATGAGATAGAATTCGACCATCAATGAACTTTTTAAGCATCTAAAAAGAACCCTCATATCAGAATGAATGGTATTTGAAAAATGACACGAAAATGTTATGAATATAAACGGTGTTTGAAACAAATTATTCAAGTTATCTACAATATTGAAAAAAAAACTTACAGGTTGTTCGATTAAAGATTTGATCATTGCTTCAGCTTCATCTAAAGCATTTTGATTAGGTGCAAAAATACTAAAATTAGTCTCATCAACAGGTGTAACTGATACTCCAGTTTTGGCATATATTTTCTTTAAATTCATTCCGCCAGTACCAACTAATTTACCTCGTTGTACAATCGATACTGGATAAGATTTTAGTATTGGTTGATTTGTTTTTTTATTTTGTCTTGGCTTAGAAATTTCTTGATTCATTAAACGTATTATTTCTTGCCTAGCGTCTACAATAATAAAATTAAGTTTTACTATTTTTCAAATTGATTTGATAAGACTTACGCTTGGAAGTTTCAACGACTTCTTTAATGATGTTAATTGGAAGACCTTCGATTTTAAAATCAGCTTGAACTGCTGTTATACCTTCATTTGTTCCAGCTATTTTAAAATCCATATCTCCCATATAATCCTCGAACCCTGATATATCAGTCAAAATTTTATATCTTTTAACCGACTTTTTTTCATCTAATTCTGTAAATATTCCCATAGCAACACCTGTGACTTGTTCTTTTATTGGTACACCAGCGTCCAATAACGCCAAACTTGATGCACACACAGATGCCATTGAACTTGACCCATTTGATTCGAGGACTTCACATAAACATCTTACAGTTAATGGAAAATCTGCTGGTATCAAAGGGTACAACGCTTTTTCGGCCAAAGCGCCGTGACCAATTTCACGTCTGTCCGCTCGACCGCCTACGCGTGCAATTTCATTCGTAGCAAACGATGGAAATTCGTAGTGCAACATAAAGTTTTTGTTAAAATTTGTTAGCGATGGTGACATCATGTTGGCAACAGTCTCTGATCTATACATCGAATCAGGCGAGTCGAATGTAACTGAACATAAAACTTGAGTTTGTCCTCGTTGAAAAAGACCTGATCCATGCAAAGAAGGGTATAAATTTGATTGACAACTAATTGGTCTAAGCTCATGTAATTTACGACCATCGACTCGTTTCGACTCGTCCAAGGCCAAGTTACGAACAACTTTTCGGACAAATTTATAAAATAGCTCGTTCAACGTGCTGTAAGAGTAAGTCGATCCAGTGCTTATAGTGTCTGGATTCGTACTACTTTTTTGAATGGAATTTATAACTGAATTTTTAACTTGGGATATAGCGTTGTCTCTTGAAAGTTTATCGTGTTCATAATCTGTAAAAATATCGTACAGATGAGAATAAGCCAATGCTTGAAATAAATTATCAATTTCTTGATTTGCAGCTGGTTCGGTGGTTAATTTAGGAATGTTGTCATCGGTTAAACTAACAGGTGGACCTTCTAAAACTTCATCTTCACTTGTTACTGAAAGTAGAGAATTATCTTTTTTAACATTTCGATTTTCTTTTTCTAATTTCAATGATCTTATTTGCTCAACAACTTTATACGCATGCTCTGCACCAAATTCTAAAGCTTCGACGAATTTATCTTGATTTAGATTATCAGCCCAGCCTTCAATCATCACTTTGAAAAAGTAAAAAAAATTGGAATTAAGATCTTTAATGAATATTTCTTTATTTTTATTACCAATATTTTTGTTTGGTCCAACGCTTATTACAATATTAACTGGACTATTTTCTAATTGCTTTCGTGATGGATTAATTATAAATTGATTGTCAAACATACCAACTCTGACGCACCCTTGATTTCTAAAGTTTTAGATTTAAGAATTTCAAAGCGAGTCGCTTTAATTGATTAAGCATTTATGCCAAATAAATTTCACAGGTACAGTATGTTCTCAATTTTGCAGTCACCGATTCTGTGATATTTTTGGTTTTGTTCCAATAATAATTTAGGCCACAAACTTGGAACACCAATTCTTTGCCTTTGAAATGATACTCGGTTTTGCAGCATAAAATCGAGAATAAACTGTATCAGTCATTTGGCTGAGGCTCAAAAATAAGGTCCGGAACCTTAAAACCCCTTTTAGTTAATTTTTTACGCGATAATTGTCATATGGAATTTTTTTTTGTAGCTTTCAATTAATGTTTTCGGAACAATAATAGCTTTTTCCAAGTATGGTCTCATAAATCTTTATTAAAAACACCTCGATGTAAGGCTACAGGAGGGTTAAAATATATTTAACTTTTAACCCAATGAAAAAAAAAGGATTTCGAGGTCGTTTATTGCATATATGATGTCAAAAAGAACAACTTCCGAACATTATTTTTTGAACTTGAAAAATTAATATTTACCAATAGGACCTTTCCATTCACAGCTCGAGCCGTACAAAGCAAAAGAAGCAGTGTTTATACAAATAACATCAGGGTTATCTCTTCCATCATACGATAAAAGATTACAAACAACCTTAAAGGAGTCATTAATTATTTTCAAAAAAAGTTTAAAAGTACTCACTTGTATTTCATTATTATAATTTGTAGAAAATAATGGTCTTATGGATCTATCGATCATTCTTGATACTAAGATCTCATAATTCGAAGCACCAAGATCTCGACGCAAAAAATTAGTTGGTATTTTACCAGCAGCTGATGCTTTATGTAAATAGTCGACCCAAAAATATAAAATAATTAACAAAAAAATTATTTTCTATGAGAGTCTAAATCTTACTGTTAGGGGTAAAAATGCAGCAGGAGTTAAACGTGGCTTATTTACAACTGTCACCAAAATATTTGTATCATTAAATTGTCCAGTGGCACTTGAATCAGCAAGTCTAGCCAAAGTTCTGTGATTTAATTCCAGCGTTCTTCAAAAAAAAAGAAGAATAAGAATCAGAGTAACATTACGCGTAACTTAAAATTTACCCAGTTTGATATTTAACTTTTAAATTATTAATTTTTTTGTTATTATTATTTGTTTTAGATCCAGCTGAATTTTGTAAAACAACGGAAGTGGTTGAAATAAATGCAGGTTTAATGAGTTCATTATTAATCAGGTATCTTATTTGATAATTAAACGAATTACACAAAATTCGAGGACTTAATTTAAACATTTTTAAGTTTTTTCTCTCTTTGTATTTTTTGTTATTTTATTAAATTCAAAATATAATTTGTTTTTTGTTAAAGCATTTGCATTTGAATTTTCTTTTTTAGTTGCATTCAAAATTCTATTTTTATACTCGCTTTTTTTTGTTTAGGTATGTTACAAAAATATTTTGGTCTAGCTAATCCAAAAATGATTGCAAGTTAATCAAGAGTTTTTAAAAAAGGTAAGATTGTTATTCATTCCCTTTCTCAAATGTAACCCTATTTTTTTTCTAAATTAAAATGTGTTACCATGTTTCCTGATTGATTTTCCAGGGACAATTTTAAAAACTTACTTTGTTGCCATTTCGTAAACATTAACAGCAAAACTTGTCAATCCCAAATCTAAGAGTTTCTAGGTTTGTAAAAAATGAAAACAGTTAAACACCTCGACAAAATAAAAGTGTCTATCACAATAGACAACCTATTTACGGCCTGACCTCGATTTTGTTAGCAATGATTTTTTTCAAATCTCGAATTTGTTAATTTGATGTTACGGTCGTACTGTAGGACAATGTTATATCGATTCGATTTTGTTAATTCTAGGTTTTGTTACCAAGTTTAATCTGACTGTGAGTGTTAACAAAATCGAAGTCTGACTGTAATATTTAAATGAATTAAAATTTCCTCGGTGGCCATGCAAGCAGCCAAATTGAAAAAATGGCCGACCAGTTAGCCGCTTGGCCGTTACCCAACACTAATTCAGATCTCAATTTAGGATTTGCAATTTTTTTTGTCAATTTATAATAATATGAAACCGTAATAAGATAATTTCACAAATTTTCAGTCTATTTCCATGATTTTTTGGATACTTCAAAAATTTATGAAAAGAAAACTGAAAGGTCTCGAACATTTTTAAAAGGTTATGAAAACTTTTGAACAAATTCGGATGAAGGCAAACGTTCATGAAGGTTCATTAAAGGATCCGAACGTTCCTTTTTGGAACATGTGAACGACCAAGTTAGAACAAAACGGCAAAATTTACCAAGTATAAAAAAAGACAAAAAACAAAAAATTACATTAAGGCTTGTTAATTTCACTCAAGACCCTGTTTATGATGTACTTAAAGTAACAAAAAAAGTCTTTACAGAGAGCTAAATTTTTAATAAAACATGTTCTACAGTAACTGTTGTGCAATTCAAGCATTTGTAATACAAACAAAATTGATAGAAGGATTCTATCTTGAAAAAAACTTTTACAAAAAGTGCAAATCACAACGCTCGTTTCTCAACTCATGAAATCAGAGGTGATCGAGTCGGTTTGAGATTTCCAAAAATGCCTAAGTCAGCAAAATTAACTGACTGTTTTAAAAAATGACTCTTCAAATTGATTTAGACAATACCGAAGTTTAACGTCTTAACCATTGAAAGACAACCAATTTTGTATGCTGAATTTCAAGTGTATTTAATCATCTACAGAAAGTACAATGGTGTTATGATCACAGGAATTTACAAAATTTTACGTAAATTCTGGTTATTTTGTCATATTTTATTCATATTGTCGAGTAATTCAGATGGATCTCTGCAACTTCAACAAGACTTGCATGTACTGACAGAGTGGTCTAAATTATGGTCAACTGAACTGAATTTATCGAAGTGCAAAGCCATGTATCTGGGCGGGAACAGATTAAAACATGAGTATCAAATGGACAGCCCTAATGGTTTTCACACCCTTAATGAGACAATAGAGGAAAGGGATCTTGGAGTTATGGTAACAAATGATTTGAAATGGAATAAACAATGTACAATTGCTGCTGCAAAAGCAAACAGAGTTTTGGGCCAAATTAAAAATTCTTTTGTGAATCTGGATATCCAAATAATCAAACTGTTGTATACAGCACTAGTTAGACCTCATCTTGAATATGCCGTAAGTATGTGGTGTCCGTCATTTAAAACTGACATTTCGATTCTTGAAAGGGTACAAAGAAGAGCAACAAAACTCGTAAAATCAATAAAAGACAAGTCCTATGATGAAAGATTAAGAAAATCAACCTAGTTAATGGAATTAATTACGCCAAAAGTCTGTCACTTAACCTAAGAAGGTCAAACGACAAGAGACTTGTCAGAGAAATCAACAAAAAGAGCTCATGTCGATATAATTTTTTGTCAAATAGAATAGTCTCTACTTGGAATATGTTATCAGCTAGTACAGTGTCAGCCAAATCGGTTAACAAATTCAAAGCGTGTATTGATAGAGAAGTGTTTAAATTCAACTGATGCAGCGACTGCAATGGTCCATAATTGGACTAAGCGCTTAATTGCGCTGGTATGGACACAGTTCATACTGCAGTTTTTTTTACTACTACTACTACTACATAAGGTGAAAAAAAGTAAATTTATCCAATTTTACGTAAAATGCTGGAAAAACCAAAACGGCCAATTAAAATTCTGAATTTTTTTCAGTAGTTTACTGTTATATTAACCTATGTGAAGTTTTTTCTCAAATTCTCAATTTCTTAAAATAATTTGAGAAAAACAATAAAGTTATTTCTTAAATTCTTAGAATCTAAGAAAAGTTGAGAAAAGTTGAGAAATCGAAGAAAACAATTTAGATTAAAAATTTATCTAAGTCCCTGAATTTTATGCTTAGTCGAATCCTTAAGCTGTCCTATTCTCACCCAAAACCCAACCCCTAATCCCTACCTCAATACCAACTTAGGCTTGAAAAAGATCATTAGATAAAAATCTTAAATTATCATTCTTTGGTGTATTTTTTTAATAAAAAAACCTTGTTATCTGGAACTTTGACTTTCTTATTCTTTTGTCCTGAACATTTCTGTAGCAAAACAAACATCTTTACCTTTTCAGAATTATGAGACCTTCTATTATTAATGAGAATTTAACAATTTTATGAAAGGGAATGTTCCATAATGCCTTTCAATCTTTAGAAAAGACAATTTTCTTTATCTATTTTTCAGAAAATTATTTTCTTCGATTTCTCAACTTTTCTCAACTTTTCTTAGATTCTAAGAATTTAAGAAATACCGTAAATATTTGTTTTTTAACGCGGCACTAAAATCCCGAAAACTTGGTTTAACTGCCTCGAAAAAAATTAATTTTCCCCCAGAAAAAAATTTTATTCTTACATTTTCCTGTTCTGGGAGATTCTTTAACCAAAAAGTAATAATTCGAGAAAGGAATTTTTCGAAAAAAAGCAAATTTTATACGCACTAAAAACCAAGATTTCGGGATTTTAACCAAGATTTCGGGATTTTAGTGCCGCGTTAAAAAACAAATATTTACGGTAACTTTATTGTTTTTCTCAAATTATTTTAAGAAATTGAGAATTTGAGAAATTGAGAAAAAACTTCACACTGGTCTTATATTAAACATGTTTTTGTTATTTTTTTTTTATCTTTTAAAAAATCAAACGAGGGTTAATTTTTTTTTTGGTCCTTTTGGTTTTTACAGCATTTTACATAAAATTGGGTAAATTTACTGCTTTTCACCTTAGTTAATTTACGAAAAATTACCTATTTTTACGTAAAAAAAGAATTAAATATTGTAAAATTACCAGAATTCACGTAAAATTCCATCGATCATAGCACTAATATAATTAGGGTTTTTTTATCTTTATAAATTAATGTAATAGATATTTTGAATCAAAAAATACAAAAATGTACCGTAAACTCTTGACCACTTCTCTAAGAACTAAGGCAAAATTGAGGTTTGTTCTATATGGAACAAATACCATCGAAACCATGTTCAAACAATTTTTTTAATTTTTTTAGAATAAACCTCAACTCCTGACTTAAGACTAAGTGAATGCTCGAATGTTCGCTTAATTTTTTGTATTTTTTCTGGAATAAATTCAAAAAATTGTGGAACTAATTTCGAAATTGAATAAAATTTAATTAATTAAATTTAAAATTTTTGATTTTATCGCAAGCATCCTTTCCATTAGTCTTAAGTCAGGAGTTGAGGTTTATTCTAAAAAAATTAAAAAAATTGTTTTAACATGGTTTTGATGGTATTAGTTCCATATAGAACAAACCTCAATTTTGCCTTTGTTCTTAGAGAAGTGGGCAAGAGTTTACGGTATTTTTTTAAGAGTATGAGAAGTGAGAATTGTATGGAACCAGATTTGTACTCAAAACAGAACAAAACATGAAAGATTTTTAGCTGTTAATCATTTAAAGGTATTTTTAGAAGACTGAAATTTTTGTTTCACAGAAAACAGATTTTGACAAAATTTTTCTATTCAAAAATTTCCTTAGACAATTTAAAAAATAAAATATAAAACGATTTCAATAATTTTTAACTTTAAAATCGATAATATAAACCTTTACTAAAATATATATATTAAGCGAAATATATATTAATTTTTTCTCTTTTTTAATACTCATTGCTGGTTGCTTTTTTTTATTATTAAAATAAATTTTTGATGTCGTGTCAGTAAAATACTTCATCAACTTGCAAATTCATTTATTTCTCTTTCATTTTTCTTCATATTTATATGTTCTCTTCTAGAAGAAAATAACAACGCGTATACTTTACTCTAAACCAAAATCGTTGCAAATTTAAAAAAACTTAATATTTTATAACATATTCATATAATTTGAATTTAGAATTTTTTTCTTGAAAAATTCTTATCTCAAATCATACGTTTTTAGTTAGTAAAAGAATACTCTGGACCATTTGATCTCGAACAATCACCACTTGATACTGATTGACATTTTTTGAAGATGCGTCTAATTAATGGAGCACTGCTTGTTTTGTCCTGTTTTATCTTTAGCATTGAATCTGTAGATAGAAACAACTTTAAGACATGTGCTCAGTCTGGATTTTGCAAGTAATTTTTAAATTCGGTACGACTGAAAAATCTTTGATCTAACTTGTATTCACTTAGACGTCAACGAGATCATAATCCCGGTGAACCAGTATATAAAGCTAATTTTGAAACATTAAAAATCGATAATGGACATTTGAATGTTCAAGTTGTGAACACTAAAAATTCCGTTCTATTTCAACTTGACTTGTTCCTACTCAAAGACAATCGATTTAGATTTAAATTAAATGAATTGAGTCCATTGAAACCGAGATACGAAGTCGAGGGTGTTATTGTGAGTCATCTTGAAGAGGAAAAATTTCAAATAGTTCGACAAGATTCGAATCAAATCGAACTCAAGAATAAATTAGATAACAAAGTTATTTTGTATTCGAATCCACTCAAAGCTGAATTTTATATAGGAGATTATTTGGTTACGACATTTAATTCAAGAAATTTACTCAAATTTGAGCATCTAAGAACCAAACCGTAATTTAAAATTAAGTCAAATTTTTGAACTAAAATTAATTTCAGTTTTTTATTTAAAGAGTTAAAGCTGAGCCACCACAAGAGAACGCTGAAGCACCTGCTGAACAAGAAGCTCAAAACGAAGTTCCTCAAGAATCAGAGGAGCCTGATATGTGGGAAGAAACATTCAAGACCCATACTGATTCCAAACCTAATGGTATATTACAAACTCAAAATTTTAACATATTTTGAAGAAGTTTTGAAATAAGTTTAAACGGGTCTAAATTTAACGAATTGGTTCTCTTTAAGGCTTAACTTCATCCTGATTATGAGTTAAACCGATTTTTGTTTTACAGAGCGACCGAAAAGTGAGACCAAAAGACGAGAGCTTTTTAGTGAGGGCGAATTCTGAAACTAAAAAATATTCTGAACAATTTGTTGGTTTTACTTTTTTGATTTTTATTTTGCATTTGGTATACTATGTGGCGAAAAAAGTCAAAAAAATCAAAAATCACTTAGATGAGGGATTTTGAGTATTTTGACTAAAAATTCGTAAATAGTTCAGGATTTGTATTTATCTTAGGTAGTGTTGGGCACGGCCAAACTTTTTCAAAACTTGTCAAAAAACAAGACTCCTGAAGCTTAAAATTTGCTAACTTTTTCAAACGACCAAATTGAAAAAATGCCCGCAAAAAAAAGGGTAAATTTGCCCTTTTTTCCTTAATTTGCACCCTTCAAATAACTCAAGGATCATTGGAAATACTATTAAATTGTAGAAAATTTTACGCCTTTTCAGAATATTTATAAATAATATAGGGATGAGGAGTTGAAAAAAAGTTACAGGTTAAAAAGTTAATTATGTTTTTTTAGTGGTCTTGACACTTTAGACCCCTTGGGTCTGAAAAAATTATTTGGGACACCCCCTAAAAAATTGGTTTTCCATGGTTTTCATAGATGTAGATTATGAATTTGAGGTCGAAAATCAATTTAAAAATTAGTGTGGACGTTTTGCATTTCCGGAACCTTACTCATTAAAAAATTTTGAAGGGTCCTAAGCTCATGGCTAAGGTTAGTTGGACCCAAACCGTTTTTCCAAATTTCAATAAATTCTAAATTTTTCATTATTTTATTCTAATATTCTCATTATTATTATTTAGGTCCTGAATCTGTTGGAATGGACATTAGTTTCAATGATTTTGAACATGTTTATGGTATTCCACAACATGCCGACAAATTTTCATTAAGATCTACAGCGTATACTTAATTTTAAACCTAATTCTATGCTTCCTTTTTGTAACTTTTTTAATAAAGATCAACTGACCCTTATCGTCTTTACAATTTGGACGTATTTGAATACGAATTGAATAATCCAATGGCTTTGTACGGTTCAATTCCATACATGCTTGCTCACAAGTAATTACAATAATTGAATCATTTTGAAAAATTTTAACGATTTTAAATTTTTAAAGTCAAAAATTTACTGTTGGTCTTTTGTGGTTGAACGCTGCTGAGACATGGATTGATATTCGATCAAACAAAGCAGACAAAAGCATTTTTTCAAAAGTCGCTGATTTTATAACAAAATCAAATGAAATTCCACAAATAGACACCCATTGGTTTTCAGAAAGTGGTATAATTGATATTTACTTGATGTTAGGTCCAAAACCAACAGATGTTTTCCGTCAATACGGTGAACTTACTGGAAATACACCGCTACCACCAATGTTTTCAATAGCTTATCATCAATGTAGATGGAATTATAACGATGAAGAAGATGTTAAAAATGTAAACAACGGATTTGAAGATCATTTGATCCCAATGGACGTCATGTGGTTGGATATTGAACACACCAATGACAAGCGTTACTTCACCTGGGACTCGATTAAATTTCCATCTCCAGACAAAATGATGGAAAATTTGAGCAGATACGGTCGTAAGCTAGTCACAATTGTTGATCCACATATAAAAAGCGATTCGAATTATCACGTTTACTCTGAAGCTAGAGACAACAATTATTTTGTAAAAGATAAAAATGGAAATAATTTGGACGGTTGGTGCTGGCCTGGTTCATCAGCATGGCCTGATTTTTTGAATGAAGATGTCAAAAATTGGTGGGCAACAAAATTTCTATTAGATAATTATAAAGGTACAACACTTGATACATTCACTTGGAACGATATGAACGAACCAAGCATGTTCAATGGTCCTGAAATAACTTTCCCTAAAGATGCTTTGCATTTAAATGGATTCGAACATCGTGATGTCCACAACTTGTATGGTCAAAATTTAGTTAAAGCCACATTTCGAGGTCACTTAGCCCGATCAAATGGAGAACGTCGTCCATTTGTATTGACACGATCAACTTTTGCTGGTTCTCAACGTTACGGTGCTGTTTGGACAGGTGATAACACTGCTGAATGGGATCATCTAAAAATTTCTATTCCAATGTGTTTGACGTTTAGTGTCACAGGTATGTCATTCTGTGGATCTGATGTTGGAGGTTTTTTTAAAAATCCAGATGGTGAATTAATGGTAAGATGGTATCAAGCTGCTGCTTATCAGCCATTCTTTAGATCACACGCTCATATTGATACTAAACGTAGAGAACCTTGGGTATTTGGTGACGAAGCTATTAAACATATTAGAGATGCTGTACACACAAGATACACTTTGGTTTATTATTGGTACACCTTGTTTTACATTAACGAGAAAAATGGTAAGCCACCAATGTTGCCATTATGGGTCGAGTTTCCAGAAGAGAATGATTTTTATGATGTTGATGATCAACATATGGTTGGTCATGCTATTATGGTTAAGCCTGTAACAACTCAAGGCGCAACTTCTATTGAAGTCAAATTCCCAGGCAAAAATGAAGTAATTTTTTTGTCACTATAAATTACAGCCAAGCCTTAACTATTTTCAATTATAGTTATGGTATGATGTAAAATCTCTTAGAACATATCAAGGTGGTACAACAACAACATTTACTGATATTACATTGGCAACTGTAAGCTTAAACCGATCGAATATTAAAATCGATTTTTTTTGTTTATTGTTATCTTTGCATTAGGTTCCTGCATTCCAAAGAGGAGGTACTATTGTACCTTACAAATTCCGTTTACGTAGATCAACAACTCAAATGGCCGATGATCCATTTACATTAACAATATGCTTAGACAAGCAAGGCTCAGCTACTGGTGAACTCTATTTTGATGATGGCTTGAGTTATAACTACAATAAAACAAGTGAATTCGTTTACCGAGAATTCAACTTTTCTAAAAATAAATTGGTTTCCAAGTAAGCTTTTTCCGTTCAATTTATTACTTTACTTCTGAACAAGGCTAAATGATAATCTATTTTAGAAATTTGGAGCCGAATAGCAAATTTAAAACTTTCGCTTGGTTAGAAAAAGTAATCGTCTACGGTTTGCAAACCCAACCAAAAACTGTAACTTTAGAAGATTCGAATAAACAATCGACTCAATTGCAATTTACGTATGATCAAAGTTCAAAAATTTTAGTTATTCGTAAGCCTGGTGTTAATATCAACACAGACTGGTCTATTCTTTTGGCCTAAACAAATATAAAGTTCCATTAAATCCAACCAATTCGTTTTATTCTATTTTTATTAGATGTTAAATTTCAGTGTGATTTTAAGGCTAGTTTAACAAAATCTTATATGCAGTCATTTACAAATTTTCAATTTTTTTTTTCATTCATTTTTCAAAATCAAGTTTTTTTTTCGTGTAGCTATTTTTGGGTTATTTTTTAAAAATTATATTTTCTTTATCATTAAAAAAAATTAAAATTAAATTTTAATAAAAAAAATGTTAAAAAGAGTGTTGGTTCTTATAATTTTTGTTTCGCAATCATATCAACTGAAGCAGTATCTGAATTCGGTTTCTTCATTAAAACATAAATCGAGTTAAGAAACTGTCAATGCAATTGAGGGTGAAAATCAGACAAGATCCCAATCAACAAATTATGACTCATTTTTGTAGAGTATTACAAGAATGTTCTCCATGTGTCAACTTTGAATCAGAGACAAGGAAAAAGGCCAACGTCCTTTTATGATCAAATATCAAACTACTTAACTAGAAATCGAGCTTTGGTACTAACAGATAAAAAAAGCAAAATATTCCACAGACAAAAATAGTTGAAGGGCGTTTTTGCTTAGAACGCAAAGTCCTCCAAGCTACAGTCCTGGTCATTCCCAGGTTCCTCCTGGGAACGTTCATGAATGTTCGTGAATATTATTAAAAGCTAAAAAATTAAAATTTTTTAAAGAAACTTTTATAAAATTTTGGAAACTTTGGGAAAATTTGGGAACATTGGTGAAGGTTGGGGAACAATTTAAATGTGAACGTTCATGAAAGGAACCTGGGAATGACCAGGACAGTACAGTGGTCTTGAGTAAATGAAATGTTCCGCTCGAAACGCGTCTAGAACGGCCTTAAAAAATGGTCAAATTCGATTTCAAAAGATTTTCGACTTAGGGTTCAGCTACTGAACTTCAGTACCCGTTTTAGGAGATTTTTTAAAAAAATCTTAGACTTGGGTTATAGTGAACCAAAAAACGCCCAAAAAAGGATAATTTCTTTTCATACGGAAGCTTAGACGATTCTCTACAAGATTATGGTGGGTTGGTTTAAAGTTTGGTTTTGTTTTGTGAAAACCTTAGGTCCAGGAAAACACTTAAAGTCTATATAGGGTTTTTGACAACTTCTCACGAACAATTACGTTTTGATTTTCAAAAAGTAGTCCATCTATAAGATCAAGAAATTTGCTTTGGTCCGTTAAAATCGGTTGAACACAAAGGTTCGAGCCGGTCAAAACTACAGCAGTATCTTAATATGAGGATTTTCGACCTCAAATTCATAATCTGCATATATGAAAACCTAGGAAAGTCAATTTTTTAGGTGTATTTGGTTTCTCGGTCAAAAATTATTTTTTCTGAGAAACCAACCGTTTTGTAGCTGAGATTATGAGCTTTGAGAATATGTGTAAATTTATGCAATTATGTAAGTAAGATGATAAGTATTTAGGCACAAAAGGATGAACCTCAAAAACTTTTAACAAAATACACCTAAAAAATTGTCTTTCCTAGGTTTTCATATATGCAGATTATGAATTTGAGGTCGAAAATCCTCATATTAAGATACTGCTGTAGTTTTGACCGGCTCGAACCTTACCTTCAAAAAATTAACATACTAGCCTGGTCGTTCATAAGTTCAAAAAATGAACGTCCAAATCATTTTCCAAATCAACGTTCAAATTCATCCGATTTCATCCGAATGTTCAAAGCTTTTCATAATTTTTCATTAATTTTCAGGCTTCCAACGTCCCCGAAAATTATTTTTCGGACCCTTTGGTGTAAAATCGAGTAAAACACCGAAGCCTTAGCTCTTAAATAATTTCAATTCTTTTCGAATTTTTTCGGATATTTTCGAGGACCTAAGTGACCTGAACTTATGAAAATTTTGAACATTTTTTGAACATAATAGCGGCCAGTAAGTTCGTTTTTTTTTTCAAAAAAAACCTTCTCTAGGACACAAATTTTTAAGCTTACCAAAAAAATCTTAAATTTATTAGTCAATTGTCAACACTTCAAAAAAAAAGATATGAAATGGTTAAAATATAACCGAGCTGCCAATTGTGCATAAAATCTCTACATTTTCAAAATTCAAACTAAAAAGTCTAAGATTAACTCGAAACAAGTGACCTAGGAAATTATTGACTTGAACATAATAGTATTAATATTTTTTGTATCAAATTGGGTGATATTATTAAGATTTTTTTCAGAGTTACTCGATAAATAACTTTAATCAAATTTTTTGAATTTTAACTAAACCAAAGAAAAAAAAAAGTTGTGAATAATAAATTGGGATAAAATTTACAGTCGATTAGCAAAATTTAACATCTCACAAGATTTCTTTTTTTTTCTAAGAAAATTTATTCAAAAAAAAAATCTTATTTAAAATCATCAAAACCTTCTAAACACTAAAACACAAATATTTAAAATGCAAATAATTTGTTAGATGAGAGAGAGAGAGAATAGGCATGAAATTGGCATCAATCAAATCACAACAATCACGACAATAAAATAAAAAAGAGCACAACTTAGAGAGAAAATGAATTTTAGTTGAAGTAAACTGACAAATCAAGTTTTTCTTTTTTGTTTCTTTCACTCTCTCTCTCTCTCTTTTTTTGTTTTTTTTTTTTCAAAAATTTAATTTGAAACATATAAAAATCCAATTTAAAAGACAATAAAATTTCAATTTTCATCAAAAAAAAAAGGTTTAAATCAATAAAAAAAATGAAACAAAAAAAAAGCTTCAAAAATTTTGTATTTTATTTTTTGATTAGTTACTAATAGTCATTCCCTTAAAATTGTAATTGGCCAAGTTTTCTTCTTTTTTTTTTTATTGTTTATGATTCACTTTCTAATTTTCACCATCTCCAAGTTAGTTTTAATTAAATTTTATTTTTCATTAGAAAATTTTGTTGAATTTTTTTTTAATATTTTTTATCTACTTTAATCATGCGATGCATCTAGTCGTCTTAGATTTTTTTCTCTTTTACTGTATCATATTTTAAACACTTCGTTTTTTTTTTCTTTAGTTTTGAAATTTGAATAGCTTTTGGAGTTAGTCAATTACCAAAATAGACTTTAATCATCAGGGATATTTGAAACAAATCTTCTAAACGATGAGTTAATGATCTTCAGGTACATTAAATAAAGGCTTAATACCCCTATAGCTCAGTCCTGTCGACAGTGTGAAATTCATAGAAATAGAACATTAGTAAGTGTGCAGAACAAATTGTTCTAGATGTGCTAAAGCCTAAAGAAAACTTGTCTTATCTGAAACAGAATTTGTCTAATCTACCTTCTGTTGTGTGCAAAAACTTTTCTTCTTTAGCAGAGTTTTCGCAGGGTTTTTGCAGACAGCAGAAGGTAGATTAGACAAATTCTGTTTCAGATAAGACAAGTTTTCATTAGGGTTTAGCACATCTAGAACAATTTGTGTAACGATTCTGTACAATTGTTATGAATTTTACAGCGCCAGTCCGGTCTGATCACAAAACGTTTCAATGTACCGAACGAAGAATTATGTAAAAAGGACCTCGATCCCGTTTAAGATACTGCACTTCCACCGAATTAACGACGTACCCGAACCGTACCGTACTAAAAATTCAGTTTTTAATGCGTGATTTCGCGATAAATTGTCGATTTTTTAGTACGGTTTGGGTACGCTTTGGTATGTTACGGGTACGGTAAGCCTTTAATTCGGTGGAAGTGCAGTAACAAAATGACTCTTTCGTCAGTTGAGAAAATCTAGAAGGCAAGTAAGAGAAAAACGATGATTGATTCTGGGAGGCATCTAAAGAGTTTGAGTTTAAAGAAATAAAATGTAAAGACAGTTGTTATGCAGTATTATTTTTTTTTTCAATTTGATTGAGATAATAAGATTATCAAACGATATCAAAATTTGTCATTCAAATAAGATTATTATATAAAAGAATCAAAAGTATCAAATTCAATAAGTATCAAATAAAAAGAGAAAATATAAATTGATTGGAATTAATCTAATTATAAAAATCTTTTGACCGAACATAAAAATATCAAAGTCAATTCCCTTTGAGCATTATAATACTTTTTTTTTAGAATTCGTTACTTTTTTCTTTATCTTTCTTTTAAAAGAAAAGGTTAAGTAACAAAAAAATCAAAATACCAGAAAAATTTAAATTGTTCGTGTGTTTGATCATCATTTATCATAAAATTCTCCACTTCACTTTTTATTGCATAAGTTGTTTCTTTTGATCAATAGAGCTTGTAAAATAAAATTATATAACTAGTATAGAAACTTATTTAAAGACGTGTTAAAAAAGGAATAGTGAACCTTAGTAGTTAATTGATTGAGATCTATCAGTTGGTTAAGAAACAGACGTAATATAACAATTATTAAGTTAGTACCAGTCTATAAAATTGATTATCAAACACGAAAAATCTTTGGGTTTTTCGAAACTTAATTTTAAAGTCTGAAACAATACCAGAATGCTATGAGAGATCATTAAATTTTGATATCTCCAATCAAATAAGTGTTAGGAATAGTTAAATTTATGGGAAGACAATAAATTCACTTGGAGTTTAATAGCCTATTTAAATAAGCTTTCAAACAAAAAATAAAATTAAAGAGAGAATAGGATCAATTAAAAAAAGATTAGGAATGGAATTTGCAACCTTAACTGTTTATAACTTCAATCAACTTGTTTGTTATTTTTCGTACGATAAAGATGATTAATAGGTTTTAAATAAGTTGTAAGACAAGATAAATATTTGGATCTCTGAACAACAACGAGAACGCCTTTTATTTTAGAGCTTAATTTCAACACTTTAAGGTGTTTAAGAATATATTTTTTTTTTCGATAAAATGTCATCATTTAGTTTACTCCACCCTTGAAAATAATTTTTTTTTTCCTCAACTCGATTTTGATTGGTTTAGAAATTTTTACTCTTTAAAAAATCAACCAATCAAATTAAATCTTGAAATATTTATTTTATTATTTTAACAACTTTATTTATCTAATTCACAATTAGTTGATTTTTTATTTCTCGCTTGCCAAGTCTAGTTCTGATTTGTTTTTCTCAAGAAATTTCTAAAAAAAAATTTTTTCTACTCTCTAGATTTCGACTCTTCACACTGTTAACTCCCAAATAACAACAAATAGAATTTTTTTTTCTGAATATAAATATGAATCGATTGAACAACATTTGGTCAAATCAAACTAATCCTACAAACATGTTTAATCCACAACAAGCTCAATTGTTTTTATTGCAACAACAATTGCAACAACATTTAGCCCAACAGGAACAACGCGAACAGCCTAAATTTAGTAGTTCGTTTAGTGTTAATAATCTATTAGGTCAAACACAGAGAACAGCTCCTCAACAACAGCAAATAGCGGCTGTGTTGACTCAACAAATAGCTGCGGCTATGGTTAATAACTATCGTCAACAAATGAGTAAACTTCAACGACCAAGTTATCCAGACTCGGCTTTTCAACAACCAAAGAGACTCAAAGTAAACGATTTTGATCAATCTGAAATAAATCAATTGAACACTTCGACAAGTTCAATTTCATCACCATCATCATCTTCGTCATCAGCGTTGTCTTTAGACTTCTCTGGCTCGAATCATCAAAATCAAAATGAATCAGACTTGGGAATCAATAGCTCACAATTACACGATAACATAAGTGAGCGTAACACTCCGGACTTGTTGTCCTATTCCTCATCATCGTCTTCAAGTTGCTCATTTTCAATTAAAAGATCAAGTAAGTGACGTGACATGTTTAATTAAGCAAATAAAAAATTAAGGGATTTTAAAAACAAAAAATATTAGGGCAATTATTTTTTTTTTCAAAAAAGACCGAAGTTTTTAATTAATTAGGGGGGGGGGGGGGTTATTAATTAAAAAATATTTTATTTTTTTGATGACTTTTTGACGTTTTTTTGTTTAAGACGAGAATTCAATTTATTCAAATGGTTTGATGCAATGTCCCATATGCTGTATGGAAATAAGTAATTTAAACGATTTGAGAGCTCATTTTAATCAAGAGCTTAACGAAATAATTCGATATGATCAAAATTTATCGAATAAAAAACAAGACTTTGCATCGATTAAAACAACTCGACAATTGGTTGGTTCTTTTGTTTTTCTTTGTTTTTTTTTTCTGTGATTTTTTATGACTAATTTTTTTTTGCTTTTAAGAAATTTGAAGAAATCAAAGAAAACCGATTGAAAAGATCAGAAAGAAAAAGTGACTAATTTTTTTCTAAAAGTTACATAATTTTGTTTCAGTTGAATAATTTTTATATTTCAAAGGTATTCAACGTCTTAAAAAAGAAAATATTGATACGTGTAAAATCAATCAAAAATCGATTAAAAAAGTAAGTTATAAAAATTCCATTGATTATTGAAACAATAAAAAGTTAAACGATTTCCTTTTTTAACAAAAGAGAGAGTATGATGAGATTGATTGTGAATTGTCAAACGGAAATAAAAAATCTAAACGTTTCAAACAACAAGAAAATAATCCTGGTATGTATTTGAATTCTCATTTAATTCAAATATCCTGTGTTTATAATTGAATTATAAAAATAAATTCTAGATAGTGAATGTGATGATGAGATTTATGATGAAATGGCAGCAAATGAAGAGGAAGAAAATGACGAATACATTAATGTTGTTGATAATGATGATGAGGATCAAGATAAAATTTTAAATGACTCGGATCTAAACTCACAACACAAACAACACGACCATGATAATGATTCTCAAGAGAATAATTTATCAAATTCAAAATGTTTAAATTGTTTACAAATATTTAACAATAACGCGTTGGTTAGTGTTACTTGTTGGCACGTAAATTGTAAAACTTGCTGGTTAAAGTCTATAGACGAAAATAAAAATTGTAAGTTTTTTTCGCAAGTCTCTTGTAACAAAAACAAAATCTTAAATAATTTTTATTTTATTTAGGCCCTCAATGTCATACAGTGACGCTTCCAAAACATCTTAAAAAAATCATACTTTGAATTTTTTGTTTATTTTTTGTAAATAGTAGAGTCCTCTTTTTAATTTAATTTTCTTTATTATTGTTTGTATTAAGCTTATCAATAAATTATTATGAAAAGAAAAAATTCTTTAATCTTATTCAAAAATTCCATTCAGAGACCCGAAGCCTTATTTTTCTTCAAAACTAAAAACACCTTTTCAAGAAACTTACCAGGTAAGTTCAATGTTTTTGGATATTTTTTGACGAATAATTGTTTGTCGCCGAATGAAGATCTGAAGCGTTCACAGTGTCTCTTTTTGACCCGATGAGAACTAGGACATACTTATTTCTATTACTGCAAACCATTCATGAACAAATGAATTAAATTGAATTAGAATTAGAATTACGTTTCATTTAAAATTTCTTGTTGAGCCCTCTTGATTACTGATTCGATTTTTTCCTTTTCCTCTTTGCTTAAATAACTCAAGTCAACAAGTTCAATCAATTTCTAAAAAAAAAATGAGTACATGCAAATTCAAAATTTCAAAAAAAATTTCAAAAAATTTACATAATTATGAAAGTGATAATTCTAACGATATTTTATCTGGTTTGAGTGATAACTGGATAAAGTTTTTGAATCAATATGTTTCCTCTTTAAACACTAGTACTCAAAGTCAATTTATTTATCAATTCACTCAACTTATTTGTCAAAAATATTCGATTTCATTCGATTCGTTTCAGCCCATTTTGAGTCTGTCCGATTTTCAAATAAGTTTTGATCGTTTTAGAAAGAGCCTTCCAAAGAGTGGCAAATGCCAAATATGCTTAAAAACATTTGAAGGTCTCAAAATTCATTTTTTGTCATGTTTCAATCGAATGTTTGAACAATTTACTCGAAACTTCGATTTTTCAAATCTGAAACAATTTAACGAAATTTTAAACGTTAACGAATGTCTACCTTTTTTTTGTACAAGTGATAACGATTTGAATGCGTTGCTCAAATCAGATGATTTTGCAATACCAGTACTTTTGCCAAACTACGATAGCTATTTTAGTCAGTTGGCAAAGTTTAGTGACCCAAGAAACCTCAACATTTTACATTTGAATGTAAATAGTGTTGAACACAAGTTGGTTAATTTGGATGATATTTTATCGGCAAACCTTTTTGATGTTGTTGCTATCTCTGAGTCTAAATTGGACAGTTTAACTACCAAAAACTTTGGTAAAGGTTACGGGTATCAAATCATAAGGAGAGATAGAAATTCTCATGGTGGAGGACTACTGATTTTTGTCAATAGTAAACTTAAGATTGGCTTTACTCACAATTCACCAGATTTTGAGCTTATTCATTTTCAAGTATCGACAGCTGAGACCCCAATAAATATAATTTGTACGTACAAACCACCGAATAAATCTGAAAATGATGCGTTTTTCACTAACCTAGAGGACTATCTGTTTATGCTTGATCCGAATATTCCGCTATTAATAATTGGAGATTTAAACGAAGATCTATTGTCAAACAAAGGCTCAGATTTGTTAAAATTTATGACTGAGAATGATCTTAAAAATTGTATTAACAAACCAACACGAATAGCCTCAAGTTCAACTATTGATGGTCAAAAGTTATCCAAAACTTTAATCGACGTATGTCTTCATAATGATTTAGATAATCATGGTATTTCAATTTTCAGTGAAGTAATTGGTTGTCCTTTTAGTGACCATTGCTTCATTTGTGTATCACTCAATGCTGCCTGTGAAACTGAAAATAGTGAAGTTATCTATGGTCGAAATTTGTGCCCTCAAAATGTTGATCGTATAGTAAGTGATCTTAAAAATGTTAACTTTTATGAAGCGTTAAAGTTCAAAGAGACCTATCGTCAATGGGGTTGGTTAAAAAACAAAATTTTATCGGTAATAAACAAAATATCTCCTATTAGACGTCTGAAGAAAAAGAAGTTCAAAAATAAATACCCTTGGTATGATAAAGAGCTTGCTCTTGTTAAACGGCAGCGAGACTTTTTGTACACCGTAGCTACAGCCTCAAAGTCGATAAATGATTGGACCAACTATCAGGAATATCGAAAAAAATTCGAATCGCTAAATAGGTCTAAAATGTGTGATTTTTTCAAGAATAAATCGATTAAAGACTTTAAAAATTCAAAATTATTTTGGAAATTTTACTCAAGTTCAATCAAAACGAGAAATTCTGACAGTGAAACCATTTTCCCCGATTCTCTAATCGATGATGATAAGAGTACAAAAGAAAAATCTGAGATGCCGAATGTTTTTAATTCGTTTTTTACATCCGTTTTATCAAATTCTCAAGTCGAACATACTGACTGTACAAGATTCATAGACAAAACTTTTGCCAATCTCAAAAGGACCAAAAAGGTAAATACTCCTGGTTTTTCTTTTAAACTAGTTGATAGATTTGAGGTCGACAAAGCGATCAAAGAGCTTTCTAAAACAAGTTCACCAGGTGTTAGTGCTATCCCAACGCAGATTTTAAAGGAAATTAGTCCTTGTTTATCACCTGTTTTAGCACAGATTTTCAACAATTGTATAACTTCTGGGATTATTCCGGATGAATGGAAGACAGCAGTGGTAACGCCCCTCTATAAAAATAAGGGTTCAATCAATGACCCAAATAATTACAGAGGAATTTCTGTACTTCCCCCGGTAAACAAAATTTTTGAAACGCTCATAGCACATCAAATTCGATTCTATTTTGAGTCAAATTCAATTTTTTCGGCCGCTCAGCATGGTTTCAGAAAGAACTTTTCTTGTGAAACCGCACTCCATGAACTTTTGAGTGATATTAACTTGATTCGTGATCGTAACTTGATAGCCATCCTTCTATTCATTGATTTCAGGAAGGCGTTTGACACGTTAGAAGCTGAATTGTTTATTCGGAAGCTATTCCACTATGGTTTTGACAATCAATCATTATCACTTATTCGTAATTATTTTTTCAATCGTAAACAAATAGTCAAGATGGGAAGGTTTGTTTCGAATTTTAAAAAAATTAAGCTTGGAGTACCCCAAGGGTCAGTTCTTGGACCACTTTTTTTCCTCATATTTATAAATGATCTTCCCTTGTGTCTAGATCAGATCAAATGTAAACTATTTGCTGACGACACAACCCTATCCCATCAAGGAGACGACTTTGATGCACTTGTTGTTAGTTTCAAGAGTCTGCTTAAACCATTTTTCAATTGGTGTAATCATAACCGACTTGAAATCAACTGGTCAAAGACCTTCGTTATGGTTATAACTAATAAACGGATCAAGAATCTAAAAGACTTAAAGACATTAGATCTTGATGTTGCAAAAGTTGAAATTGTCGATAAATTTAAACTGTTGGGTGTGACAATTGACTCAAAACTTGATTTTGAATATTACGTTAGTTCATTAAGATTACAAGTAAACCGTAAACTTTACTCGATAAAAAGGTTATTTTATTTATCATTCAATGTAAAAATTCAATTTTTTAAAACGTTCATTTTACCGTACTTCGACTATTGTGCATCGTTGGTAATATATTTTTCAAAGAGAGCAATACAAAAATTGGCCAATTGTTATTATTTATGTATATATAAATTATTCAAAATAACGATTAATTCGGATGATTTGAATATTGTTAATTCGCAACTAAGGTGTATGGGACTTTTTAATCTGCACCATAGGTTAGTTAAAAAGCTGTCAAATTTTGTAACAAAAATATTTATCTTTAAAAATCCACCGAATTTGTTGAATGAACTCAAATTTAATCATGAAAGAAATATTCCTTACAATCTACGGAACAAAAATATGCTTACTCAACCGATAATCAAAAGAAGAACAGGTGAAAAAACTTTTGGATTTTTTTTCACAAATTTTATAAACAAACTTTTTATAAATTTCTATAAAATAAAATTTACTTTTAAAGACTTTAAATTATATTTGTCAAAAAATTTGAATGAATTTGTAAATATTTGTGTGAATCAATTTGATAATTTAAACTTTTTTATTAAGAATTCGTATCTGTTTTATTAGTTTTTATTTTCTTATTTTTATTTATTTTTTACTTTTTGTATCAATTTTTGTAAAATTTGAGCAGGTCCCAATGGCTTGCTCAAATAGGAATTAGAAAACTAACTATCAAATTATCCAGATAATTTGATAGATAGACAGTTGTCTTATTTAGTTTTTGTTTAATAATAAATAAATAAATAAAATAAATAATAACTTCAATCAACTTGTTTGTTATTTTTCGTACGATAAAGATGATTAATAGGTTTTAAATAAGTTGTAAGACAAGATAAATATTTGGATCTCTGAACAACAACGAGAACGCCTTTTATTTTAGAGCTTAATTTCAACACTTTAAGGTGTTTAAGAATATATTTTTTTTTTCGATAAAATGTCATCATTTAGTTTACTCCACCCTTGAAAATAATTTTTTTTTTCCTCAACTCGATTTTGATTGGTTTAGAAATTTTTACTCTTTAAAAAATCAACCAATCAAATTAAATCTTGAAATATTTATTTTATTATTTTAACAACTTTATTTATCTAATTCACAATTAGTTGATTTTTTATTTCTCGCTTGCCAAGTCTAGTTCTGATTTGTTTTTCTCAAGAAATTTCTAAAAAAAAATTTTTTCTACTCTCTAGATTTCGACTCTTCACACTGTTAACTCCCAAATAACAACAAATAGAATTTTTTTTTCTGAATATAAATATGAATCGATTGAACAACATTTGGTCAAATCAAACTAATCCTACAAACATGTTTAATCCACAACAAGCTCAATTGTTTTTATTGCAACAACAATTGCAACAACATTTAGCCCAACAGGAACAACGCGAACAGCCTAAATTTAGTAGTTCGTTTAGTGTTAATAATCTATTAGGTCAAACACAGAGAACAGCTCCTCAACAACAGCAAATAGCGGCTGTGTTGACTCAACAAATAGCTGCGGCTATGGTTAATAACTATCGTCAACAAATGAGTAAACTTCAACGACCAAGTTATCCAGACTCGGCTTTTCAACAACCAAAGAGACTCAAAGTAAACGATTTTGATCAATCTGAAATAAATCAATTGAACACTTCGACAAGTTCAATTTCATCACCATCATCATCTTCGTCATCAGCGTTGTCTTTAGACTTCTCTGGCTCGAATCATCAAAATCAAAATGAATCAGACTTGGGAATCAATAGCTCACAATTACACGATAACATAAGTGAGCGTAACACTCCGGACTTGTTGTCCTATTCCTCATCATCGTCTTCAAGTTGCTCATTTTCAATTAAAAGATCAAGTAAGTGACGTGACATGTTTAATTAAGCAAATAAAAAATTAAGGGATTTTAAAAACAAAAAATATTAGGGCAATTATTTTTTTTTTCAAAAAAGACCGAAGTTTTTAATTAATTAGGGGGGGGGGGGGTTATTAATTAAAAAATATTTTATTTTTTTGATGACTTTTTGACGTTTTTTTGTTTAAGACGAGAATTCAATTTATTCAAATGGTTTGATGCAATGTCCCATATGCTGTATGGAAATAAGTAATTTAAACGATTTGAGAGCTCATTTTAATCAAGAGCTTAACGAAATAATTCGATATGATCAAAATTTATCGAATAAAAAACAAGACTTTGCATCGATTAAAACAACTCGACAATTGGTTGGTTCTTTTGTTTTTCTTTGTTTTTTTTTTCTGTGATTTTTTATGACTAATTTTTTTTTGCTTTTAAGAAATTTGAAGAAATCAAAGAAAACCGATTGAAAAGATCAGAAAGAAAAAGTGACTAATTTTTTTCTAAAAGTTACATAATTTTGTTTCAGTTGAATAATTTTTATATTTCAAAGGTATTCAACGTCTTAAAAAAGAAAATATTGATACGTGTAAAATCAATCAAAAATCGATTAAAAAAGTAAGTTATAAAAATTCCATTGATTATTGAAACAATAAAAAGTTAAACGATTTCCTTTTTTAACAAAAGAGAGAGTATGATGAGATTGATTGTGAATTGTCAAACGGAAATAAAAAATCTAAACGTTTCAAACAACAAGAAAATAATCCTGGTATGTATTTGAATTCTCATTTAATTCAAATATCCTGTGTTTATAATTGAATTATAAAAATAAATTCTAGATAGTGAATGTGATGATGAGATTTATGATGAAATGGCAGCAAATGAAGAGGAAGAAAATGACGAATACATTAATGTTGTTGATAATGATGATGAGGATCAAGATAAAATTTTAAATGACTCGGATCTAAACTCACAACACAAACAACACGACCATGATAATGATTCTCAAGAGAATAATTTATCAAATTCAAAATGTTTAAATTGTTTACAAATATTTAACAATAACGCGTTGGTTAGTGTTACTTGTTGGCACGTAAATTGTAAAACTTGCTGGTTAAAGTCTATAGACGAAAATAAAAATTGTAAGTTTTTTTCGCAAGTCTCTTGTAACAAAAACAAAATCTTAAATAATTTTTATTTTATTTAGGCCCTCAATGTCATACAGTGACGCTTCCAAAACATCTTAAAAAAATCATACTTTGAATTTTTTGTTTATTTTTTGTAAATAGTAGAGTCCTCTTTTTAATTTAATTTTCTTTATTATTGTTTGTATTAAGCTTATCAATAAATTATTATGAAAAGAAAAAATTCTTTAATCTTATTCAAAAATTCCATTCAGAGACCCGAAGCCTTATTTTTCTTCAAAACTAAAAACACCTTTTCAAGAAACTTACCAGGTAAGTTCAATGTTTTTGGATATTTTTTGACGAATAATTGTTTGTCGCCGAATGAAGATCTGAAGCGTTCACAGTGTCTCTTTTTGACCCGATGAGAACTAGGACATACTTATTTCTATTACTGCAAACCATTCATGAACAAATGAAGATTGATTCACAAACGGGTTGTTTCTCTTGACTGTGGGTGTACTCGTGAAGATAAATTATCTTTCCAGGCAAAAATCAGAAGAAGTAATTTCAATAAAAAAGTTATATTATATCTATAAACTAAACCGTCCACAGGGCTCTCCAGAATGAAACAAGCATGTTTAAATTACAATTATTTATTGTCAATAACCGTAGAGTAAAAATATATAGACTTTGCACAAGGAGCCCCATATCATAAACCTTACTTTGTTTTTCGTGGATTTTGAGAACTTATTCCTTGTCAATCTTATCCCAAATAAGACTAAACCTATTAACTTTGTAGAGCAAGTTGTCCTCTTAATAAATAACAGGTAACTTACAAAATGTCCGAATAGTCGGTTTTACTTAAAGCTAAAATTTTTCAAGGGAGATTCATGAGATGCTAAAACACTTATCTCCTTTTAGTGCCATTGGGGGAGGAAATAAATTTATAGCTAGTGAATTTTACAATTCGAGACTCATTAGATTGGATTGCTGATTACAGGACTTACTAAACTCTTTGAAGTTCCAATCTTAAATTTGAAAAAGGGCATTGACGCCTGTAATTTTCTAATGCAATCTATTAGATTGCTCTTCATTCCATTTAACCCTTAAAAGACCGCTTGTCCAATTTTCATGATGTCAAAAACGGATACAATCTTTAAAAAAGTTAGACTAGAAAATGTTTTAAAAAGGCAGATGATAATATTGGTCCGGTTTGAGGCATTCCTGTGCAAGAGAAACCTTTTAAGTCATTTAACTCTTGATCTAATTAACTTAACTAGATCTAATACCAGCAGATTTCTCATGTTTTTCATGATAAGTTATTCGTAAAAAATTGATTAGATCTAACTTGCTTTATTTTAGTTAAAATTGAAAAAATTTTGAAGAAGTTTATAGTTAAGACAATTAAGCAAAATTTTTACTTTGTAATCAAAGTGGTTTCTTAGTGATTTTTTTAGCAAACAATTAGTAAAAATATCATAAGCACCTTTGCTAAAGTAAAGTGAATGGAACAAGTTGGCTAAACTTGGACAAGCGGGCTTTTAAGGGTTAAATGGAATGAAGAATAATCAATTAGATTGCATTAGAAAATTACAGGCGTCGATCCACTTTTACAAATTTAAAAGTGGAACTTCAAAGAGTTTAATAATTTTGGCAGAGATATTAGTTCAAAAGCTAAGATTATCAGAATTTATCAAGTAATTTTAAATTATTTTTATTCAAATCAAAAGAGTTCAATTTTAAAAGAAACGTGATTTTCCAATACCAAATTTATGGAATTGAAATAAATTATTAGACCCATTAAACTTTTTTTTTTATTATGAAACGCAAGCCTTGAATTCATAAGGTGTCTGGATTTTAACTAAAATTTAATTTTCTTTCAAAATCATGATTTTTTAAAAACAAAAACACAAAATTAAAAAAAAAATAATTTTGATTATAACTAAAACTAATTTGATATTGATCTTATCTTAACTATCTCTTATTTGTTTAGCTCAAAAGCAAATTATTTTTAATTAGAAATAAATCAAAAAAAATAAAATTGAAAGTTGTGTGTGTGTGTGTGTGTGTGCGCTTTTTAGTTGTTAGTTGGTGCTTGATTTAAATTACGATCTTTATTAAATAAATAAAATTGCATGCAAATAAATCGAAACTAAAAAACAATTTAAAAAAAAGAAAGGGAGAATATCTTTTTTTGTTTTGTTTCATATTAGGATAATTGATATATACTTAGATTTTAATTAGAACTCTCAACAAAAAAAATATTGCTCGTTCACTAAGGCACATTTCAAAAATTTATTGAATTGTAAAGATAACAACAACAACAAAAACCATATCATTTGTTTTTATTGATAAGCTATAATATAAACTTTGAATGGATTTTTTATTGACGACAATCATTGTTTTCAGGGGGAAATAAGTTTCAATTTTCGTTTCCACATGGTTATTTATTATCTTGTTTTATATGGTTCCTTAATTTTGATATTAGTTATTTATCATGATTTTACAAAAAAAAATACACTCTCTCTCTCCCGCACACACACGCAAAAGAAAACCATAAAAAATTAGTTAATTGAAGCCTTATAGAATAAGCAGCTTTATAATTTGAGAATAAATCATGCTTATCTCACTTGAAAATCAAATATAAATGATATATTATCTCCAAAAAGAATACTCGATGAAAACTTATTCGAATGCTTATTTGTGTTTGGTTGCTTATCTTGATCTAATAATTGTAACTTGTAATTTATTTAGTATTAGAAAAAACTAGCAAAAACGTTGATTTTGTAATACCCTGGTCATTCGGAACTTCCAAAAATAAACGTTCATGAATCTTCATGAACGTTCAAGGGTCCATGAAGCTTCATATTTCTTCATGTATTTTCATTATTTTTCTAAAATTTTGAGGAGATTTGAACCTTCAGAAACCCCTTGAAGCTTCATGAGCGTTCATTTTTGGAAGTTCTGAATGACTAGGGTTGTAGCTTTAAACCTCTGAGTTCGAAAATAAAAGTACGAACACATAATTCTTCTGCATAAAACTTGGCTAAATGTCTTAGAAATGTTTTGCTGAAATCATTCCGAGTTCATTTCTTAGCTGAATCATTCCAACTTGAATACATTTTTAAGTAATAAAATTGTAACCATACGTCCAGTTTTAGTTTACCTTAGAATTTTCAACACTGTTCCATGACCATGAACTAAATAAGATCACTCTTAGACGCATGTCCAAGTCTTCAATTTATTAAAATTGCATTAAGTAATATTACGTAATTTAACAAAGTCTAACGCAATGTGACAAGTATTGTACAGTTATTCTTGTGAAAATTTAACGTTTAGTTTCAACTCTGTCAAATTGAGTTTCACTTGAAGTACTGTTTCTTTATGAATTTTTTTTGCTATTAGACTCTAGAAAGTAAGAGTATTTGGAATGAAATCTTTGTAATTCTTAGTTCTCGTTTATATAAGCCCTAAATAAAATTTCAACTAATGTTTAAGTATTTGTCCGAAAAAATCTACATAATAATGCTCGGAGTTTCAAAGTCTGAGACTCACAAGATCTAACAAGAGTTATACAAAATGGTAAATCAGCAGTCAATCCAGCAGAAGATTGGAAAGAGAAAGCTTTCATAGAACATTATCTGAGCATGGCTGAATACGAACCAGCAACAGTATTCTTATTATATCAATCAAGAATCAAAGACACAAATAGACAAGGAAGGAAACCAACGTTCTATTGTGATCAAATTTCAAACTACCTTACACATCATAGAGGTTAAAAGCTAACAGTAGAAGAAATAAAAAAGTTCAGAATACAAGAATCGTTGGAAAAAACATAGCAACCGAGCTTAAAAAACCCGACCAATAATGCTAGCTGAAAACCGTAGCAAAATTTTTCAACTCCCATGTTAAATTTTCAGCTCCAAGGTTGTATCCTAAACCAATTAATGTGTTGAATATCAAATATGTTCCTGAATGGAGGAATTTAATTTTTAAAATCTGTCATCGAACCAAAACAATACCGCCCCAAGTCGAAATGAAAAGAAAAGAGCGGGGTGATGTTGCTGTCATTTTGAAGGATATCACCTGGCTTTGAAAATCATGCCGTATGGAAACGGAGCTTTTTAAATATAGCATCAGTGATCAGGTTCTACTTAATGAAGAATGCGTTTTAAGTTTTAATCTAGCCTTAGTCTAGTTAGAATTTTTATGATATTATATATGGGATGAGTGTCACTGTTAATGATAAAAGTCTCGCAGTAACTAGGCTCTATATCAGAAAAAAAGTCGTGATCACCGGTCTGGTAGGAAAATTGGAAACTCGGCGATTTAAAATTATATCGACTTCAACTAAAACACTCTTATTTTCGATAACCTAAGCTGTTCTTTTAGAATATGAGTTAATTTGAAGACTTAACGGAAAGTTTTTGGAATTTCAAAAATTTTAGTGTTCAATCAAAAGTTTATTCAGTTATAATATTAAACGATTTTTCCATCACTTGGACATTATATAAAAACAAATCAGACTCTCGATTTTCAAATTTTAACTTGAATTCTTTATCTTCATTTTTGCATTCTTTATAAACAATTTCATATAAAATGTCTTTATCGATCGTTCGAATTGAACAATATGATTCAAAAATGTTTTTTAAACGATTATCTTTTTCATCTGATTGACGAGTTCCAACTATACAGTCGACTCGCTTTTAATCGGAACGCTTTTATCCGTAAAATTCGGGATCCGTACATTTTTCCCCGGTCCCTACCCCTTCTCTAATACTTTCAATGCAAATTTTGTTGTCTTAATCCGTAATTAAGTTCGGATTATTATTCTATTCGGAACAGAAAAAAATGATCTCTATTAATATACATGCATGTTAAAGTCAATCCTTTATCCGTAATTTTTTCATTTTAATTTTCAAACAAAGAAAAATACCAAAAAAAACTTTTATTCTACAATCCCTTGTTTTTTTTTTAAATTTAAATTCAATAATTGACTCAATCAAACCGACAATTGTATTTAGTGAAAAAATAAATTTTAAATAAATCTCCAATCCAAAAATTTTATTTTCCATTCTTAATTTTGATGATCAAACCCTCTTATTTTTTACATTTTTAAGACTTTGAAGTTAACAAGAGCAGTCAATATCTTTTTTTAGTTAATTATGATGGGAAATTTTATGATTTCTAGAAATTAAACTTATAGAACAGATAAAAAATTTCTTTAAATCGGAAGGTTTGAAAAAATTTTCCTTTTCCGGTTTAAATTTTATCCGTATAATTTAATCCGGAATGGGTTTTTCCCGGTCCCGAATGTTACGGATTAAAGCGAGTCGACTGTACATACACATTTTCTAAATAAAAATTTAAAAGATTTTTATAAAGTATTTTCCAAAAATCTTACGTGATCGAATTAATATAATCCAAAGCACTTTTTATGTGACTTGCCAACATAAGACATTGTCTATGACCATCGAGTTCCTTTCAAAAAAAACCAAATGTTACTTAAAACCAAAAACTTTTTGAGCTCTCATTTTTTACTTGTTCATATTTTTGCAGATCAATGAAATCTATTAAATCCTCTACTATGATGATTGAAGGAAATTTTTTATCCATGTGAATACCAGCAAAGTATTCAATTAACTCTTGATCTGATTTTAAATATCTTGAAATTTTAAATAAGTTTAAGTTGAAATAGAAATTAACAAGATAACCGTACTTGAACTTGATTTGTTTTAAATGATCACTATCTGGCTTAGTCATGTTATGTACAAATAATGGAAGAGATTTGAATTCACTTTTACATATGTAAATTGCTTCTTTGGTAAAATTTAAACTTGCCGCTGAAAGACATGATTGAAATAAAAGTGATGTTTTAAAAATTGAATTTTCTCCGTAAAATAGGAGAGTATTGTCGAAATGTTTGGTCTTCAAGTGTTTAATAAGACTTTTTTCATCCTCATCAGAAACGAGTTTTTCGATCGATTGGATCGGGAATAAAAGAGAAAGAATAGAATTCAACATTTTTTTGTTGATTAGAAATCTTAAATCTTGAATTTAAAAATTTTCCAATTTTTATCAAATTATCAAAACTGTCTAAACATTTATTCAGCTTTGTTTACTTTTGAATGTGTCAGTATCTCAGTTGATTTCTTGCGCTTCTTTTTTGTCAATTTGCGAAAAAATGAACTGATAAAGAAAAAGGTATTCTGTGAATGCAACATCCCTAATTTAAATAAAACCAACCCACGAACTTTTAAAGATTTTTTTTGCACTTTTTTCTCCTCAATGAGAACTGCAAAATGAGCCCACTTACTTGTGCAAATAAGTTTCAAAGGGATTATTTTTTTATATGAATTTTTAGCCAGTAAAACACCCCGAGACACTTTGAATTTTTAGAGACACGCTAAAACAACTCTATTTTGATAGAGAGTCTAAAAATATATCTGTCTATGTTTTTTTTTGCCTTCGACTGTCCATGGTGTTGGTTTTATTAAAAATTAGGGGTGTTGCTTTCACAGAATCCCAAGTTAAAAAATCTTTTAGTAATGAATACTGATGAACCATTGCTAATGTCCAAATTGCATTTGAATCATGTTTTTTTTAACAACCGAATGTACTCGTTTAGGGAACAATCGGAAAATGGACCTTTAAATTTTAAATAACGGTGTTAGAATGACATTATCATCAACGCCCTCCCATTTTCACATCCGGGCTCGGGACTGGCCACGGCACGGCGAAATTTTTTCTTTCTTAATTGAAAATGCATCAAAAAAAACTTAAACTAATTTAAGTCTAGTTAGCAAGAGAATTTTGGTAAGTCATTAGCATTAAATGAGAGCATATAATACAAGCCAATAACAATTTTAATAGGGATTTAGAACTGACAATAAGATGACACTTCTCTTCTTTTGCCATGGGTCTAATTTATATTCCAAATTAATTCTACTTGGTTGGTAAGAGAAGTTTTACATTTTTAGATAACGTTAAAGCTCGATATTTATGACATGTAACAAATACCGAATTCCCATTCCTCTAACATGGAGTGTTATGTATTTGTCACATGCAATATTCATCGAGATTTTACGTAGAATTTTTATAAGTAGAAAGTATTTATTAAGGGACAGCCTTTTTTAACAATTTTAGTTATTGACCAAAAAGCGTATGGCAACCGGTTGCCAAAAAGCAACTGGATACCAAAGAGGGGTTGACATTGTACCCATTCCCATAGCCATAACCTGAACTCAAAGATCGAAGTCTATTATTTTGGTTACAACCAGAATTTTTTTTGTCTGGATTCGCTGGAAAAAATAAAAAAAAAGAAATTTTTGCCTAAATTGATTACCATGTTTAAAATTTTACACTCTTTCAGAATCTGTACCGGAACCAAAGATTTTTTGGGAAAAATTTATCTTCATAGTAAGAAATAATAGTATTGGAGTTATATCGAAAAGTAAAATTGATTTAGACAAGTCAATCATGATACTTATACAGCCGACTCACTTTAATCCGAACCACGTTAATCCGAATTTTTTACTAGTTCTGTTAAAAATTGTCTCCCATTCAGGTCTCGACAAATGTAAATTTAGAGTTTTAATCAGAATTATTTTATCCGAACTCAATTTTCTTACTCCGAAAAGGTTCGGATTAAAGCGAGTCTACTGTATGAACAATATGAAATTAATTGAATTCCCTATTTTTTGATTTTGACCTGACGTAATTCAAAAAATTTTCAATTATATTTTCAATTAAAAAACTACTCCTCTGCTTCAATTTTGAGAAAAGTCTAATAAAGACTCTCATCAATATTGGCGCTTCTTCATTGAAGTAGTCACTGGTTAAATATCTATTAAAAGATACATACTTCTTTTATAAGTTAATAAACTTTTAAAATTTAATCTTAAACTAGATTTAAACTCTTATTTATACTCTTTTATTTTGACAAAATAAAAGTTTTTTGAAATCAACTTTCAACAAAAAGAATTATTTTCGAAATATTTCAAAATTTTAATTTTAACTAAAAAGAGATTTCAAGAAGTGACAACTTTTGATATCATAAATATTAAAGTATCTCAATTCAAAATTTGAATGCTGAATTTATATTTACGAAAAAGACTATTTAAATGTGCCTAGGACCATATCACGTTGAATGCACCGGTTCTCGTCCGATCACCGAAGTTAAGCAACGTCGAGCCCGGTTAGTACTTGGATGGGTGACCGCCTGGGAATACCGGGTGTTCTAGGCCTTCTTTTTTTGTCAAAATCTTTTTATTTGTCTTATAAGCCTTATTAGCTAACTCGAGTAATTAGTCTGGTTATCATAGTCTATGCATTAAAATTTTTACACTCATAAGAGTTAGATTTAGCTTAAAATAGCATCTTGCTCTTGATTGAAATGCGTAAACTGTATGTGTCTTTTTGATATTGTTACTTTGAGTTTAATCATAACAACTTTATCAAGAGTCGTAGATCCTGGAAATATTTCACTAAGAATTTTGAATATTCTAGTTTATTTAAAGATTTTAGCTTGAAATCTATACAGAGTCTGATTTTTGTTTCAATAAAAAAAATAAAGTCCTCTAGTAAAAATTTTAAAAATATAAAAATGAGAATTTAATTTCCGTAACAAATTTTATAATCCGTCCGTTTATCTCTGTTTACACTTTTTATTATTAAATTTCTATGACAACATTTTTATGGACTGTTCTTCTCAACATTTCTCTTTTTATTTAATGGTAAGCTTTTTATTTTATAACTTACAATCAAATTTTCTTCTTTTGATCAACCGAAATGAAAAAAAGTATTTTAATTATGTTTATTTTTCAAGTATGCCTTGCCAATAAAGCTTATAAGCCAATGATTGATTATTCAGTCCAAAATGACATTGGCCTGTTGGAATCATTTGCAAACATTACACTATTCAAATGTCTTGCAAAGTGTAATAGAGAACAAAGTTGTTCATTAATATCGATCACAAATATTTCATGCAAGATTTTTAATTCAGACGCTTGGAATTACTTGACACATAATGTATCCGATTTGATTTATTATCAGGCAGATTTGATTGGTTCTCAATCGGCAAATGTTTTGACAAACCAGTCTAAATTAGGTCAATGTAGCTTAGATTTACTGCCTTTAAACTCCAATTATAAAACGATTCAAGAAAATTTTACATTATTACACAATCATAGCCATTGGATATATACGATAATTTTTTTAACAAACGGTTTTATGATGAGTGCTTCATTTGATCGTTCAATGAACATTTGGGATCCGACGAAGTTCACTCTGGCTTGTAAAATAAAATTCCCAAATCCTGTTAGAGATCTATTGCAAATATCAGAAGAAACTTTGTGTGTTGCATTAGATTTTGGTAAAATAGAGTTATGGAATATTGGAAATTGGACGTATAGCAGAGCTATAACTGCGCACTCTGGCGTTGTTTCAACGCTAAAACGAATTGAAAACAATCTAATAGCTAGTGGTTCATGGGACAAAACCGTCAAGATATGGAATATCAGCAATTGGTCATTGTTCCGGACTCTTTCAGGTCACAAAGGTGAAATAAATGATATAGCTTTCAACACAAATGGGTTTCTAGCTAGTGCAGCGTGTGACACAACAATCAAAATTTGGAATTTGGCTGACTATAGACTAATGGAAACATTAACAGGACATAGTGATTGTGTAGACTCTATAATAAACCTTATAGATGGAGATTTAGCCAGTGGATCTAGAGATAGAACAATTAGGATATGGAGTTATCGAAGTTTATCTTTAAAAAAGATTTTAACTGCTAGTAATAGTGTTTGGTCTCTCGTGAGTTTATCAAACGGAAATTTAGCAGTTGGATTAGATTCTAGTGAACCAGTTGAAATATGGAATTATACAGATGGTAAATTTATTAAGAAAATTTCAGGATTTTCATCATCTGGAGTCATTTCAATGATTGAGCTACCTTTTGGCGAACTAATAACTGGTGATATGTCCGGAAAAATTTTTATTTGGAATAAAAACATGTTACCCTAAATAAAAAGATTTTAATTTTTGAAAGATTTTTTTAGTCCATAGATTTATTGGCTTAATTTAATTTAAATAAATAATTTTGAGCAAAATTTTGATCATTAAATCGCTCCCTGACAAGCTTCTTGTCTTCAGGTATGTTTTTTTCAAGGCTTTATGAGTACTCGAAATGTTTGAGGACCTCTTCTCTGTACTTTTCCTAAAAATAATATCTCAAAGTAAGCGGAACAAGAAGTAATACAAAAGCAAGATATCCAGATGAAGTCGAACTAGCGATGCTTGATTAATCTGATGAAAATTAAACCATTGTCTATATAAACCCTCTAATTGAAGATTGCACTAAATCAAACAAGAATATTTTGGTTTTAGAATTTTTATTTATAAATATTTACAAAAGAATTTAAAAAAATTTAAAAAAACACATTGTTAATCTTTTTTACGGTCGCAAAACTTTAATTTCTTTTTCTAAAACTTGTTTTGGAAACATTGAATTTTTCATCATTTCATTTATATATTCACTTGTTAATTGACAATTTAAACGTATAACATCATCACTCTCTGTGTGTTTAACTTTTACCAATAACTTGTACATCTTTACAATTGAACTACCCATTACTTGAATAAAATTATCTTTTCTCAATCCTTCGACAATCATTTTCAAAACCATTACAGCCGATCGTTTCACTTGTAATGATCTGTCAGTATCCAACAAACTACTCAAACATTCTAAAATTTCATATATATTGTCTTGGATAGAATAGTTCAACAATTTACAAGTCTCGCCAAGATTTGACAAACAACTTGACTTAAAAACTTCATCATCGCTCATTTTAAGGGCGACGAGAAACGCATTAACCAATTTAGGCGCATAAAAAGGTACCAGTTCGTTAAAATTCCTTATTGTTTTAGTCAACACTTCTCCGACCTTGAGCCTGTCTTCAATACTCAATTTTTTTCCGCCCATAAAATTTTCAATTAAACTTTCCAATACTTTTTTTGGTGAATAACTAGTGAGAGCAATCATACAATTTATTGCTGATAGATACAAATAACTGTCTTCGTTTTTAACAGCTCGCAATGTTAAGTCTACAATTTTGTCAATATTTTGTAAACATTTTTCATCTTTTTTTTCGATTAACTTTCTTAATTCAACAAAGCCGTGAGCTTTTATTGGAATCAAAAGATCATTAGCGTCTCTTAATGCCCTTGTATAATCATCATCGATTTCTTCGATTAAAACACGTTTCGACTCTGTCTTGATACCAGTAAAAGTTGCAATACTGATGTACAAGTTTTCAATAACTTCTTCCATTTCGATATAAATGGTTTTCAATTCATTCAAACTTGGTAATAATATTTGAAGCTTACACTTGACTTCATAACTTATGTCAATCTCTTTCTGGGTAAACACCGAGATAATACTAAGGACTAGCTGAATTAATTCACCATGATCGCTATCCTCTTGAATTACATTGGAAAGTTTGATCAAATTTTCCATTAATATTTTACAAAATTCGATAATTTCGTCATAATTTTTGATGACCAAGTCAGTGTCGATGTGTTCGAACAATTTGCTCAATTGTGTAAAGTATAAAATCTTATCGTTTATTTCTTTGGCTTGCCTGGAAATACCCTCTTCGATTTCGAGTAGCACTTGTTGACTCGCTTTTGTTTCGTGTTTGTTGTCGGTCACTAATTTTTTCAACAAAAAAATCATATAATTTATTTTTAAGTCATTCAAGTTGTTTATTAGAGAGACTAAAGTTTCACTGTGTCGTTCGACCATTTCTAATATTATAGTCTCATCTGGATTAGGATATTCGATTACGACTTGATCACCATTTTCATCATCGTCTGTAAAGTAGTCGAAATTGAATCGGAATCGTTCGTCGATCACTGAATTTAAAATCGAGTTGAGCAAATTTACTGGTTCTGTTGATAACTTGATGGAAATTTTTAGAAATTCTTCCAAATTTTGTTTTGTTTTGTCACAATTTATGCGTGGCCTTAGAAGGGCGTAAGTTTTGAAAAGCACGTTGATCAACTCGATTGGGATTTGGCTAAGAGCATACGAGTTTGGTTCTGTGCTTTGAACATACACGAGAAATATTTTATTCAATGCAGTCTTAAAGTCGGCTAGACTTATTTTTTGACCAATTGTAGGCGATTGAAAAATTTTAAAATCATCGAGAATTTTTTCTGTTATAAATTTTCGAGTCAATTCGGGATATCGTTGGGCAAAGAGAGAATAAATTGAACCGCTAACACGTAAAAAATGACGCGAAAATTTGATATCTTGAGCGAAATAGAGATCCAATAATTGAGGGGATATTTTTTTAAAATAATCTTCAATTGAAACTTCTCTTGGACACTGGGCTAATATTTTGGCAACAATGTCACATTTTTTCCAATCACTAGCAAGCGTAACCGTTGAGACAGCATTCATTTCGGTTAGAACAGCTCTAATTACGTTCATAACACTATTCGGTCTAAGTAAACATTTTGTCAATAATTGACCGATTCGTTGAGTAAACCAAAGAGTAGAAGGATCACGACATGTACCTTGAGCCATTATTAAGTTTGAAACTAAATTAGCACCATCGGTTTCTTCGAATAAATCTTCGTTTAACCATTTTTTGAATTTTTCTCCTTCTAGAAGTCTATTCGGAGAGAAAACTGATTGGATTAAAGCACATATAAACTCATGCAGATATTTTCGATAAAAGTAAACAGGGATCAAGTTAATGTGCTCTCGTTTATTGTTTTTTATCACAAGAAACAAATCAAGTGCTTGTTGGAGTCTTTGGTTTCGTGTCAAAGGTGAAATATTCGATCTATTTTTGGTTAAATTTACACCATAACGACTCAACTTTTCGATCGGTATTCCAATGTTATTTTCGAGATTGTAATGAATAGTAAAACAAACTATTAACTGACAGAATTGAGCAAGATTTTTTTCATCGTTAATACTAAGATAACACTTGTCAGTATTTGATTCATATACAGCCTCATTTAATTCTTTAAGAAGAGTGAGACCCAAGATGCCAAACTTCCATAGAGAATCATCAGTATCTATTTGATTGGCTACCTCTGGATGTTTTGCTTCGAAATTAGATAAACAATTTTCGATAATGGTGTTGAATGATATTTTGGCTAGATTTGCTTGTTCAATTTTAGAGGCTGGACTTGATAAGTCGCGAATAAGTGTTAGACAATCGTTCAAGTGCATTCTGAATAATTTTCTTTTAATTTTAAAAATTTGTAATTATTAACTAGATTTTTTTTCATAATAAAAAATGGTTTGCGAAATTAATTTCCATTAAAATTAGTTTGAAGAAGTATATTAACCTGCTGAATGTTAAGATTGTTAAGCATTGAATTTAATTGGGTGAATTTTTCAAAAACTTTAAAATTTATTACATCAAATTTCCTGGACAAATGAGAATAATATGGTTAATAAGGCTTATAAGTTAGCTAATAAGGCTTATAAGACAAATAAAAAGATTTTGACAAAAAAAGAAGGCCTAGAACACCCGGTATTCCCAGGCGGTCACCCATCCAAGTACTAACCGGGCTCGACGTTGCTTAACTTCGGTGATCGGACGAGAACCGGTGCATTCAACGTGATATGGTCCTAGGCACATTTAAATAGTCTTTTTCGTAAATATAAATTCAGCATTCAAATTTTTAATTGAGATACTTTAATATTTATGATATCAAAAGTTGTCGCTTCTTGAAATCTCTTTTTAGTTAAAATTAAAATTTTGAAATATTTCGAAAATAATTCTTTTTGTTGAAAGTTGATTTCAAAAAACTTTTATTTTGTCAAAATAAAGGAGTATAAATAAGAGTTTAATTCTAGTTTAAGATTAAATTTTAAAAGTTTATTAACTTATAAAAGAAGTATGTATCTTTTAATAGATATTTAACCAGAGACTACTTCAATGAAGAAGCGTCAATATTGGTGAGAGTCTTTATTAGACTTTTCTCAAAATTGAAGCAGAGGAGTAGTTTTTTAATTGAAAATATAAATGAAAATTTTTTGAATTACGTCAGGTCAAATACAAAAAATAGGGAATCCAATTTAATTTTGACCATATTTTAAACGAAAGCATTGTTCATATTAGTATAATGATTGACTTGTCTAAAAACAATTTTACTTTTAAAATGCATATAACACCACTACTATTATTTTTTTGTTTGCAATGTAAATAAAACTTTAAAACCAGTTTAAACTGAAAAAAAATTTAATTTTTCAAAATCATGTTTTTTTATTTTTAATTTTCTATCTGTGGCAAAATATTAAAACGTCAAAACAAACAAATCAAATATTTCGAAAAAATTTTGAAATTTTGAAATTTTCTTCTATTTGATCACGTGATTTATTTTTATTAATAATAATGAGCAATCCAACTCAGTTACTTGAGAATTGGCCAGGACTTGGTGCCGGCCAGCACTCGGACCGAACGAGTAAGCACGACGACTGGATAAAGTCTTTGGCCACAACAGTCAAAGAACTAGCTCGTAGAGTTTCCGACCTCGAACACTCAAACAAAGAAAAAGATAAAAAAATTGCAGATCAACAAAAAGTAATCGATAGACTTGAGAAGTGCGAATCAAATAATTCAAACGACTCAAGTAACCCGTTCTCGTATAGCAGAATGGTATCGACGAATGGTTCAAAGTCCGAAACAGAATGTGTTCTTCTTGCTAAAATACAAACGGAAATGAAAGAAAAATCGAAAATTGAACGAAATCTGGTTATTTCAGGTCTGCCGGAAGGTGTAGGTGAGACTCAAACAGAAAGAGACTCAAATGAAAAAAATAAATTGGACGAAGTTCTTAGTGAATTAAGCATTGACAAACGAAATGTAAAAAGATATACGAGACTTAGAAAGAAAGGTGTTTCCAGTAATGATGCATCCAAACCGAGCTTGATGTTGATCGAGTTTGCTGACATCATTAGTAAAACGACAGCTCTAGAAAACTCTTCTAGACTTAGACGAAATGACAAATTCAAAGGTGTATATGTGAACTGTGATAAAACACAAGCTGAAAGAGCTGTTGAGGCAGCACTAAGAAACAAAAGGAACGAATTAAACTCAGAACTAATTAATATTAATCGGACGTCTAAGGGGATTCTTCGATATGGGATTGATGATAATGGAAAAAGGTACTATTGGGGAATTCGGGATCTCAAACTCGTCAAAATCGAACAAAAAAACATCTAAAATCAATCACCACAATCGAAACAATAAATTCAGTAACTCTAAGAACAAACCCAAAAATAAACTCAATAAAAATAATAAGTTAATCAAATGTTACTATACCAACGCTACATCCTTGTCAAACAAAATAAACGAATTGCGAGTAATCGCTGAGACAAATTTTCCAGATATTATTGGCATCACTGAAACTTGGTTCAACATAAAGTCCGATCGAAATATTCATAACTATACCCTCTACTCAAAAGACAGATCTCAAGTAGTTGGAGGAGGAGTGGCAATTTATATCAATAATCGAATTGAATCATCTGAAGTCGATGAACAACGACTACAGATCGTTAACGGTGAACAAATTTGGTGCAATTTGGTTATTAGAAAAGAAAGAATATTGGTTGGATGTATTTACAGATCACCAAATCTCGAGAGAGCTACAACATTAGAAATCTACGACTCAATCTCATTTGCCAAAAGCCTAGTAGATTCCGGTAAATATACAAGTCTTCTTATTTTTGGAGATTTTAATCACCCTAAGATACATTGGGATGACGATGGGGGTTTTTGCGAAAGTAAATACTCCCTATGCTCACAATTTCTAGAAAACATGGATTGTAATTTTTTGACCCAAGTAGTTAGAGAACCAAATTTCAAAAAGAACATTCTAGATTTAGTCCTTGTAGATGACCCTAACCGCATATTCAACATTATTACTGGTCCCTCACTAGGTACAAGTAAGAAACAATCGCTCCACTTGTCACTACAATGGGACTACTATCTAAATGATCGTCGAAACAATGATGACAATGAACTCTCACATCAGATCACAAAAAAGTATATTTACACCAAATGTAATGTTCAAGCGTTCACACAGTTTTTCATGGAGATAAATTGGAGACAACTATTCGATGGCCTAAATGCCAGTGAAATGTATGAACAATTCATCAACTATTACAATCAAGCTTGTGACAATTTTATTCCAATAGTCAAACAAAAAAGAGACAATCATAAAAAAAAAACAATTTGGATGAACAAAGAGCTGAAGCAAAAATGCCGTGATAAATATAATCTCTGGAATAAAATAAGATCATCATCAAACTCGAAAGTTTTGAGAAAAGAATATAATTTATTGTGCAAGCAATTGAAAAGAACGATAAATGAAGTTAAAAGCAACTTTGAATACAATCTCGCGAAAAAATCGAAAGAAGATCCTAAAGTACTACACTCTTACATCAATGCGAACAACAAGTGCAAAGAAAAAATACGAGCAATCAAAAGAAATGATGGTACACTGACATCCGAAGCGTCAGAAATGGCTCAAATTTTAAACGATCAATTTTTTAACGTTTTTAATCGATCAAGTAACCATCTTTATCCAGACTTGAATACACGAAATACAATAACGAAACATAAAATCGACCCAAATCTATTCAACGTTTCAAATGTGCTTAGTGAACTCGAGAAGCTAAATAAAACAAAATCATGTGGAATCGATGGTGTCCATCCTAGAATTTTATCTGAATGCTCAAATGGTCTGGCGATCCCTCTTTCTATCATTTTTTCTGAATCGATAAAAACAGGTGTAGTCCCGCGTCAATGGAAAGAGGCAAATATCACACCAATTTTCAAAACGGGCCAAAAAACTCAAGCTGAAAATTACCGTCCAATTTCACTTACATCGGTTGTATGTAAAGTCATGGAACGAATCTTAAAGAGTGACATTGTACAACATCTTGAACATAACAAAATGATATCAGAGTCACAACATGGATTCGTTAAATTTAAGTCATGTTTAACAAATCTGTTGGAAACTTTTGATCTGATTACGGAAGCTCTGAATAGAGGATTTGCTGTAGATGTTATCTATCTGGATCTAATGAAGGCTTTTGATATGGTTTTGCATCAAGCGCTCCTATTAAAACTCAACACATTTGGACTAGACAATAGTGTAATAAAGTGGATCGAATCATTTTTAAATGACCGGAAACAAAGGGTAGTTATCGATGGTAAGTTTTCTGACTGGAAACCAGTACTTAGTGGAGTCCCCCAAGGCTCTGTACTAGGTCCTCTGCTATTTATCTTATTTATAAACGACTTGCCAGATGAATTAAAAGCTTATGTTGAACTATTTGCGGATGATAGCAAAGTTATGGCTGTGGTCAAGAATGTACTAGATCAAGAACAACTTCAAAATGACTTAAATCAAATCCAAAAGTGGTCTAACGATTGGCAGTTAAAATTTAATCACAACAAATGCAAAACGATGCACTTTGGGAATTCGAAGATTCACCGTGATCGTTTATATGAGATTCGCGATGCAAGAAACGTAAGACACTCGTTAACAAATGTTGATCTTGAGAAAGATTTGGGAGTTAACGTTTCAAACAAGCTTGACTGGAACATTCATATAAGAACCATTGTGTTAAAAGCAAACGGAATGCTTGGGAGACTAAAGAAAACATTCTCAAACTGGGACGCAAGAATATTTAAAGTATTGTATACGGCCCACGTTAGACCAATTTTAGAGTATGCTGCAGTAGTTTGGAATCCGACGAAGAAGAAAGATATCAAAGCTATCGAACAAGTACAAAGGCGAGCTACTAAAACAGTCAGATCATTAAAACATAATAGCTACGAAGAACGCCTTAGAATACTTGGATTGACAACACTTGAAACGAGAAGAGAGAGAGGAGACATGATTCAATTGTACAAACTTGAAAAAGGGTACAATCGAATAAAGTGGTTCCACCCAGTAGGATTTACACCTGGAAGTCAAACGACAGGCCCGGCCGGGTCGACTCGACAATCGAACAAAAACCTTTATCGTCAACTAGTAAAACACTGTCCAGCCAGAGAAACTTTCTTCACAAATAGAACAATCCAAAAATGGAATTCAATACCAGAAGATGTAAAAGAGACAACTACAATAAATTCATTCAAAAACAAATTTGATAAACTTGACATTTTATTATAAATTATTTTTTATTTTCTTTCAAAGTTATGATATCTGCCATAGTCTGTAATTTGTTTTACATGACTCCGCAAGCTAAGCTTGTTGCAGATTATTATTATTATTATTATTCAACGTGATATGGTCCTAGGCACATTTAAATAGTCTTTTTCGTTAATATAAATTCAGCATTCAAATTTTTAATTGAGATACTTTAATATTTATGATATCAAAAGTTGTCGCTTCTTGAAATCTCTTTTTAGTTAAAATTAAAATTTTGAAATATTTCGAAAATAATTCTTTTTGTTGAAAGTTGATTTCAAAAAACTTTTATTTTGTCAAAATAAAGGAGTATAAATAAGAGTTTAATTCTAGTTTAAGATTAAATTTTAAAAGTTTATTAACTTATAAAAGAAGTATGTATCTTTTAATAGATATTTAACCAGAGACTACTTCAATGAAGAAGCGTCAATATTGGTGAGAGTCTTTATTAGACTTTTCTCAAAATTGAAGCAGAGGAGTAGTTTTTTAATTGAAAATATAAATGAAAATTTTTTGAATTACGTCAGGTCAAATACAAAAAATAGGGAATCCAATTTAATTTTGACCATATTTTAAACGAAAGCATTGTTCATATTAGTATAATGATTGACTTGTCTAAAAACAATTTTACTTTTAAAATGCATATAACCCCACTACTATTATTTCTTTGTTTGCAATGTAAATAAAACTTTAAAACCAGTTTAAACTGAAAAAAAATTTAATTTTTCAAAATCATGTTTTTTTATTTTTAATTTTCTATCTGTGGCAAAATATTAAAACGTCGAAAAAGTAAATTGATTTTTGAAAAGATCTTCGTTGTTTAAGGTTCGCGTCATGCAAAATGACAGCAATATCTAAATCGACCATTTCCGATATCATATTCGTAATCTACGTATGTGAAAACCTAGGAAAACTGCTTTCATTAGGGGGAGTCAAAAAAAAAAATTTTGGACTGGAGGGTCTTGAATTTAGGGTTCTTTTAAAAACGTGGTTCCAGTTTTTAAGGTTTTTCACTAAAAATTTCAAACATAAGTCGATATATTTATACATATTCTGAAATAGAACAAATTTTTGTACAAGTCTTTTTTATGATCGATGGGTACCTTTAAGCTACACTTTATGGTGCAAAAAAGAAATTTTTTGGGTTTTTTTGATTCTGCTCGAAGGAATGTCTCAAAACCCTCATTTTTTTATTATTCTTCTGAAACTAGACAAAATTTGGAACAAAACTGTGGTTTTACTTTTTTCAATTTATTTTTGACTTTTTGAATAATCGAGGCCGAGAAAAATCAAAAAAATCAAAAATCACCAAAATGATGGATTTTCATATTTTTGACCATAAATTCGTAATCCTCGTGTAGGAAAATCCAAGAAAACATACATTATTTTTGAATAATAAATTCTTTCAATTTTTCAAAAAATTACCTTTTTGGAACCATTTTCATGTTTTCTAGGGTTCTCCTATATGAAGATTACGAATTTATGGTCCAAAATATGAAAATTCATCATCATCTAATCAAATTTTTAAGCAAATTTTTTTTTTTAATTTTTCCAGAGAATCCAAAAAAACCAAAATAATAGACATCGATCTTTGAGTTACGGTTATGGCTACAGGGATCATGGATTGACAATGAAGACAAAATAATAAAAAGAAAAAATATTTCTAATTATTCATCATTTTTATGGAAAAAAAGTTTAAGCAAAAAGTGTTTATTGTCTTTTCTTTTAGGTTTTAGATTAAAAATCATAAATATATCAATAACCAAAATATTTTTGTTTTCACGGTCTCTACAAGTTTTCATGTTTAAAGAATACGCCACAGTAAGACGATGATGACTATGTCGTGAAGTGATTTCACCAAACGAAGACTGTACAGTCAAAATTCGATTATATATTATTCCCTTATATATAAATTCGATTATATGTAAATCAAAAAAAGAGCAGTGACGTTAAAAAATGTCTGATTTTTCCCATCTCGCCCATGTAATTTTCAGGTCATCATTTTTCAAGACAAATTTTAAGTCGGGTCTAATACTTTTAACATTATTCGATTATGTGTAAAATTCGATTATATACAAGACGAAAAATATTGCAATTACATATAATCGAATTTTGACTGTATAACTAAAATTGTTAAAAAAGCTGTCCTTACTTAAATACTTTCTGCTTATAAAAATACTACGTAAAATCCCGATAAATATTGCATGTGACAAATACCTAACACTCCATGTTAGAGGGATGGGAATTCGGTATTTGTTACATGTCATTAATATCGAGCTTTAACGTTATCTAAAAATGTAAAACTTCTCTTACCAACCAAGTAGAATTAATTTGGAATATAAATTAGACCCATGGCAAAAGAAGAGTAGTGTCATCTTATTGTCAATTCTAAATCCCTATTAAAATATATATTGGCTTGTACGTGAAAAATTCTATATTAAGTTAAAATTAACACAAACGGCCAAGGATCCAATTGTAGCTGTAATTGTAACGACCCGGCTTTTCCGACCTGTCATCTAAGATTACTGGACTTACTTCAAAAGTTGAACAACTAGAGAACGAACTTAAAGATGAAAGGGATAAATCGAAGAAAGTTACTGCCGACCTGGAACAGTCACAAAATAAAGAACCGATATTGTCGAGCTGGGTTACGGTTGCTTGCCGAGCAGTTGCTCAAGTCGAGGGCAAAAAGTTGGAACGTCCAGCACAACAAATTGAGGTGCTAAATTCTGTTGCAAGTGAACAGAGAGAGAGAGAAGAAAGAAGAATGTCATAGTTTTTGGGGTGCCAGTTAGTTTCAAAAAGACGAAAGAGAGTCAAGAAGCTGACGATCGTCGTTTTATTGAGCGTACGTTCAGATCTATTAAAGTAGACCTCAAGAGAATTAAGACAATTCGTCGTTTCAAGCCAAACTCAAACTCGAACCGTCCCCCTCCAATTTTAATCCAACTTCATGGCGATAACGATCGTGTAAATATCTTAAAGGCAGCTAAAGAGCTACGAAAATTTAGTGAATACAGTGAAGTATACATAAACCCTGACATGACCGAAGCTGAGAGGTTCTTGGACAAAAAACGAAGAGAAGATCAGTACAACCTGAACCAGAACGAACGAAACAACTCGACTGATGTGCGAACAGACTCAGATGCAGCATTAATCACAACGAAAATAGTTTAAATGCAAGTAGCGTCCCGTTGAATCGTAAAGTGAAAAATGTAAATAATAGTTTGGTAAATAATTTAAAAAATTCAACTGAATGTGAGAAATCGGTGAATAATAAGCGTCAGTCTAGTGTTTTGAAATGTTTTTATACAAACGCCACTTCATTAGGAAACAAGTTCGAAGAGCTAGAATTGATCGCCAAGACTCGCAATTTGGACATTATTTTTGTAACTGAGACTTGGTTCTCGGAGTCGTTTTGCCCATGTTTAAGTGACTATGAGTTGTTCAAATTTAATAGAAATAGTCGCGTAGGTGGAAGGGTATTCATTTATGTAAACAAGGGTTTCGGCTCCTATGAAATCTTGGACAAAGTTTCATGCGACACGGAAGTGGAGCAAATATGGTGTGCCGTTAATACGCCTGGTGAATTAATTCTTGCGGGTTGTGTATGTAGACTTCCAGGTAGTTCGAACGATGAGAAGATATTAAACAGTATCAAAGGGGCAAATTAGTTTATGTACAAGTCCAAATTCAACGGTCTGTTATTATGTGGAGATTTTAACTGTCCCAAAAATATATTGGCACGATGGTCTTTTTAGCACATGTCTAACAGAAAGCAATTCCTTTGAAAGTTGTTTGATTGATTGCTTGGACGATTGTTTTTTCCACCAACATGTTATCGAGCCGACTTTTCAAACCTCGATCGAAAGACCAAGTAGCTTACTTGATTTAATTATAAGCGAGAATAAAGAGCGTATTTATAGTGTCCAACATGGTCCGCCGCTTGGTTCGACGAATGGAGGCCACCATTCTCTCACTTGGGATTATGAAATAAAAAATAAAATATTTAGCTTTATCGACAAAGTAAATTGGATTCAAACGTTTGAGGGCTTAACCGTTGATCAAATGTACAATAAGTCAGTATCGTACTATGAAGTTGCTTGCGAGCGATTTATTCCAAAAAAGAGTAAAAAATCTAATGATAAGCCATGGATGTCTCAGGATACGAAACATGTTATTAAGGAAAAATTCTCCGCTTGGAAATCTTTTGAGGCTAGTGGTTGGTAAGAGTCAAAGAAGATAGAATATGTGAAATCAAGAAACAAATGTAACAAACTAATCAAGAAAGCTGTCAAAGATTACGAAAAGAAGTTGACAAAGTTATCAAAATCGAACCCAAAATTAGTACTTAAATCGTAATATTGATATTAAGCCATTGGTAAACCCTTAATAGACGAAAGCGGAAAAAACATTTCTGATCCGTGTCAAATGGCAAATGTCTTAAATGAATATTTTCAATCGGTTTTCTGTTCAGATGATGAATCGGCTCTTCCAGCTTTTGATTTCAAAACAAGTGAACGATGTGACCCGACTGCTGATCAGCTCATTAATGCCAAAAAGGTTAGTGAAAAATTATTAAAGTTAGACCCAAATAAAGCAATTGGACCCGACAGGATCCATGGCTTTGTACTTAAAAATTGTGCCGAGTCATTTGCTGTTCCTCTCTTAATTATTTATAGAAAGTCGTTTGAGGTAGGGGAGTTAACTACTGTTTGGAAGCAAGCAAACGCCTTTACACAAAGGTGGTTCGAGAGTCTCTCCCAAGAATTATCGTCTGGTGTCTTTAACTTGTATTCTATGCAAAGTCATGGAGACCATAATCAAAGAATCAATGTTAGAGCATTTACTGAGAAAAAAGTTAATTTCAAAATCACAACACGGTTTTCTTCCTAAAAAGTCGTGCTCTACGAATTTATTGGAGACTCTAGATCTTATTTCAGAAGCAATAGCGCAAGGTTTACCTGTTGAAATCGTTTACACTGATTTCGCAAAAGCTTTTGATAAAGTCACCCATAGAAAACTTTTGTACAAGCTGAAGTTTTTTGGTTTTGGTGATGGTCTAATCAACTGGATAAAGGCGTTTTTGTTAAAACGTTCTCAAAGAGTTATATTAGGGGACAACAGTTCGAGTTAGATAAAAGTTAACAGTGGAGTCCCACAAGGTTCAGTGTTCGGTCCTCAACTATTTATTATTTATATAAACGATATGTTGAATCTTGTACAAAACAGTTGTGAAGCTTATGCTGATGACACGAAGATCTTATCAGCAGTCAAAAATTTCAACTCGATCTATAGCCTACAATCAGATATAGATAAGGTTTGCGAGTGGTCAAAGATGTGGTCAGCTCAGTTTAATGTAGATAAATGTAAAGTTGTTCATATTGGTAGTAATAATCCCGAGTTTGATTACAGGATCGGCTTGAAACCACTAAGTAAGTCAAAATGTGAAAGAGATTTGGGTATTTACATACAAAACGATCTAAAATGGGACACACAAGTCAAAAATGGAACAGCCAAAGCGAACCGAATGTTGGGTATGATTAGGAAAGCTTTTAAATATCCTTGTATCGAGACTATCAAGTTATTGTATTGTTCTATGGTTAGACCGCACCTGGAGTATGCTGTCAGTTCATGGTATCCATATTTAGAAAAAGATATAAATGAGCTAGAAAAGGTTCAACGAAGAGCAACTAAGATGATTCCAGAACTACGTGATTTGTGTTATCAACAACGATTGTCGAGGCTAGATTTAACCAATTTAAGAACAAGAAGATTAAGGGGTGACTTAATTCAAATGTACAAAGTGGCAAACAATTATGAAAACATTGAATTTAATAAAGGAATCAATTACAGTCTAAACACAAGATCCGAAAGCCGAATATATAAATTGAGCAGAAACGTGAACAAGTAAAAAATTGTCTTCCTAGATTTAACTTTTTTACAAATAGAGTTGTGAATGGATGGAACAAACTTCCGGATGAAGTGGTAAACGCAAAGAACCTGAATTGTTTCAAAGCGAAGCTTGATGTTTGGATGTCAAAACAAAAAGAAGCGACTGCTACAGCTCTTTAGAGCTATGCTTAGATGACCTCTAAGCTGCAGTTTAAACTACTACTACTACTACTACTAAGTTATTCCTAGAATTCACTTTATTTTTATTCTCATTTAATCCTAATGACTTATTTACTAACAAGTTGAACTTATTTTAAAACTTACCCGATGTAAGTTTCGGATCGTTTGGGTTCCAGAAATAAAAACACATTTTCTTATGTAAAAAAGGTCAAATTTTTATTCTGTGGACCTCTTGTCAAACATTAATGCTGGGGCTTAAGCATATTTGGAAAAATTTAAGTTAAACATTTAACATTTTTAGTGATGTGTATCTTTTTATATTAAAAAAATGCTAGAAGCATTGAGTATTTTTTTTTGGAACTTACATCAAGCTTTGGGAGCGAGAGTTTGTAAAGGATGTACAAGCTTTGGTTGCATGAAACATGCACAAGCTCTTTAATTAAATGGTAAGTACCGTAATCTTGTCATATTGGGTTGCCGCTGGCTTTGACCATCACAACATATAGAAGCCTGGTAACGGGCGCAATGGCCTGTTTTTCAGCAGAGCCATTTAGCATTAGCTGTAGCCCTAGTGACAAAGTTAAGTATTCTAATAGATGTAGAAAACGCTTGGTTTGTGGTTCCAATTATTTTATTATTTTATTTTATTGAGCAAAAACTAATGTCTACAGTCCTGGAAATTAATTTGTCCCATGATATCATATGATATCAGCTGATATCAGTTGGTATCAGAATTTATGAAAATTTTTGTATCATCTACCATCAGTTCCGATCAGTTGAAATCATATGATATCAGATGATATCAGTAAGAGAATTACAAACATTAATAATTGCCAACGAATTATGATGCAAACTGATATCAGATGATACCAGATGACATCAGGTGAGGTCAGCTGATATCAGATGATATCATGGGACAAATTAATTTCCACCACTGTATCTGTCCGATTTTTTTAAGAACCCGACATTTAGTTTTCTAATTTATATTCAAACAAGTCATCTGGACTCATTCAAATTCAATTTAAAAAGTTAAAAAATCAAATAATAAAAAAAAAAAATAAAAAGTATATAAAAAAGCAAGTATCAAAATAAACAAAGTTAGTAAAAAAGATATGAAAATTTGATATAAAAATTTAAATTTTCAAAATTATTTATGGAAGTATTTACAAAAGTGTTTAGGTTTTTGGATAAATAAATTTTAAATTCCTTAAAGGAATTGTTATTTTTAATAAAGTTCACAAAAAGTTTATTTACAAAAGCTGAAAAAAAGAATCCAAAAGTTTTTTCACCAATTCTTTTTTTCACCAATGGTTGAGTCAACATATCCTTGTTACGGAGATTGTACTTTACCCCTCGTTCATAATTAAACTTCAACTCATTCAAAAGATTCGGTGGATTCTTAAAAACAAAAATTTTTGTTACAAAAATCGATAATTTTTTCACCAACCTATGATGAAGATTAAACAGACCCATTCTTTTAAGCTGTTCGTTTACCACATTAACATCACTCGAGACAAATGAGATATTAAATAATTTAAAAATACATAAATAATAATAAGTATTTGACAATTTTAGAACCGCTCGCTTCGAAAAATAAATAATCAATGACGAGCAATAGTCGAAATACGGGAGGATAAACGTTTTAAAAAATTGTACTTTAACACCAAAAGACAAATAAAATAATTTTTTGATTGAATACATTTTTCGATTTATTTGAAGTCTTAAATCACTTACATAATTCTCAAAATCAAGCTTTGAATCAATCATTACACCAAGAAGTTTGAACTTGTTCACAATAGATACCATGGCAACACCTAAGTCTAATACTTTTAAATCTTTAAGTTTGGCTAATCGTTTATTTGTTACTATCATTATGTAAGTTTTTGACCAGTTTACTTCTAGCCTGTTATGGTCACACCAACCAAAAAATGGTTTTAGTAAATGTTTAAACTCATCTTTTTTTCTAATTTTTTACTCTAAAACGATTTGAATTTTCTGACATCCATTTGTATCTGGATTCCAATCAAAATAGCTAAAATTTTTTAATATTTTCAAAAAATATTTACCATCATTGTTAAGCGGAGACTTTATTTTTAACCTTAATAACTCGAGTAGTAATTTAAATTCTTTTCTTATTACAGAGATATTCTTTTTGAAAACTAAAATTTCAATGTTTTTCGAATAAAAAAAAAAACATTTTGTAATTACGAATTATGGAGAATATTGGCGTTTTTCCCTCGTTTTTAAGAATTAAAAGAATTTAATTTTCAAATGAAACTAAACACTTTTGAAAAACTTGTGAAAATTTTTTTTCTTCAAAAGAGTTGGAAAAATATAGAAATTGTTGAAAAATTAAAGTGGATAAAAATTTTTTGTTTCATTATATAATTATTAACCCCTGGGTTAGGGTTTTTGTGGACCGGTCTCGTCAGTACAGTGCAACGACAAGTCGATCCGTGATTGGTGCCGAGCAAGCTCTGCGCAACCAATCCGTTCACAAAAATCATTTTAATATCGCGGGGACCCAATGGATCCCCCATCAGATATTAAACTGATGAGAACAGATACTACACTTTGATCTTAGCCAGAGGCCGAGAAGCGATAACTTGTTCGAAGTAAAAAACTCTCAATTATTTCCCTTTTTTTTACTTTAAAAAACGTTTCTTTATTTAACTCAACTTGAATTGACTTTCAATAAAATATTTATTTATATAATTCATTTAAGCGACATCTTTCTGTAACATGGTGAAAAAATTTCCTAAAGATTACCAGGCTCTTTGGAGCATGTTTGTTTGTTATTCGAACACAGAATTACGGACATAAACAGAACATGCTAAAATACGGAACTATTTCCTTAGAATTTCACGGCCTCTGGCTAAGATCAAAGTGTAGTATCTGTTCTCATCAGTTTAATATCTGATGGGGGATCCATTGGGTCCCCGCGATATTAAAAAGATTTTTGTTAACGGATTGTTTGCGCAGAGCTTGCTCGGCACCAATCACGGATCGACTTGTCCTTGAACTGTACTGGCCTCTTTTTTTTAAATCAACTTGATAGCGAGACATGTGAGCTGTTTATGCATGCTTAAATTTTTAAGATCAGACTCCTTGGAGCATGTTTGTTTTTCTTATAAGACTCCGTCTCTCCCTAAAATGCGGAATTCTAACACAGAAATACGGAACTATTTCCTTAGAATTGTACGAATTGTCAATAAAAAAGCGTATTTGCCTAAAATTTATGTTTAAAAAAAAAAACTTTTGACCAGAGGGATCCCTATTCTTTTGCTTTTGAAGTAGTTTGTCTCGGTTTTTCGCTTTTTACTATACCAAATAACCTCATATGTATTATGTTTGATACAGATTCTGAGAGCACAAAATTTGAATTCTGTATGACAGAAAAAAGTTCTTTGTCATTTAGCTCGGTCAAGAAGCAAAAAAAAGACGTATTTTTCTAGTTTTTTTACATCTCCACCTAGGATAACCCCAAAAAAAATATTTTATTAGTGACCTGCTTGTAGAGCAGAAAATTCTTCCAAAATGTAGGCTTTAGATTTTTTATTTATTTACCTGTAGAATTGAAACTATCTGCCTAAAAAGCTGCTAAAAAACAATAACCTTAAGGATGATTGGATTCAAATTTTTAGAACCGAAAATCGTGATTCTCGTATAGAAAAAACATATTTTTGTTGAGAAATACTACCAACATACGTTTTGTACGCTAGTACAGTCTCGCTTTAATCAAAGATTAATAATATTATTTAGAAATTTTAGAGATGTCGATTAAAAGGAATTTAGCGAATAATTTTGTACCGCACAAGTATAGCGTAAGATGGCATGGTAAGTCTTTTTCAACCGTTATCGATGTGATGGGTGTCGAATTGAGTTATATAAAAAATTTTGATTCTAACGTTTTGTTGCCTGAATTTTATCTTGTTCCGTAATTCAGTGTTTAGATTCGGTATTTTTAGGTAATGGGGTAATGGGAATAATGAATTTTAAAAACAAAGAGGTTCATTTTTTTTAATTTACGTTTTTTTTTTAATTTTTATTAGCACACAATTTAAGTAAATTTAATTAAAATTTAAATTTTGAAAGAAAAAAAAGTTCAAAAAAAAAAAAATTATTCGAAAAAAAAAGATTGTTTGATTTTTGAAAAAAAAAAATTCAAGTAAAAAAATTTTAAAGTCCTTCTGTTTAGTTTGAATGGTGTTTTGTTTTTGTTTGTGATTTAAAAAAAAAAGAGTTTTATTTATATTTCCATTATTTAGCAAAAAAAGTTAGTTCATAAAATAAAAAAAATCCCTTGTTGAATTTAAAAAAAAAAGAGAAGATAAGTCTGGTCTCTCCACTCCAAGATCCTTGTGCGTCAAAATTTCAAAAAAAAAAAAGAAGAAAAATCAAGAAAAACAACAACCAGTAGACACGCGGAGTTTTTTTTTTTTAAAAATTTAAATAAAAAAAAAAAAAAAAATCATGACTAAACAAGACAATGATGATGATTTGAGATATTACAAAATTTTTAAAATGAGATAAAAAATAACAATTAAAATAAGTTTGAGATTTAAAAAAAAATAGAAGAAGAAATTTCGATTTTATTTTTTTTTGAAAAAAAAAAATGCAACAGCAAACAGTTTCTTTTTTTAAAAAGGAAAAGAGAAAAAAAAAAAGAGACGACAAAAAAATTTTCGAAAGAAACTTGTTGTTTTTTAACATCATCATTGGATTACAAATTGATAAATTACGAAAAATAAGAACTGTTACAAATAAAATGACTATTTTGAAAAAAAAAAAAAAGAAAATTGAAAAGTGACTCGATTGACTCCGAAAATAAAAAAAAGTTACAAATAGAAATAGTAAACGATGCTCTTGTGTGTGTGTGTGTATGTGTATGTGTAAGTGTACTTCTGTTATTGAAGTGAAAAATTTTCTGAAAGGACTAGTCTTATTTTTCAGAGCATGTTCATTCGAATTTAAACATATTTTCTACACAATCACATTGAAAAAAAAAAAAGATTTTCTACGGTTAATAAAACTTTATAAAAAAAAAAGCACACAAAAATCATTCAAAAAAAAAAAAAAAGATTAACGAGATAAATTTTCTGGTAGACAACTGTTTTGTATTTTTTTGTTGTGTTTTGTATTTTTTTTATTCGTAAAGCGTGGCACTTTAGATTTAAAATAAAATATTTTTTGTTTGCTGGTAATTGTTTGTTTGTCCGCGTTGTAAGATTGGTACAAAAAAATTTCATTCATCTTTCTCATCTAGTTTTTATTTATTTATTTGTGTCTAAACTAAATTGTATTCTTTGAGATTTAATTGAAGAATTGTATCTTTAACTGCTGCGAAAACAAATCTTATATTTTCAGTGTCTGAAAAAAAAAAATATTAAAATTATAAAATCGCGGATTTAAAGGGAATTAAATAGACTTACCGGTAGCACATGTAAAATGTGAATAAATAATTTTATCATTATCAGGATTTAAGTCAACGTACATTTTTAAAATAAATTCTCTGGCTGCTTGAGGGTCGCGTTTAGGTCCTATACAACAACAAAATTAAGCTTGAATTATAAAATTTGATTTTACAAAATTACCGTCGAATTCTGGAAAATAGTCTACTAAATGTGAGTGCATAATTTTTTCTTCCAACAAGTCTTTTTTATTTAGAAAAAGAATAACAGACGAATTTTGAAACCACGGATATGTTATTATGGTTCTAAACAGCGCTTTGCTTTCTTCCATCCGATTCTCATTATCTGACTCAACTAGCACTTGATCATATTCGCTTAGAGCGGCTAAGAACATAATCGATGTAACATTTTCAAAACAATGTATCCATTTACGACGTTCACTTCGTTGTCCACCCACATCTACCATTCTAAATGTTATATTTTCTAATACAAACGGATACTCGATTATACCCGTTGTCGGCACTCGAACACGCAAAACGTCTTGTTCTGTCGGCAAATAGTCTTTCGTCGATATCCGGTCTAGGCTATCCAAATAACTTGAAAAGAGAGAAATTTAAATTTTGTGTTCATCAAGGTATTTTTATTTTGAACTTACTATTTGGCCGAATCGGTAAGTTGATATTCTCGCCTTCGATCGTAACATTCTTTGATACCGGGGTCGAGCCAAAGATTTTTAATTGCAATTACATGTGAGTCTTCAAGTGTTGTTGCGGTTTCGTAATCGACTGCTTTTATAACTTTGGCGTATTCCTTTAAGAGAACAAGAATTAGTTTGAGAAAATAAATAAATCTAGATCAATTTGAGTAAAAAAAAAACAATACTTCGTTTTGCTCGTTTTTGAACGGTATTTTGAGAGCTTCCATGGCACGAATCATTGAATTCATAGCCATATAAATATTTTGATAGACTAATTTTATGAATGCTCGTTTGTCTTCGTCCGAATAACCTGAGCCGTGTATAATACGCATTTGTTTAATAAATGTTGACTTTCCCGATTCACCAGTGCCCAATAAAAGCAGCTTAAGCTCTTTACGCTGATCTCGTTTATCTTTTTTTATTTGTTTTTCAATTTCTTGATTTATGCGACGTTGTTCACGCGCTTCGGCTGACATACAACATGCCATTTTTTGTAATAGTTTTACTTTAGAAAATTATATTTTAAAATCAACGTCAAATTTCTTGTTATTAAATTTTTGTTTTGTTAGAAATAATTATTAAAATTCTGTTTGGTCAAAATACTTTCAATTTATTATTTTTTATTATTATTTTAAAGTATTAGTATTTATTAGACGTTAAACGTAAAAGAGAATAGCAGGAAAAAAGTTTTACTCATATTTGTAATCTTTCATGTGCTTATTTTTTTTTTAAATAAAATAACAAGGAACTGCTTGCTTGGTTGTTGTTTGATGTTTAATTATTATTTTCTATATTTTTATTATCATTCTACTGGGTTTTTCCATTGCTTTGAAATTTTCTAATTTATGTTTCTAAAAAAAAAATTTTCAAATGGTTTAAATTTTTGTTTATTATTATGCGAAAGAAAAAGGGAAAGTTTAAAGTGAACATTTGGAAAATTTTGTCAATTTGGATTAGAAAATAGTTGGTATTCCAGCTGAATTTTGTTTTAACCCTTTAAACTTTAAAAAAAAAATTGGTTTGAATACTTGAAAACTTGAAAAAAATTCTTCACATTTTTAGAGAAACAAGTAAAAATTTTTTCCTTTTTTTTTTTCAAAAATAAACTTTAGGAATATTGGATTAAAAAACATTTTAACATTTATAAATGTATGAATCATACGTTTACAAAATTTTCTTCGAAAAAACGGAAAAACTTTAAATGACTAATAACACAAAGAAATGAGTCTTAAATTACGCAAGGTTATTCTGATCTTGTACCTGTACTTTATTTTTACTCGAATAAAACAAATATAAAAACATTAATGAAGCCAATCCCTTTTACTATGGATAATAAAAGTCGATCTCAACGGTCCTAGTCCCGGGCATTCTCAAAAAAAATTCAACAAAGTTACCAGCAGACGCGTGAATATCTTGCTAAAACTAAAAAACGAGCTTAGATACACTCCTATAACTTTCAAACCTGATCTAAGCTTTGAAAAAGCCTCTAAAATGGTTTCTTAGAAAAACCTTATTGGAAGACGACGACTTTTGTTTACGGCTATCAATCTCTGTTTACATTCGAAATTATCTCCATTAATATTAAATTAACATAATTCATGTCTTTCATGATTCCTATAGCATGAATTTGTTATGACCCAGAGTTATTTTATGATTACTTTAGCGGTACTCTTTCGACTAAATAGACATTTTTCAAATAAAACTTAAGTATCAATGGTTTAAATATGCAAAGTTTCGGCAATCGAATAAATTTAAATGAAATATTTTTTACGTAAGAAAAATATTTTTTTCCTTGAAAATACGCGTTTTCGAGATCCTAAAACGATTAATTGACGATTAAAGTTGAAGATCGGACACATGTTAAAAACTTACGTCATTTCTATCGTTTAAAATTAAAAATTTAACAATCGATTACGATCGAGTAGATGATTTAAATAAAAAATTTATAACACCGATTAATACATTGAACGAAAAATAAAAAAAAGGTCGATGTAAGATAAATTATTTTAGAAACGGTTATGATCGTGTTTTAACACCAAAAAAAAGAGAAACGTAAGATCTCGTTCGTCCGGTAGTAAATATAATAAATCGTGTAAGTTCGAGATTCAGAAATCAATAAATATTCCGCAACCAACAATCATAAAATTTTTAAGGAAAATTTAAAAAAAAATTTTTTTTTTTTTTTTCAAAACGGTTATTTTACAATAACAACAACAAAAAAAGACGACGACAACAACAACAAAAGGATGAATGTGTGAGAGTGTGTGTGCGTGTGTGTATGTGTATGTGTATTGGGTTATGGTATTAATAATAATAACTGACTGTTCTGTATTTTTGTGCTTAGTAAAAAAAAAAAAGATATAAAAATTTATTCTTATTTTATTATTATTAAAAAAAAATATAAAAAAAAACAGAGAAAAAATTATCATTATTATTTTATCAAATATTCATAAATTGCACCATTATTAAATTAATTATTATTATTAAAATTTGAAATTTTGGTTTTGTTTGGAGTTAAAGGATTCCATTCGTTTAAAAATTCGGCTTTATAAAAATCCCCATCCGAAGCATAATCAAAGAGAAGTGAGCAATTCGAATGAAGATGGGTTTTTTTATTATTGTTGTTGAGAAAATAAAAAAAAAAATAAAATAGAAACATAAAACGAAGAAGAAACACAAAGAAGATTGGAATAATCATAAATTATGTTTTTTATGTTGGTTTCATTGGGTTTTTTTTTTCTTCGTTTATGATGACGAGAGCAAGAACAAGAAGGTCTTAATCATGTTGCACTCATTTGCATTCAGACAGAATAATTAGTTTTCAAGCATAAATTAAAACTTTTCCTATTTCTTCTTCTTTTGCCTTATGTTAAATAAAAAAAAACTTGAATTGATTTTTCTGAAGAGTTCAATAAATTCTGAAAATTTTAGATTCTATGGACTTTTATGCTACGGATTTTCGTTCTCAAATTATCATAAATTATTATAATCAATATTGGTTATTAACATAATTTAAACACTATTTCTTTTTTTTTTTAATATTGATTATTTGGTTCGAATTTTAGTTGTGGAATTTTCATATTTTTTTTTAAGTTTTTCTGAATTTTTTTTTTCTCTCTCTCTCTCTGAAATGAACTTAATACACTTTTATTCCTTCTATTTTTCTTCTCGTTTCTTGATTTCTTTGTGTCTAAAACGAATTTGCTCGTTCGGTTCATAATTTTTATTTAATAAAAAAATCCAAGAAATTTTTTGAAATAAATCAATACAATGGGTTAGCAGGAATAGCAAAAAAATTATGTCGAATAAATAATTAAGATATACATAAACTGGATTTTTTCTTTTTTTTTTTTTTATTTTCTCTCTCTATTTTCATAGAGACTTATCTTTTTTATTATTTTTTTTGTATTAATAGTTTTTTTTTTGAATTATAAATTTATATAGATTAAGTTCATTCAGCATGCATTTTATATTAGTTTTTCTTTTTTTTGTTCCTCTTCTCTTTTTCATCGACGTCTTCTATAATTTTAAATTTTGATTTTCGGTTGTTCTAAAATCTGTGAGAGATCTCTTCTTCTTTTTTTTTTGCACAGTAAGTTAGTGAGATTTTTGATATGATTTTCAAGAATTATATGATTAAAAAATATTGTGTATAACTTTTGAATTAAGCTCTAGTCTGACGTTTGAATCGATTTTTAATTCAAAAGGTAAATAAATGAATTTTGTCCAAACTTTATGAAATTATTGATGATGCTTAAAATTGACCTCTTCCTCAGTTTAATATTTTCATATCCATGATTTTTCAAAAAACGGAATTCCTAGTCATACACTAAACGTGATAAAATTAACAAAATGTATAATGAAGTCACGGTAATAACAAATTATTGAAAATAAATTACTCAAAATCAAATACAAATTGCTTTAAGTTAATTTCTTTTTAATTCTTCAACGAAAATTTGACGAATATAAATAAATAAAACTAACCCTTCTCATCGAATACATGCATCCTTCAAAAAATCCTAAAATAAAAATATTCTGAAGGTCAATATAGTTGAAAAAAGTATGTAACAAGTTACATGTGGTAAACATTGGATTGATAAATGAGGTGGCTCGTTTCTGCTCATCTTCTGTTGAAATGTGATCAAGTCTTTTTAGTTTTGCTCTTTGATAATTTAAAAAAAAAAATTATAAGAATATTTTTTGTTTTGCCTTAAATGCCTTAAACGTGACTTAGCGAGACAAGTGTTGTAAAACTCAAGTCTATTTTGCTTCAAATCCATTTTCATCAATGATATTTAAAATAATATTATGTTAATTTTGTACTAATCGAATTCAACAGTCTATAAATGTATTTTTCCAGCTTGGTAATGCCTGAAGATTCACGTGATTTCCTTTTAAAATTAATTCTCAAAATCATCTCGACAAAATTTCATTTTTTTGTTTCAAAGATGTTTTGAAGGTATATTATTGTTATGGCCATTAACGTGTTCCTCTTGAGAACTTTGACGAACTTATGTTTTGGTAAAGCCATCATTGATTTATGAGTATCAACTGAAAGATAGTTTTACAAACTTTGATACTCATAAATCAATGATGGCTTTCCAAAACATCAGTTCATGAAAGTTCACAAAAATAACCCGTTAATGACCATAAAGGATATTAGCTTTAAACGAAAAATAAATTAATAATACCGTAATCCCCCCTCCCCAATGCACGCCATTAGCATTAAAATGGGAATATTTGACAAGAAAAAAAAGGTCTTACTTCTCACAGTTAAGTTAAAACTATTTGCTTATATCATTTTTTTAAAAATTGAACTTTTTCGAAAACCGAAACAAAGGGTCTAAACCTGACTTACCCCATGGGGAGCCTTGCGGGGGATTACGGTATGCATTTGTTTCTTATCTTGAATTTTGAAATATTTTTTGGACTTCAAAATTTTAAAGATTTAGATAGATTAATATATTGTGCTGACTCTTACCAGAAATGTACAGGGCATTCTGCATATATGCATGCTTGATATTTTTATAGTATTTATTTATTTATTGATTCTAGGGCGTAGATATCACTTAGCCACAATGAGAAACTACGAGATCTTAAACTTCAATAATTTTAATGAAAAATTAAAAATCAGACGAGATCTTTTTCTCATTGAGTTAGATCTACGTTACAGATAATTTCATGAGCTTCTCACTTGAGGTTAAGACAGGGGTATACAAAAGATCATTTTTACTGCTAACAAATTAACAAAAAAGTGCAAGCAAAAAGCAATTGTTTTTAGGCCGTAATGAAAAAAATTCATTTTCAATACCACAAGTGATAACTATATTCATAGGAAGTTCACAACAGGAATATTAATAAACTCTGGCCTATTTATTTAACAATTTTGGGAATCTTATGAATTTCTTAAGAGTTTATTAAAATTTTAGTACCGTAATAAATCATACTTTTCTGAACTTTTCGTAAAGAAAATAAAAAAAAACATAGATATTAAAGGTGTACAAATTGGAGGTAAATATAAAGCTATTATACTGTTGTGGTCATTTACGTGTTCCTCTTGTGAACTTTCATGAACTAATTTGGAAAAGCTATCATTGATTTATGGGTATTAACTGAATGCTAAAAAACTCTAGTTAAAGCTTGTAATACTAGCTTTCACTTGATACCCATAAAACAATGATGGCTTTTCCAAATCATTAGTTCATGGAAGTTCACAAGAGGAACACGTGAATGACCACAACAGTAGTACTATGAATTTTTCTTGAAACACTTATCGATTAATGTTTTTTGGATTGTATCGTAATATTTTAAGGTCCAGTCGTGTTTCATCGTCTAAAACAAACATGTCTCAATAGCTTTTGAAAAAGTAAAGCCCCAGAATAAATCTTGGGACTGTATTTTTTTTCCTTCATAAAAAATACGATTGTACGAAAATACTGAACTTCAAATTGCCTCATTTTTTGGAACATGTTGAAACGGCCAAATTTGATTTAATATAATTTTGGCCAAGCATAAATCAATAGCTCTAAAAAAGATGTTAGCCGAATTTTGAATCGATCTTGCACCATGATATTACAGTCTCCAAGAGATGAGTTATTTTTTGTCAGGACTAATGAGCCAATGAGTCACATCACTCATTTCTCATCATAACATATTTTTCATTAATATTATCATGAACTGGCCTGTTCGGCTAATATTAAGCTTATCAAACGTATTCGGTTAAAATTTTGATTTTTCTCTAAAAGGTTTTTTTTCTACGAGTCTTTTTCGACTTTCATTTAGAGTATAATAAAGGTAGTGTGCAAAAGAGAGCGACTCGGAGCACACACGGCTTTAGAAACCTTGAATACGTGGGTATGCTCAAAAGACTTAAACTGAAAACCCTTAAAACTAGAAAAAGAAGAATAGATGATCTTATTTTAATGTACAGACTCCTAAAAAAAACAAGATCATGTAAACTGGAATAAACAACTGGATAGTGACCAAACAGTAAATCGGGTATACGAGAAAGGAGACGATAAACCCATAAAAAACTGTACGCCAATAAACAATTGTTTACAAACGGTATAGTCAAAAAATAATACGAATCGATACGAAGCTAAGCATAATTTCAAAATGATTTCCTAGTGAAATTGAGTTTTTTGAGCAGCTATCTCGATGAAATTTTGAATAAACAAAGTTAGTCTTAAAAATTACTAGGAGAAGTATTAAAAGATTAAAATGCGGGGTTGGATACTTTTTTTCAACGACTCTTCGTTAGGCTCTAAAGACACAACATTGGAATTGGTTTTCACGATAAGAAGATTTTTTCAAAATCTATACATTTAATTTATTTAGAGATCTTAATCAGAGATAAAGAAGGACACTATCTATCAAATTAATACATAAATATCACACACGTGTCTAGGGACTATTTCGTGAGTGAGTTTACCAAGAATTTTTAAGTTCACAGTCAAACATATAAAAAAATTTAGACTCCAGCAGAATCCCTTCGCAAAGAGCTAAAAAATTAAAATAATTTCTAAAAACATTTAAAAGATCAATTTTTACAAAAAGATATTTCCAAGTTTAGATTACATGAGTAATCGTTTAATATTTATTATGAAAATTTTTGTTTCAATCCGTGCATTTTTTACCTGATCAACTCTCACATGTAAGCGTAGTTCTCTAGTTAACAACAGAATTATCATGAGATGCTCGATTTGATAAATTTTAAATGAGTAAGGAAGTCTCGATTTAACACTTTCAAAAGTTACAGCATAATTTTGAGATAACCAGACATTTACTAGAATGGTTAAAAGTGATATGAGATGGGACAAAGTTAAAAATATTTTGTCCCGGTACAAGACCCAATTGAGATAAATAAAAATCTATAAACTAAAACCTATGATACCCTACAACAACTAAAATACTAACTTTAACATGCTAAATTCACAAAATTTTTTTCAGACATAAATTATGTAATAGATTTTCATTTTAGTTAGTATTTTTTTTTTTATTTAAAAAGAAAAAAATTATTACTTAATTTTGGTATTTAATTAAAATGAAAAAGCAATAAAAATTTTGTTTTATATCAAAAGTTTTTTTTTTTAAATTTGGTTCGACAAGCTTTAAATAAAGAGAATTTTTTTTCGACTTCATCCTAGACTCTCACACAGAAAAGCAAATATTTTCCAACACAATGTTCTCTAAATGAATCAGCAAAGATAAAATAAAAAATAAAGATATCAAAAAGTAAACGAACAGGATTTCGAAAGATTTGTTTTTAAAATCATCAAATGAATGATTTTAAGCTTAGACGAACACGACGAAATACGAATAAAAACGATCTAAACGAAATCGAAAATCAAGAATCTTTAATAGGACATCAAATAGTTAGTAATAATGTCAACAACAATGAACAAATAAATGATTCAGATTTAATTAAATATAAAAATTTTAGAGATTATTTTAAATCAAAATTTACGTTTAATAAAAATAAAATTAGCAAAATATTGCAAGATACTCAAATAGATGATTTTAACAATAAAAGTCCTAATAATGATAATTTATTTTACAATAGACCTCAAGGTATTTATATTTTTTTTTTTTGAAATTCTTCTTGGGTAATCAATCAAAAGTTGAATCGATCTCATTTTTGAATCTCTGACCAGCACTTGTGATTATTTCCATTCAATTTCTTTTTCAATAAATCTCTCGTAAAAGGAGTTAGGGCTTTAGCCTTTAGCATTTAGTGATGTTAATGATCATAATTGAAAAGTTGTAATTTGCCGAATAGACCCGGTAATGGAAATATTCAAAGATTGAGGTTGAATTTTTTTATAAAGAGATGACACGCGTTAACAAACTGAGACCTCTTGACTGATGACGCGTGTACACTCGAGTTTGTGACTGGTCTGAAGAACAAATTTTTCTGTCATAAAATTAAAATGTTATAGAATCAGTCATAATCGAGAACATACTGTGTCTGTACCAGTGTACACGCCTCAAATTGAGAACTTACCTGGTGATTTCATTATTTAGAAATCCAGAAATTAATCAGGATTCTTATGAATCTGATAACTTCTATCGTACTAAGATGTGCTTGTTATTTAATAACCTTTTTTAATTTTTTAGAAACAGATTTTTGCCAACAAAAAATTCATGGTGAGCTTTAATAAATAAACAAAAACAAAACTAAAGTAATAAAATAATGATTTATTTAAGCTTGGAAACCTTTGTTGACACCCAAATTTGTAATCAATCTTTTTCTCATTTGCTCAATATTATTTTTACCAATTGGCATTATTTTGTATTTCAATTCGAATAATGTAAATTTTATTAGAATTACTAAAAGTTGAAAATTCTTGAGATTTTTTTGTTAAATAGATTTACGAGTCCCAATATGATTATACAGATTGTACGGATGTTAACAACAAGAGCTTAACATGTCATACTCAAATATTAAAAAATATATCCTACACCTGTGTTTGTCGTATTTATTTTTATGAGGACAATTTTCAAGATGAAACTTTACATGTTTATTACAAATTAGACAATTATTATCAAAATATTAGGCAATATGTTAGATCTGTAGATAATTATCAATTATTAAACTATGGGTCCGATAAGGATTTAGCAGCTGAATGTGAACCGTTTCGTTACAAAATAGAAAAAGACAAATCAAAGCATAAATTTGAACCATGTGGAGCAATCGCAAACAGTCTTTTCAATGGTAAAATCTTCTCAATCATATTTGTGTCCTTTTTTTAAATTTTTTTTTAAAGATACTTTCAAAATCTATTACATTAACAAAAATACAAACAAATCAATCAAATTAAACATATCCAAAGTAGATTTGGCTTGGAATTCAGATCGAAAATACAAATTCACAAATTTAACAAGTAAATCTTTTGAAACATGTTCAGTTAGTCTTTGATAATTCAGAACTTGATCTTATTCAAAGAAACTTTGGAAACAATCCAAAATCCGAATTGGAGGGGTGAAATGTTCGAGTCTCAAGATAAAATCGAAGAATTAATGGTATGGATGAGAACGGCCGCGTTTCCATCTTTTCGAAAACTTTATGGCCGTATTTTACTCGAAGAAAATCTAAAACTAGCTCATAAACTCGACAAAACAAGCGCAAATATTTATAAATTTTTGAAAAAATTTGAAAAAAATGACTCACTTTTTACAAATGGCACAAATTTTAATTTAAAATTTAGTAAATTTTTTAATCCGGTTAGTGATATAAGAATTATGCGTCTACCAAAAGGACAATATTTTATAGACATTGACTATCGTAAGTATTTCTACTCTTAACCAAAATCTAAGCATCAGTTATTTTTTGATCTTTAAATAAAAGGTTACATGGTTAAACAATTCGATGGTAGAAAATACATTGTTTTAGCCAATGTATCATGGCTAGGAGGTAAATGTTATTTTATGGCATGGGCTTATATTATTGTTGGTATTTTAAGCTTTATAACAGCAATTGTACTCTTTTTTCTTCATGTCTTTTATGGAAATATGTAAGCTTTGAACTTAATTAACAATCTTAATAGGGTTTTATTAATACTTAATTTTAGGCATTACAATACTGCTATTCTTTTGGTGGACACAGCTACTTGTCTTGTCAAATAAAGCGTCAAAAGTTGTTGTTTTTTTTAAATGAGTTTATTTAAATCTTGATTCTTCCATTTTTAAAAGTCATTTTATAAATAAATTTTTAGTAAAAAAAACTAAATTAGTTATAATCTCCATAAGCATTGTTGTTTAAACAATGTTTTACACTAAATTTAGAGTAAATTCTACCAAAACAGCATGTTTCAAATGTTGGATTGTACTGTCTTGGACCACAACAGTCCGTTCTGATTACATCTTTTGCTAAAATGGCGCCAAAACAACATTGTCTAAATGTTGGGTCATAAGCATTGAATCCACAACATTTTTTGTTTCCGATAGCTGATTGAAGTACGCCTCGACAGCAAATTTCGAAAGTCGGATTGTATTTTTTACCACCACATAATTGGCAATAACTTTGATTCAATAGTACGAATATTACTGTTAATACTAATAATCGCTTCATGTTTAGATATTTCTTTGTTTAAAGAATAATATAATACTTAACTTGAACAGAATCTTTTTTTAAAATAAACATAAGAACTTGAGAACGCATTTATTTAGTTATGATTGGATTAAAATCCCTAAATAAATTTCTAAAAAACAATTATGAAGCGAGATTTTTTTTAGAATAATATTTTTTATACAAAATTAAATGATTATCTTCATGTAGTCGAAAAGAATTGAATCTTTGACAGCTTCGAAGACATATCTTACATTTGTAGTGTCTTAAAAAAATAGAATTAAATATTTTTTGTTGTTTAGAATGTCGGAAATATTTACCTGTTGCACATGTAAAATGTGAATAGAGTAACTTGTCATTGTCATAATGTAGATCTGTATACATTTTTAAAATGAATTCTTTGGCTGAATGAGGATCGCATTCGGGTCCTGTTAATTAACAAAATTAGTTAAAAATATTCCTTTATTGGTAATCTTTTTTGAATTAAAATCTAAATTTTTTAATTTTGAAAAATCTAAAGGATTTTTTGTTCTAGTAGACGATAACACTTTACAAAAAAGTTCGTCCTAGTCTAAATTAAAGATTTTCTTGACCTATACTTAAAAAATTACATTTTAATTAAAAATTTTTGAAACCATTTGACATTTAAATCTCGAATAAAAAAACAAAAAAATTATTCAGCTTGGAGAATAAGAACTTGCAGTTTGCAGTTTATTCAAGGAGTTTAGTTAGTGTAAAAGTTAAGTTTTTGTTTAGGAAAATCTTGATTCAAAACTCAACCTCTGAAGGAAACCTCTGTAGTTTTACAAATATTGATCCTAAAACTTGACGATTAATGTAAGAGTTAGCTAAAGAGAATGGCTGCTAGTTTAAGCAGGTGATGGTATGGTTATGTAGGACCCCTGCGATTTATATTGTCGGAAAAATGCCCTTTTGTTGACCGTTTTCTCCCTATTATAGCTTAATTGAATATTCTTTTCCCATTCGATTTAGATACCAGCGTCGATAAGATCTTTTCAACTTTTGGACCATATCTTTAAATTCAATACAGTAGTCGCAACACTTTAAAGTCTTCAAAGTAAACCTAACGTAAGGAGTAAAATTTTTGACAAACCTGTTTTCCTTAAAAAAATTCTCACACTAAAGTAAATAATTTAACAACCAGTGCTTGTCACAAAAGAGTTTTGTCATTTTGATTGTGGAGCGCGTTGCCGAGTAGTGTGAGTCGATTCCAACCCATGTCAAATTCTCGGCTGAGAACTCATGGAGAAACCGAAGAGAATCGAAGGCAGAGTTTCTCCGAGAGATCTCTGTAATATCTCAAGTTTTTTCTCCTTGAGATCTCGGCTGAGAATTTCTTGAGAATTTGACATGGGAATGGAGCGAGAGGTCGAAGGTACAATTCTTGATAGGATAAGGAAATTTGTTGTCATCGTATGATGTCAAGGCCAATCGTAATCGAATTGTATATCGAACACAAAAGCCAAGCAGATGCGTAACATTTGACGTATTATAACTCTAGAAGCTTGAGAGTTGTGGTGACTTAAAATAAGGGCTCCGAAAGGGGCTAGGTGTAGCGATCGGCTCTAAGATTAATTGCCTTTTGGCCAGTGTTAAAAAAAAAAGAAGAATATATTTTAAAAACCAGTCCTTGTCGGAAAATAATAGCTAATAACTTTTTTGTTCAAGTCGATCATTTTCTATAGACCACGAGAGTAAGTTATGTGTCACGTCATGGTTTTGCAAAAGACTGAAAAATGGTGCTAGTGCTGTGAAAGATTTTTCAAGTTCTTAAATTTTTGAATAACGAAATTGAACAAAAGCCTGGATATAATGCGAAGGGATAGGGTATGATTTTCCGAGATGCTCTAGTTGATAATTTCGGAAGTTATGCTCTGACCAAATTTTGTGCATTTACGCGTCCATGAATGTACACTCTTGCAAGTCGTCAAATTACGTATTGTACTATAAGTCTTTTAAAGAATTTCTAGTATTAATTTATCTTATGTCTTGTAGCAATGAGGTGTATTGCCCATTTTGTTAAAATGGCGATTGGTAATGTCACGTTTTTAATGGTTATTTTTTCAAAATAAATCATCTCATCTTTGTCTAGTTCTTTCTATTCCGATAGTCTTGATTGGTCAGATTTATTACTGGTTTTAGCCCTGAAAATGTTTATCTCGATCAAAACTGGTAAAAAATTCCGGTTTGAAGACATTTTTTCTTTAAGAGTAGCAATTATTTCTTCAACTCTGGTAAAGTAGATACTCTTCGCTAAAAGTAATTAAGGTTTGACCCCATGTGAAGCTTTATATGAAAGTATGCAATCATCTTCTAAGACCTCATTCGCGCCTTAGATCGAGTATAAACTTGCACAATTAAGTATAAAGTATTTGCCGAATAAAGAATTCTATAAGATACAAAAAGCTTATTCATTCGAAACTAGCAGCATTTTTTTCTCAAGCTAATATTTCAATATTTTTTTTAAATGAAATTTAAATTGAAAAAAAAAAACATAATTGGCAATTTAGTTGTTTTTTTTCTGTAGGCAACCTTACAAACGATTTTTTTTTAAATCATGATTGAGTTTGTATAGAAAAAAAACAACCATTCAACAAAATTTCTTTTGTTATAAAATTCAACCAAAAGAAAATTATTTAATAGTTAAAAAAAAATAAACAAAAAAAATAGAAAATAACGTAAATCATGAACAGAAGGAATAGAAAATAAAATTCTTTTTGGGAATACTCTTTTTTTTATGAATAAAAAGTTATGACAAACAGAAATAAAAAATTAACAGATTTTTTTTTTAAGAAAAAAATTATGTCAAACTTAAAATTATGAACTAAAATGAAAACTGTTCAAACCAAAATGGTAAATATTAATTTTACGATTAAATATTATATTTAAGTGTTTCTTATCATCAGGGTTTCATTTAGCCAAAGAAAAAAAAACATAAACACATGCTTTAAAATTTTTTAATTTTTTTTACCTTCGAAATCTGGAAAATAGTCTACTAAATGTGAGTTCATAATTTTTTCTTCCAATAAATCTTTTTTATTCAAAAACAAAATGACGGACAAATTTTGAAAATTTCGATAATTAATTATAGTTTCGAATAGAGCTTTGCTTTCTTCCATTCGATTTTCATAATTCGATTCAAATAAAACCTGATCATACTCGCTTAGAGATGCTATGAACAAAATCGATGTTACATTTTCAAAACATTGAATCCATTTACGACGTTCACCACGTTGACCACCAACGTCTACCATTCTAAATGTAATTTTTTTTATTACAAATTGATACTCAACTATTCCTGTTGTCGGCACTCGAACACGCAAAACGTCTTGTTCTGTCGGCAAATAGTCTTTCGTCGATATCCGGTCTAGGCTATCCAAATAACTTGAAAAGAGAGAAATTTAAATTTTGTGTTCATCAAGGTATTTTTATTTTGAACTTACTATTTGGCCGAATCGGTAAGTTGATATTCTCGCCTTCGATCGTAACATTCTTTGATACCGGGGTCGAGCCAAAGATTTTTAATTGCAATTACATGTGAGTCTTCAAGTGTTGTTGCGGTTTCGTAATCGACTGCTTTTATAACTTTGGTGTATTCCTTTAAGAGAACAAGAATTAGTTTGAGAAAATAAATAAATCTAGATCAATTTGAGTAAAAAAAAAACAATACTTCGTTTTGCTCGTTTTTGAACGGTATTTTGAGAGCTTCCATGGCACGAATCATTGAATTCATAGCCATATAAATATTTTGATAGACTAATTTTATGAATGCTCGTTTGTCTTCGTCCGAATAACCTGAGCCGTGTATAATACGCATTTGTTTAATAAATGTTGACTTTCCCGATTCACCAGTGCCCAATAAAAGCAGTTTAAGCTCTTTACATTTGTACTTTTTTTCTTTTTTTAAAAGTTTCTCAATATTCCGATTTATAGAATACTCTTCCCAATCCTTTTCTGAAAAGCAACATTTCATTCTAAGACTTCGCATTCTTCGGAAGTTATAGCTTTTAATGGAATATTTTTTATTCAAACAAAAAAGTCTAGCTAAAATTCGATGATTAAATTTTATCTAATCATATCAATAGATAAACCAACTAAAGTAAATATCTTACAGGGTTTCCATTTTTTTATTTTGTATATTTATGAAATGATTAAAACAATTCATTTAAAAGCATTTTCCAAAGCCAGTTTTGATATAATTAAGATTACTCTATGTCAAAATTATTTAAAAAGGTCTTAAAATGATTAATGAGATTTGGCATGAAGTGAAACAACCTTTAAAATCTCTCAAACAAACTAACTGATTTATCTCAGTTAATTTTATAAAAAAAAGGGTCACTAATGCCTAGCCTCATAAGTCGCTGCGGGTATTCGAGATGTTTGAGCGCCGGAACAAGCTTCATAGCTCTTCTCTGTACTTTTTCAAGCTCCCCTTTTCAAAATACGGGCACTACGAAACCTGTCTCTCTCCAATATTTGTCTGTGAAATCCAGTCGCCATCTTTAAAAGATTTAAACTTCTTCTATTTACAGGCCTTTGGCAAATATTTTCAATTTCCATAAGCGATCGATCTCTCGACCCTCAAAGCATAAAATTTAAAAATTAGAGCGTGTTATAAATCTCACAATTAACTTTGACTCAAATATCGAGACAATTAAATTTTTGGTAACCCATCGCTCCTAACAAAATTATGTAAAATAATTTCAATAAATCTGCCAAGATTCCTTGAAGGATTATTTTGATATTATCAGTTTAATCTCGATCACACGATTTGTTTTAAAAATAATGAGTCGTAAGCGAGATAAAATCGTTTTTTTTTGTTAAGGGTAGTTTAGATTAAAAATTATCACTTGGTAAAATTCAAACAATAAACTTGAGATCATAGAAACAAATTTTTTGCATTTTTTAAAACAAATTTAGAAAACACGCATCATTGACTTGAGTTAACCTATAATCAGAGAGATTCAAAAACAACAACAAAATCTATTTGATTGATTTCATGTTTGCTATGTAGATGAGTCATTTTATTTACCTTCTTAAATCATTTTCAAACAAAAGAAAAACCCAGTGTAAACCATATCAAGCCAAGCATTAAACAATAAATCAAACTTAGAGCTTACGATCAATTCAATAATGAATTTTCGAACATTTAAACAACTTTTTTCTTCTTTTTTTTTAAAAAAGTCTAGTTTTAAATGTAAGGTTAAATAAATAAGAGTTGAGTCGACAACAAAAAATAATTAAATTTTTGCGTTATCAAAATTAAAGTTTATATCTTTTTATTTTTGAAAAAAAAAAAAATTTCAGTGAATCACATTCTTTGGTGTTACCTTTAGAAATAAATATTTTTATGATTATGAAAAACCACTTAATACTCGAAAAAAAATAAAATAATTTATTTTTTTAAGGTTATTTCAAGTTATATAATTATTATTTTCACTTTTTTTTTTAGAAAATTTTTCTTAATGTAATTTTTGAAATTGTTCGCAATGACTCGTAAAAAATCTTACAATATAGCCGAACATGAAAAATCACATCATCGAGTCGATATGCTTCGTAATGTTCATACAAATACTCAACAACCAATATTCAGTAATTTAAACAATACACGTTTAAATCAAAATCTTTCATTCGAAAATCCGTCTTTTATATCAAGTAATTTGAGCATTAATCAACAACAAATACGACCACCCGGTGTATGGACTGTAATCGATCCTAACGTAAACATAATCGATTCAAGACAACGTCGTTATTTAAAAAAACAATCGACTCAAAAATTAGAACAAAAATCTAAAAAGTTTCGAATCGTATCAATCGTATTAGGGGTAGTTTTTGTTATTTTAGTAATTGTAGTTATCGGTGTTCTTTTAGGAATTTTTTTGAGTCGTAATACAAGTGTTATATGCTCGCCCCAGTGTACTAATAATCGTTATTGTCTCAAGTCAAAATCAAACGAAAAAGGGCCTAAATGTGAATGTAAACCTGGTTATAACGAAAATGAGTTCAACCAATGTAGTAAATCATTTTGTTTTTCTAATTATGAACCTTACACGTTTATTAACAACATTCCAAATTCATCGTTTCAACCGTTAGATTATGACTCGAAATTTTCTCGACCTTATTGTTGTCCGTCTGGTAATGAATTGTCTTATTCGTGTTGTGGTGTTTCGAGACGAACAAAAAGTTTAAAAATGTCAAGGATTATAGGCGGGGAAGAAATTGAAGAGGGTATATTTCCATGGGTTGTTTATGTAGCTCAAGTCTACCGCAGTTCTTCAAGCTCTAGTTTAAGTATTATTAAAAATTGTTCGGGTACATTAATAAGTCCAAATCATGTTCTAACAGCAGCACATTGTCTCGATTTTAAAATGAGTTATAATCAAGAATTTCCTAATTTAGAATCGGTAATTCGAGTTTTTTATGGGTTCGTCGACAAGACAAAAATATATGAACCTTTTTTGAATATGGAATATCAACGTCGAGCTTCAAAAATTATTCTTCATCAAGAATTTGAACTAGTCTCTTTAAAGAATGATTTAGCAATTATTAAATTAGACGTTCCTGTACCTCGTAGTGAATTTGTTGATTATATTTGTTTATTCAATTACGATTCAACTGATAATTTAGTTAAGTCGTCTAAGCTTTATGTAGCTGGTTGGGGTAGTACAGAAAAAGATTTAGTTTTTCCTGTATATACGAATAAATTGAATTATGTTGATGCTAAAATATTTCCTGTTGATAGTTGTAAATATATAGTTGAACCTCAATATCAATATTTAATAAATAATGTTACACATGTATGCGCTGGTTATGAAGAATTTGTTGGTAAAGATGCTTGTGATCAAGACTCTGGTGGTCCTTTAATGGTCGAATTAAACGGACAATGGTTCATTTACGGTAATTCTTATGATTTTTTATTTTTATGAAAAATTTAAATATTCACCTGTGAATACATTTGTAAATTAAGTTTTCAATATTTATTTGATACAGCACGGCTAGTGAAAAAATGTCCAGCGTACCGTATCGTACCAAAAATTTCGCAGATTCTTGCAGATTCGTTATTAGGAGTACATCAGTGAAAAATCATTAGATTAATAGATCCTATTAATACTAATATATATTATCAAAGAATACTCCTTTGACTTAATTTTATACACTCCACAGGTCTGCCAAAGTTTTGGTACGGTAGAATGCGTTGCATAGTACGGCTTATTTTTACTACAGTGCTGATACGGTACCATGAATACGCATCATTTTACGTAAAATTACGTTAAACTACTAAATTTGACAATAAATTACGTGAAATAACAGAGAAAACATCCTTTAACGTAAAATATCGGAAATTAACGTTATTTTACGTAATTTATCGTCAAATTTGGTAAAACACAAATTTTTAAAAATTTTTGAAAAAATTCAAAAATCCGTAAAAAAATAAATTAATTTTTTTATTCTTTAATGAAACGAATTAAATGGTGTTCTCTAGAATCATTCATTTCACGTTAGGTGATTTAATGTAATTTTACGTAAAATGAATTCATGGTACCGTATCAGCACTATAGTGATTCTTGAATTTAACAAAATCTACCATATTTCCTTAAGAGAAAGAAAAAATTTCTACCATTTCATTTTTTTTACGAATTGTATGGAAAATTTCATTAATGATTAATCATCTTACAGCCGACTTTCGTTAATACGAACAGAAAGATTTTCATTCGGATTACAGGGATAAGAACGCACTGATTTAGCAGATTTTATTCAGAAAACCTATACGGAAAAAAAAGGTTTTCGGGTTGTCGACCTTCCGATTAACCAAAATTTAGTCCCCGATTTAGGAATGATTAATGGAAAAAAAATTTTTTGCACAAGGAAACATCGTAATTCTGACTTCCCTGGGAAAATCAGTTATTTGAATATTTAATCTGAATATGCTTGATATAATGCTTTCAGTGATTAGAATTTTGAAAATACTATATCTACAGTGTTGCCAGAGGATTTTAAACAGTTTTGTAACCTAATGTCCTTAGCAGGTCGAAGCTTCTTGCGTATGCCGGATATTTTGATACATGGTGATGGATACGCTTACATTTGGGCGAGCTTTTTGTTTCTTTACGTTCATTGACATTTTTTATCTTTAAACAACTCTCTTTGAGAATGATTAGTGACAATTTTAATATTATTTTGAATCCCCAGGATACAAATCTCAGTGAATAATAAAGTTCTTAATCAAAAATTCCAACTTACAAAAGAAATAAAATTTTCCATTTAATTTAAAAGGTATTGTATCATATGGTTCATTTCCAGTGTGTGCTCAAGGTCCCGCTATGTACATTCGAATAAGTTATTATTACAATTGGATAACAAATGCAATGAATACGTATTAAAAAAATTTCTTATTTTTTTGTTCAGTTTTTTTTTTAAACTATTTTTATTTATAAATTTTTTTTCACAGTCTATCCGTTTGTTTTGTTTTTTTTTTAAATTTATTTAAATAACTTAAAATATAAAATAAAAGTGAAAAAAAATATCAACTTTTTTTTTTTTAAATTAAACCCCTCAAAAAAAAAATAAAATGAGAAAAAAAAAGAACAACATGTATTATCGTCGAAAAATAATGGGCGTAAGATGGCTGATTTTTTTTTATTTAAAAACTATAAATAAACTCACAATTATAATCGAATTTCCAAATTTTTTTTCATTTGTTTTTGCTTAGAACGATAGGTAATTTTTTAAACACTTGTTTCGAATAGTCCATAAACATTTTTTATACAAATACATCAATAATAAAAATAAAGTTCCAAAAGAAAATTAAGAAATTTTAGCTTGATTTTAAACGATAAAAAAAAGGGTACAAAAAAAAGTGTTAATTTTTTTTTTCATACATATTTCTAGTGGACTTGGAAAAAAAATTATACAAAAGGATGCACATTGATTTGTTTCGTTTCGAACAAACGTTCGGTTATTTTTCAATGATTTCTATTCGTGTTAATGGGTTGTTTTGGTGGTGTTATTTTGAATAAATAAATGTTCATATGTGTACATATTTGATAGCATACTTTGCTACAATACTTTATCAAGTCGACTGTTGCAATTATCTTAAATGATAAAAAAATATGTTTTAGTCACAAATCTTCCAAATTGTTTTTCTTTTTTTTTTATTCGAAACAAGTTCCTGTGGTAACATTAATGTATAGAAAACGAACACTCTTCGTGTTTAATAAACAGAAGAAAACGTCTTAACGTTGAGAACCCTTGAATTAAAAAAAATTTTGTCCGATCCTAAAAATGGCGGAAAAAGAAATTTTTTATTAAAGATGAATTAAATCAATCTCGACTCTTTCTAGATACTGCACTTCTAGCGAACTTTCTCCATTTGCGTAGCCGTGCCCTACCAGATAATCCGTAGCCAGCGTACCAACGTACCGTACCCAAGATTTTTTAATGATAATCATACTCAAAAATAGACATAGAATGTTTTGGGCAAGGTGGGTACGCTAAGGGTACGTTACGGTACGCCTTGGGCACGATGTTACAGCTGGTACGGTGGGTACGGTGGGTACGCTACGCAAAAGTTCGCTAGAAGTGCAGTAAATATTTTTCCTTTCCTCATTTAAAATTTAAATGTTTTGCTTGAGTAAGAAACCATGAAATTTTTAGAAAGATGAACCCTCATAACCGGAGACTAAACTCAATTGAAATTGCAATATTCCACAATTTATTGAAATCTTGATAAATTTTCCGATTTTAAAAAGCAACTTCTATTGAAGCTAGGGCTCATTTATTAAAAAATTTCCTTATTTTTATGCAATTCTTCGAAATTTTTGGCGTTTTTTTACCGTAATTTACCGGTAAAAATGCGGAAATTTGCGGATAAACAATTTTTCAGGAAAAAAAACGCATTAGACAGAATATCTTGACTTATGAATATTTCAATAGCTTGGTTCAATGTTGTTTTTTTACCAGATAGAATAGAAGCTTAGAGCCAGATGAGGTTGAATTAACAACATAAACTAAGAGTTGGTAAAAAAAGACAATCGAAGTTTTGAACTAATAATTCTGGTTACAAAATTTCATTCCAGTTATTCCAGTAATCCATCGAACCTGAAGAATTAATAATTAAATGATTTACTTACAAGACATAAATATAAAACCATCAATTCAGGTACAATATAACTAAAATATTGATTTAAAAGTAATAGAATAGGTCCGATTAAACACGAATCTAGCAAAAATATTTCGCCTTTGGTCATGTGTGCAATCTTTAAAATTTTTAAAATAATTTAATTTTGTTAAATTTAGTTAAAAGGTTTAAAACTTACGATGAGTTTTATCGTTATCTTTGCCCAAACTATACCAAATGCTAACAAATAGAGGCAAATATTTTCCAAATAGATTGTGTGTGATTTGTTGGCAATCGAAAAACCTAAGAATACAAACAACAATAGCGGAAAAACTGGAAAAACTATGCTTGAATCCTTTAACGGAAAAATTTAAACAAGTTATTTTAGGCTTCAAGTAAGAAGATAATAATTTACAGCAACACTTGAACCATTTTTACCAGTACCACCTCTTGAAATGGTGCTTATATTCGAAAAAATAGACGACGCTGATCCAATCACGGCAACAACTACAGGTATAAATCTGAACTCGACACCGACTACTGGCAACTTTAAAAAAAATCATTATTACCCTTTTTTTTTTACTATTAAGCTTAAAGTAATGGTTACCTTATAGAACCAGGTCGAACTACCAAACAAACTGTTGAACAAATAAATTGAATAAATTGTACACTGAGCTTCAGTGACATCTATTGTTCCAAACTTGAGTGATCCTGTAACATAAGTTTGCCAATGAGCGGTATAAAACGCGGCCATTGCCAAAAAACACATGGTAAACATAATCCATGGTTCTTGACCAAATTGAAGTCCTACAGCGAATGATATGGTCACAAATACTGTACTAACAGCATCACAACCGTGATCGAATAACTCGCCTAAAGGTGTACTTGAATTTGTTCGACGTGCTTGTTTTCCATCAATGGCGTCCAATGATTGGTATATAAAAAGACCCAAAGCGCAAAAAAACACTGCCCATCTTGGCAACTACATTAAAAAATTCAATAATAATGTAATCTTGTGATTTAGTAAAATAAGGTACCTCTTGATCACCATTAGGACTATACAACATCATAATTGAACTAGTAACAACATTTATTATAAGTCCTGTGATTGTTAATAAATTTGGTGCTATGTTCATGGGAATTTTTTCTACAAGCCATCGCCAAAAAGGTTGAAATAAAGGATCTAAAAAAGTATTTCCAACACATGAATATTTATGTTTATCCAAATTTTTGAGTTGATTATCGCTTAGAACAGCTGGCATTTCGTTTATTTTCTCTTTAATTTTATTCTCAGCATTTGGTATATGATTTGTTCGTATGTTATTTAGGAAACTAGTTCCTTGAGCTCGATTATGTTCATAGATCGATCTAGCCGTCGGACGACTCATTTTTTTTTTGTTAAACAATAAATTTGGCAAAAAATAAAACAAATTAAACAAAAAACAAAAAATAAATTAAAAATTTTTTTTTTCTAAAAAAAGTTTGTCTGGTTTTATAGGGTTACAGAAAGGGGAAAAAATATTGAATGCATAATTTTTTTTTCATTAAATCATAATATTTGAAAATAAGTTTTGTGTATCACCGAATATACCTTGAGAGAGAGAGTAAGATTCATAATTCGGTGAAAAGCTCTTACAGGTTTTATCTCGAATTTAAAAATTAAAATAGATACAGTGTCAGTCTGAACTTTTTTAATCTTAGAGTCGGAGCCTGAGCCCGAGCCGTAGTCTCAGTTATGATCCTTTCGTCGAAGAAAAGCGGCTCTGAGATACACTTACAGTCGCGTAATCTCCGACTCTGGCTCAAACTCCGACTGTGACTCCAAAGTTAAAAAGTTCGGGCTGACACTGTAACCAAATTTTGAAATGATAAGTTGTGATGACGACAAAATATTCTAGAGTTTTAAATAGAAATTCGAAAAGAACACATATAGGAACACACATAAGACAGATAAGAGTTTAAATAAACCCATTATATTTTTTCCTCATTGGATTTTTTAAATTTTTATTTTGTTGAAACATTCGTCATCACTTTTTTTTTTCTCTCTCTCTCTCTCTCTTTATTTTGGTTCTTTCGATTCAAATATTGTAAATTTTCAATAAAAAATTAAAATTAAAAATTATATTATTCTATTATTATTTTTGTTTTTTTCAATATTTTTTCGATTTCGAATGAGTTTAGCTTTCGTTATTGTTGGGAATCAATTTTTGTTCTAAATTTATCAAGTGCATATTTAACTTAACAAAAAATCAATAATTTAGTGACAACTTGGAATTTAAACGAGGCTTAAAATGACAAACCTCAATTTATTTTAATAGAAAGACACAGCTTAAAATAATTTCATAAAAAAATTGCAATGACCTCAATTTTATTGGGACAGTCGTAATGCCTTTGCGTGTCATTAGAGAATAGACTTTATCTTAGTAAATTCGGTCACAAATTGTAAAATTTTAAAAAAATATGGGTAAAGAGGGTTCCCTGGTGCAAGATACTATTGGTCTGAAAAATTTTCTCTAGAGTATGGTATTAAAAATTGGATCGGTTAGAGTATAAGCGTAGATGTGGTTTTCTGGGAGCAAATTTAATAATTTTTTTATAGGAAATGAAGATGGAGTAAAAGAAATGATCTTAAAAGGGTAACAGAAAATGTTACACAATTTTCAATAAAAAATTAAAAATTATGGTTTTCGTTAAAAACGGCTTTCATAGTAAGCTGAGTAACATTTTCTGTTACACCTTTTAAGATATTTTTTTTACCCCATCAAACAAATTATTGAATTTCAAAATTTTGACTTGATTTTGAACGAAACTTCAAAATGCTTTTTCCGGGTCGTCACAGTTTAAATTTCCAAAATGAAAGATCAGATAGTGTGAATGCTTTGCTACGTCTGAATCTTATTTTAAAATTTTTGTTTGAAATTTAAAACTTTACTCCGAGTTTGTTTTAGAATGAAACTTAAGTTAACTTAACTTAGTTTTACCAGATGCCAACAAAGTCTATTCAGTCTCTAACACTTTTTAAGAGAAAAAATTTAATTAAGACAAAAATATCTTAGTCTATTAGAGTTTTGGGTATCTGAAATGATATTTGTAATAACCGTATAGGAATAACTTTGGAGAAACTATTTTTTTCATTACAAAAAAAAAGATTTATGACCAGAGAAGGGTCAAATTTGAGAATCAACATAAAACCTAAAAATTAATGAAATACTGTTCATTATAAAATAGTTTTTGAAGCAAAAAAATATTTTTTTTTTGAGAAATTATCAAAACAAGCTGCATTCTCTTTGTAACAAATCAAGAACGGTGATTACGCAATCTCCAACATGTTCTCTAGGTTAGAGATTTCTATGTCCTAAATAATTCCTGAGAGCCTTTTGAGAATGGATCAATTTCGAGTAGTAAAACAATCCCAGCCAGGAACATAACGAAAAGGTTTTAAAAATTCCGAAAATACCAAAAATAGGGTTTTCAGACTCGTAGAATTTTAAAAAATGCTTACTAAGTATGAATATGTAAACATATAAACATTAACATTTATCAAAAGTATATGTATTTAAGTAAGGTCGTTTTTATAACTTAGAAATTGATCTAATCCTAAAAGGCTACGAAAATTTTAAGATGAAATTGAGATCTACAGCATATAATATTTATGAATTTGTTAATGTATGGTAAAACTTATAATACCGTATTCCCTCGTTCGATTATGCAGCACCACGACGCAAAATCCAAATTTTTAGGAGGGTTTTTTAACGATTAGAAAAATTCTAAAACACGCTTAAGACATTCATCACACTCTAGTTTTGAAAGCAGAGCCTGCTTAGAATATTTTAACAATGGCTAATTGGTAAAAAGAGGTTCCTAAACTTTTGGATTTCGTGTTATGATGCTGCATAATCGAACGAGGGAATACGGTATCTTTGAGTAATCGGCAATGTGAAGATTCGTATCAAAAAACATTTGTATCAAATGGATCAAAATTGAAAATAATTTTTTAAAGCTAAACGAATAGAAAAAAGCTCTGCACAGATGTTTTTTAGTGATAAACATTTATAAAGCCACCCTTAGGATAAGCTCTGCAAAACTACGCAATTTATTTTGCAGATTTGCAGAATTTTGCAGAGCTTATCCTAAGGGTGGCTTTTTAAATGTTTATCACTAAAAAACATCTGTGCAGAGCTTTTTTCTATTCGTTTAGCTTTAAAAAATTATTTTCAATTTTGATCCATTTGATACAAATGTTTTTTGATACGAATCTTCACATTGCCGAGTAATCGTCTTTCCGAAAAAAATGGATAAAAATATCATGTAATCTTGTAATTCTTAGAAGCGTGTAATTTGGAGTGAAAATTGGAGGATATGCACTGACAATTTTTAATGTTGGGCAAATGTATTTTAAGAGGAGACAACATTTTATTTCAAATAATTTTTCCATTCATGTACAGATGTTGTCTACTCTCAATATACTTTTCACAACATAAAAAATTACCAGTATGGGCTACAATATTATCACCTGGTTTAGAACAAAAATTTTTCCTCAGAATTTTTTTTTGTCCCCAAAAGCCTAAAAATCTAGACTTTTTTTACTTCCTACTCGACCACAGTTGGGACACTATTATTTCGAGCAAAACGATTTTGGAATATTTTTTAAAAATTTAAAATTTTCATTTTGTTTGCGACTCTTCGCTCTGTTAATAGACAAGTTCTAAGTAAACTTTGTATAATTTTAAGTTGACCCAAAGAACTTATTTTATTAAATGTGATTAAATGATGTATTGATCGAGTCGAATAGAAATTATGTTCGATTGAAGCCAAGCGAGCCTTCCTGATTCATTTAATTTTGAAACAATCTTCTCCTAAGAGAACACACTTAACACAAATACAAATATTAAATTTTAAGAAAATAAAACTAAAAAAAAATAACTTTTTTACTGTAAAGAACATGCTCTTTTTTTTTTGTTATAATGAATAATTAAAAAATGAGACGCCAAGATTGATTTTTGAGCTAGGTATTTTTTTTGTTTCAAAAAAAATAGAAAATTATGATTTTTAAATTCTTTTAAGTTTGTGTTGATTGTGCTTTTATAGTACTGATTCATTCATAATAATTTAATTTACCATTTTAATTTGACACCTTACCCAAAAGAAAAAAATTTGTGGTTTCTCTAATGATGCAGTTCTTCAAGGGTACATACATTATTAAAACATTAAATGCTTCATAAAATTAAACGCGCAAAAAAATTTGAGAAAAATTAATTTGTTTAATTTTTGATCTATTGAATGCTGCAAATAATTCTTATAATTAAGTTTAAAAAAAAAAACAAAGAAAAAGCTAAACAGACAGGTAAGACTCTTAAAGAAATTTTGAAAGTTTGCTCTATATCTTGAGTAAATTTATTTAATGTTATCAGAGTTATTTTAAATGTTTTTTAAGCGATAAAATGGTTTAAAGCTCGCTTAAAAAAGAAAATATTAAGATTTAAAAAAAAAAATCCAAAAAAAGAGTTGGAAGCATGATCAAAAAGTCGAGAAAATTTTTTTTTAAAAATTGTTTTTTTTTGTTACCTAAACTTTTTTGATTCACAATTTTTTTAGATCGATTATGTTTTCAATTAGTAAAAAAATTTTTTTTTTTTAAATAATTTAAAAATATTCAAATTATTTTAAAATTTATTTTCAAAATTTTATACAAACTTATACAATTAAACGAAAACAATACAAAAATACATCAGATAAAAGATTGCTTTAAAATTTTTTTTTCACCAAGATTTCTGACAATTAGGTTCTTCAAAGTCTTAAGAAAGCTGGTTATTTTGAATTTTCCGTGTTTGAAAAACAAAAGTTTTAATCTACCTAGAGATGATTAAGTATTTAAATGTTGAAAATTAACAAATATGAAAAATTTGAAAGCCATGTTTAGGGTTACCAATCACTTTGAAATCCTAAAGATAAATGTCATTTCTTGAATTAAAAACTAAATCTAGACCAATTAAATTTAATTTCAGTCATAGGACTATCAATCTGTCTTTTAGCTAAAGTTCAGTGTAATTTTTTTGTTTCCCTAATACAGTGTCAGTCTGAACTTTTTAACCTTAGAGTCGGAGCCTGAGCCCGAGACGGAGTCTAAGTTATGGGCCTTTAGTCGAAGAAAAGAGGCTCTGTGATAGATTTACAGTCGCGTAATCTCCGACTCAGGCTCAAACTCCGACTCTGACTCCAAAGTTAAAAAGTTCGGGCTGACACTGTAGCCTTGCAATCAATTATTAGCTTTTTGTCTTATGACAAAAAAATGGCGAGACCCATAAATGATATAAACGAATTAGTTTATAATGAGAAAAATGTTTTTTGACTTTTTTGTAAGCATGATATAAATGAAACATGATATAAGTGAACATGATATAAATGGAAAAATTTCAATGTAAAAGTATTGACTGCCGTCTGTCTTTTGCCATTAGATGATATAAATGAGGCTTGATATAAGTGCATAGTGATATAACCGAGGTTTGACTGTATACCGATTTTTCAAAAGAATTGGGAACAAGTGAGTATTGGTGTACCACAAGGATCAGTACTTGACTCGATTTTGTTCGTTGCATGCATTCATGATTTATTGAAAGAGCTTAAAAGTCTTGGCTTAGGTTATGCTGATGATCTTATTTTCAAGTCGAAATCACAAGTCATTAGAATTGCAAAAGGTTTTCAACTTACTAATGCAGTGAGCTGACTTATGGTCAATTAAATTGAACTTGTCTAAGTGTAAAGCCATGTATATAGGTAAAATAAACAAAAAGAGATCTTGAAGTCCTGGTTTCCAATGATATGAAATTGTTCTCTTGCAGCTGCAAAGGCAAATAAGGTACTGGGTCTAAAATAATTAGTATATGAGATCAATAAAAAAGGGTAATACCGCTACAATCTCAAATCGAGTTACTTCAGTTTGGAATTATTTATCAGTGAAAATGCAGTGTCAGCTATTCCGACAAATAGTTTCAAGGGTTTTAATAAAGAAGTGTTTGGAATGTCACGAAGCAGAACTACCAACGCCTTAAAAAGGCTAAACGCTTAACAATAGTTTCATTCTATTCGCTTTTAGATTATCCAAACCTCAAAACCTAGGTCTAGCAAAATTTTTCCTAAAAAATAATTTTTTTGGCTAGTGGAGTCTGAATAATAAACAAAAAGTTATCAAATTTTCTGTCAGAGAAAACATTTTGTAGATTTTAAAAGTATTTTCATTGGAATATACAGTTATGACCACTCACGTGTTACTCCGGTGAACGTTATGACCGTTCAAGATCTTTTCCCGACTTTTGATTTACACCGAAATTCTATATATGGTTTCACCTGGGACAAAAAAGGATTTGACTCAAATTCGTGTCAAATCTAAGAGTCTAATTATTCGCGTTTTTGATATTTTTTATGGTTTAAGACAATTTTTTTCAAATCGATTGAAGTGCGAGCGTTAATCGCAGCTTTTTGGCTTTCAGTAAATATCGTTAAATCAATATTAGCTTTTTACGTTCGTGAATACTTAAGAATTTAAAAAAGCATCCTTTTAATTATCCTGTAAAAGGCGGAGGGGTAGGGTAGAATTTGTGATTTTTTATCTCCATGAAAAAAAAATATTTTCTGCAGTATTCAGGGTCGTATTATGGTTTCAAAAAATAAAAATTTTGGTTTACACGAAATTTTTGAATTATGCAGTTGAAAAGCTTTGTAAAATTTTAAATTTTTTAATAAGGAGGGTGAGATTAATAATGGGGAACACCGGTGAAATACCGTGAACTTGGGTGAAAACCACAAGTCAGGGAAAGATCATGAACGGCCATGAACCTTCACCGTAGGAACACGTGAGTGGCCATAACTGGAAAATCAAAAGTAAAAACATTGAGATTTTAAATATTTATTTTTAATAAATAAAATAATTTAAAATAAAAAAAATTTAATTATTTTACAAATTATTCGAAACTTCGGATAAGAGGAAGAAAAACTAAAAAAGGTCGCTAAGCACCTTTTTGTTACGACTCAATTAAATTATTATTTTTATTAAACGCTCCATTTGAATTCAAAAGACTTAAACTTTTAACATTTTGTATTAAATCATTTGAATTATTTTCTAGATGTAAAAAGTGTTGTTGTGTATTAATACCAGTTGCTTCTTGTAATTTCATTAACATATTCAATAGTTTATCATTTTCATGACTATTTCGAGACATCATTTTAGATGGTGTATTCGAATATGAACAAAAACGTCTATTACTTGTTTCTACTAAACACTCTTTTAAATTTTCTTCTTCACAAATTAATTCGTCTTCGAATCCAACTTGATTTGCCTCGATTCCATTTAAACGACTAGACACTGTTAAATCATAACTTAACCAAGGAAGAGTTTGTGACACCCATAACTTTGGATCTTCCCATTCCATTTTAGAACCATAAACCAAAACTCCTTCTTTAACTGTATCGATTATCAATGGTACTAGAATTTTATTCCAATACTCAGTGAACCATTCGCACGATTTTTTAAGATCGAAAGGAAACGATGAAAATTCTTTAGGACCAATGCACAAATCAATTGAATTATAAGTCTCTATATACTTGTTAACATGACTCCATAGTTTTGGAATCCAGTCTATTAAGACTTCCAATTGACCCGAATTTTGTTGATTTGATTTCGATATTTGATCGATTAAACGTCTCTCAAGAGATCGTGTTAAATAATTTTTAACTGGCTCTGTATGATTGACAAACAACACCCATTTAAAGTTCGGATGTAGATTCAAAGCAGTCACATTAGGTTGATTTATGGTTCCAATAATGTAAATTAAATTAGTTTTTGTTCTACCAAAATAATCACTAAACGCCTCGTGAATGTTTGTAATGGCATGAAGATTGTCCAATATTAAAACCAACGGGTCCGACATTGTTTCCAATTTGTTCAAATACTCTTTTAAATCTTTAATACTCTTGTTCTCAACATTCAAATAAATTATTGATTCATTTAAATCCTTGTGGTCTTTTTTCATCAAATATTCTCCAATCTTGCGTGCAATATAAGTCTTACAAGTACCACTAGGGCCACAGAATAACAAATTTTTGTACTCAACAATTATTGAAATGTAACGTAACATTACATTTTTAGGGACTAGTGTATCATAACATAACGAGTCAATTGAATTATGTGTTGCGTCTTTAAGTTTAACGACTACGTTTGTATAATTTCCAACTAAGTAACCATAAGGAAGTAAATCGGGTAATTTTTGAACATTGTCAAAAGGTTTACGGAACATGTCTCCAACAAGATAGAATTCAATTGATTCTAAACTTAGACCTAGACCACCTGATTCAATTGAATTTGCTTCTAGTTTATTCAAATAATCGGTAAAAAGTTTTTTGATCAACAAGTCTAAAGTATCCCATTTAGTTTTTGTTGTCAAGTTTATAGTGCCTATCAAAATTTGACCATTAAATTGTTCGTCATTGACGTCGTCTAATGGATTTGTTTGATTTCCAATGTAAATTGAGACTAGAACTCGTTTGCCTTCGTTAAGGGTCTCGGTTATTGAAATGCCATTTGAAATTGGACTTTTGAGGAGAGACACAGAAGATGTTGAAGAAGTAGATGTGTTATTAAGGATCAAATTATCGACATTATGAGAACTATTACTAAGTGATAAATTCATTTTAGAATTGTTTGATGATGATGAAATGACCGATGATGATGGTGATGGTGATGAGACTGAAGGTGATGGAGTGTGATGTAGTATTTGATTTTGTTGTTGATTCATTAATTGATGCATTCGCATATTTTCATTTCTCAATTGTTCAATTTCAATTTTCATTTTGATATTTTCTTCTTTTGATTGATCAAGTTGGTGTGCAGTTGCCAAGGCCTCGAGACGAATATCAGTCAACTTGATCTCTTTATCTCTTAGTAAACGTTGATACTCTTCAAAGTCTTCTTGAGTCTTAAAATTTTGTTCGTTTCGTTTGTTAATGAACTGTTGATGAAACGGCGAGCTAGGAAGTGAAAAATCACCATAATTGTTTATTTTATCAATATAGTCTTTTTCTTCTACATCAGATAGACAATTTTTTGACTCATTATTCTTACCATCCGTGTCATCTTTAAATCGATTTTTACGACTAAACGCTTTATTAAATGAACTCCGCAACCAACTTTTTTTCTTTTTAGTAAATGTATCATGACCTCCAAGATCAGTGTGAGTAGTTACAATGGATGATTGATAACTTTGTTGACTGTACATTGAATTTAAACTGTTTAAACTTTCGTTGCTATTGTGTCGAACGGGTGTTTTTGGTGTATGCGAAAATTTTTCACTCTCGAATATTTTTGGATATTTATTTTGTAAATATTCAATGTAAGATTTTAATTCGTTGATAGTTGTATCTTTTTTTTGTGAATTTTTTGTTTCATTTTGAAGTTTTAATGATAGAGCAGATATTGTTTGTTCCAGTGTGTAGACTAGTTGAGACTAGAAATTGAAAAAAAAAATATAGTTTTTGAAATTTCTCAACAGGTCAATGGACTCATTCGAAGAAATTATTATCTCTCTAATTACATTTTATAAACTAAGTAAAACAACTGGAGATAACTTGTCAAGAAAATAGAACTATTTAAATCCTTCCAGAAGCTCTAAGTACTGCTTCTTATAATTCGTTACAAATCAAAGATAAGATTTACATAGTGAAACATGGTCTTTTATCAGGAGATTCAAATTCAAAAATTGTCCTGAAATGTCTGCAAAATCTCTGCAAAACGAATTTCGCATTTAATTTAATTCGTTATTGCAGAGATTTTGAAGACTTTACCAATTGATGAAGCAAATTTCCCATTGTTAAAACCCTGAGTATTATATTTTGAAATATTTATAAGCCAAGTGGTTTGCAAGCAGAGGGTCGGGAGTTCGATCCTCGCAAGGGAAAAAAAATTTCTGACTGTTTCTGTATTACGGGCGTTTGATGGGAATTTGGTGGCTCAATTGGTATCGTCGGTTAATCAATGCGTCATGAAAGAGTCAGCTCGAATCCCGCTTGGGTAAAATTTGTTTCAAAGAAGCGAAGAAACTAGCAATAGCTTTTAAATACCATTGATGAGAAATCGAGTAAAACAATTCACAGGTACAATACTATGTATGACTTAAGGTCGGTCGTTGTCTTCGACGACCTTGCTTGATCCATTAGCCCAACATTTTGGCCAATCAGCCGATGAAAAAAGATTAAGTAACAAAAGATAACTCTTAGGAAACTCAATAGCTTTTTTTCAAGGCTCATCGATAGATTTCTTTTTAGAGTTTTAGAAAAATTTTGTTTAAGAATTTGTTCCAAAAGGCTAAATTTAGTTCGGAACGTTACAATTTCATAACAATTCTAGCAATCTCCTTTGTTCAAGTTTTTAAAAATTTTTGTTATCTTGCCTCTAAAGACCCTCCCCTACGTCTTTTGTATTATCCGACCAATGAAATACTGACCAAATAGTATTCATCGATCATTGCAAAATTAAGTTTTGAAAAGTCTTGAGATCAAGTTAAAGGTACTTCGAATGAGTTAAAATCTAAAAAAAATAACTTACATTGGAATTTAACTGATTGGTAAGAGAAACAATTCTATTTTTGGCATTTTCCAATTCATAAGAAAACTGATGTATTTTGTTCATAGTTCCATTGGGGTTAAACCCAGATTTATCATTTATTTCATTACTAATCTCCATTATTGGATCTTGACTCAATGGTCGTTTAGAAGGTGTATTATGAATACGATACGAACTCGAACTAGGAGATTTCAATTGTATATTTAAACTATTTCGTTGTTCTTTCATTTGTAAATCATCGCTTTGTAAGCTAATCTGTTGCACTTGTAAATACGAATTTATTTTAAATTTACTATTTGTTGTTGTAGCTGAATCATTTGATGATTTTAGTTTACGATCAAGTGTATTCGATCGACCAAATGAATTTAAATTAATTGAATTGACTGACATTTTAATTTGATTGATTGAATTAGTGACAGTCGATGGTACTTCAACACGATCAGTAGCTTTAAATTGTGGCGGCGAGGGCAACGGTGGCGATAATTCACTCAAATTACTAGTTACATTTAATAAATTTTCATGTTTATTATTCGTTTTATTAAAACTTAAAATACAAAAATTAATTAAAAAAATATGCTTCTATTATTAGTAGTGGTATTTTTTAAACTAATCTAATCTCAACATATGTGTGTTTATAGAAATGTCATAGGTCGAACTCCAACATAAATCATGTTATGAATAATAAAATTTTTATGTTATTTATTTTGGATACAACAACAAAAAATCAATCAATCGATATTAAATATCGATTTTTTTTGGTTTCAAGTCATTAAGAATTGTCACTGCGATAAACAACATATTTTTTTAATATCACTTGAAAATCTTAATGTAAACATAAATCTTGAAGTTATTTCATCATTTTGACAGCTAGGCTCTTGAATGTTTTCTTAAGTATTTAATCTCATTTATTATTATTTGGTTTAGTTAATCGTATAATGATTTAGTTTTAATCCTTAAATAATATATGAATGATATTTTGAGTTAAAAAATCGAGTAAAAAACAAAAAATGATGACCTTTTTGGTTTTAACGAGACGAGTTTTTTTTTTTTATTTTGATAAGTTTTAAAATGCTACTACTGTGATATCGCCCCAGTTGGTTTACAAGAATTTTTTTTTTCCACTCGAGTTTATGAGAATGAGAAAATATTAATGAACACAAGTTGTAGATTTGATCGTAGCTTGAAATGAATGGATCCAAATAATTTATCAAGCATCACTATTCTCTGCTTTACAAAACAACAATAAAAAATTAGAACTCGTTGACTTTTTAGGTGATGTACGTATATTTTTTTCAAGATTGAGACACTTAACCTCAAATATTCTAGATTTCTAGCTACCAGTCCTAATTTTTGATCTACCAGGAAAGAAGCACAGTAAATCATAAATGAACTGTAAATTGAAGTGACTGAAATTCTAAAGCTTAGAAATAAACTAAATCACTTAAATAACTGCATTAGAAAATTCTTGAAATAATACAAATGCTCCTAAAAAAAAAGGGAATATATCGAAGATTTGTTATGACCTTAGAAAGCATTAGTGTAGTCTTTAGAGGTATTGTCCTTTCTATATTCTTTCCAAAATCTTTCAAGAAAGTCTTCAAATTGAAAGAATAAATAGTCTTCCTACGAACGTATTTTTTGTCCTTTTTTTAAAAGATTCATCCTGCCAAGCAGCTACAAAGTAGGTACAAATCCGGTCTTTTACAATGCTTATTTCTGAAAGCTGATGCATTTTCATTTTCCAATAAAGATCAAAATACAAGATTACCATGTTTCTTTTTTGAAACTGTTTTGGGAATTATTTTTCAAGGAGTATAAAGAGACTTAAAAATGATTTTCTTCCATTGCCAAAAGATGTGAAGATAGATTTCTTCATATTAAAGCAGGCTTATAATTGATTACCGACGAAAGGCGTACAATTTTTGTAGCAATTACAGTGAAAGTCAGAAAATCTAGTCGCCGGCCGCCGGTCAGACAGATAAAACAGAGCTCTTGTCAAGTTACACCTACGAAAAGGGTCTTTTGAAAAGAAACAAGGTGCGCGTGGAGCAAAACTTCCACACTATCTGAATTTGTCATTTTCAGCATCATAGTTGTAATCTATGACCCAAAAAGCCCCAAGAAATCAATTTTTTGATGGGAGTGAAAAATCACGAATTTTACCCCTACGCTTTTTGGTACCAAGTGTAAAGGTGCTATATTTAAATAACCAAAATCTCATGAATGATAAAAGATATTCTTGCCCTGAAGGTACAAAACAAAAGCTAAAAAGCTACCATTGATACCAGAACCAAAATCGTTCCGGTAAAAAAATTCCGTAAATCTAAAATCGGGTAAAAACGGTAAAAAAACAGCATTTTTTCAGTTAAATCGCATCTAGTTCCCGATACTCAGATTTTTCTACAATCTATCATCAACAAGAGACGATTTTGCATAAATCTATGGGGCTACTTTTTTTTTCAATTATGGTGTACTAAGGGGTGCAAAAAGGCATATTTCTGAAATTTAGTAAAGATATGAAAATCGATAAGTTTTGACTAAAAATTTGAAATCCTCGCTAAAAACTACCCCGAACAACATGTATCTGATGACCCTAAAATCATAATTTCAGAATCTTGGTTTTGGGTGCTATTAAATGTGAGAAATCGGGTCATTTTTTTAAAGATCGAATAAAAAGTCTTAGAGACTTTAAAAACCTCTTTTTTCGCGAGGTTTTTTATATTCAGCTCTGATTAAGTCTCGAATTATCAACGGAAATAAAAAACATATTTTGTTAAAAAAAAATAACAAATTTTTTTAAGTAGTCAAGACCGTAAAATCCTTGAAATAAAAACAAGAAAGAATTTCAAGTTTAAATTGAAATATTTTTAACCTCGATAAGATCTTTAATATTGAAAAAAAAAGTGTTAAAATATTTTGTGTTTATATTAAACTTCATTAATTAAACATGAAGACTTTGAAATTAATAACAAACACTTATAAGTTTTTAATAAATATTTTCATCTCTGAAAAATCCCTAAGGAATACAGTTAGAAGAGAATTTTAAAAAAAGAAAAAAAATTTTTTTTTTCCTCTAAAGGTTGATCTTAATTAACTAAGCAACTTTAAAAAAAATAAATAATGATTTTGATTGCTTTTATATAACTTGAAACAAATTTTGCTTGTGAATTATTTCTTACCTTGGCTTAAATCACGTACTCTTTTTCTCTCGAAATCATTTAGATCTAACATTTTCATTAAAATATTTTTTTTTTAAACTAAATCAACAAATTTTGAAAAATAACCTTTACGAATATTTAGCCATCAAGTACTTTTTCCTCAACAAAAAGTTTAAACTAATAAAAGAGAGGGTATATATTTAACGTTACTTTTTTTTGTTCAAATAAAAAAAATTTTCTAAAGTGTTCAAAATGAACTAGTTTACGAAAAGATTTAACCTAGAAAATCAATTGAACTGAAACGAATTATTTAAAAAAAATCTTACCTCTCATGTTCGTCTAGATCTGAATTTAAAAATTTTTGAAATTCTTCTTCATTTACATTATCTTCATTAAAATCTTCCATAATACCCAATATTTCATCATCATCTTCAAAATCACTTTCTTGGTCTTTTTTGTCTTGGCTCATTTTTTCATTAAACGGTGTCACTCGAGCTACGTTTGTTTCAGAATTTTGTGTAACACTTATCTTTGATTTGTTCGATATATCTCGTTTAATTGGAGTCACTGTTAATTTTGACTTGGCTGGTGTAAGTTTACTATTAACTGGAATTTTAAGAGGAGAATTCGAGTTTAATTGAATAGACGGTGATTTTAACTGTGGTTTTATAAACGAACCAGGAATTTTTGAACCTGATGGTTGACTCAAACCTTGTGGTTTCGATTCATTATTATCAGTGTTAACTTTAGTTAATTTTGATAGACCGAAAGTCGTTGTGTTTTGTTTGGACTTTGGTTGTAATAAACTAAGTTTATTTGTCGTCGTCGTGGGGTTGTTATTTACGAGCACTGGCATTTGAGTTTGTGATTGGGATTGTAAATTATGAGTTTGTATTGAGCCTAGTTTTCTATCAAAGATAAAAATTTATCAGATCAAATATTGACAAATGAGATTTAAAATTGACCGTGGGATACTGAGAAAAAAAAATAAATTTTGATAAGAGAAATTTTCAAATTGACATGAGGAAAAATTTAATTTGAAGATTTTTTTGTTGAAAGCGCGCATGTACACTCTTTATCTTATCTTATTTCGTGACTAATGAATTTGATATTTAAAAAAAAGAGATCGGAACTTTATTTAAAAAAGATTGGCTATTCGGACCGTGAAATGATAAATTAATCGATAAGTGTTGAAACGAAAAAAAGTAAATGACTGGCAGTAATTTTTTTTTTGTTCCGGTTTTCAATTATTTCTATGCTTGAATAAACACAAATGCCTTCTGAATAAACAGTATTCAATTTAAAATAATGTTATTTTAAAGATTTTTATTTGCAAAGATGTTTTAAGATTTAGATGAATTTTCTATTGTTCTAAATATGTTTTAAATAAATTGAATTATTTTTTTTTATTCCTTGTTTTTAATTAACTTAATCCAATGCGATTCCTCTAAAGAATTTATTTCATGCTCTTAATGGATTTTTTTTAGTTGTACAAAAAAAACACGAATACAATAGATTTCGATTTAATTAATTGAAAAATTATTTTTCAAACTTTGAATAAAATCCTTACACACATTCCCTTGAATACTTTGAATAACTTACTTAGACACGAAAGTTATAAGCTTTTTGTTAAATACTTCGTTATTGAAAGTTTAGCAATGAAGAACAAAAAACGATTCAAAAACTGGTTTTCCGTAAACATAAATTTTAAAATAACAAAATAGTTTCAAGATTTATTCGGCTTTGTTCTTATTTAATTTTATTAATTAGACCTCCTGGACCGATGTTTGGACCGGTTTCATTTTCTGGAATCATTTAATTGTAAAGTGTCAAGTTTTAGTCTTTACAATTAAATATTTCTTGAATTAGGGTCTAGGATTTTTTCCAAAAAATTGGCACAAAAAGGTTAGCAGATTTGCCATAGCTCTTAAATAGGGTCGCTAATCGATGAACTAACTGGACTGAAATATGAACGGTATATTTTGATATCATGTGCAGTCATAGTATTATTTCCAGCCCATTTAATAAAATTTAGTTGAATTTAAAAACGATTTTGACTTGCAACTAAATCCATTTTTCTCCTTAAGGAATAACCCTGACAAAGCATCCAGGGTACCATTTTGAAGCAGGCTAAACAATTTTTTTAAATGAAAAGTTCATGTTTTAGTCCAGTTGGTTCATTAATCGATTGTCAACACTTCTTCTAAATTATCAAGAGCTTGTGGCAACACTTCTGTTTTAAATAAAAACAACACTAGGGTGTGGAGACTCTATTTTGCATAAAACTTAAAACTTTTTTTTTCAAAAAATTAAAAACAGTCAATATTCTTTAGCTTTTATTAATTTTTAATGCTTTTTAAACGAGAATAGAACTTTACAAGCTTAGATTTGAAAAAACAATGGAAAATAGAGCATTTTTCTGCTTTTTTTGTCCTTAAAGATATACCAAAAATTATGTTTATTCAAAAAAAAACATCAGTATGTCAAGAATCTCATGCTCTTTTAGAATCTACATCATAAACTCAGCTTTTATGCTTCTTTTTATAAGATACTATTTATTTCCTAAAGACAACTCTTTCAAGTGTCAGCACCCCCTAGGTCAGATATTCGATTTTTTTCGAGATGAAAATTATTGATGGATTTTGAGGTTTTCATACACAAAAACGAAGTCAAAATTTATAAATTAAGATGACCAGGTTCGACCCGTACCTTTTATCTCTCAAACATACAATTCTAGAAAAAACTAGGCGTTTCGGTTTTATACAATACCGCTCTTTCAAAATGTCCATTTCTAAAAGTTCATGAATTTGGACTGAAGGGGTAAAATTTTTTCCTTTTTAAGCCCAAGAATAACATGATAATCTAGTGTTTTCAGGGTCACAGATTACGATAATTGAGTGGACAGTTGACCTGGTATTGATCTTGAGTTGAAAATTAAAATTCATGAGCTTTCAGAAATGAACATTGTGAAAGACCGGAGTTGTACTTGTTTTAAGGAAAAAAGGAGTCTGTCTTGATTTTATCCACCTAAATCTTTCTTTTATAAAATTTCGATATTTGGGCTAATCTAAAGCCATCAAAAGAACCATTGGAATATAGAGTTTTAATTACTCTATCAGAATAGTTAAGATGTTTCAGAGTGTTTCTGAGAAAAAATTCAAAGTGTCTTGGAGTGCTTTATCGGAAAAAATTCAATTCAAAATATCACCCGTTAGAAACTACCATGTTCAGTAGCTCTCGACGAAAGGAACAAAATTTTAAAAAAAATTTGGTGTTTCGCAAAATACGGGCTACACAAAAGGGGTGTTTTTTCGTTAGGTGTCCGAGCTTGTAAATTAAAATATTGAAAGTAAACTAATTGAAAAAACAGCTCGGCTGTTCCTAAAATGCAAGTAAATCAACCTAATGTTAATGAAAAATTGAAACATGTTGTTTTCTTTTATCGAGAGATTGTTCTTTAGTTAATTGATCGAGCTTGAATCTTCCAAACCGTTCTAGATATTAATTCGCTTATTTCAAGTACAAGTACATCAAGAAGAAGAATCCGAACGTCGAAAATTAAGATTACGTAGAATAAACTTAATGTTTATCTCATGTTTTATTTATTAAACTTCTTCCGGAGAGTTGAAATTAAAGCCAAAGAGTCTATACTATGTCTGCACTATTTTCTATTGAAATTAAACTACAAATTTATTCTTAAATTTAAATCAACTAAATGTTCTAAAATTAAGATCACAACTAAGAATTAAGTAGACTAAAAAAGACATCGTTACGCTTTTTTTATAATCGTTCGTTTACCCTACTTTTTTAGAAAACAAAAAATTGATTTAATTAAAGCCTTGAGGTAGATTTTTTTTCTTTTTTTTTTAAAAGAAAATTTATTAGCCTATATTTTTCTCAATAAGAGTAGTTTTCTAAACCGCGACCAATTTGCGTCCAATAATTTATCTAACCAAAACTAGACTCTTTCTTAATCACCTCATAATTAAAATATTTAGCTCATTAAAATTTTAAATTTGCTCAAAACGTGATTTCAATACAATCAACTTGTGACTAATAGGCAGGTCTTTATTTTACCAATCTTGAGCGTAACACGTTTCCGAAAAAAAAGAGATATCCCTTTGAAGATGGTCAAAAATGAATCAAACCCCTTGACTAAAACGTCTTTTGTTATTTATTAGTTCAAAAATTAAGAGTAGCCACGAAATGTAAAAATCTATTAAAATCAAATTTTTTTAACCTCAATTTTTTTGTGTTTAATTAAAATTTAATTAACTTTATAAGTTCAAACAATAATTTATAAATGAAAAAAAAAAGAAAGTTACTTTTGTTTTTCATTAGCCGATTGTTTAGTCAAATTAGAGCTAATCGTTGACGGTGGTTGAAGTTTCGAATTTTGTTGTTGTAATTTAAGAGCAACATTTTGATTACTTGTTTGTGTTACTTGAGGTATTATTGTTGGTTTACTTGGTTTAATAAGGCCACTCTTACGTTTAATATCTTTACTCAAACTATTCGTACTATTCGAATTCATTTGAAATTGAGGTAATTTACTATTCGACTGTTTATTTATTTGTGTACTCGAACAATTCGATTCGGCTATACTAACGTTAGTCGGAGAGCCGGATCTACTTGAATTATAACTTTTTTTACTATTATTAAACTGTTGTAGTCCTCGTTATGACTTCAACTACTTTCCAAAAGAGTATTAAGTTTAGCTGTGTTTATACTTGAAAGCTAACAGTTTATGACTGTATAGATTTCAAGTATAAAATCACAGTGTTTAATTTTATTATAATTTAGTTCGAGATCTCATTTATTATTTATTCTATTATTTGTTTTCTCTTTTTCTCCTTATAATTTGTAAAGGCTAGAAGCGGCCACAGTTATTTAAATAAAGATTTATGATTTAATTTATCTTTTATTCGTTGTTGTCCCTTCCCTTTATTCTTTCATCTGATTTAAAGATTAAGTAGCCGACAAGATCTTTAAAAGTGGCGTCCCTAGGTATAATTTTTTTCTAAAAATTTTTTTCCACCCACACCAAACTATCACGTGCTTTAAGGAAGCTTTAATAAAGTATTAAAGTTTAAACACGTGATAATATTAATTACATTTTAGGATTATCGTATTGATAAATCCTATCTAATCAATCTATTATTGTAATCTATTTTTGTTAAAACTTCTTTTTCCTTTTCCTTATCAAAATGGTGAATGGTCAAATGACACGTTTCACAGTGATAATGATCACGTTTTTTTTGTTGATCGTCCGTTCAAATGGTTTGATTTTTGGACAACAACAACAACCAACTTTAACCGAGCGTTTCTTTTCAATTATGTATCGTTCGTACGTTAACACCGTTGATTTTGGCCGTTTAATAGTGATAAACGTACCAATCGAGACCGCGATAATCGTCGTCATTCTCACAGTGGTTTTGACAATCTACAAATGGTTTAAAAAAGGGAGGCATGGCACGTCGAGTCCAAGCTCCACCCCAACCAACTTCAACGTATTTAATACCATGTCACTTGATTCATCACGGAATAGTGCGACCGTGCAAGATCAAAGTCGAGCTCATATGGTAAATACACGTTCAATCAAGGATCCAGAAATCTTCAAAGAAGGTATGGACGTTAAGTCATGGTTCATTTTAATGGACATTTATTTAAGAAACTTCGATAAAGGTGAATGGCTTGAAATTGCCATCAGTCACATCGAAAACAAAGTTCTCCGTCGAGTCAAAAATCTTGAAGATTTAATTCGTTCAAATTCGTTTAACGACTTCAAGAACAAATTACTAGAAACTCTCACAGTGAAACCACGTGAAGTTCCAGTAAGACTCGAAAAGCTGACTGATTACAAGCAGACAGCAAAAGAGAGTATCAAAGATTATGGTGAAGCTATTATCAATTTGGTTAAGAGGCTTTTTCCAAACGTTGGAGATTCAAATGACATAGACAAAATTATACAAGAGTGTTTTGTCGAAGGTCTTTTCGATCAAAAGTTGAGGGAAGCAGCCCGTCTCAAAATGTTCAAAATGAAGAACATCAAAAAGGATGAGTCATTCAAAATAAACGACTTGGTCAATTATGCCGAATGCAAGAACTCAAGCTACGATTCGTCGAGTCAAAGTGATGCTCGATATTTATCAAGTGAAAGCGACAATTCTCAACCAAGAAAGAATGTCCATTTTCATCCTCAAACGTTTCAAAATGGCAAATCAAATAACGGTTATAATAAGAAATTCAACAAGCCATTTAACAATGGGTTCCCTCCACAAAACACCACAAATCACAGTGTCAATCCACAGCCTCAAACACAACAACAACAAACAGACAAAATTTTGTTTTCGAAAAGAAACACTAAAGTTTCTGAACAAAATGAACCAATCATGGGTCAAGCATTATTTAACAACACACTCGTTAATTACATGTGTGATAGTGGCGCTGATATCTCAATAATAGATGAAAGGACTTACTGGTTAATCAAAAAACATGCCCCAGAAACAGTACTAGAAGAATACAATGGTAAGAAGCTGATCTCAGCAAGTGGTGAAATAAATGTATTTGGCACGTTAAGGTTAGAACGTTGTCTTATATCTCCACAATTACAATTAAGTAACACTCAATTATTAGTGACGGAAAATATATCCGGTCATCAGTGTTTACTAGGACGTGATATTATCAATCGTATCCCGGCTTTACGACAAAGATTCGATTCAATTCACAGTGTCGTTAAAGAGTTCTCATCAGAAGTGATGAAGATTTTCAAGAGTGAGATGAAGAAACGAAGGTTCCGTCCAAATAAAAATGGTAACAAGTCTCAAAAAACAAACGTTCACAGTGATAAAACAAGTGACATGAAAGTTTTGATTGACTTGTTAAATGTTAAACAGAACCAAGGTCAAAACAAAGCGTCGGTAAATATTGTTTCAGTAAATCAAGATCAATCCCAACAAGTTTCATCGTGTGAAACAGTAAACAATCCAAATGAAATTGAAATGGACTTTGATCAAGCCAAACAAGCAATCGAATCCCAATTTCAAAAAGTTAGTGCTCATTCCGTAACTGACTTGAAGCCTGAAGTCAATTATGACTGTGCTTTCAAAATAGATTTTAAGGAGGTTAATCAACGACCGATCAGATGTAAAAGTCGTCCTCTACCGTACAATTTAAAAGAAAAAGTTCGACTCGAGATCGATAAACTCCTTCAAGCAGGAATCATCCGAGAGAGCAAAAGTGAATGGTGTTCGCCTATAAGAGTGGTTGATAAACCAGATGGCTCAATCCGACTCACAGTGGATTATAAAGAGCTGAACAAAGTCATTAAAGATGACAATTATCCAATTCCTTCGATCAGTGACATGTACAATAAGATCACTGAATCAGACACATTTACAAAGGCCGATTTGAAGTCAGCGTTTCATCAAATTCCGGTGCACAAAGACTCAATCGAATTCACAGCTTTCATCTGTGAATATGGAGTGTTCGAATATGTTTCAATGCCAATGGGTATCAAAACAGCTCCAGCGTGTTTTCAACGTTTTATCGAGAAAACACTGAAAAAATTTATTGATAATGGAACACTTGGTTTTTTTTTCGATGATACAATTATTCATTCGAATTCAAAAAAGAATGGTCTCAAATTTCACGTCGACACAGTTATGGATGTGTTAAATACGTTAGAAAATCGAAGACTAAAAATATCGTACGAAAAGAGTGTACCACTCTCGAACGAGATTAAATTATTAGGTCACATGATTTCGGATCATCAAATTAAACCAGATCCAGACCGATCACAGTGTGTTGAAGAAAGACCAAAACCAATCACAGTGAATGATTTACAATCATGGTTAGGCGCTTCAAATCAGTACAGAAAGTTTATTCCAATGTACGCCGAATTAGCGAAACCTCTTTACGACCTACTATGTTTAAAAGACGTGCCAAAAAATCTTCGTAAAAAGAATGGTGCGGTCAATGGTAAAAAAGTTTTACTAAGTTGGAACCCTCAAGCTGAAGAGAGTTTTGTAAAACTTAAAGAAACGTTGTGTAGTGACTTAGTTCTTGCTTTGCCCGATTTTAGTAAACCATTTATTCTAAGTACGGATGCTAGTGAAGATGGTTATGGAGCTGTATTGGAACAAGTTATCGATGGACAATTAAGACCGATCGCGTATTTTTCGAAAAACTACACACCGACACAAAAAAAGTACAGTACATCCGAGAAAGAAATGTTAGCTCTGGTAATGGGAATCGAATACTTCCATCAATGTTTGTATGGAATTCAATTCACAGTGAAAACGGATCATCTTCCGTTAACATGGCTTTCGAATAAAAAGAATATACAAGCTCGTCTTGAACGATGGTTTCTAAGACTGAGCATTTACAATTTTGTAATAGTGTACAAGCCTGGTAGAGAAAATGTCGTTCCAGATTGGTTATCAAGACCACCAACTGATCAAATAGACGAGAATGATTATTTAGATAACGTTGTAGCTGTTGTGACTGAAATGTGTGATGATGAAGAAACACAAAATGATGAATTTGAAGTAGAATCCAGCTCCTCAGATCAGGAAGAAAACGTCACAATAATCGCGAACAATCCAAGTTCAATTAATTTAAACGAATTTCAAAGTTTGAACGATGAACAATTAAAGGACGAAGATATTCAGTGGATCAAGAATTTAATCCAGACTCACGGTGATAAAAAACCGAAACAATCGATTTTCGAAAATGTTACTCGTCGAGTACTTTACAAACAATATGATAATTTTATTATAGTCGAGGGTATTTTGTATAGAAACAGTGAAGACCGTAATGGGTACAAGATTACTCAATTTGTTTTGCCAAAACAAATCACTGTGTCAATAATAACACAAATTCACTCCTCAATTTATAATGGTCACTTGGGTAAATCGAAAACAACCCACAAAATTACCGAGAGATTTTATCGACCGTTTCTCAAAGATGATATAAAAAAAATTGTCAAACAATGTGATGTTTGTCAGAAGACAAAGTACACTCAGCCTGAACGATTAGCTGAACTGATGTACTTAACACCAACAAGCCCAAACGAAATTGTGACAACCGATTTAACTGGTCCGTTTCGTCTCACACTTCGTGGTAACAAACACATCCAGGTAATTGTTGATCATTTTTCAAAACTTGCGCAATTTTATGCGCTGAAAGATGCTAAGGCCTCACCTGTGGCTAACAACACCGTGAATGGATGGTGTTGCAAATATGGAATCCCCGGGTCTATTCTTTCAGACGGGGGAAAACAGTATCAATCCAAGTTATTAGAACTTGTATATGACCACTTAGATATCAGAAAACTCAAGACAACGCCGTATCATCCTCAATGCGATGGTCAGAGCGAGAGAACAATCCGAACGTTAAAAGCAATGATTCGTGCTTTTGTTGATACAGATCAAACGGATTGGGATCTACATTTAGATAAGTTAGCGTTCGCGTACAACACTGCAGTTCACAGTGTTACAAATCAAACACCGTTCGAAATGATGTTTGGACGCAGACCGAGACTGCCTATTGATTTAATTTTACCAAAAATTGATCAAGTTAATCGGACTCCAATTTTACAAGAATACAAGTTGATAAACGACTTTGGAGAAATCACTGTGTTGGAAGATCAAGAAATGGTAATCGAACAAAATGTTCCTATAGTTGCTCAAAATTATTTGACCGAGTTGAAATCAAAACTAGAGAAGTGTTACGAAGTTGTTAAAACAAATCGTAATTGTCGTATGGAGAAAGCTAAGCTCGATCACGACAGAAAAATTAGAAAATACGAGTACAAAATTGGAGATTATGTGTTGACAGATCATCCAAAATTAAAAAAAGGTCTCTCACACGGTTTAGCTCACAAGTATTATGGACCATTCGTTATTGTTGGTAAAAACGAAAACAATGTTGATTACTTCATTCGATTAGCATCGAGTCCAAGAGCTAAAATAAAACAAATTCACAAGAACCGTTTGAAAGCTTATTTTCACAGTGGAGCACCTCTAGATCCAATTAAAGAAGAACGTGAAGAAGATCATGTTCATAAAAAGAAGCGAGGGTACAACAAGAATCCAAACAATCCTCGCTGGACCAAGTCCAATTCGAACCCTGCTATCACAGTGAATAACACTGACAGTGAAGCCGAAGGCTCAAATGAAAGTAGTTCCGCTAGTTCAACTGAGAACGTAGAAATCAGAACAAATTCCAAGGAACGTAGCAATCACAGTGATACAAGTTCAGATGGTTTGGATAATCAAATTAAAAAAAGACGTAAAGTTTTAAAAAAAGTAAAACAAGCTTCTGGTGCAACAAATACCGTGAGACGGTCAACAAGACAGGTCAAGCCACCTGAACGTTTAATTTACAATTAAACGTAAGTAAACAAATTAATAATTAATGATTTTAGTTTTATGTTTTGTTTCAAAATCATTGAATTGTGCTTAAAATTCGGAAAAAAACAAATGTTAAGTTTTTTATGAAAAATTTTCAAATTTAAATTTAAATTATGCAATTCGAAATTATAATTTTTAAAAAATTTCAATTTTTAAAAAATCATTCTAAAAAAAAAAAAAAATAATAAAATAAAATAATAAAGCAAACATAGCTTCACTGTGTCCGTATTCAAGTTAACGCGAAAATGTCTGAGAACAAAATATTCGACCTATACATTACAAATGTACAAAGAGTGGATGATCCAAAAAAAACTTCGATCGAGTTCGAAAAATTTATAAACAATTTCGTAATAAAAAATCAACTCGAAGAATTTTTCGGATTGGTCAAATTAGTCAAGATTCCAACGAAGTCTCTACGACATACTGGAAACACTTACCAGGTATTTTTACGACTAAGTAAACCTGGTCAACATGAGGGAGCTGCTGTTATTCTCGATAACATCAAATTTCGAGGAAGACCAATTACAGTCAAAGTCAATAACCTATGCTCTAAGGAGTCGCAATGGTTGTTTGCAAACGACGAATACAAAAGAGCAAATCTTCACAGTGAAAAGATAAAATTAATTAAATCGATGACCGAAAGTGCTAATTGTCAAAACGGCAATGAGATAATAGGTGCCATAAAAAATGAATTAAACGCAAAAACTGAACAAGCATCCCTCCTCGAACGTGAATTGGACATCGAAAAAGCTATGGTTGATCAACTAAAAAATCGTCTAAAAAAGTTAGACCTCCAACACAAATCAGCAGAGCAGCGTCAACTCAAATTCATAAGTGAGCAGGCAGAACGGATCAAATTCATGGAAGATAATTTCAAAAGTCCGTCGATAAGATATGAAATAAGACCCATCACTGCCAGTTCAAACAGCGCTGAAATAGGTCGATTAATGACAATTATAGACGCCAAAGATGTTCAAATATCTAATTTAAACGTTCAACTCAAGCGAGAGATCAAATACAAGTCAAAATACATCGATGCCAAAAAATTCAATGAATAGCTTTAGTGCCATTCACAGTGTTTTGAAAACTTAAAAATTTTTTTCTTTTTTTTCTTTTTTTGTCATTAACCTTGTATCAGGGGAGGGGAATGGCCAAGTAAATTGAACCATTTTTCTAAATGTTTTTTTTTGTAATCTTTTCAAGAATTGTAATTTCCGTCTCGGTTATTTTCAGGTTAAATTTTCAACTCAGGGGGGAGGTATGTTGTAGTCCTCGTTATGACTTCAACTACTTTCCAAAAGAGTATTAAGTTTAGCTGTGTTTATACTTGAAAGCTAACAGTTTATGACTGTATAGATTTCAAGTATAAAATCACAGTGTTTAATTTTATTATAATTTAGTTCGAGATCTCATTTATTATTTATTCTATTATTTGTTTTCTCTTTTTCTCCTTATAATTTGTAAAGGCTAGAAGCGGCCACAGTTATTTAAATAAAGATTTATGATTTAATTTATCTTTTATTCGTTGTTGTCCCTTCCCTTTATTCTTTCATCTGATTTAAAGATTAAGTAGCCGACAAGATCTTTAAAAAAACCCTTTTAGAAAACAAAAAAAAAAATTTAAAGATCAAAAATTATTGATTGTCTTCCTCTCTCAAAAATATGTAAATTTTAAATTTAAATAATCGATTAAGGGACTTACCAAAATTTGACGAATCAGTCGATGATATTAGATTTGAATTTCGTTGTATATTTGATTGAAATACTGGAAGATTTGATTGAGGAATTTTTTTCGGTGCGGGTATATTTGATGATACATTTGTTTGGGTAGTGTTCTGTAAGCCATTTTGATGTAGCTGCTGTTGTTGCAGCAAATTTTTTGACGAATTTATTTCCTTAATTTTTCGTTTGTTAAACGGACTTGTAATTCTAAAATGAAATTTTATTTAAAAAAAAAAAGAATGGTTTATCTTAAGTGAGGATTAATAGAATTTTATGTAATTGACGTCAAGTAAATATTTATCTTAGATTCAAGATAAGTTTATCTATTCTAATTTAAAATTCAATCAAACATTATATGATAACAATTGTAAAAATTGAATTTTTTTAACTTATCGAAAACATTTTCAAAATAAAGTTTTAGACCATTTGGTTGTTGTATGTGCGTGCGATACCTGTAAATAAATTAGTCTGGTTTTCTTTTAATTCAAAAAGTGTCAAATTAATTCGCTTTTCTTGTTGTTTTTGATCAAATTTTTTGTTTCTTAAAAATCGTGATTGTTTCAAAGTCCGAAATTAAATTTTAATAAAGATTTGGGGATTTGTTAAATCAAACGAAACAAAAAAAAAAAATTAAAATTGATTGACTTTTTGTTGATGAGCTCTTGATTTTGTCAACTAAAACAACTCTGACCCAGAGCATTTCAATTTTTAAACACACAAAACTTTATATAAGAAAAAAAAAGAACGTTCGATTTTAGTTATATAACTCAAGTGATCTTTAATTCTAATTTTTGTTGATACTTGATATCTTTAATAAGCCCTCTTGGGTTAGTTGAAACTTTAACCTCAATTTAGCTTGGTTTATTCTTGAATTAACTAAAATACCCTTGAGGCTTGAAACTAACTTGTGTAATGCTATATCATGCCATTCTCTTTTAACTCGCTTCTCTCAACTTGTTTATTTAAAGAAAGATGAAAGTTATTTATTTTAGGATCGTTTTAATGATAACAAGAGTGATTTGATTAAAATGACGCTAAGTTAAGTCACTTTACTAAAACTCATAACTTGATGATAATAAAGTGTTTTTACCGATTAAATTAAAAATTAAAAGATTCGTATCTACTCGAAAATTTTGAGTTCATGAAGATATTACAACTCTTAAAGGTCTTCTGTATGATGCTTTGTCGCCACTTGAAGGTACGGAAATTGATGATGCAATTTGCAGAAGTGATTGTGCACGATTAAGAGAAAACTTTAGATTTGTATTAGTTTTTTTTTGTACCAAATTCACAAAGTTTGCTATGACTAAAAATATTTTTGAGCCAGAGCAAAGCACACGTTCAATTCATAACAATACATATCATCGCAATCAGTCCATAGCTTACTATCTCATAGCATATAGTATCGGTAAATCTCGTAGAAGAAAAGGAAAATCCTGTTGCTAACGAAATCGAAAAACTAAGGGCTGTGTCTAAGATGGAGGATTCCGAAAAAAAAACGTTAGCTATTTCATGCCTGATGTGTTGATTATACTGATTTCAGAAAATGTATATTCTAAACCCTCTCGGAAAAACTCTTTAAAATAGCTTACTGGTGTCTTCCAGTTGTCTCTTGTATACATTTTAAGTTGCCTTTACAAAAATTGCCCAATTTATGGATTTTGGTTCAACTTACTGACCTACTTACTGGTCTGGCATTATAAAACATTGCAAATTAAGATTGATCTTAACAGAAAAAAGGCGTACCGCACCTCATACCGGAGCTTACCGTACCGTGAAAATAAAAATTAAAAAAAAACTTAAGTCCTTCATTTTTAGTTAAAATTACAAAATTTCAAAAAACGGTACGGAGGTACGATACTGGGTACGTCTTTTTTCCAGGAGTCGAGCAGTATTTTCTTGCAATACAAAGAGTATGCCATAAGTTTAGTTGCGATGATATTTGTCTTTCGCTATGAGATAACTCTTACGAAATGAACGGATGTCTAAAAGTTTATTTACAGTTTATTATTAAAATAAAATTTTTAGAGATGGAAAACTTTGGAAACCAGACGTTAAAGAAGAGCTGTCCAAAAGTTTGGAACATGACGTAAACAAACAAATAAATTTTCAAAATATGGGCATCTAATTGACAAAGTTTGTGAAAAAGTTTTTTCTCTATCCAAGTTTTGTTCATAAAAATTACAATTCAGAAGAAAACTCCGTCCTAAATTAGTCATCCTTACATGAGAGCGTATAATTTTTTTGTTTAAAACAAATAAACTGTCTGTACCTTAGAGTCTGACAGTTTGCCTAAATTAACGTCTTTAGAGCGTAACTTTGTGTCCTGTTCACACACGAGTCATGTATCTTTAAATTAAAAAAAAAGGTCCTAAAAAACAGATAATAACAAATTATCTTTGAATTACTTGATTTTACACTCGAAATAATCAAATCTCAACAACAACAACAAAATAAAAATGTTGTATAAAATTTATTCGGCTAATTATTTATTTAAATTAGACTAAACTAAAAACAACAACAAAATTCAACTGGAATTTCGATTTGTACAGATAATAAATAAAACATATTGATTATTAAAGAATAGACAACGCAAACAAAAAAACAAGAGAGAGGAGAAAGATATTTCAATAGATAAATAGAGAGAGACATTAGAGGAGAATACCATAGAGAGTTTTATTTTGAATTTTGAAAGCGTATAATTAATTCTATAGACAACTAATTCAACAAGAATACGAACAAGTCTTTTTCAAAAAAAAAAAAAAACGAAATGTGTTTGAATAAATTGAAAAATCAGCATGAAATTATCGAAAAGATTAGAAAAAGACCATTAAAAGGCTATCTCTTTAAAAAAAAAATTTTTCAAGTACTGTTACAAAGTCTAATTTTTTATTTTTGAAATCAATTTTTTCTGATTGAATTTATAATTATTAAGAATCACGTAAAACTAATATTTAACGAATCGAATTTTTTTTTATAGACTTTTTTCTGAAGAGAGGTTCCATTCATTTATCATTTATTTTTGATTGAAAGTTTATACGAAATAAATAATAAATAGGAAAATCAAAAAAAAAAAAAATAATAATAAAATTATATCCCGAAAAATTATATGACCAGAGTACGTTTGAATGATATTATGTCGTTGCAAAATATAATGATATTTGCTTGAAAATGATACGCGCCCAACTACGAACAAAAAAAGTAGATTTAATTGGATTGATCTATCATAAAATTACACAAAAAGATTTATTTCAAGATCCGTTTTTTTTTTGAAATAAAAAATTTTGCGATTTTATTATGAGAATTTCAAAATTTATTCGATCAAATTCTTGCTCTCAATTACATGAGTTAAATCTCATTAAATATTGTATCTCCCTCAACACAAAAAACCTTGTTCCCAAAAATCCTTTTTTAAAAAAAAAATCTAATTAAACTAATTGCTTACGCTTTTCTAGTCATTACACTGGTGAAATTCGTAAGCCTTTAAGTCTTCGTTAGCGGTCAATTTAAATTATTGTTTTGAGAATTATTCTCTTTTTTTTGTTGGATTCTTGTTGGATAACAATTGTTTTCATTAATTATATTCACTCTTGAAATCGATAAGGTATCATCATTAATTTTTTCTAATAGCATCTTTGTTTCAAGACATTCAAAGGCTCTTAACCTGTTTATTGATTTCATAATTTGAGGTAAGCCAATTCTAAATAAAATATTTGTATGTATGCTCATTAATTCTGAAATCTCGACTACTTGCCTCTTTTTGGTCTAGGTTAGAATGAGTTTAAGAGCAGGGAAATTTACGCTTCATCTGATTTAAAGACATTCTTTTCAGCAAAAACGGTTTTAAATGAGAGTTGTAACCAGACATGTGTGTCCATTTGATCGGTTTGAGTAACCCGAAAAAATTGGGTTTTAGGATTCGGATAGGATTATAGGTTACCCACAGATTTTGTGTTTTTGGGTATAGATAACTTATTTATATAACGAATCTTATCTAAGATAAGGTTGTGTAACCGATAAAAATAGGGTTTTTAATTGGAGTTTTGGGGTGTATCCAGCCCAAACCATACCAAAAAAAAAAACAAAATTTATGGGTAACCTATACCCGAACCCTAAAATCCAATTTTTTTAGGTTACTGAAACCGACCCAATACCCGAAAATAAATGGGCGCACATGTCTGATTGTAACAACAGTTTTCAAATTTTCATTAATTGAACTACAGTCTACGTTCGATTTTATCACCCCATTCGTTTCTTCAGGTAAGCGTGACAAAACTGAATAGTGACAAATGTGAGTGTCATCAAAGCTTATTGAAAGAAATTAGTTCTAGAAATTTATGGTAATAAATCTGAGGATGTGACAATGACGTGATAAATTCCCGCGTAGACTGAAGCTTTGACTTTAGAATCAAAGCTTAACTACATTAGTCCCATTATTCCCGTTTTTTACTCTGGGGCTTAAAATTAGTTAGGACCTTTAGAAACATCAAAATTAACTATATTTTTAATTTTCTTGATCGGACTAAAATGATCAAAAATTTGAAGTCAAATGTGTAACTGGATTTAAAATAGTTTTTCTATTTTAAACACCACGAATAATTTGCGAGCGTTTACGCTAACATAAATTTGAGTTTTTAATTTGGAAATAAGAGTATGACAGACACTTGGTGTAGTTTAACAATGGTTATAATTTGGAAATCAAAAACAAGAACTCAAGACGACTTGTGTTCAAAATTTAAGCTTATGCACATGTAATCATTAAAAAAAGAGCCTTTCGAAATTTTCAAATTGATCCTGAAAATTTCTTAAATTTGTAAAAAAAATGATTTTTTTTTGAAACAATTGTTCAAGTTCGAATAGTTACGTGAAAAATTAACTTTTTTTTTGGTTTAACAAATAGATTATTAATGAACATGGGTCAAGATTTTTATTTAATCGAATCAAAAATTTTAAATCGATTAGTTTAAAAAACAAAAATGATTAAATACACAAAGAACAAAAATCAAAATTATTAAAAAAAAAAAAAAGAACAAAAATAAATGATTTATTAAAAAATATTTCAAATCGATTCAGCAATTAAATACAATCAATAGCTCTTTTTTGTTGTTGTTATTGTGTTCCTATTAGATTTCTGAGAACGGAACTCAAAAAAATTTCTTAATAGCAAATCCTTGACAATTTTTTCAAAAAAAAATAAAAAATTTATTTCTTATATAACTTTATAATGAAGACTTAAAATAAAAAATTGAGTTTTTATTTGTACAATCTCAATTAAAATGATTGCAAAAATAAGACTAAGGTTTTTCAAGTCTCTCTAAAATTTAATATCATAATAGCCTTATGATACAAAAATGTGTTCTCAACAACAAAAAAATGAAATTAATAATATCATTGAAATGGAATTAATCATAATTTTTACATAACTCTATTAATCCGGATTCGCTAAAAGTTAACTTACCCGAGTTTAGCTAGCATTTTTGCTCTTTGAATGATTATTAATTAGCCAAGTATATGTTTAATTGTATTGAATTTGCATATGTTCTGTCGATTTTCAAAACGTTCGATAAAATTTTTTTATCATTTTTTAAAAAATAAATTTCGATCTAAAAAATAAAGTTGAGTTTTACAATTTTTTAAAACATCCACACAAGAGTCAAACAAAATTTTTTTTCTATTACGTAATTTTAAGGTTTTTCTGTTGTTGTTCGGAATAAATAGAAAACAATCAAAAAAAATCTTGAAACATGACATAATTCCTTAAAAAATAAGATAAACACTTTAGATCAAGATTTTGTTTGGACACCTCTGAAAAAAAAAAACGAAAAAAAGAAAAGACTTTAGACTAAAATAATTTTTTACATAAGAACCCAAAGTTATAAAATATATGAATTTAATAGCCCTTAAATGATAAATCGTACAATAACTAATCAAAAACCTGTCATTTAAGACGCTTTTTGTTAACGTGCAAATAAGAAAAAAATTAAATAACAATTTTAAAATAAAAACAAACTAATAGCCATTCTATTGTTCCAGATAAAAAAATAAAAAGACGAAGAGATAAGCTTGAGTTAAACAACAAAAACCTCATCACTTAATTTTATGCCAATTTTGATCAATTATAAAGTAATATATTTTTTTTTTAAAATGGGTTAAGCTTGAGTTAAACATCTTTGAAAAAAAATTTGTTTAAGCAATATTAGAACTCGTTGTATTGAACCCCTGGTGTTAAATTTAAAAAAAAAAAAAAAAGATAAAAATATTTTTTTAAATACTTAACCTCGCAGACTAGAATAAAACCATAAAAAAATTCAATACTTGAAAATTATTTTACAGGCTTTTCAAGATTTTTGTTTGATAAAAATCATCCAAAAAAAACTTTCAAGTTTTTAGACACATTTTTTGTTGTTGTAAGTGTGGGCATTTATTAGATTAGAGCAGAATAACTTTTTGATAGAAAACTTTTTGATAGGTTAAAGTGCCCTAGTACATTTTTTGACTTGTGTATTTCTAATTTTAAAATCATTAAAACTGGAATAAACAATATAAACAATCAAAACGATATAACCCTATTAAATTTTGACTCAGATTGACCAACAGCTTATAAAAAATCATGGTTACCTATAAGACACTGTGTTTTGTTTAAGAAGATAACTTTAAATGTGAAAAATGGCGTTAAAATTTTAAATTCACAGGCTCTTGTTATAATTAACAGACATTCTGAACATGTACAACTCTGGCCATTCAAAACTTCCAAAAATGAAGCTTCAAGGGGTTTCTGAAGGTTCAAATCTCCTCAAAAATTTTCAAATTGAAAATATGAAATTTCATGAAGAAATATGAAGCTTCGTGGACCCTTGAACGTTCATGAAGGTTCATTTTTGGAAGTTTTGAATGGCCAGGGTTGTAAATTAAATGATCTGGGGCATCTTAACTAAGCATCCCGAGCCTTTTCAGAATTAATGGTAGAAAATTTTAAACCTTTAAAAGATGAGATGACTTTCGGTCTCTGTAAAATCATTGACTTGACATTTATATTACTTTAAGTTGCAAATCATCACAAGAGAAAACACTCAGCTAAAATGATAAAAAAAAAATTTCTACTCAAAAATATCTTAAGGTCTAACTTGATACACCCCTTAGGATTTAGTAAATTCATTTTTTTTAAACATTTAGCTTAGTAATTTAAGATAAATTGAAACGTATTTGTAAAAAAACTCACATCTTATAGATTAAGATATAAATCTTTAGAGTCTGACAAACAAGTAACAATCTTTATTCGACAACGAAATTTTATGACTTATTTTAAATCTCGGCTAAAATTTATCTTTACGTCTATCAAGTCTTGTGAATTGGAAAATTTTGTCAAATTAATATTTGCATAAAACAACAAGTTTCAAAAAATGTTTTTTCTTTTTTTCTTGAAATAAAAACTTATAGATAAACTTATCGATTACAAACATATAGTAGAAAACTCTAATCTATTTGAATAAGTGTCAATCAAATAGTTAAACAAAATAGCCTTGATAGACAACATTATTGATTCGGTCATTTCTTACTTCGATGATATTTAATTTCTACGACCATCACCAACAACAACAAAATTCTTGCTTGATTTATTCTTAAACATTTTAATTAATTTCCTACTCAAATGTTTATCTTTCTATCATTCAAGCTTTAAAATTTTTTTCACTTTATCTACGGAAGCTAGTGGACTAAGAACAATAAATAAAGTTAATTATTACTAAAATTTTAATTGAAATTCATTCAAGCAAGTTTGTTTAATAAAGGATCTATTAGTAGGTGGCTAGTCTTGATTGTATACATCGTAAACATGTCTCTAAAATCCCACTCTTTATTTTTATTCTCTTCCTCTCTCTCTCTATACAATTAACTGTTTAATCAAGCTAAACTAATTATTAGAATATTGATTTAGAGGAAAAAAATGAATTCAAGAGGAAAATTATTGATTGATTTTTCTAGTTCTACTAGCCGAAAAACTCTTAGGAATATTCTGTTTAATGTTCATGTTTCAACATTTAACAGATTTTGAGAAACCATAGCCTCAAGGATAAATTGATCTATTTTTTACATGTCAAAAAAACAAACAATTCTATCTGGCTAAACTCTCTTGTCGAGTACAAGACATTTTCGAATAAAATAACAGCATGAAACATTTCAAAATTAAAACGAAACTCATGTCGTTTTCTTTAAGATAATTCTTGTGTCGGATGCTCGAAAGGATCGGCATGTGGGCTAAATTAAATAGAAAAAAGGACACTTGTTACTGTCCACTCGAGTAATTTAGAAACGAAAGCCTATATATCGACTTAATTAAAACTAGAAAAAAAAAAGAATTTATTTAACATCAACTGTCGCCCTAATTTGAAAATTTCTTAATAATAAAAATAAATTTAAACTCTCGAATCGAAACGCGTTTTTACTGTCTGCTGCATTCATTTATTTAAACTACTATATAAAACAATCTATATCAAATTAAAGCAAATAAAAAGTCTTTTGTTAAAAACAAAAAAAAAATATTAGAGTTTAATTTGGCAAAAAACTAAAAAGAGATTTTTTTTCGTTTTAAAATCACGTCTGAATTAGTTTTATATATAAAAAAAAACAGCATCTGTCCAACCTTTTTTTTCGAGAAAATTAATTTTTCTGGATTAGAGTCAATATTATTAATCCGACCAATTCGAACGGATTAGAGAATAAGAAGATTTCTGGTCGTAAATTGCAGATCAACGAGAGATATTTATCATGGTCGATAAATCGATTTTTGTTAATTGTTTTTGAATAGTTTGAGAATCACGACATGAAGATAAAAATTTAAAATATTTTAACTTTTTTTGTTAAAATACTTTCTCTAATGATTTTGAATATTTCCTTCCGTAATTGTGATTCAAGTTTTAGACACTGACTCAATTGTCATTTTGAACAACTTTTTGAGGAAATCACTTTCATTTGAGTTTTTTAATTGTTTTATTGATATGCCGAACAAAAAACGACAATATTAAAAAATAATAAAAAAAAACTTGATAAGCTTCAAACTTATCTTTATTCGGACGAAAATCAATAATTTGATCCGATGTTTATTACAAATTCTGTTATTCGATGTTTTTCACAAACACAAGTGACCTGAATTTATTTTCAAATCGCCTTAAATATTGGATCAAATTAGAATTTAATGTTCAGAAAATTTAAAATTGTTTTGGTCTTAATTGCTTTTAAATATTTTTGACTTTTAAATTTTTAAATTGATGCTCTACCGTGTTCTCAAGCAAATAACCCACTATTTTAACATTTTTGTTGTTTTAATTGTTTATGGAACTCATTAAAATTTTTTCATGCAATCCTGATTAGCTTGTAAGCTTCTATAAAACTAAAAATATTGTAGTTCTCACGGCACTAGCTGTGTTTTTTGACTGGACTATGTCATAAAATTTTCGTAATTCTACCTATTCATTTTTTAAAGTTGATTTCTTTTTAAATAATTTTTGGATTTTTCTACAATTTAAAATTCCATAAAACATTTTAAAAGCATGTCGAGTTAAAGGAGAGACCATCTTCTTAACCTATATGATTCAGATGCTTTATCTCAGTGAAGACGACTCAACTTTCTTCAAGTGTAATCCAGTTTTAGTATTTATCTTTCAAGAATATTAAACTGTCATGGCGTTTTTTTTAAATTGTTAATGACTTAAGTCTAACAAATTTGACTAAAAGTGTTTCACCATGAACACAATCTTATAAAAATTCATAATAAGAAAATTATCGGAACTTGACCAAGTTCAGTTTCTGATCGAGAAAAATCTTAATTACATCTAAGATTCTTAAGCTTTTCTTATGAAATCTTAAGAAAAAATTATTTTTTAAAATAAATTCTTTCAAGATCTTAATTTTTCATGGAAAGTCCTTTTAAAAATTTCAAACAAGATTTTTTTAAAGGATCTTGTTTCAGTCTTTGAGGATCTTAAAATCAATTAAAAAAAAATTGTCAAGATTTCATATGAAAAGCTTAAGATTCTTAAATTCAATAAGGATTATTCTGGATTAGATACTGAACTTGGCCAAGTTCCGATACTTTTCTTATTATGAATTTTTATAAGATTGTGTTCATGAGTCTACTGAAAATGTAAGAACTGTTCCGTTCTGAATTCCAAGAACGAAAGCTTATTATTGGACTTTCATGGATCTTCATGTACGTGTACGTAAGAATGAAGATCTAAGAATGAGCTTTATGCGAACGTTCTTCGTTAATTCCGGTAAATGACCAGCACTGTATTCCTTGAAGGATTTAGCTGCAAGAGAAAATCGTTTTTACAATTTTAACTAAATTCATTTTTCTTTTCAAGAAATGATTCTTTCAAGACATTATTCGATTGCCAACAGTACATAAAACTTTAGATGGGGTAAATTTTTTTGCAATATCCAAACCTTTGAATCAAATTTTTTTACCACTTAAATTCATTTTGAGAAACAGAATGCATGATTCTGTTAAACCCTAACCACAATAGACCCTTAATCTAAAATTTAACTAAAAAATTAATTATTTGAAGACTTTTTCTTGACTGTATCTATTTTTAGTTTAACAATGCTTGCTTGGTCAATCTTTCTTCTGATTTTCTTAAACACAAAATGAAACAAAAAGTAAACATTTGACTTTTCGGACGTAAAGTACACCCTACTTGCTTATCTATTAACAAAAAATGTGATAGTCTAAAGGCCTTAAAATTTGCACGAGTAATGAAACTAGTTCAAACATTATTAATATCCTTTAATAATTCAATTTGGCATGGATAAGATATTTTTGCTCAAGTAAATAGATCTAGACACGATGACCAATTTAAAATTTTAAAAAAAAAATGACATGTAAATGAAACGTTTTAGAAAAAAAAGTGTTACTCTCTCATTTATAAATTAAAAAAAAGATCCGCTTGATAAAAAAAAATAGTTGGTCATAAAATAAATCGGTGTTAAAATTCACTTTAGAATCGAGAACAAAAACCTGATCAAATAAACTAAAATTGATGATTCACATGCTAACAAAAACAACATTATAAACCATTTGATCGTATTTAATCGATTATATTACACGGAATTCAAGTAAAAACAGATGTAAAATGAACGTGAATAGTATTTTTTTTGTTAAAATAACAAACCATTAAACAACTAAAACAATTTTTGAACACTCAATTTTTTAAGATATTTATTTAGCTAAATATTAAGAAATAAAATTCTTAAACTTAAACTAGCCAAAACCCATAGGTAGGTTATAAAAACAAATAATCTCTTAGAAAAAAAAATAAAATTTTTTTTTTTATTGTTCCTAATAATGATGATACGTTTTGACTGGCAATCACCTTAACTATATCTAAAATATACCGTATTCCCTCGTTCGATATTGCTGCAGCACAAGTTAAGACACGCCTTTGGACCATGCACCAAAGTACATCTCGCCCATGCTATAACATTGTTAACTTGGAGCGCATGCTCTAATAGCGTAATCACGCGTTTAGGTCAGCATCAAACACTGAAAGTCTTAGTTTAATGTGTCATCAAGACTCGATTTTAAAGAAAAAAATCGAAAATATAAAAAATTAATTTTTTAATATTTTTTTTTTATTAATCTTTGGTGCTGCGCCAAATGCATTATTCAAGAAAATTATTTTCGATTTTTTTCTTTAAAATCGAGTCTTGATGACGCATTAAACTAAGACTTTCAGTGTTTAATGCTGACCTAAACGCGTGATTACGCTATTAGAGCATGCGCTCCAAGTTAACAATGTTATAGCATGGGCGAGATGTACTTTGGTGCATGATCCAAAGGCGTGTCTTAACTTGTGGTGCAGCAATATCGAACGAGGGAATACGGTATGTCATTGCTTATCAAAGTTTATTTGTTTAGACAAAATTTTGTAATATTGACGAGTGTGAAAGACTACGAACGAGATTTAATGAAAAAAATTTACGACAGACATGCTTAGACTTTGAATAATTAAAAAATATTGATTTCAATTATTAAACATCCAAAACAACAACAACAAAAAAGAGATAACAGACTTTTTTTTCCAATTTTTTTTTAATTAAAAAAAAAAACTAGTACTGTTGAAAATATTATTAATAATAATCTAGTCGGACAAAACAGATATTGATAAATCGATATATAATTCAGTTATGGACAATAATAAAACAACTTAGCCTAAATAAAAAAAAAAACTTATTCTATAAGGTTTTATACAAAATTAATAAGCTTTATGAATTAATGACACTGTATAAAATGTTTATCGATTTATAAACAAAAATTTTTCTTTTTCGTATGATTTATTAGAACTAGTGGAATTGTAAAACGTATAAATAGACTTTTAAAATTTGCGACTTGAAAGAATTTTCAATAAACAAAACCACTTTCGAAACAACAACAAAAAAACGGATTATACATCTGATTCTCAGACTTGCAAAAAAAAAACTTAGACTTGAAAAAATTTTAATTCTTTCAGCTTGATTATCCAAGATTTAACATGTTCGAATTTTTTTTTGAATTTTTATCTTTTGCTTATCAATGAAAATGTGTGCTCCAAATTTGAATATTAAGATGAGCTTGCAAGTTATTAATCTAGTAAGCAAAAAAAAAAAGTGAATCGATGAGTTAAAATAGGAATCGGGGTCTAAACTTATATATCATTGGTCATTAGGGTATTTTAAAAAATAAACTAGAACATTAATATTTTTATTGCTAAAAGCATCAATCAAACAGAAAAAAAAATAACAAAAAATAGATCGAATAAAATTTATATTACTCAATAATTAATCAAATGATTGTCTATGGTAACATCAACCAAGCATTAAGTTTATTACAGATTGTTATAAACTCACTTAATTATTATTGATGAATTAAATAATTTGTACCGAAAAGATAAGATTTTTATAAAAAATATGTTGAATGCTTGCATAGAAACGCAATAATCTGTAAGATTTTGAATATAAATGAGAGTTTCGATGATTTAGAATTTGGTAGATTTTAAGTAATGCTGATCTTATGAAAATTAATCTAGTTTACCATTTAATTATGGATCCATGAGGTGGATTGAATCAAATTAGAAAGATTTTAACAGTTGTATTTTCTTATTTTATGCATCCATTGTAGGCCAAATTATTTACATCATACTTTCAAGATCGAAAATGAGATTTTTGTTGTAAATGCTAAATCAAAAGCTATAACATGTTTTAAGATTAAAAAAAGAAATCTCAAACTTTAAATTTACCTGCATTAATAAAAGTAAAAACGGCTCAATTTTGATTAGTTAAAGAGCATCCATCACAACCCAGGATTTGATTCTTAAAAAATGTCTTATCAAGTTCTTGACACGATTTTTGCAAGTTCAGGAATCGATCTTGAAAGATTCCAGTTAAAAATGAGAAATTTGAAAGATTCTTAAGTAAGAAGATGTCATGAAAAAATAAGAAGTAAGATTCTTTAAGCTTCCGGTGCATTCCAAATTGGTCAGTAAAAAAATTTAAATATATTAAAGAAGCTTAAAAAATCTTACTTCTTATTTTTCATGACATCTTCTTACTTAAGAATCTTTCAAATTTCTCATTTTTAACTGGAATCTTTCAAGATCGATTCCTGAACTTGCAAAAATCGTGTAAAGAACTTGATAAGACATTTTTTAAGAATCAAATCCTGGGAAAAAACAAATAATTAACGCCCATTTTGTTTTAGTTTTGAACATTCTAGTGAATTCAGGACTGAAAAAAAATAATACTACAATCTTCAAGGGCCTCAAAAATTCACATCCAGGCTGTTTTTAACATAAAATCTAGTCTTAAAATATTAACCATTTTTAACACTTAAGCATCAATAACATTGTGATCATTATTCGGAGGTCGTTTTGAAATAGCATAAATAGCTGTGTATCTTTTTTTCTATTGCTGACTCAAATGAAGATCAAATTTCCAAATCAAAAACTATATATAAGATAATGTAAACCTAATCTACTATGCTTATGATGGGCTTATTATCAAAAATTCATAAACGACCGGTGTTGTAAGTATTGCAAAAATGGAAGGGCGACTAGTCTATGATTTGTAAACTATTTTTTCATTAGTTTATTTTTTTTAAGGAAAATCAGATTTTCAATTTTAAAAAAAAATCGCCGTAACCATGCCGTGGCCAGTTCCAATCCTAGATGTGAAAATGGGATGGCGGCGATGTTGCTGTCATTTTATAACACCGTTCTAAATGTGCTGTATTACGGGTACGTTGGTCTACGGATCGCGTTCGAATCTTGTCGTATTGGGGTGCCGCTGGCTTTGACCATCTCAACATATAGAAGCCTGATAACGGGCGCAGGAGCTTGTTTTACAACAGACCCATTTAGTAATAGATGTAGCTCTAGTCACAAAGTTAAGTATTATATTTGATGTAGAATACGCTTGTTTTGTGGTTCCAAGCTAGTCTAAATAGTTGTCGAGTTCGCAGCTTCGGCTCGACGAGTTGTGGTAGCATAGTCGTAACCATGCCGTGGCAAGCCCCAAGCCTGGATGTGAAAATAGGAGGGCGACTAGTCGTTTTGTTTAAAATGTAAGTTTTGCTGTGAACAGATGGGTAATAAAAGTAATTGTACATTTAGTACGGTGAACACTAATTCTCTTAAGTAGGTACTCTACAAGTCAGCAAAAATTTAATCGGCTCAGCTTTCGATGATCCTCACAAAATTCATGACAAATGCAAAACTCTGCACTTCTGCAATTTAATTGTGCATTTAATTTAAATTCTTTTCACTATAATTTAATTTTTTAAATTACGCAATTAAATTGCAGAGTTGCAAAGTTTTGCACAACAGCTCTCTTTATTAAGAAATTATTTTTTATCAATAATATCAATCTCTGAAATGTTTTAAATTGATACTTAAGTTGTTATGATGCAATGTTTTTTGATCCAATTGGGATTTTTGGGATTTTGAGACAAAACTTCACATAGTCGAAAATTCTCTAAAATCTCTCCAAAATCTTTTAAAGTCTCTTAATGACTGTAAAATCACATAAATAGTAATCAATAATCGATTCTAGAAGGGATCCCTCCGGACGGGATAGGCGGTTCTCGTCCTACCACTCTCGTGTAGAGATTTTTTTTCCTAACCTATGATAACAAGCTCTATTTTTGAACTTAAATTTATTTATTTATTTTAATCTAAAATTTAAGGTCGCTTATCCAACCAATTATGATTGCACCGTTAAATAGGGTGCAATCGAGTATATAATCAAATGATTAATAAAAATTTATAATAAAAAGAGTTAGTAAAATTTATAAAATAACAAAGTTCCAAGCTTAGATTCTAAATTTTAGTATCTGAAATAGCTTATTTGCTATTGTTTCACCATCTTTTTCTTTCATCTTTCTCTTATTGATTTGATTACTTCATTGTCTCTTTTCATTGACTGATTCCGATTATCGTTTATGTACCTTGATACTTTACATAATCCCACTATTTCGTCATTGGTCATCTCTTTCTCAGAATGGAGAGATTACTAAATGGATCCCAAATTTCTCTTAATTCACCAGTTGTAACAAGCTCGTGTATAAATTGGAACGTTTACGGATTTTTGACAAGCCTGATTATGAAATCTGTTTTTGAGTCTTCATACATTCAATGTTCAGGGCTAAAAGGAGATTAGTAGTCCTACACCTGCTTGAATTTTTATAAAATAGAATAAATAAATTTTTAAGCTTAGTTTCGGCTATGTGAAGTTTAGTCTCAAAATCTCAAATGGATCAAAAATATCAAAAGTTTATGCAACTTGTGCAAATCTAATTGCGCACTCAAATAAAAATTTTAAAATATAAGTGATTTGAATTAAATGCGCAATTAGATTTGCACAAGTTGCATAAATTTTTGATATTTTTGATCCATTTGAGATTTTGAGACAAAACTTCACATAGCCATTAATACATTTGTAGATAAAAATTCATTAATTTTCGCTGAATGATGAAATAAACCACATATAAATCCGATTCAAAAAGCTTACATCAAAAGTATTCAAGAGGGTTATGGACCCAAGAAAATTTGCATGAGAACCGGATAATGACACCTGCATAATTAATTGGCTAGTTTATTTCTATCATTTTTAATGCACTTGAAATTTTACAAATACGGAGACACAGTCTTTTGGAGGGTTGGCTATTCATAAGAAAACCAATTCATGACAAAATTAATGAAAAAAGAGTTTATACAGTATTTTAAAATATCCATACAGTCAAATTGCACTTTTATCACTCAATTTATCTTTTCATTTTGCAGTGATAAAAATGAAAGGTGAATTAACTTGAATCGATTTGTATTAAAATAAGCCGTTTTGTCTTAATCACTCTAATGATTTAACTGTATTAGTGACAAAAGTTTGTACTTATATAAGTGCGATTTGGCTGCTTCTTAAAACCCTAAAGCTGATGCTGAAGGGACATATAAATCCAGACTAAATCTCCCGAGCCCACGGTTTTTAGAGTTTTACACTTCTTTTGCATGGTTTGGATTAAGCTTGCGATTACATTTCATTTGAGTTTCAAATCCTTTTTCGCTTAAAGGTCTGCTTGAACTTAGCCGCCAAAAGCGAATAATTTTTCAAAAACAAAATAATGCTATTGATAATTTTGGCAACTCTTTCTCAGCTTTATGTTTTGAATTCTCTTAATTGACAAAGCCGATACGTTTATGCCAATTATTAATGAAAGTTTTAAATTTAATGCACTTAATTTTAATTCGGTTGAAAAAAAGTAATTTTAAAAACTTTTTTTATTAAAATAAACTTCAAAAAAAAAATCAACAAAGACTTAAACAAATTGAAAACAATTAAAACGGCTATTGACTGTTTAAGAAGAAAACTTAGAGCGACGATTCCATTTTATTTTTGTTCGCCAGTGTATTAAAAAGCGCGTTTGTAGTTTGTTTAAGATTACAATTAGGCGATGTTGATGATGTTGACGAATTCGATGAAGTTGAATCATAAAACCCACTCGACAAGTTTTCTTCTTTCGACAAATTTGTTGCTTGTTGTAACCTTAAAAGCATTGACACCTAAAAACAAAAAATAAATTTTGCAACTCTTAAAATTTTACTTTCCTTAAAATAGTGACTTACCAAATGAGTTCCAGCTTCATTTGTACTCGTTGTATACTCAGTCGAATTATTAAGATCAGAATCATTTGACGACGCTGATGATCTAGAACCTTGAGTCAAATAATTTTCATTTATTTTAATACGTAAGAGTCTTTGACTAAGTGGTATTGAATTTGAATTTTTAGCCCATGCATAATTTTTTATAATCCAATCAACAGGATCACTTTGTTTTAAAATTAAATTCGATGAATCATTTTCGATTTGTTTAATCTTAAACAAGTCGTTCATATACGGGATTATTGTGTAGTTCCATAATTCAATAAACCATTTTTCTGATTGATCAACTCCCAAAGGAACGTTCATGAAACCAGACGGAGCTTTTGAGTTAAAAAATTTTAAAAATCAATCATGATTAAATTCCTAAAATTTAAAATTACTTAGTATGTAATCGTTTAGACCGAGTTTACAAATGAATTCGTTTACTAATTTGTAAACTTCACAAATAAACCACATTACCTTTTCCATTATGGCGCAGGAGTCTTTTATTTTGTTGTTATCCACTTGATAGTTGATTAGATTACGGTTTAAAAAGAATTGAAGAAAATCACAAAAATTCATGCTTATGTTAATCCATCTTTGAAAAAAAATAATTATTTTTATAATTTTCAGAAGATTTCTGCAATTTGATTTACTTGAAGTGTTGATAATAATCGATTGGTATTTGGACATATTTAGAACTATACCCTGATGTCGACTCGTTGCATGTGATTATAAAATACACCCTTTAAGAGAATATTTATTGTTTTTGGTTGTCTAAAAATTTATAAACTTCAAGTTACTTGAATTTATTTTTAACACTGGTAACGTAGTTTAAAAATTCTAACGAATTAAAATCGTTTTTATAAAATAAAATATGAAAGTTGTCCAATAGAACAATTAACGAGCGATTTAATTGTTCTAAATAAGCCAACTTTTCGTCTATTTTAGTCATTAGGTTACTCATAAAACTCTTGTCACCATTTAAATCAAAAGATACATCTGGAAAATGACCGGTCAATTCATCAATATTTAAATAGAATATTTCAAAATTTTCAACGGAATTTTTACACAAAAATTGAGACAATTTATACATGAGATATGTTTTACCAAATTTATACGAACTGTTTATAGCTACTAATTTATAATTGTCCAAAAGATTTACATAATCGCCAAGTAAATATTTTGGAATTAATGTTTCATAACATAACGAGTCTAAATTGTTTAAATTATCTTTAAGAATTATTTTAATAACACAATTGTTTCCGATTAAGTAACCAAATGGAAGGAGGTCGGGATTTTTTGGATCATTTATTTTTCTTGTAAAATCTCCTATTTTGTATTTATCAATCGAATATTGATTTAGACCAGTTGTTTTATTTGGATCGATTTTATTCAAATAACGTTTAAAAATATAATTGACTATTCCATCCATAAGAGGCCATTTTAGTTTACTATCAACATTAATTGTGCATATTCGATAGCTACTGGTCGATATGTCATCGTTTTCAGAGCTGAATTGAAGTTGGTAAGTACAGTCTAGGGTTACGAGAGCTTTTCTCAGTAACATCTCATTTTCATCGTTTAACAAAAAATCTTAAAAAAATTTTTCTAATAAAAATTCTAACTTGAAAATCAAAGTTTAATTACTGTATGAATAGTAGTAATTGGATATGTTTCGATTGATGAATTGAAACATTTCGACAACTTTACTTGATAGTTCAATACTGTTTAAATCGTTTTCAAGACTTTCAATGGCTTTGTATTGGTTGGTAAGATCGATTTTTTCTGATTTCATTTCTCGAATGTATTTTTTTAGAAGCTGATTTTCAGATTTAATTTCAATCATTTCATCCTGAATAAAAAAAATTTAAAAGTCAACTCAAAAAACAAAGCTCAAATTTAGAAAAAAATTAAATTGCGGGCAGTTTATTGAGAACGTAAAGTGAGTCGAAGATTTCTAATAATCAGGGTCTTTAAATTGGAATTCCTACACCGAGGGTTGCTTATTGACACTGATTTTGTCTGGACTGCTTATTGGAAATCACCTAATTTCGGGAACTACCGTCATGTCTTTTTTCCGTACGGCTGCGAAATGTCGAAAACGAGATGCAGCTTGGCTCTTGTGAAAATAGATAATTATTAACGGAAGTTTGTACCATTTTACTGTGCAAAGTTAAATTGACATTTCTGAAATTATATCTGCGACCGCAAAAAATCAAAAATTTTACCCCTAACCCTCCGTCTTTTGCAACATATCTGCCTTATTCAAACATTCAAAAACTAATGATTGGAAAAAGCTATAATTGATTTAAAGATATGACCTGAAAGCTTAAAACCTTCTTTTGACGCTGGTACCAAAACATATTGGAAAAAATATTCTCCAAAGACGTCGATCACATAGTCATATTGTTTTATGCCTCTGTTTAATTCTAGGGCCTCCTTTTTTTATTTCCTGCTCACAAAATTCCAAAAAACGGCTTAACATAAAAAAGAGAATATATGAAGAAATTTTAGCTTTTTGACTCCAAATTTTTGATCCAATTAACAGGGGAACCGTTAAGGCTTTAGACGATTTGGGTCCTTTTTGAAAAGCTACCCTTTCATCATATTTGGAACAATCTTCGTTATTCAAAATTATTGTGATTTGTTTGTCAAACTTTTCAAACCATCAAAAAAATTTATTTTTTAAATTTTTAACCCAAATAAAAACAAATGTCTGAGCAAATATTTGATAAAATCTTATCAAGCCTTAAGAATTTACCTTCATTTTGTCCATACACTCTTTGAGTTGGTCTATTTGATGAACTGAAGACAACGCTTCCAATCGAATATCAGTCAACTTATTTTCAGCTAAAGTCAATTTTTTTTTTAAATCAGTAACCATTGTTTCATTCAATTTACAATTACTAAAACATTTAAAAAATAAAAGTAATCTCTCTAAAATAAAATAAAAAATTAATTCATACCACTTGTTCAAATATTTTTGAGCATCATTAGGAGAACTAGGCGATGAGTCTTGTAGTTTAAAATTCGATTTATGTCTCGAATTCATTTGGTCTACAATTTGATTAGAACTTATAGACGTTGTTAACAAAGACGATACTGATTTATGATTTTTACTCAATTTAGACGACGATATTTTTCCCTCTTGTATTTTACTCATATTATTATTAATAGTTATCAAATTACTTGTTTTTTTATTATTATTGACTTGGTGATTAATATTCATGTCTTTTTGTTTTAAATTTTTGAAAGCTAATTCCGATTCGGATCTATACGATCGTTTTGTCATAATCAAATTTTTTGAATGTTTTGTTAAAAATTCAGTTTTTTTAAAATTATCTTCATAATCAAAATCGGACTCGGAATCGTTTAGACAATCTTGTGATGATTGTATTAATGATTTATTATATTTGTTGATATTTTCATTGTTATCGTCATCGCTGAAACATTTTTCATTTCGATCGTTATCGTTAATAGATAAATTTGAAGTTGTATTTTTTTTATTTGTTTGACTCAATTGAGTTTGACTTTTCATTTTACGTTTATCTATTTTACTGAATGCTTTTCGAAACGATTGGGCTATCCATGAATTTGCCGATTTTCGAACTGGTTGAGCCATTGATGACGATGATGCTACATCGATTTGTAGTTTGTTTAATGACTTTCCAGTTGAGGTTTTCATGTCGGAATAACGACGTGAGTCCACTGAATTTATCATTAGATTATACGGGTTTGTATAATTTGTTTCGATACTCTGAATACTTGACACACTGTTCGATGTGCTTAGAGTTGGTATTGATTTACGTTGATTTGAATTTGATTGAAATGTTGATAATTTTCTGTCGACTAAATCTTAAATTTTTGTTTTAAGGCAAATTAGTTTCTTGTTTACAAATTTATCAAATTAATTTAGAATTGACCATAAAAAAAATAAATTTAAATAAAAACGCGTCCTGTGTGAACGATTCAAAGTTTAATCACCTAAAAAGTGTGTCGTCTTAGTCATTCTCGAGACGAACGAAGAAATGTGAGGTCACAGTAAAGATCTTTTAGAAACTTGGGCTAGTTATTTCTAAAACCAATTTAAGATTTTTAGCTTATTTCCAAGGACCCCATAAAGCGGCCGAAAATTTTGATTTGATTTTTCACCTACATGATTTTTGAAGGAAAATTGAGTTTGACTGAGTTTGGGGAAATTTTACTTTTTAAAAAATTTTTGAAAATAAATTTTCAATAAAAAGTAAAAAATTATTATTTTTTGAATTAAGTCGCTGCTCCGGCTCAAGGATAAGAGTTAAACAACGGTTAGAGATCGTTTTTTGGTTCTGAGCATGGTTCTACTGCACTGCTAATGAAAAAAGTTTACCGAACTAAGTGTACCAAAGGTCCCTTCAGTTCTAAATTAGTCGGAACCAAAAGAGTCCTAGCTCTCAATAAAAAGTTTTCCAAATGAAAGCTAAAGGACTATGTAACATTCCAATGCAAAATTCCGCCCCCAAATATCTCGAAAATGGTTAGGTGAAAGCCATTTTTGATGAGAAATTCGAAAACAAGACCTAAAATTCTAGACGAATGGATGGCTTCGATTACATAAAAAATGGGATCAATAAACTGTTGAAGAAAAGGAGCTCGGGGATTGTTGTATCTGATAACTTAAAATGGAACAAAGAGTGTTCATCAGCGGCTTCTAAAGCCAAAAGAGTATTAGGTCAAATTAGGAATTCGTTCGTAAGTTTGGACAAAGAAAGATTTAGACTTTTATACAAAATGCTTGTGAGACCACATCTTGAACATGCTCTAAGCATTTGGAGCCCTTCAACGAAAGCTAGCATTATTATTATTGAAAGAGACCAAAGAAGAGCGACGAAACTAGCCAAATGCTTGAAGGAGAAACCGTATCAAGAAAGGCTTTTGGTCTTAGACTTAATGAGCTTAAATAGTCAACCGTCATGAGAAGATTAACCTAGTGAAAGGAGTGAACATGTCCACAAAATTGAAGCTGAACCGAAGAAGAAAACATGACAGGAAGCTAGAGAGAGAAATTTGCAAACAAGCAACATCAAGATATAACTTTTTGACGTACAGAGTGGTTTAACGAACAAAGTGGAATGTTTTATCGCAAAGTGTTGTCAATGCAGAAACACAGAGACAGAGGAGTGTTTGGTATGGAACGAAGAAAGAAAATAAAGACTGCCACAGCTCTTATAGAGCTAAATGCCGAAAGGCGTTAGTAAAAATTTCACAGTCTCAACACTACTACTACTAATATTTTACATACCTATAAATGTACGAGATTTTCATTATTTTTTAAAATTTTAATTCAAAATTTATTGGGCTAGAATTTTAGGTCTTGTTTTCGAATTTCTCATCAAAAATGGCTTTCACTTAACCATTTTCGAGATATTTGAAATGTTACATAGTCCTTTTACTTTTTTGGACAAACCTAAGTTCCAAAGAGGTCTAAATAAGGCTGAGGAAAAAAAAAACGCCATCTTGGTTTTTTGAGCGGCCAAAAATATTAATCAAAACTAAAAGTAAAATATTTTTCAATCAAAGCATCATTACTCCTTAAATTACGAAATTCTTAAATGTCATGGGGTTAAAATTTCATTCAACTTGAGACCTTAAAATTAAAGATTAGAACAGAGTTATTAAATAATTGGTGTATATCTTGTAAACTCGAATTGTTTATGAAATTTATTTTTCAAAACAGAAACCTTAACCCGAATGAAAAAAAATACCAATCGCTTTAAATTACAAACACACACAAAATCAGAGTCCAATAATTACAAAATTGGTATTTCAAAATAAAAAAAAAGCGAACTCTAGGTGGCTTGTTCTATTTTTTGGGTCTCTTCAACAAAAAAAAAAAGTTGAATACAATATTAAATCATTCATACCTTGATGTAACGTTTTCTTAGTTAATATTTCACTTGTTGTACTAAAACGTTTATTATTAATTTGATTTTGAAACACATCTATTTGATTATCGGTTTGTTTGTGAGTTTTCAAACTCTTAAAAATTAAAAAAAAAATTTTAAAAAACGAAATTAAAAAAATGCGACTTTTTATTGTAACAAAAGCTTTTTTTTTGTGTTGTAGACTCGACTGGCATCTTATTTCAAATAGTCTAGAAATAGTCTTTTGTTTAATTTCGATTCGAAAAAAAAAAGAGCGAATTATTGTGTTTGGGTTTTTGAATATTTTTTAAAACTTAATTACAATTCGAAACAAAACGAAAAATCTAATTAAACATTAGTCGAATTTTTGAAATTGAATAATTTTCACAAAAAAAAAACTCTCGGATCATTTAATATTTAAAACTAGAGTGAACACAAAAATATAGATAAACTAGTTTGTTTTTTTTTAATTTTGTTATCGACCAGTTCGCTTAGATAATGCACAAAAATGTTAAATAAACACAACAAGTTTTTGATATTTTTATTTTTTTTTTGAGATTGTGGCAACCTAAAATAAATCATTTAGCCTTAAGTCTATAGGTTATTTGTCATAAACATCAATTAATTTCAAAATTAATTAGTTTTGTTAAATCGTTTAATCCTCTTGTGACATGTGCTTTTAATTTTTCGAAAAAATATTTATGTTTACCTTGTTTAGTTCATGTTTTGGTCGAGTTTGTTGTAGAGTGGTCGATGATGATGACGATGATGTATCAAGATTGTTTGAACTTGTCGAACGGATGTTTACTAAAGAGGACTTGGCCGAGTCAGATGAGTATGTAATTGATGTATTTAGACCACTAGTTGACAATGGCGACACAATTGGAGCTTGATTAACTTGAGGTTAAAAATTTTTAAAAATATTTTAAAAACTTTCAATTTAATTTTGTTGTTGAAAGAAGAAGAAAGAAAAAAGAATCTGATTATTAAATTACAACTACAACATTCTTATATATTTTATAAACCCGTAAAAGAAATTTAAGAATATTTTTTTTAAAGATACTCAAGTACCACCACCTTCTTATTTTATAACAACATAGAAAAACGTTTTTTTTTGTTTTTAACTATCACCTTTGAAATTCAAATATTGCTTAAACAAATATACACTTTTGACTTATGTAAGTTCGTATGAAATCTAAACAAATATGTTGGATAATTGTGGAGTGTGTGACACACACGTTTATATAATCGCGTTTTGTTTTTCTATTAAGGTGTTTATAGTTAGCCACTCAGACTACTCTCTGAAATTAATTTTCTTAAAAATCTAAATTCTAAAATATTGAGTAGCCCTTTTGAATAACCATAGTAATGGTCAAAATACCCTCTCATGTATCTGTATCCTGAATAGATGTTCTGTTTTCTTAATCGGAGTTTATCTAATAATCATTGTTTTCTTATTAATCCTTTTTTTTCAAAAAAAGGCGCCAGTTTAAAATTACAGTAGAGATATTGAAAAAAGACCTTTACAGTCCTAACGTTACAACTAACTCTGTTTAATACCGCTTCTGAACTTTCATAATTTTTTATTTTTGTATTGCTTAGCTTATAGAGCAGTTGTTTTATGAAAGGAATTAATTTTAAGACTCGCATGCTAACAGTCTTTACAAAACTGAGCTGAATACTGAGCATAGTTAAATCTATTTTATATTGCAAACAACTTGGTTTGTCGAAATATTGGTGCGATTTGTTTTTTAAATTCACACTCCGGTCTTTGTCCATTTTTGAAAGCTCATCAATTTAAATTTAAATTGAAGATCACTGTAAACTTAAGATTATGCTGTTTTTCTTTAGGTAAAAAAATCCTCCCTTTCTAATTCAAAAACTTTCAGAAATGAGAATTTTGAAAGAATTTACTTTTTCTGTCTCATTCAAAATAACTTTTAAAATGGCGAAACTGAGCTTCAAATCCTTAAAAGTTTGATATTGCGTTTGAAAAAGAAAATGGTGTCCACTATGCTTTGTTGACTCAATCGAAATAGTTAAAAGCTCTAAAGCATATTAAAATGATTTTTTGATATCTAACCTTGTTTGCACAAATGAATGATGAACGTCAAATATGTCCTTAAAGACAACTATCCTTAAAGAAAATAAAAATCTTGATATTGAATCTGATACACAAAATATTCCATAAAAGATCAAATAGTCGAGATAAAAAATAAAAATATTTCAATTGACGAGTGATACAATCGTGTTTAACATAAGTCATCTTAAGAAAATGAAAAGAAAAAAAAAGAGAAAAAACCTCTTATTCTAATCATTTTTAGACCAAATTTATTAAAAAAAAATATGAAAACTCAAGTATTAAAAAACTTAAATTTCCACTAGAAAAAAGAAGAAAGAAACCTGAATATTTAAGATTTATTAAAATTGATTCAAGACGAAGACTTAAATACTCGAGTTAAATTGTAGCGAATTTTTTTAAAAAATATTTTTTTTTATTATTTCTCGTCTTACCTGCAGAATCAGCTTGTTTGTTATTGTTAACCTCAGGCATTTGAATACATAAACTAGTATTTAATTGATCTGATGTTCGTTTAGTTGACGATAATTTTAAATATTCAGATGATTTTGACTTATCTATACAACTAAATGTTTGATTTTTAAAATTTAAACCATTATTATTAAAACTTTTTTGACCTAGTAATGTCGAACTTTTTTTGAGCATACTTTTGTTATTCGTTTTAATTTCACTTTCATCACTTGTTGATTTATAGTCATCTATGTTCAAACTAGTACCATACACGGATAAAACGTGTTTAGAATTACGTGTTGGTATTTGAGAGTCTTTAGTCCATTTTGAAGCTTTAATTAACTCGTTTAAAGAGTTTTTAAATTCTTCTAGAATTTCTTCTTGACTTTGCGATCGATTTTCTCTCGTTGTTGATGCTGTGTTGCCAATTTTATTACGAAAAATAGTACGTTGATTATTTAAATTTTCTTTTTGTTGATTCATTTCGGATTTTAAATTCGGCTTGTATTTGTAATCATTTAGTGTGCTTGAAAAATAGGTCTTAACAGTTGGAAGTCGCGAGTTAAAATTTAACTTTCGACGCACTATACTCTTGGTTTCGAGTTTTTGTTCGACTTTTTCTGTTTGATCTATTTTTTTTATTTCGAAAAAAAAATGAGAAAAACAATGGAAAATTTTTTTTTGAGAATTCTTTACTTTCACTCGTTTCTTCTAGGTTTTTTGGTTCCGGTTTTTGTTCATCTCTAAGAAAAAAACAATTAAAAACCCAATTAAATTTTTTTTTTATTTCAATTAACCAAGTCAATTTTATATTTTTTAAAAATCATTCGTTCGAAAAATAGGTTTGGAAGTTGTGTTTTTTTCTAAATGAGGATCATGAGCCTTCAATCAAGGAACTTACGCAAGGAGTTCTTTTTTTTGCTTTCAATCAGAATACTAAATTAACAGTTCTGTTATTTCGCTTTAAAAAAAAAAACTGCTTTGTTTTACTTTTAACTTTGGTTGAGTTAAAAATTAACAGACTTTTAAATTGTGTGTGAATTACACAACAATAAAAAATAATATTCCGTAAAGTTTATTATTTTTCTAAAAAATATACATCTTTAAATGATACTCTTTTAAAGCAACATATTTGATTGATATTTCAGTTTTTATACAAATTTTAACATTGAATTATATTATAATAACGTAATTATTCAATTCTAGTGACATGTCACCAACGGTTTGACTGCATTTAAGATTTGGTAGTTTTTAGTTTATGTCGAACGTTCTATTAAAGAACAGAATACGAAACGCTTTTAAAACTGCTCCAGTCAGTGTATAGTCAACTTACACTTACATTTTGATTTTTGAAATCACCGGAGTTGTAAAGACCAATAGACTTATTTCATCAAAAAATAGCCTAGTTCTGTCAAGTCAAGTTATGTCACTGTCGAGTTTGAGGACAAATGGATTGATTTAAGTGTGAGTTGACTGTAACAAAATACCCTCATATAATAACATGTCATTAGAATCTGGTTGAAATGTAAGTTTTTCTCTAGGATGATCTTTCTGTGATTTATGCGGAAAAGTTACTTTCCGTTCAAAACTTAAAAGACACTCAGTTTCATCGCAAAATTGGTAAATTAATTTTCGTGTAAAATCTACACCTTTGTGTATGTTTTTCAGAGGTGCAATTACTTAAAATTTTACAGCTTATTTCTGAAAAAAACTTTCAGAGGCGATCCAAGGTATCGCATTAATATGTTTCAGTTGCTGATTATCGTAAAAACATTTCATTTAAATACTGAGCTAATTTTGGAGAAAAAAAAGCATCTCCATTTTTTATGTAAATAGACCCCTGGTACTTAGTTTAAATTTTATATTCGAAAAACTCCCAACAAGCATTTAGAACTAGCAATGTTTATTTGCGACGAGAATTTATTAAAAAATACAAAAACCAATCAATTTTGAAATCTACAAAATTTTAAAAAATCTTATTTTCAATAGAAAATAAATAAGATTTGAATGATTCGAAAATTACATTTTAAAACTTAATTGCCCTAGCCTTTATCCCAAGATAAAACGATAATAGATTCTTGAGACTCATGTCCTTCGGCTAGAGTAAATCGAATATAACAAACAACGATTAATACATTTTTTTATAACAATATTTGCACCAATTTATTTTTTTTATCAAAATTGATTTAGGTCTTTTTTTTCTATAAACAAGAAAATATCAATCAAATAATCAAAGTCTATTAATAAAAAAAATGTAAACTTAATTCAATTAGCCGAGCACGACTGAGGCTACTTATTCTCAATTAAAATCTTTATGTTTTTAAAAATAAATTCACAACGATTTGACTAATGTCATCGATTAAAATGTATTTTTTAAAAAATATTTAATTGTCCATTAAAGGTGTTTTCTTAAATTTTTTTTTTTTCAGAGCCAAACGTATCATCTTTAGTAGACATAGATTAATGGCTTCAAGACTATTGAGAAAAAAAAATTTTTTTCAACATTGAAAAAAAAAAATGAGCACGAAAATGAAAATTTTGAAACTTTAAAACAAGAATTATCTCTAAAGCAGATTAATTATTAAGAGAAGAAATATCATTCAAATTTACCTACTTTTCGTTTTTTTTTTTATTTAAATTTAAAAAAATAAGAAACTAATCTTATTTGAAAGCTTAATAGGATATTTGAATAATTTTCGCTTTTGTGAACGCAAAATCACACTTTAACCCGCAATAAAATAAAGAGAAATAAGAGGTTTTAAATACACAAAAACAACAACAAAAATATAATTTAACTAATCGTTTAATCTAGCAGCTTAATGCATAAGATTGTGTCATTTAAATTTTCATCGTGTTGATTTTGAATCAAGTTTTTTTTTGACCATTTGAGATTTTATTTGTTTCATAAATACAGTCTTTAATAAAAAACAAAATTGGACTTGAATTAATTTTTTTTTTGTTTTTAACTCATAATAAATTTAATGTGGTGAAAATTTATTTGTACAAGAATTACAAATATTTTGTAAATAAAATCTAGATAATAATTCAGGTTATTTTTCTCATGATTAAGTGAACCTGGAAGTTAAAATGAGCGTAAAATTTGGCTTGGAGAATGAAAGGTAATTATTAGAATTTAAATTGAACAAAATTTATCAAATAAATCATGAGCAACTGGCCTTATTCGTGGGATAAAAGAACTTAGAAACATAAAAGGAATAAATATACGTGGTTATATCTGCTTTTAAATCTCAAGGCAGATGTCTATCAAGTAAATGGAGACAAAATAAACACAAAATAAACTAAAATCGGTTAATCTTCAATGGATTTGGGAACATGCTTACCCATTTTTTGAAAACTGAGAGCAATGGGCGTAGCCAGGAGTCTCGAGCTTCATTTTGCAAAAACTTTCAGTTAATAAAATACAAAAAATTTTTTTGAACTAGAGTCCCACCATTCGAAAAAGTCTTCTTGACTGTTTTTGATTCTTGACTGAGAGCACACTTGCTGAAAATCTTAATCCTAAAACGTGCCTAATTACAATAGAAATATCATAATTGAATAATCAGCTTGTTATTTGTGTCTTTATTCTATCCAAGGCTTACAACCAAAACATTTCAGAAAAATCTTCATGACTATTAAATAAGCAATCTTCATTTAAATTAAGTCTTTCGGACCACGAAGAATTAATGTTTAAAACGGACGATATTCCAACACTGTGAGAGTTTTTAAGCCTTCACCGGAATGTTGATGTGACCTGTTACAAATTTTCGTAGCTCATATAAGTTCTGATTAATTACTTAGACTGTCTTGAAAACTAAAACTAAAAGAGACAAGTGTTGTTTTTACTCGACAATTAAAAATCGTCTTCTTGACGTTAATACAGTGACAAAAAGAAAACGAAATTTTTCCCTTAAATGTAAATATTTTTAAGAAGATTAATGTCAAATAATTTAAATGTTATAATCTCTTAATTTATGGAATCCTTAAAACCTAAAAAATTAATCAAATCGATTAATTCATTCAAAAATTGACTAACACATGAAGTATCTAGGATACGTTTAGTATAAAAAAAAAAATTTTTAATAATAAAATTTTGTTTATCATGACCAACAATTTATTTAAACTACAAAATTTTATTAAGTTATAAATTGACGATACACAACAACAACGACAAAAAAGAGCAACAAAGGACAAAAAATGGAAATTTTGTGATTTTTGCTTAAACTCTTTAGGGTCATCCAAAATAATTAAAAAGTTTCAATTTATTAGAATACTAATTAAAACAACAACAACAACGACGAAAAAAAAAAAAACGAATCGCTATTTGCATTAATTGTAATTTTAAATCATTACTAGCCTTTTTTAGTTATTTATTCTGTAACAAAATGAGCCATAGACGAACGAAAGAGAGAACGAAACAAAAAAATTATAAATCATTATTCAAATATTTAACTTTAGACGATTAAAACTAAATAAATAATTATTGCTTTGGGACACTCTGTAATTGGGTACGAGAAGAAGAATTTTGTTGAATTTAAAATAAAAACTGATTTCAATTTTATTTAAAAAAAATAAACACAATTATAAAATGCTAATCAATTTTCTACTTAGACTGTCGACTCGAATACAACAACACTTAAGTGAATAGAATAAACTAAGACTCATTTTTTTTTTGAGAGGACTCAAGTGAACGGTTAATTTTTTGAAATTTCTTCCAAAAAGTTTAACATTTTGAAAAAATAAATATTTGAAATTTAAACCAAAACGAAGAAGAACAACAACAACAAAAACGAGGACAATTTGAAATTGGATATTTATTTGAGAACATTTTTTTTTAAGTTTTGTTTTCTTTTGCTAGATGAACAATTATTCATGTTATTGAACCGGTATTTTAATTTTTGAAATATTGATTTTTAATTTGAGTTTTAATCCTCCCTTTAAGCTTAAACAAAAAAATATATTGTGGTCTTGTGTTTGTAAAATGAAATTGACTTAAGAATTTAAAAAATTTAATTGCTTTCTTTAAAAAATAGAACCTTAAAAAATACTAAAGGGCATCCTAAAAAATTATTGACTGATCGACCTGAAGAAATTTTAGCTCTTATTTCTTTCCCGATGCAATCATTGGAAAAGTATTATAATTTAATAACTTGAAATATACTTTTTAGTCCTTCATTTTTGAACCTTAAACATTTTCTCTCTACAGTCGTAGTGTCTAGAGACCAAAATTAGACTTGCCTAATTAGGGAATGCAGTGAAGTACAATATGATGCTTTCTAAAATTACAGCTCGTTCCTGGAACAACAAATTTCATTTACTCATTTTAGCTAAAAGCAACCAAGCTGATTCCAGAACTGGCTTGGATTATACACAACCGAAGGAATCAATTACAGTCTAAACACAAGGTCCGCAAGCAGAAGATATGAATTAAGAAGAAATAGTCATTGTCTAACACGTGAACAAGTAAAAAATTGTCTTGCCAGATTTAACTTTTTTACAAATAGAGTTGTGAATGAGTGGAACAGACTTCCGGAAGAGGTGATAAACTCAAAGAACCTGAAAAGTTTCAAAGCGAAACTTGATGTTTGGATGTCGAAACAAAAAGAATCGACTGCTACAGCTCTTTAGAGTTATGATTGGGTGACTTTCAAGCTGCAGTATAAGTTACTTCATTATGGTAAATAGTAACCAATTCTACCACTATCCTCCAATTCAGCTTAATTGATCTTACTTTATTTAGATAAAAGTCGATTCGTCGGGAAAAGGTTTTTACCAATTTGAAGACGTTGCCTAAAAGCTTTAAAAAGAATCCAGGGATGCTTGGTTCATGATCAATCAGACACTTTGTTTTCCTAAAGACTTCATCGAGTGAAAGTGATACTTTTCAGTAAACTAGCATTTGATTTTGTGGTTTCGATTTGTATTATGCAATACTGATGAGTCCAAAAAAGATGAATGTTTTTCAAACTAAAGTTTTGATCATCTAAAAAATCTGAGCTAAAATTTTCATAAACAAGAAATTTGCTTCTAAACTTGCAAAGAAATTGCACTCTTTGCAGAGCGTAGCTGCCGTGCCACCGAACCCTCACCGTACCGTAGCGTACCCTTGCCGTACTTTACCCACTGTATTATACCTATATTATTTGTTACTTGAACTAAAATTTCAAAATACAGTGTTTTTATCTAAAAATTAAGTAATAAATTAAGAAATATTATTGGTAGGGGGATCTCGACACCAAGCTTTAGAGATGGTAGATGAGCGCTAGCCAATGCAGGATTGCGCGAGACCAAGCGTCAGATTAAACAAAGGTGTGCTTTTGTTTGTGTCTTCTAACGTTCTCTAACGCCAAAGGTAAAAATAAAGACCGCATTTAGAGTACGCTGTTAGCTCTTGGTGCCCATATTTGGAAAAAGACATAAATGAATTAGAGAAAGTACAACGTAGAGCAACTAAGCTAATACCAGAACTACGTGATTTGGATTATCAACAGCGCCTGACTAGTTTACAGCTAACTGATCTCAGCACAAGAAGATTAAGGGGTAACCTTATTCAAATGTACAAAGTGGTTAATAGATACGAGCATATTGAATTTAACAAAGGGATTAATAACAGTCTAAACACAAGATCCGCAGGTAGAAGATATGAACTGAGAAGAAATAGTCGTTGTTTAACACGTGAACAAGTAAAAAATTGTCTTCCTAGATTTAACTTTTTTACAAATAGAGTTGTGAATGGGTGGAACAAACTTCCGGAAGATGTTGTAAGCGCAAAGAACCTGAATTGTTTCAAAGCGAAGCTTGATGTTTGGATGTCGAAACAAACAGAAGCGACTGCTACAGCTCTTTAGAGTTATGCTTGGATGACATCCAAGTTGCAGTTTAAACTACTACTACTACTACTACTACTACTTAAATAAATTTTCAGTTTGCAATTCATAATTTTTTACATGTTTGAATAATCTCAATCAAAAACTAAATCCTAAATTGTAAAAAATATACCTCAAACCTGTGATGATAAGAACACGTATGTAAATCTACATTTGGAAAGATTAATTTTTATTCTAACCTGTTAATTTTCTATTTTTTCAGCTTTAAAATTCAGCTTAACTCATCAAAATCTTGACTTGATTGAAAAAAATAACATCATATTCTATTATTTAACCTAAAATTAAGATACCCCATAAGAGATATCGAATAATCGAACAAAAAAAAAAGAGTAGAGAACAACAAGTTGATGAAAAGCAAAATTTTTTTTTTGAAGAATTTGTTTGTGTTAACTTTTAGGATAAAGTCTATCTAATTTCGATTCAAAACTTTTAAATCGTATTCTCAAAATCGTTCAATCAAATTTTTACAATCAAAAAGACTGAATAAAAAAATACAATTCAAACTGAAGAGCACAAAAACAACAACAACGAAAAAAAAGAAACGATAAGAATCCTATTAAACAATTTTGTTTCTATCTTGTTTAATTTGAAATTTTCAAAAAAAAAAAAAATCTCTAAACGGAATACACACATATTTTTAATTGGCAATTAGGGAGCCTTCAAATAATTTTCTACTAAATCATTTTAATTCAAACTATCGAAACGCAATACAATACAATTTTTGATTTCTCTTGATTTCAAAAATTATATAATCCCTAAAACTCTATATCTTTTTTTTTTCTATTTCCAAAATTTGCTTACAAAAATTTTAACTAAGTTCATAAACTTAACAATCGATATTATCTTAAAGACTTTGTCTTATCTTTAACACTATAAGCACGAGCTTGTGATCTTCGATCAATATTTACGTCGGACATTTAAAAAAAAAAATAAGTGTAAAAAAAACAAGATTTGATAAAAAAATAAACCACTCAACTTACTGTTTATCACAAATTAGACTCGAACGAACAGAAGTTTTGTCATCGCTGTCGTTATCTAAGACTTTTGTGTGCTCAAGTTTGGGTATATTGGATGAGAATTTTTTTTTAAACTCATTAATCGACTCTTTTAATGTTTCAAACGAATGGTCAACCAAAGATTTGTCCACCAATTTTGGTTCTTCGCTAAGAATTCCGTTTTTAGTTAAATAAACTTTTTGATAAATATTTTCATCGTCCATGTGGTCTTGACAATTTCCATTTAATTGAGGTTTATTATTGTTGTCTTTCAATATTTTAACAGGCTTTAATCCAATTTTTATGCTCTTATCACTTTTAATTGGAACTTGATTTTCTTTTGTGTTGGGTTCATCTTTAATTTTGTTGTTAAAGAAAAAATTAAAAATTTTCTCAAACATTTTTATTTTTTAGACTCTTTATAATTTGTTTTTATTTAAATAGACACCATGATTAATACTCGGGCAAAATGCAATTAGGAGTCTTGTTATTTCTTAATTTTTAGTGACAACTTAATATTCGATCATCTTAGGATGTCAACTTTACGAGGTTTCAAATTGTCTAGCATTTTTTTTTTTTCAAAATAAATTTTCTACCACGTTCTTATAATTAATATACCCATTTATTTATTAAGCTATCATTTTGAAATTTGTAAAGAGGCTTCAAACTCCAGACTGGCCGCATGTCCGAAGAGTTTTATACATTTAAAAAAACAAAAATGAAGAATTACGCCATTTAATTTGAATCAAAAAGACGGAAATTATCAAAAAGGAGAGCTATTAGAATTAAATTCTTGAATGTGTCGTAAATTTTTTTGTTAACGTTCGCGTCATACAAAACTTCCTTGCTATCTGAACCATTGAAAAAATGTATATTTTCATATAGTATATACTGCACAGCTCCTGAAAAAAAGGCGTACCCCGTACCATCCAACCGTACCGTACCACTGTACCGTTTTTTTAAAATTTTTAAATTTTAACTAAAAATGAAGGATCTAAGTTTTTTTTTAAATTTTATTTTCCGGTATAGTACGATGGTATGGCACGGTACGCTCCAATACAGGATAAGACACCCCCTTTTTCAGGAGCCGTGCAGTATTATTTCGAAAATTCGGTTTAAGGAGTTTCTTCAAGGCAATTTTAGGTATTTTTTGAAAATTTGAAGGAATCGTTTAAATGAATAAATATATATGTTTTCTTTGTTTTTTCTATTCGAGAATCACGAATTTCGGGTCAAAAAATTCGAATTCCTTCATCCTTAAGGTTTTTGATTTTTAGCACCTTTTTAGGCAAATTCTTTCTATTCTACAGGTAAATAAATCAAAAATCTTGATCTACATTTTGTTCAGAATTTTCCGCTGTCCTAGCTTAGCAGTAAAAAATTACATGTTTTGGGACAATTCATGGACTAGATGTGAAAAAATCGAAAATATCGGCATTTAGAATCTGTATCATAAATACCAAACATCTTGTTATTAAACATAGATACTAATGATTTACTAAAGCATCCTCTTTCTTAGGTCTACCAGTAAGAAGAGCTCTTTGCAAAAATTAAAATTTTTTCAACGTCCTAAAAATTAGTGAATTACGAAGAACACACCTATGTGTTCAGATTTTTCAAATTCAGATAGCGTGGAAGTTTTGCATGCTGCAAATCTTTAGACCTTGTAATATTCAAATATATCAAAATAATATTGAATTGGTTTAATAGATTTTTATTTGATTATTTAATTTTGGCAGCTTGAAAATATTACACAAATCCTGAAAACTTTTTTTTAATCTAACCTATTCATAATAGATAGCTCTTTTTAAAAACCAATTTATTTTGGTTATATATCTAAAAATTATCTTCATGAGATTTTATTTATAAATGAAACTTAAAAAATTTTAACTTAAAAAATTGCTATCCCTTGGGGTATTAATGAAAAGGCCTCATCTTAATTTACGAATAGATGTTAGAGACCATGTTTTGAGCATATTTTTTATATGCCTTGCAATGGAGACCTAAACTTTTTTTAAATTAGCCTTAAGCTCTAAACCTTTTAATTTGAAAAAAATATAAAATAGAGGCGATTTTGTGGGTCTATTAAGGTAGATTTTTTTCTTTAAAAAAATCTTTAAAAAAAATTATGGATGCAAAGTTTTGAAACCGAATTTTTAAAATGAAGCTTTGACAAGTAGGACCTTAACTGGAACCTGGAATATATCACGCTTCCGAAAATTTTGATATTACAGTTGTGGTCATTCACGTGTTCCTCGTGTGAACTTTAATTTATGGCTATCAAATGAAAGCTAGTTTCACAAGCTTCTACTAGTGTTTTTTAGCTTTCATTTGATACCTCTAAATCAATGGTTGCTTTTCGAAATCATTAGTTCATGAAAGTTCATAAGAGGAACACGTGAAAGACGACAACTGTATTTAAAGACGACTTTTGGATTTTAGTAAAGGGTTTTTAATTTATTTTTGGGTTTAGTTACAGGTTACTTAATTTGAAGAAGGAATAGCATAAAAAGAGTTAAAATTGATTAATTTTAGTTACAGACTTGTGTTAAATTTTTGAAAATCTTACAAGAATTTTTGAAAATTAAAATTGAATATTTAAGCGAATTTGTTATTTAGATCAAACGGGCAGTAAAGGGTTAATTTTGACATGTTTTCGAACCAAATTATTGGCCCAATTAAAAGATTTAAACTAGGAAAAATTCCACATGAAGAAAATTTTGATTTTTTGTCAAGACAAAATTAAGGTTCGGTCGGAGCAAAACGTCAACACTATCTAAATAAGTCATTTTTGACTTTACGACGTTAATCTACGACCCCGAAAACCACAATAAATTTTAGTAAACATGATTGGAAAAAGCTATAATTGATGTAAAGATATGTTCTGAAAGCTAAACAGCTACCATTAATGCTGGGACCATTGTCGATTAGGAAAACAAATTCGATAAAGCAATACACCGGTGAAAACGGTAAATAAAGGGAATTTTTCAATCAAACCGCATCTCCTCCTAGGAGAGCAGCAATACCCAAATTTTTTTATGTATCTGCTTATACAAGAAGCGAAGAGACAAACCTCAGGAATTCGTTTTTTTATTTAATTTTTCATTTTTGTATACTAGTGGACGAGAAAAGTCATAATAATGAAAAATAAAAAATAAAGGGGATTTACCACTTTTTGACTAAAAATTTGAAATCCTCGTGCAAAAATACTCCAGAAAACATGTATCTGATGATGCTAAAATCATAATTTCAGAATCTTGGTTTTGGGTGCTCTTAATTGTGTGAAATAAAAAGTCTAAGAGACTTTTAAAAGTTTTAAAACAAAGCATCTCGACGTTTGGCTGCAAAAAGCGGGAGGGTAGGGTCAAAATTTTCGATTTTTTACCCCAATAAAAAAATTAATTTTTTGGGGTTTTCGGGGTCGTAGATTAGCGTCGTAAAGTCAATAATGACTTATTTAGATGACGTTTTGCTCCGACCGAACCTTAAGAAAGATTGAATGTTGTCTTGTTTCATTATGAATTTATTGCAAATACTTCCATTTCCTAAATTTTCATATTTGGCAATGGAATTATAAACTGGAAGAATTAGAAAAAAAAAATTGAGTTAATTACCATTTTAGAGTCCAAATTAATAAAATCAAATCTCAATTAAATCATAAAATCTACCAATTTTAAATGATATTTATAAGAATTCTTCTTGAATAAAATATTCGAAAAATATTTTTCTTTACTTTTCATGTTTATATATTTTTTATAACTAATTGGTGACTTTGTGAACACAGTGCTAAATTTAAAAATATTTGCGTTAATTGAATTCATCATTTCCAAATATAAAATATATTTTCCTTTTAAAAAAAAATGAAGGGTAAATATGTTTACCTTCTATGTGTTTGATACTTGATTCATTTTCCATTTCTTCAACAAAAAAAAAAAGCTAAAAGTCCTTCAACAAATTTCCAGATTTATCTTTCTGATAATCAAAAAATAATTAAGAAACTGTTTAAATTTTCTTCAATTATTTGTTTAATTACGTAAAATGTAAATAAACATTTTATCCCAAGGTTCCAAAATTTGTATATTTTCATTTAACCTTCAACAATTTGAAACATCGTAAAAAAGATAGAAAGTATCAAAGCATATTTAAGTAGTAATACTAGTTGTAATATACAACCAACTTTTGAATGTAAATAATAAACAAAATAAAGAAGTACAAACTTGATTGATTGTTGTATAATAATTTTTTATCTGATATATTTGAATTCAATTTTGATTTGAAACTTGGTAGTTTTTTTTTCACAATTATTGATGGTCTTATAAAAAAATAACTAAAATAAACAATTTTGTTTCTTTAATAAAGAGAAAACACTTTTTTTTTTGGTTACTTGTATAATTTCGATTTAGTTCTTAGAGTTCCATTTAATTTGTTATTTGTTAATTGAGTTTGAGAATTATTGGTTTGTGAGTCAGCACGTATTGACATTAATGAAGATGATGTTTTATCATTTTTATCTAGTTTAGATTGATCAACTCTATCTTGATTACTTGTTGTTGTTGTTGTTTTTATTTTTGTTTGCCATGTTGGAATTTTCGATGATTTCATCAAATCAATCGAGTTATTTATTATTTGTTTTTGCATCATTTTTAAACTTTAATTACATAATCATTGAGAGATTTTGTAATTTAAAACTTTCTCTCGTATCTGGACTATTTTCTAAGATAAAGAATTCAAGTCTGATGTTAATTAGAGCAGAATTTTTCAATTGAAAAAAAAATAAAGAAACTTAGTAACAAGACCGTTTTGAAGGCCTGTAATTTTTGACTCGATTGCTAGTTACAATACTTTTATTTTTTTTCTAAGTCACCCATATTTTTTTCAATAATTTAATACTCGAAAATTAGGCTATTAACTTTGTTAATCTAAATAAAATCATTTAAAGCGATACCTTAGCTACTTAACTTATATATTTATTTTTTATTAGGTTGATGTTTTTTTTGGAAATTATTTAATTTTAAATGAGACCTTCATAACTTTGTCTTTTATTTTCGATTGAGTCTACAAAAATTTTTTAAAATTGATGGATTCCAATTAAATTTTAAAAAAATAAAAAAAAACGAACAATTAAAAGTAATAAAAATATTTAAATTAATTGTTTAGAAAATACAAAAAAAAACTTGAATAATTTTACAATTTGGGTGAAAACAAAACATTAATATTATTTTCATTCTGAATATACTTGAATTTCCTGAAATAAGTGTTTGTTGAATGAGCCTTAAGTACTTTGTATCATTTTATTATTGTAAAACTTATCTTTATTATTAATCATTAAAAATGATTTGATATGATGTGCTAACACATTTAAACAGTTGGTTAAATAAATTTTAGTAAAACAAAAGTCTTATGTAATCTCAAAAGACAGCTTTAGTCTTACAATTTCAAGTGGCCTGAATAAGAGCTCATAAATCATCCTGTAAACAGCCGTTACACAATTTATTACATCGATTTTAAATTTTCGCGCCTTTAAGTATCGTGAACAATGGAGAATGAGCACTTTTTTTGTAAACGTTGCTGCAAAATTTTCTAATTCAACAAACTGGAAAACCAAGAAGGAAAGTCCGCACCCCTATGGAAAAAAGCAAGACATCTTTAAGGAGAATCAAGTCAAAACAATATTTTTGTCATGGATAAGTTAGATATTAAAGCAGTAGTGATCTACTTCGTACCTTTAGCATGCAGCGATTATCAGCCAAAATCAATGGTGCGTGTCTTTATAAAAACAACATGACCTACTCTAGTACATGTAGTTCCTAGGGACATTCCATAAACAACAATTATTATGTCAGATGGATAAGAAATATTTTCAAGGAATAAAAAACAATACTTCTGACCGTTGGGTTTATTTTATTTAACTTATTCTACCAGTCTTAATAATGTGATTTTTACTTCATTCAACATACTGGAAAACTAAGAAGGAAAAACCGCACCCCTATTAAGAATATGATTTGTCTAAGGCGAATTTAAGTATGGGTTTTCCTAAGAGAATAATGCTGTCATACGAACCCATGGTCTAGTATCTAGTCTTATCTATTAAGCTTATCTAACAGATATTGTCATCGATTGTACATTCAAAGAATCGAAGATTTAATAGATTAACCCACATATATGCGGCAGTGTGTTGAAACAATCATTCGAAATTATTCTGCAAGTTAAGATAGATCCTTTTTTTGAATATCCGGATAAAAAGTCAGACAACATTGATGCATCAATCTTGGTATTGAAGATGATATGGCTCAACTTGTTGCAAAATAATTTGCAATCTTAATCATTATTGTTCTTTGATGTTTATCATCCCTTTAATGCAAAAAATAAAATATAACTTTCTTCAAGAAAGATTTACAACAACATACTGCAGTCCTTAATATTTTGTACAATAGAGAAAAAATTTTCTGGATCTGTGTAGCATGTAAAAATTTTCGATTTAGGGTAATTTTTTTTCTCTTAGATCCAACACGACTACACCATAACTTACCACAATTTTGATTTGATTTTTTTTGTATAAAAAATTGTAAATGTAAAATATAAAAAATGAGGGATAACGGTATGTTGTAAATCTTTCCTGCAGAAAGTTAAATTTTAATATTTTACATTAAAGGTATGAAGCAAAGCATATATGTTTATTTGACATATAATTCAGTGGCTGAAAAGTAAAAGAATGAGAAGATAAGGCTAACTTCGAAGAGGCTTCTTTCGATTCCACTTGAAATAAGAATCGTTATGAGGTTAAAATTCTTTACGCAAAATCATTAGTCGATGAAATTTAGGAGAAAAGCAAAAAGTTACGTAAAATACCCTAAAAGAGTCATATCACATAACCAAAAATAATTTTTAATTAATTTCAAATTAAGTATTAATTAAGTAAGTAACTGAATCAAGTAAATATTGTATTGACCTTTTAAATGTTCACTTCTTTAAAAAGGGAAAAATTTCTTTACTTTTTTAGAAAAGAAAAAAATAAAATAAAAGTATGAAATTAATTTAGCAAACGTAAATAATTTTATAAAATACAAAAAGAATTGTTTATCTTATAAAATTTTTAAAAATCAAAAAAATAATTTAAAGAGACTAGCTAAGAAAATTAAAAAATTTAAAAAAGATACAACAACAAAATTTGATTACTAAAGCAAATTTTTCAAAAAAAAAAAAAGATAGAAATATCAACATTGGGAAAAAAGAGACGTCGAAAAATTGTTTTTGTTTCAAAATAAATTAGTTTTCGTTAGTGGTCACAAGTGTTTAAGGTACCTTTAAAGATTACCTAAAAAACAAAAAATTTCTAAATTAAATTTTTTTTGTTTAATATCGTCTATCACGCTAAACAACAACAAAAAGTTCTACAAAATAAAAAAAAAGAAAACTCTTCCCTATAAATATAATTATTCTAAAGTTTAATTAATTGAGTTTTAATTAGCTATTCTAAAATTTTTTTTTTTTTCGAACAAAAAATCTTTGTTTCTAAACATGTCAAATTCAAAAAGATAAATCTCAAATTACCTTGAATAAGGAAACAAAAATATATCAAATTTTAACGAACTTACCTAATTTAATCGATTTTAAATTGTATCGTGGAATAATCATCAATCATTAAATTTGAATGTGAGAATCCTTACAATGACATTTCTAACAATAAGATATAAACACTATTTAAAGACAAAATAATTATTTTCAAATTTCAACATGAATTTTTATTTTTTTTAATGAAAATAGATTGTCATTTACATTTCCAATAGTTTGCTAATCTTCGATTTAGACCATTTAATATTTTTTGTTTAGGCTTTTTATTCGTAGGTTTTTAATTCATATCTAACATGTTTGTAATATATTTTTTTGTTATTATTGTTTAATAAAATTATTGGACTTTTTGGCTTGATTTAGTTATATTTTTCTTGGACGTATTTTTTATGGTTTTATTTGTTTTAAAGTTTTTAGTTTGTTTTTTTTTTTTATTTAATTTGAGTTAAAAATTGATTTCTTGACCATGTGAGACCCTAAGACTTTTTCATAATACATATTCTCGGATACAGATTAATGTACAGTACATCTTATTTATAAGTTATAATGTACATATCTGAAAGATAATCTATTTGAATTATCAATGATAAATATTTTGTCAAATTTCGAATTTTTTCGAAAATCGGTTCAAATACTCTGCAGTTCATTTTTGGTTCCTATAAGCCTCGTTTCTCATTTCACTAAATTGAGTCAATTCAATGGGAAAAATTCAAATTTTAAACCAAAATTTTAATCCTCATCAAAAAGATTAATTCCATCATATGAGCTACATATAGAGTATCAGCAATGATAAAACTAAGTTAAGAATTTAAATAACCTTTAGCTAGATTAAAATTTTGAATTTATGAAAACTTTTTTTAGAAACTTAAAAATTCATCAATTTTAAGAAAAAGTTAAACAATTATCTTTATTTATCGAGTACTGCATTGTTGGCTACATCCACCGCGAATGGCTAGCAATCTCGTCTTGTAAGTGGGTTTAAATCAGTGAACATTTTCTAACTGTTTCTGTAGAATGGGTCGAAGATGTTTAACCATTAATTTTTTTTAAAAAATGGTACGACATCGATCGAAGAGAAACTGTGAGCCGTCTTATGATCGAGAAATTTATCTTCGCAGGTGTTATCAACTACGGTAAACAGTATTCGGACAAGAAGATCGGCAATTTAAGCTACTTTTAGTTCTAGCTTGTTTAAAAGACAATATATTAAAGTATAAAAAAATTCACTTTTTGTGACTTATTGAAATGAGGAAAGAGACTTGAAGGAGGCAAATTAAATAAAAAATTTTCTAACTTTTAATGTTAACATGATGAAAAACATCAAAAAAAGTGCAAAAAAAGTATACTAAAAGTTTATGGGGTATTTATTAAGTTTTAAAGGCTTCTTATTCATTCAAAGGGTTAATCAATTTCAAGCGTGTTTAAAAAATTTGCTTAGTATGTAAAGAAACATTTTAAAAGTACAGTAATATTGCGCGGATATATCACGACATGGAAAAATCAAAATCCAAATATATCAATAAAAACTGATGCACCAAATGGTAATTTACAGTAATTTTAATGATTTTTTTACTCACAGTGTGAGTAAACGATCGTAACAAAAAAAGCGTAGAAAAGATAACTGAAAGCGTTGGGAAACGTTAAGTTTGTATGTCGTTAGCATTAGATTAAGTGTGACAGGTGCGTCAGAGACATAAATTGAATTTAAAAATCATTAAAATTACTGTTACAGTCCCGGAAATTAACTTGTCACATGATATCAGCTGACCTCATCTGATGCCATCTGGTATCATCTTATATCAGTTTCCATCAGAATTGGCTGAAATTCATAATGTTTGTAATTCTCTTAATGATATCATCTGATATCATGTGGTTTCAACTGATCCGAGCTGATATGAGATGATATCATTTGATCATAGATTCTGATACTAACTGTATACAATTAATTTCCGGTACTGTATAAAATATGTAGTGTTTAGGCTAATCTCTTGTGCAGAATATTTTCTATTTAAAAGCATTTACTTTTTGAGCTCTTGTCCGTGTTAATTTTTCCTATGCAGTGCGCCTTAGTGTCTTAGGCAAATCTCTTTAACAAAATATCATAATTTAGTTCAGGAACGATTGGGAATCCGTTCCATGACAAAAAGAAAACCTCTATTATTGGACAAAATTTTTGAAAAATTGCAAAGGAATTATTAGCAGCCAATTTTTTATTTATTTACAATTTAAACAGATTAAAATAACTTATGCAGTCCAATTATTAGCTTTTGAATATCTGAATGTTATCAAAAAATTTGCTAAAAATTTAAGTCCAACTGATCAAAAGATTTAATTTAACAAAATGTAAACTTTTTTTACAAAAAAACAAAAAAACTAAAATTTCAACTATTAAACATTTTATCAACAAGTATAGTTCGAACATAATCATCCTCTAAACAACCATTTGAGAATTCTTCAAATTCAATCACATGATTTCGATTTTTGTTCAATTTTTTCATTAAAAAATCAACTGTTTGCTTAACTGAACGGGTGCTTTTTTTGTCATTGTAAAGCTCGCTTGTAAATTCTAAAAGAGATTCGAGCACTTTGAAAAATTCAAATCTATCTATGCGACCATCTTTGTTAACATCATAGATTTTGAATGCTAACTCAATTTTTTCATTTAATGTTCCAAACGACGTTATTGAAAAACAAATTATAAAATCTGTAAATTCGATTAAATTATTTGAATTGGCGTCTATTGCTTTGAAGACATATTCACAAAATTTATCTGCTTTAGGAGTTAAACTTTCACTGTGATAAAGTTCTTTGAACATTTTTATAAATTCACGTTTTGTTAGATATCCATTTGGACAATCGCGCAAAAAATTATCATGAAAGTCTATTATTTGTTCACGTGACATTTTTGTATTACTGATCAAATATTGTAATTCATCTTCACTGAGAACTGTTTTGTCCAAATGGAATGTCGATCTCGATTTGACATGATGTAATTTGTTTCCCATTGTATGTATCGAATTCTTAAAACAAAAAAAAAATTTCATAACTTTGAATTTATTTTGTCAAATTAGTAATCGAGAAAATTTCGTAAAAAAAAAATAATAAAGTGTGTCACCAAATTTGAACACGAAAATAAGTGTAAGCAAAAAGCGACTCATTTGAAAAAAAGAATTCGAATGATATTTTAATAATTTTGATTTTTTTTTTACAACCTAGTTTATTTGTTGTGTGTAAAGATAGATATTTCATAATTTGAAATTTTTTTTTAAATCTAGTTAAGTTTATAATTTGCAAGTTTGTTTTTTGTTTTGTATCGTGATAAAAAAATAAGATACGAAATAAAAAATATACAAGATTATTAATGTAGGGTCATAATCCTTACAAGATGAAAAGGAACTTTAATTATCGTGTCACTAAAACAAGTAGCTTGTATCGAATTAAACTTCTACAGTATGCCATCAGGCTTCTTGTATTACAGTGCTGGTCGTTCACGAATTAACTCTGCGAACGTTCGTGAACGGACAGCACTGTAACAACTTGCTCATTATGTTTATTTTAAACTTGCCCTCTTCTTCTAAAGCATGATCTTCGATGTAAAATACTTCTCATAAGAGGATCATAATGATTTTAGAAAATTTTCAGTTGAAGCAAGACGGAAGGGAAAACGGTGTGTACAACGAATTTAAAGTCAAAAATTTTTCGAATGCTATTTAAATCTTGATTTTTAGTCCGAAATTCAAGTTCTCAAATTGGATGGAATTTTAAATAGATTAAAAATATTTAAAATATTAAAAATCTATTTATAAACATTTTAAAGGCTAGAAATATTTTCATAGACTAAGTGATCTTGTAAATAATGCTTGAAAACATTCATTAAAACTGGAATAAACTAGAATTTCGCTACAAAAAAAAAAAGTATTAATCATCCATTTTTAAATTTAATTGAGTTTTTGTCTTTCATCACAGCAAATATAAAAATAACATGAAAAAAGGTAAAATTAAATAAAATTTTTCAAATAAATATTTTTTCAAAAATAAAAAAAAAAAAAGATAATAGGAAAACCTTTTTGTTTTAGCTATAAAAAAAGAGAGAGAGGCTTGCACTTAAAAAAAAATTGCGTCTTAAACTAGAATGAATATCCTGATATATGACATTGAGCTATTTATACTTAGAATACTTTAATAAAATTATATTTTTAATTTTTTTTAAAAACGGATAGTTGTAGCTTAAGAAATATGAATTAGGCCTAAAACACATTTTTCATTTATGAATGAAGGGGCTCAAGTCCAGTTCCGGGCATTGTAGCTTAAAGAATCTTATTGTTGTGTTTGATGATTTCGTCATAAAGAAATACGACTGTCCGCCATGATCAGAAATAAAAGTTTCTCAAAACTTCTTTATTTTCATTAATTATTATAGTCATGAATCATGAAGTCTCGAAATTGCTTAAGTTTCTAGATCAACTTTTAGGCGTATCTGGGCGTTCCTAAACAGTATTTTATTCCTACGAAATTAAACAAAAATATAATTTACTTTAAAAGTGGAAACAATTTTGTCAACAGACTCTATTTTTGGTTGAAATAGCATTTGAGTTGTTTGCAAAATTTTGTTTTCTACACGATGATTCATAATCGAATTTTCCTTGACACAAATTTTGGATTACTAAAATCTAAAATTATAGACAATTTTCTTTTTTAATTCTAAAAAGCTAAGCGCATAACTTTAAGGAACAAAAAATGAAATTTAAAAATATTAAATTTTAAAAATCCTTTGTCGAGCTTAAATAGTGTGAACAAAAAAACTCAAATTAGTAATTTCTTTGATTGTTATATTAATTTGAAATACTTCAAATTTATTTCATTTTTTAGAATATGAATCATCGAATAATTTCCTTTTGCTTAGTAATAATCGAAATAAATGATTAGAACATTCAATTTTTTCTAGGTTAAATTCAAACTATTTTTTATTTATTCATCAAACCAAGGAGGGCAGCTGCTCATTAAAGATTGTTTTCATCCGTTGATGTGTTTTGGGAATTTTTTTCCCTTAATTTGAGTACCAGGATATACAGCGCTGATGGGTATAAACTTATATTCATTTGAACTTTATTGAAGCATAGAATTTTTATTAAGATCTAACAGTTCCATGAATAATCTCCAACAAGAGCCGATACTTAAGTGTTGAAAGACTGATGTGAAGAAAAATCTCAACAGTTGAAAGACCTGAGATTTCGTTTTGAATTTTATGATTTATTAAAAATGTATGTGAAATAAAGATTTTTTTAATCTAAATTAAGTCACTCTATGCAAAATTTATGAACTGCCAGAAATAGACAAATTGAAATACAGGCAACCCTTATTAATCCGAATGGAAAAACTTAAGAAAATTTCATACGGATTACAGAGATAAAAAATCACTGATGTTGGATATTTTTATTCAGAAAATTTATTCGGATAAAAGAGATTTTCGGATACAGTCAAACCTCGTTAATCCGTATAAAAATAGCCCGATTAAAAACGTAATACGGATTAAAATATACGATTTATGGGTGTATTTGATAGGAATTATAGTTAGTCTATGATTTCTTTTCGAACTAAGGAGATTTACGGATAAAAGTGGAAACGGATTAACGCGGTTTGGCTGTATCGGACTTACTCGAGGCTTGACTGTACTTGTATTATAACTTAGATTATCGGTTCAAATACTCTGCAGTTCATTTTTGGTTCCTATAAGCCTCGTTTCTCATTTCACTAAATTGAGTCAATTCAATGGGAAAAATTCAAATTTTAAACCAAAATTTTAATCCTCATCAAAAAGATTAATTCCATCATATGAGCTACATATAGAGTATCAGCAATGATAAAACTAAGTTAAGAATTTAAATAACCTTTAGCTAGATTAAAATTTTGAATTTATGAAAACTTTTTTTAGAAACTTAAAAATTCATCAATTTTAAGAAAAAGTTAAACAATTATCTTTATTTATCGAGTACTGCATTGTTGGCTACATCCACCGCGAATGGCTAGCAATCTCGTCTTGTAAGTGGGTTTAAATCAGTGAACATTTTCTAACTGTTTCTGTAGAATGGGTCGAAGATGTTTAACCATTAATTTTTTTAAAAAAATGGTACGACATCGATCGAAAAGAAACTGTGAGCCGTCTTATGATCGAGAAAGTGTTTCGTTGAATAATACACTGACAAAAATTTTTGATATAAATTGACTTAAGGACGTTGTTGAGTGGTCATGGACAAGGATAAGAGTCAGATTATAGAGCAAGCACATCTTACCATCGATCCCATGTTTTAGTGTGTTTGATTTGTCTTAAACATGTATTTTCAATAAAAAAATTAAATTTTAAAATAATATTTGATTTTCATAAAAATAGGGATTCTACTGGACTTTTATGTGATTTGAATGAAATGCACTAATTTCCTTACAGTTTTCACCCTATTTGTTGTTTTGATCGATTTGCATACCAGCGCTTTTTAGCTTTTAAGTCATGCTATCAATAAATATAAATATCTTTTTCAATCTTGAGGTTATCGTGGTCACGATGACAATATCAGATATGAAAAATTTAGATAAATTGGTATTTTCAATGTTAATGAGCCAAAACTTTTTTCTATAGATCATGAAAAACTTTCGTGTACCTTCTTTTCTTTATGATTCATGTGCTCCTTACTAAAAAAAATTCATATTTCCCAATTGATATTTGATTCGATATTGATATTTAATTCTATTAAAAACAATGAAATCTCAAACCAAATAAAAATTATGCAAGAACCTTGAAGAACTTAAATCTAAAATTTTCAACAAAAAAAAAACAAAGTTTCTGAAATTGTTTTGTGAAAAATGGTCAAAATTATCTTAATTATTTTTGAATTAATTTATTTTTCAATGAGTCAACAAATTTTTGATTTTGATGAATCACTTTTAAAATTTATGAGTTCTAAAACAGACTATAATTTAATAGCTAATAAGAAAAATTTTAATGACTATACCATTGAAGGTAAGTTTGAATTAATCATTCGAACAAAGTCTTTAATTTTCTTGTCAAAATTTTGTAGGATGTAAGCAAATAGGCTTTTGGCATTTAATTCGATATGGAGCCAATTATCCGAATTATCAAGACATTGAAGAAATAAATATTTTTTTACCAAAATTAAGAGACACGATTCTTTTATACAGCAAGTTAAATTTTAAATTTGGATTATTCAATTTTTTGACCGTTTTACTTAATAGACCAAAGCAAATTGAACATTGAAGATCTTAACAACTTAGAGAAATGGAATCCTAGATTTTTTTCAGAATTTGAAAATCAATTAACTAAAAATGGAAACGAAACGATAAAAAATTTAGGTTTAAGAACTTGGTCTCGCCTGAGAAGTTTAATTTTTGAAACAAGGATTCTACGTCAAGTTAAAATTCAATCGACTGATTTCGATTCGACTAAACAAAGTGCTCAAAAATATATCGAAGGTTTTTTTAGTTTTATGCCGTTGAAAATAAATTTACAAGTTAATGCAGTAGATGAAGATTACCTTCTCAAGTACCCGGATTTATGTGATAAGTTTCTAGCTGTAATAAGTTTTGCTTTAAAGATTAAGATTTTTAAGGATGAGAGGATTTAGGCATAGAATGGAGAATATGGCTTAATCTCTCTCCTTTCTGAATGGAAATGTCACTATGGAAATAAATAATTATTTTTTTTCTTTTATAAAAGGAAGTAAATTCAAATCAAACAGCATGCTCTGAGCTTTTAACATTTGATTTCATGTCATTTAAACTAAGAAACTTGAAGAAGAGATTTCAAAGCCAACTTGGTGTTACTGCATTTAGCACTGACCTAAGTAATGTTTCTACAGTATACTTTATATTTTTCAAAAAGGTAGTAAACCAAGAGCTAAATTAAATTCTTAGAAATTTTTCTGAAATTTTCGAAAGTATAATAATTGTCGAAAATGATCCGAGCTCTTTAGAAAAATGGTATAGAGGTGGTCCTTTAATTTCAGCGCGACGTAATATTACGCATTCTTACGTAATTTTACGTCGCGCTGAAATTCAGGTTTTTGTATCACAATGTAACAAGAAGTAACCTCACGCACTGATACCCTACATGACGTGAGAATACTTGATGGTATTTCGATACGCTGTAACATGACGTAATGTTACGTAACATTACAATATAAAAACCCCGTTACCATCAATGACTTGATATTACATCTCACAAAGTTTTACTACAGTGCGTCAGGTTACTTCTTGTTACATTGTGATATAAAATCCTGAATTTCTAGTATCTCAACGTCATGTTACGTTGTATTACGTATGATTCCGTATCAGTGCGTCTGTTACGTAACGCGACGTGCTGAAACATGGCTGTCACATTACGTAAAATTATCTAAAATATTACGTAAGAATGCGTAAAATTACGTCGCGCTGCAATTAAAGGGTTACCTCTGTACAAGATTTTATGAGAAGTTCAAAAAGTTTTGGGTATATACCATATTTTCAGCTTTTGATTTCACCTCATTTTTAATTTCATTCAATTAAGGTAGTGTTTATTTTTCATTTTTTTTGGTAAATTTTGAAATTATTCATGGATGACAAGGCCCTTAAAGTTAGAAATTCTGTTCTAATTTTTTTCTCGGTTGAAGGAGAAACCCTATTTAATGAATTAAAGGACTCCCTCTAAAAGTCGACTCTTTCTTGAACAACTAAAGAAAGTAAAAAATGCAAATGGCTATTTCCGAAATTCTGAAAATAGAAGACGTATGAGTATGTACGCCATTACGGAATGACAGAGCTTAAGAAGATGAGTAACTCAATAAGCAAGAATTTACCGTATTTGTAGATTTTCATTAATAAAGATTTTGCTCTTGATTTCCCAAAATTAAGTTTCAACCCTTCATGATAATTAAAAGTTTTTCATCCCTAAGATAAAGCTTTTGATTTGGCTTTTAAAACGTGTCAATACGAATACTTGATCGATAGGACCGTATCAGTTTGGTGTAAATTTTTTGATTTAGAAACAATTAAGCTATTGCAATATCGAGAAGATTTAAAATACAATTGTAAATATGGTTACAAATATGATATAAGTAGGCTAATGACTTGCGATTTGGTAAAAAATTTGGTAGAACATCTCAAAATTTTTAAAAATGGGTTAGTTTAACTAAAAAAGCATTGCTTAGAAATATTTTGATTTTTTTATTTGGATTAAGATTTGAAAAATCGGACGATACAGTAAACAAATTCACAGCTTATTTTACACATAGCACTACAATTATGACATTTTTATCAGCTATGGGTATTGGAAAAAGTGATGAAAACTTCGATTACAACAACGTAATTTCAGAAAATTTAAACCGTAAATTCAAAGTAAACTCAATCAATCCGACAAACTCAAACATTGGATTTCTCTTATTTAAATGCGACAAGAACTCGAATAAACCAAATTATTTGCTACGCGTTTATCATAATGAAAATTTAATAAAAACAGATGGTTGTCGATCGGTCGACTGTGATCTCACTGAGTTTATAAACTATTTTACATTTTTTACCTCAATTTGTAAATCAACTAAAGAATCATGTCAAATATAAATTTTAAAGTAATTCAAGTTTTTTATTTTCATTTAATTTCTTTAAACAGATCCTCAAAATAATTTGGTCGAAAATTTAATCTTTGCTTTGGAAATATCTTTGATGCTGAATGGTCTCGTGTTTAAATACATGTTCAGTCATTTTTAATAGCCTTTTTAGCCGAGTGGTTTGCGAGCTAGTCTTTCAAACAGAGGGCCATATGTGTGAGATGATAGCTGAGTTGGTATCGTCGGTTGAATGAGCAAAGTTTTAGGCTACGAAAGTGCAAGTTTGAAGTAAGTAAGTTGTTATTAGTACCAACTGTGGTAACATTATTTAAAGTCTAACCTCATTAATCCGAACCTCAATAATTCGGAATTCTCTCTTTCAAATGATGCTGTAATATTTATGGTTTCAACCGATGTGAATTTTTTTCCCTTCGATTTGGGTATCAGCGTCAACCAGAGCTTTTTAGCTTTCAGTTCATATCTTAGAACGGAACGAACATTTTAAAGGGTTTCTCCTCCCATACACTTCGTTCAGAACGAAACGTTACATTTTCGCAACAATCACTGTATATATTTTTCCAATCAAAACTTCTTGAATATTTAAACAGAGCGCCTCCTCATAACATTTTAGAAATTATGACACAACGTCAGGTCTGTTGGTATATTTTCTCTGTCGAAAATTAAAGAGGGTTAGGTAGGCTTGAAAAATTGCTATGAGAGTGGCTAGAGGATGGGGCCTATGAGAGATGAAATCCAAAAAAAGTAACACCTAGACAAGTTTCAACACCAATCTAACAAGTTAAAAAGTTAATATGACAATTTCATATAATTTGGACGTTTGGCATCATTCTTTGAAATTTTATTTTAAAAAAATATACACGAAAAAAAAAATTATTATTCTTTTCGCCTGGACACAGTGCTGCTACTACTTCGTCCATTCAAAGGTTGAATACAAATCTCATCATCAAAAACTGTACTAGCTTCTTCAATAAATGTCTCTGGTGAAATCATAAACTCATTACTTGTTGATAGCCTATTGAACAAACTATTTCTAACAATTACAATTTTTGATTTTTTCTTTCGCGAAAGAGCAACTTGTTTCGATTGAGTCTTAAGTTCCTGATAATATTTTTGATTGCTTTTTACTTTTTTAAGAACCGGTGGATGTATTGAATGACGAAAACTTGCAGTCATTTCATTCTCAAAAGTCTTAAATAAATCAGGCATGCTTTCTTTCCATGTTGGTTGAGGTTTTCTCTCTTCCTTATTCGGTTTAACTTCAAACTGAACACGTGATATCTTATTCACAAGACCAGATTGAACCATGTGCTCTTTAGCATAAAACAAATCGTCATATTCAATTAAATTCATTAGAAAATCTTTATAGATTAATAGAAATGATTTTAATGTTAAATTAATAGCAGTTTGTTGATCTATGAATGCTTCTGGTGATTCTATACGTTGTGGTAAAAACTTCATTTCACTCATTATTTTTGACATCGATGTAAAAGAATCTGTAGATGCATTTCTAAAATCAGAAATACTATTTACAATCAATTGCTTTGTCGTATCAACAGGTGGGTGAATAACAATTTGTGGCACATTTGATTTTGCTTGTCGAATTTTAATTTTTCCTGTATAATGATTAAAATTTGAATTTGTTAAAATTTTAGGTATTGTTTTTTTTATAATCTCGGTACTCGTCGACAGAGGTGCAGTAAATTCCAACTCGTCCAATTGAGTCTTAAATATTTGACTTGAAATAAACGATGTCGTTAAATCTTTATTTTCGAGATTTTCTGTCGAATTCGAATTAGACTTTTTTGATTTTTTAGACTTTTTTTTCTTAGGAGACTTTTGCTCAATCGCTGCCATTTTACTTTGAATCTCAGCCTGAATTTTAGCCATCTTAACTTGATTACAGTATCTCAAATAATCTCTTAGAATCATTTTACATTCGTCTAGGGTATTAGTACCATTGAACAACGAGGTTTTAATTAGACTAAACTCTTCATCTTGACCGTCTTCAATATCAACAGGTCTCATACCGAATTTATTCGCGATGTTTATCGATTTCGAAAATTCAGATGTCTTGAACTTTTTAATGATCAAGTCAACACATTTTAGGTTATGACTCCGAATAGCATAGTGCATACAATTATTCCCATTTTTGTCTAACGATCGACTTAAATCAAAATCAACACTGTTCAAAAATATTTCTAATAAATTATGTCTTCCAAAAGCACAACAGTAATGAATAGGATTCAAGCCTTTCGCGTCTGCTCGGCTCAAGTCAGCTCCTTGTTCGAGTAAATTGTGAGCTATGTTCTCTGCCCATCTATCATCTTTTACAAATGTATTGTAAATAAGAGAATTTCGGCGTAATATTTCACGATCACTAACATAATTCGGGTCGGCACCGAGACGTAATAAACATCGAACAAGATTAAAATAACCTTTTTTAATAGCATATGTGGTCGTGTATCTTGGACTAAGATTTGGTATATTTTCATTTGTTATTTTAAAATCCATTTTTATTGTGTAAAAAATAAAATCGATTGTAACAAAAAAAATTGAAAATTTCAAAAGAATATGTTTTCTATTTGCTTGAGTAATACATATTGAGTTACTATTTACTTTTTTTTTGGGCAGAGAATAACAACAACAACAACAGAAACAAAAAAACAATTTTTTTTCCGCAGTTTGAAACAAAAATAAAATTTTAGATTTTTTAAAATTTTAGTTTTTTTTTCCTACGATTTCAATCAATTAATCTAAAAAATTTAAAAAAGAAAACTTTGTTTAAAATGTTTTCTAAAGAAAATTTTTAGGAAAAATAAATAAAATAAAGTTAAAACTAAATAATCATTGAAACCTTATGGAAGTTTAAATACGAACCGTGATGAGAACTCTTTGAAAAAGAAAAAAACATACACATTAATTTTTGAGCGACCAATTTTATGGTTTGAATGTTTTTTTTGGAAATAATTAATTTTATATACTTTTGATGGTGTGACAGTTAAGCTCAGTAAATGTTTTTTTTTTCCTTAATCTAGACTTACTGATGAACCCTAGCAATAAAAACATAATTAAGGATTACTTTGGACAATTTTAAAACAATTTTTTTTTCCTCAAAATCTCGAAACTAAAAACAATTTTTAGATTTTTTTTTAATTTTTCACTCCCTTTACAAATCTAAAATGGAAAAAAAAAAATTTTTTGAAATAAAAAAGTCAGATCAAGACACAGACTCATCAAATCTCGGTATATTATCATTTTAGGACTTTATCAAAATAGGATTTATCGTTTTAGGACTTTATTATTTTTTGGTTTTTATGTAAATGTTAAATTTGCTCAAAGAAGCGTGTAGTGATTGTGTAATTGTTTTGAATCCGGATAAGTTGGTGTCCGATTTTGAGATGGCCTCAATAAATGCTTTCAAATTTCATTTTCCGGGAATAACTGTTTCAGGGTGTTAGTTTCGTTTTGCCCAGGCTCTCCGACGCAAAGTTGATGAGGTTGGTCTTAAAGTTAAAGAGGCTGTGGGTTAGATGTTGTTTCATCGCCTGAAGTCGTACAAAACGAACAAGAAATTTCAGACGAACTTAATTCTGATATTTGTAAATACTTAGAAAACTTTGTCGCTTATTTTGTTGATACCTGGTTTGAAGGGTTGTTTGACTTGAAAATGTGGAATCATTCAACTACATTTTGTCCCAGGACTAACAATCATGTTGAGGGCTTTCATAACAAACTCAATAAATGGACCACTAAACCTCATCCTGATATTTATCAATTAATCAAAGTATTCAAGCTGATCGATAATAAAGTGATTGTTGACTTTAGTTCTAGATTATTGGGTGGTTCAGCTCCGAAACGAAAAGCTATTGACATTGAAAAAGATTTTAGATATCAAAATCTTATGGACCATTTGAAAAACAATGATATTGACTTGGATCAATTTTTACGTTCTTGTTCATAATTAGTTAACTTTGATAACATAATGCATTTAATTTAGAGACTTTTTTTTTCATAGAGACCTATTTAATAAAGGCCTAAAATAATAAAATATTATTTTAATATTATTCAAAAAGTCTTAAAAAAATAAAATCCCATTTTTTGATTTTTTTAAAAGTCCTAAAAATAATAAAGTCCTAAAATGATAGTAATTCCAAATCTAAACTTTGGTTTCTTTACCCAAGATTGAACATGTTTGTATTTAACGTTTTAATCAAGCAAAGCGAGACTATAAAGTAACAATTTTTTTCTCCCGGATTAAAATTCTTTTTTTTCGCTGTCAATAAATTAAAAGAAGACGAAATTCCGGATTAAAAGGTCAATAACTAACCTGGTCGTTAACATGTTCCAAAAATGAACGTTCAATTCCTTTCATTAACGTTCATGAACGTTCGCGTTCATCCGAATTCGCCCGAATGTTCAAAAGTTTTCAGAACCTTTCATAAACTTTCATAGCTTTTCGTGACCTTTAATAACTTTTCAGGACCTTTTCATAATTTTTCGGAGCCTTTAAAAATTTTTCATAATTTTTCGGATATTTTCAAAAATTTTCGTGGACTTTTGCGATCCGAAAATTTATGAAAAATTTTTAAAGGCTCCGAAAAATTATGAAAATGTCCCGAAAAGTTATGAAAAGGTCTCGAGCATTTTTGAAAGGTCCCGAAAAGAAATGAAAGTTTATGAAAGGTTCTGAAAACTTTTGAACATTCGGGCGAATTCGGATGAACGCGAACGTTCATGAACGTTCATTTTTGGAACATGTGAACGACCAGGTTAGTAAATCTTCAAAAAATTCTCTAGTTTTGTTTAATTTTTGGAAACATTACTTAAGTCAATTGTCTCTTGGTAATTTTTAAAGCGACCGGGATCTGTTAACCGCTTCGTATCTCTCTTCATTTGGTACTTTATCCAAATATTCAATTCCCAGCATTTGTCTATAGCAACAAGTCGCAAAATTGTCCAGTTGTTTCTGATCGAGTAACCGCGTTTTGCTTCTATAGAGTAAAATAGATAGACATGATACTTTGAAAATTCTTACCTTCAATTCAATAGATGTTCAAAATTGAATTAATTGCATATTTTCTTTAGTTTTCTAAACGCTGTCCAAGCTTGTCCCTTGCGGCTTTTCATATCTTGTTCGCTTGTGGACATATTTGAGCCGAAGTTTTTAAAATTATTTCAGTTTCTTCACCATCTATTTTCAATTGTTGATCTGCTTTGTCGTTAGTTACCTTCAACTTCGTTAATCTCTGGACCGGCTTCTTTTGCGATCTTACATTTTTTGTTGAGTTGATTTATGGCCATACTTAAACTTTCTTCAATAAGTACTATGTCCTCTGCATAAGTCTGAATCATTTAGTTTCGTTTGCGGCTGTCTTTCTGATTTTCGTAAGTATATGACGAAGCCAAAGTCTCCCTCTGATTTCCTAATTACATAGTCCAGAACGGTAACAAAAAGTGAAGAAAATTCCCTTGAAAAACTCCTGTTGATATTTTGAATTTTTCAGACAAGTCAAGTCACTGTCAAGGTATAAAACCTTATGAACGGAGATATTTATACTTTAACAAACAATAATACTAAATTTTGCTGACAATAGAGGTACCAAAACCCAAAAAATCAAAGTTTCGCCCATATTTGTTAAGTAACGAAACAAGTAAGTAAAGTGAAACTTTAGTAGATGTTTATGTTTTAGGTTTGATGTTTTGTTTGAAGGAATAGAATTTAAAAATTTACGATTTTAAGCTCCTTTAAAAAATATGAAAATTTGACATTGGTTACATAGAAGAAAAAAAAATTTCAACAACAGAGTAAATTAAGCTTTATTTAGTCACTAGAATCAAAACTCAGTAAAATTAAACCCTTAGATAAGCCTATCCATAGTGGTAAGAGTTAAATTTCTACAATTAACAAACTTTTTTTCGATTCGATCTGACACACAAAAAAGAAATTAAAATCTCTTGAAGCTAACTAAAAAACCACACGAGCGATTTTTATAATCTAAAAAAAAGAAACCCCCATTTTTTTTTTGTTAAGTTTAAAAATTAAATTAATCAAAACGATTACGAGAAACCTTAAGATGTTTTTTTTCTTTCGAATTAAAATCATGTTTACAAGTCTAGCTCGAAAAAAAAAACAAACTCAAAAGAATTCTTAAACTTTGAAGCTACTATACGAATCTTAGAAATTTGACAAACGGGTCGAAAAATACCTTCGAGCTTCTCATGAAAAAAAAAAATTTTACTTTTTTTTTTTATTTAATTTTAACAACCTTGGTCCTGTTACTTAGAAATAGAGAAAAATAATAAAAAATTTAGACACTGTAATTACTATGTTTTCATGAACAAAACAAACCTTGATAACAATAAAAAAAAAAGTTCGCTTTAAGAAAATAACTTTTTTTTTTTATTATAAAACAATAAAAATAAAAAAAAATAAAGAAATTTTTCTTTAAACTAAATATTTTCTTTTGAATGAATTTGTTTATTTGAACCAATCAATATCTTTATCACTGTTATTGTCGTCATCACCTTCGTCGTCGTCAAATAATGGCGGTGGTGAAAATTTAAAACTAGCAGGTGCAGTCTTAAAATTGAAATTTTTTTTATTTTTCTTTAAAAAAAAGAAAAAGTCTTACCGTATTATTGCTTAGGGTCTCATTTGTTATTTTTTCATTGTTTTCTTTAAGCGATTCGCTTTCGGCTCTTTACAAGTTAATTAATATATTAACACCTCTTGTTTTTTAAGCAAAAATAAAAAGTTACTCGAATAATTTTGATTCGCTTTTAGGTTTGCTCGAAAAAAGTTCATCGTCTTCTTCATCATCATCACTGAACAAACCTTTTGAAACTTTAGGTGTCTCTGTATTCGTTGTTTCAATTTGAACTTGTTTTGTTTCCTCAATTTTTTCATCATTTTCAACTTCCATTTTTTGACTTTCTTCTTCGACTATTTTTTCATCTTGATCTGGAATTACAACTATGTTTTCATCACTTGAATTTTGTTTATTTTCTTCGGTTTCATTATTTTCAATGACATTGTTCTCTTGTTCTGGTTCCACTTCAAGTTTAAACTCGTCTTTAACTTCCTCTTCAGGGATCAATTGAATGTCATCGTCTTCACTACTAGCATCATTCGAGCCGTTCTCTGGTACATTTTCAACTACTATTTCCACCTCTTTATTAATAACTTCATCTTGTTTTTCTGGTAAAACTTCTTGAGTAATAGACTCAGTTTTAACAGGTTCTTGAACCTGTGGAGAGTAAATATGTTGCGAAAAATAATCGATATCCTCTTCTTCTTGCTCATCTCCATTTTTCGAATTTAAGACTTGTAACGTAACCATTTTGATTATCCTTAACATTGCAATTAGGATTCCATTACCAGAATAAAACTGATCTGGTCTAATCTGGGATTTAATCTTTTTGTACATGGCATTCATCAACTTTTTAACCTCTTCAGCAATTACTTCTGTATCAGGCTCAGCGTCTAATAGTTCCTTAATCCTCGTCTCGTAACGTTCTTTCATTACCAAAGCCTGTGATTGTAATCGTTCATATTTCTCTTTATAAACTCGTAAATCATCGATTTCTTGTTTAAGTTTTTCACTTTCACTCTCGTTAACTGTGTTTTGTGAACGTATATTTTTGATATTTTCGTTCAACTCATTAAGTTTCTTTTTCAAGTTGAAATTTTCTTCAGTCATTTCAGCCACTTTTCGTTCATATTTAGCCTCATTTTGTTCGTTAAGCTTTTCTAATTTTGATTGCCATTCTATATTCAAATCGACTTCGACTTGTTTTATTTGTTCACTTTGTGATTCACTCAAATTACTACGAGCCTTTAACAATTTTTCTTTTAACAAATTAACTTCATTTAAATTTGATTTTTTCAATTCGTCCATTTCTTGTTCAAACAATAATCTCTCCGATTCAAATTTACGTTTTCTTTCTTCCAACAATTTTTGTGAATTAACCAAATTTGATTTTAACTCGTTTATTTCGTCTTCGTTTAATTGATTCTTAGTCTCATGGGTCTTTCTCAATTGACGTTCTTTTTTCAATTCGATCATTACCGTGTCCAATTTAGTTTGTAAATCAGCATTCTCGACAAGTAAACGCTCCGAATTTTGTTTGTATTGATCCGTATTTTTACTCACATCATTCAACTGTTGTTTAAGTTCTAACTCATCTTTTCGAATACGATTTATTTCAAGATTAAGTTCACTTATTTGACTTGTCAATTTGGTTAAATCAGTGGTCAATTTCATTTTATCTTGTTCGAGTTCAAGTAAACGATTTTGAGTTTTTTCGGATGAATTTTGAAATGAGTTGTTTTTAAGCTCCAAAATTTGATGGGATTGCTCAACATAATTTTGAGCTTTTAACAAAAGATCGGTTATTTTTGAATTTTGCTCTTCAATTTTGGCACTTTTATCGTACAAGTCTTTTTTGTATTGATCATTTTCTTTAACTATTCGTTGAATATTTTGTAAAAGAACTTGAGTTTCCATGTTTGGCATATTTTGATTATTCAAATGAGTTATTTGTTTAATTTGATCGAGTTTTTCGGTTATAAGTTCAAGTTTTGTTAGCAAATTATTGTTGCTATCCTGAGGGGTTTGGGCAGGTTGTTGTTGAACCATTTGTTGGGTTAAAAGATTATTTTGGCCATTCGGATCAATAAAATTGAATAATTGAGTATTGTTCATCGGATTCTTGAACAAAGCCAATTGATTTTGTTGTGCTTGGGCCTGGGCTAGTAATTGTTGTTGTATTGTGTTTTGTAAAAGCATGGCTTGTTTGGCTTGTTGAGCGTCATTAATCATTTTTTGGGTCTGTTGTTGTTGTTGAAGTAAATTTTGTTGTAAAGATGTGTTCAATTCGTTAGACACAATAGCTTCGGTTGTACTTGTATTTTCCTTTTTTTTTGAAAAAAATGTTTCAATCAGAAGACGAATTCGCTGAAAAAATTTAAATAAAAGCTTGGTCAATGACCTCTGTATGACTAAACGAACTTGCAACCCCTCCTTAAGGCTGAGTCATCCTTTTTTTTATTTTAATTGTACAAAAAAACAAATTAATAGAACTTTGAAGTCCAAAGTCAAGTCAAAATAAAATGGTCTAATCGGGTGAATTAACTTTCAAAACGATTGTTTAGGAATAAAATAATACTTAGTAATAGACTTAGACTCCTAGGCTTATAGAGATTTTTTTCCTCTACAACCTAATATAATTTGTTAATCGACTGATCCATGTTATCAATGGTTAAATACTTGCTAAAGTGATTTCATCTAATCATGTCCTCTATAAAATAAAGTTTAAATAATTAGTAAAATAAATTACCAAGGGGCTTAACTAATGAATTAAAGAAGGTATACTATTATTTTAAAAAAGTATGATTCAGCAAATATGTTTATACACATTTTTTTGATGACCGCTGACTTATTTATAGTTAGTTTTTAAGAGTACATGATAAGCTACTTACGGGTATATCCTGGAGATGTAAAAGTACATTTTTGGTTAAAAAGCCTTTCATATAATCACCCCATTTTCACTATTTTACCCCAAAATCACTTTGACAAGGACACGTAAACCATAAGTAACGCAGATAAGTCGATTAACAAATTATATTAGCTTGTAAAGGAAAAATATCTTTTTAAGTTAAAGGGTAAATTCTATCAGTAAGAGTTTTTTTATACCTAAAAATTGTCCTGAAAATTAAATTAACACTTTAATACAGTTGTTCTTATGAAAATGTAACGGTCCTTTTGGGACGCGTTCAAAACGGTTTCATTCGAGTTGATTCAACTTTCAATTCAGGGTTCAGTCCCCGTTCTAAGACTGAACTCGTCCTAAAGAATATTCTAAGAGCAGAACGATACCTCATTGAAATTTTTATAAACTCGATTTGGACCGTTTTTTAAGACTATTCTGGACGAGTTCCTAACGAAACGTTACATTTTCACAAGAACAACTGTAATAACCTGTTCTAAGAAAGAACGTTCGGATACTTTTTTAAAATTTTTCATAAATTTTCGGGCTCTGAATGTCCTCTAAAATTTATGAAAGATTCTGAAAACTCTTGAGTGTTCGGACGAATTCGGATAAACGTTCATGAATGTTCATGAAAAGATCCAAACGTTCATTTTTGGAGCATGTGAACGACCAGGTTAGTACTTGATTGACTATTTCATGAAAACTACTCTTAACTCTTAGTCACGAATTATAAGATAATGATGTAAAAATGCGCTGTTTTATCCCAATTATTGCAGAACTATACATAAAACAACTATAAATTTAAAAAATTGTCAGTTGAAAAAAAAGTTAAATGTAAAATAATTATTATAAATGGACACGACCAAGGGTGATATCCTATAAGACGAGCTGCCTATCAAAAATGTTTAAACCTCAAACACTGTGATAAAATTTGTTTCTTTCGTTAAAAAACTCTTTCATATTTTTTTTTTAGGTATTCAACAACAACTTACTAAATTCATATCGTCTGACTCACTATCATTATAATTATACTCATATGACTGATAATCATAAGTCTCATTTTCATTTTTAATAAAATCACATTCATCACATTTTGTTTGATTTAAACTACTTTTTTTAGTATTTAATTCGTAACGAGTCAAAAAATTAGTTATCCAACCATCGGATGCCTCGAATGTGCTCTTCAAATCAACATTTTCTTCTTTCATTTTGTTATAGAAAGAGAGAGCTTTTTCTTTTAAAAGACTGTGAGTGATGTGAACATTATTTGCTTGTGCATTACAATACCATTGGTAAAGAGACTCTTCGACAAGATAAAATGGTGCTTTTTGAACACGAGATTTTTTTTTGTCACCATTTTCTAAATTTAAATAAATTTCTTTTTTCTTTAGGATTTTAGTAACCGTCGATCTGTCCACACCAAATAACTCGGCTATTTCATTGTCTGTTTTATTTGTGCTCTCTTTAAGACGAATTATTTCAACTTTAGTGTCATTTAAAATTTTTTGACGTTTTTTGCTCGTATTCATAGACATGTGACTGTGATTTAAACAAAAAAAAAGGTGCTCGATTTTTGTTTCTAATTTTTATTTTTTGAAATAAATAATTCGTGATATAAAGTGAACTAACGTGACTTGTTGTACATGAAATAGATTTTTTATTTTGTTTCTATTTTTTTAAAATAAATCTATCAAAACACACACAAAAAAAAGCAAGAGTGATTTAATTGCATGAGTGATATAAACAAGAGTTGACTAATCTTTTGACTTGTTTTTTTTTTTAAGATTTCATACATTTATGACTTACATTTTGATAGAAATTTGTTAAAAAATTTAATTTTTTCTGTCAAATAGAACTCGTAATTTATGAGTTTAAAATTTGAAAAAGAAGAGCCATATTTTAAAAATTTTCCTACCCCTAAATTATTATGTTTCTGATGTTACAATCTTTTTAAATTAGATCAGTTCAATAGTTGCGATGAATTAAAAGCTCTCATCTAACATTAAACAAAACAACACTGCTCAGATCAAATAAGCCAAAACTTACGTGATATCTGAAACTGATATCTTCTAAATTGGAATTCTAACCGCTTTTGCAAATGATGAAGAATAAAATTTTTTAACTTTTTGACCCGAAATTCGAAATCCTCGCAATTTAAATGTCTCCCAGATAATTACTACTTCGATTTCTCCAAAATCGGCCTAATTAGCACCATTTTTAGCGCACAAAATAATTTTTCAAAAGCTAAAAATTTAATGTTTGGGGTATTTTTTTTCTAGGTCAAAACCGGCGACTGCCTTTTTTGGTCTCTAGAAAATTCAAAATGAAATATATCGCACGAAAAATTTTAAATATCTTTGTGGGCATTATATGGTCTTTTTGTGACATTGTCCTCCTTGTCATAGTGTGGCGCCGGTCTTGTTCCAAGGATTTTATATGCGAAGATAACGAGTTTTTTGATTACATCTTTTCATTGGAAAATACGAAGAATTACTGTATTATACGTTCTGTTACTCGATTTTACCCAAGATCTTGACTTTAAGAATGAGTTTCAAGCCTTAAAACCATGATTCTGTAATTTTTGTAACTTGATGTAATGTTACGTAACGATACACAACGAAGTGTCGTAACATCATGCCACATGATGTAAATTTCAAAACGCATCAAAGCGTCATATTTCGTCATGTGACCATTTGTTACAAAATAGTATGTTTTGGGTAATTTCACGTCATGTTCCGTCATTTTACGTAAGAATACGTAGCGGTGCGTCCGCGTAACATGATGAGGTGATATATAACATTACGTTATTTTACGCAATATTCCTTGGTGTGACGGACCCGTCTCATCTCATCATGTTATTTCGCAGTTTTACGAAATATTAAAACGTTTTAGGTTGCGATGCAAAAAATAAAAATAAAAAAGCTACTTATAGAAATGAGATTTATAAATAAGATTTATAGAGAATCTTCTCTAGTCAAGCAGATGCATACACAAATATTACAAGATGTGATTTGATAAAAATTTCCTTTTTATGACTTTTAGAAAATATTTTTTACAATATATTTTTTCAGTATTGCTTTCAGATCATATCTCTAAATCATTTATAGCTTTTCCAAAATATTTGTTCTTGAATGTATAAAGAATCTTTTAATTAGGTTAGGAGAGGTAGGGGTGAAATTTTTATTTTTCACTCCAATGAAAAAAAATGGTTTTTACGGGCTTTCGAGGTCGCAGATTACTTTACAATGCCGAAAATGTCAATTTTAGATAGCACGGAAGTTTGAATTAAATGCACTGCACTTGAGTTTTATTGGTTATGCCTAAAAGGCGGAAAACGGAACGAGGAAAATGGATTTTTTTTGCTTTTTCCTCGTTCCGAAACCTTGTTTACATTGTAATTCCGCAAAATCGGTATTGAGAATATTTGGATTTATATGTACGGTAAACATGTTTATATTTTACAAATTGATATGGCGAAGAAGTTTTGTATTGGGCGAAAATTAAAAAAAATAATTACCCATTCTTCTTGTTGTTCAAGAGAAGATTGATTCGTTGAACCAGGTAACATTTGTTGTCCTAATTTTGCCATTCGAGAAATAACTTTTGCTTTTTCAACCTTCGGCTTCAAAAAAAAATACGGTAAATATTTGCTTTATAACGCGGCTCTAAAATCCCGAAAACTTGGCTTTTAGTGTGTACGAAACTTGCTTTTTTCTGGCAAATTCTCTTTTTATATTATTACTTTTGGGTCAAAGAAGGTTCTCGTATAGAAAAACGTAATAAAAAAGGATCCGAATAGCTAGTTGGATGGATCCCTTTGAAGCTACATCCCTCCCTCCTTTTTTAAAACTTACATCATTTATTTGATCATTAATTATTTTAGTTTTTTCCTTAATACTTTCTGATCTCGATCTCGACTCGTTATCAGAGTTTAAACTAGGTAAAGTTGGCATTTGATCAATTACATCCGCATTTGAACTACTTGATTCCTCTTTATTTTTTTTAACCCTCAATATTTGAATATCATAAAAAATCGGTGAATTGGAATTATTCGGATAATTCGATTTAAAATACCCTCCATTCAAAACAAACAATTTACGATCACCTTGTTTCATTTTGATTATCGAACTCTCAATTATTTGTGGTAACTTGTTTTTACCAAGCTTAAGTTTAAACGGTTTTTGCAACGTATTTTCAACTTCGACTAATTTCGCACCTTGTAAAGAGCTAACCAAGGTAGTTACTTCAATTGAATCATTAGCTTCGACAATTACACTCATATCAGGATCACTGTATTTTAAATCCTGTACAAGTTTATCATTTTGTAAATTGCCTTGCATCAAGTTACATTTACATAGAGTAATTTGAGTGGCAAAATTTGCCACAAGCTCTTCTGTGTCGAATAAAATAGACCAAACTTGTCGCGATTCATCATAAAAAGTAACATAATTATTTTTTTGTAACGATATCTTGAATTCTAAACCAATGCGTATGGTCGCTACTGGTTGAGTTTTTGTAACATATAAAAGTATTCTGTAAGAAATTTGATTGTTCATTGGACTACTTAAAATTGCCAAGCCTAGTTTCCCTTGTGATTCATATTTGTTGTTAAGACTTAAACAAAAAAAAGTAATGACACATTCCAAGATTTGAGTTTTTAAAAATTACAATTTGAATGCTTGAACTCCGCTAAAGAAAACAACAGAAGTCGTAGCTTGTTGTGAAGTTGTTTGTGATTGAGCTGCCGGTGGTGGTTGTTTTGAAGCCTTGTATTTAAGACTCTCTTCAGAACCATCTTCGGCGCCTGATTTGAACAAAGCTGCCAATTTATTGCTTAAATAAAATTTTTAATTTTTGACCAGAAGAGTCTTAGTAGAAATTTTTTACTTTGAAGGCTGCGGGGTAAAAGAAAAATCAGAGTCATCGTCATCGTCAAAATTCATTTTAATTTTAAAAAATCGAATAAAACTTAAAAAATTCTAAAAAAATTTTTTAAAATTTTTTGAAACAAAAACTTCAGATGATTTATTCCCTGAATTTTGCAACAAAAAAAAATTTAAAGACTTTAAAAATTTATTGAGATTCAATTATCTAAACTTTCAACTTCGTTTAACTCGTAACTTGTAATTGTCTCTTGGTCAGCTTTGAAAACAAATCGGCCTCGAAAAGTCTTGTCCGAAAGCATATACGGAACCCATATTTTGTCATCCTTCCACATGTTATCGTATGGAATTTCATCATAGTTGAACCATTTAGGCATGATTTCTAAACAAATAGTTAAACCCAAAATTTTAAGGTTTTGACTAAGAACACTCACCTTCACTCTCTTTTATTTCACCTGAATATTCATCTGCACAAAAAACATGCACTGCTAAAACATGCTCCATTTCGTCTTCGAATTGAAATTCAATATAACCAATTTTTTTCAAAATTTCTAAGTCAACATTAGCTTCTTCTTTGGCCTCTCTGTAAATTTACAAAATTAACAAATGGTTTTTTTTTAATTGGAATTGAAAATTTTACCTTTTGGCACCGTCGAGAATAGACTCGTCCGGATGCACTTTTCCCCCAAGACCATTCCATTTAAATTTACCAAAACCTCTTTTCTTGTAACCCAATAAAATTTTTTTATTCAACGTATCTCTAACAAAGACAAGTGTATATAAACGTCGAATCATTTGATGAAAGCTTCTATTCTATTAATGACGACTAGTTATCTATACCAAAATTATGGAAAAAAAAATAAATTTTAAGATAAAATTCAATCATAAGATTTTTCGGTGTCATGTGACCCATCATTAAATAGAGGAGCTTTGAATTCATTTGATTTTATTTCGGTCTGAAATTCCAAAATTGCAGATAGAACTTTACATTCAAAATTCCTTAGGATTTGGTCTTGGTCTAAAATTTTTTATTGTTGGATTAGAAATTTGAATTTGATTATCTTGACTGGGAGAAAAAAAATCTCTTTAAGTTAAACTCATTTCTGAGATAAGAATCCAAAATAATTTACTACTCGATTTTGACTAATTTATTCAAAATTTAAAATGCAAATTTTCATGAAATGAGAAAAATTTCAAAAGTAAAATTTTTTTGTAAGAGTCTGCTCTTTATTAGGATAAATATAGACTCATTTTGAATGTTATATAAGAGACAGGATACTTAAAAAAAATACTTTTTTTTAAAAAAAATGATCAACAATTTGCATCATTTTGAAATACTCACATCGTCTAGTCAACGATTACTCAATTATTTTATAAACGGATTCAATTTTAGACTCGTATTGAGTAAACAATGCGGAAGGTATAACCAGTATTTATTGAACTCGAATTCTATGAATTTTTTAGTAACTAGTTTAAACGATGGTAAACCTGCAAACTCTCATTCGAATTCATTTGAAACTTCGTTAAAATCAATCGAGTCGACCGATTTTAAAACTTTTGACATAATTACCAAACGTAAAGATACAGTATTCAATGCCGCTTTTAGGGTTACTGATTTAGACCGTGTTTTATTCAATTGTAAACGTTATGATGTACCTGTGATTAAACCGAAACATATTCTCAAAGATGATTATGCATCGAAGTATGGTCATGTTGAATCAGCTGTTATAGGATCTTGTATAAGTGGTGTAGCTCATACTTTATTGGACATGAATAATTATAAAGGAAATTTTTTGCCTGGTTTTGAACCTGAGGAGAGTAAACAAACTGAAAAAGGCTTTGCTACTCATTTTGATCATTTGACTTATGCAACAGGCAAAAATACATCCAATGACATAATTGATTGGTACAATAAAGTTTTCAATATGAAACGTTTTAAAATAAATCGTGAAGAACTCAATGGTTTAATGGTGCGTACTGGTGAATCGGGTATGAATTTAAAAGCTATACAATATTGGTTGTGTGCCGAGACTGGTGTTGAGCTTAATTCGAATGAACACGATTTTAAATTTGTTATATCGGAACCCATAGATGATGAAGGCCTTGGACACAATAGTAAAAATCAAATTTCAATATTTTTGGACGAACACAATGGACCTGGTATACAACATATTGGCCTCAATACTCCAGATATTGTACAATCTGTTCGTGATAGCAAAATTAATAATGAACACGTTAAATATTATATTACTCCGGATTCCTATTATCAAAATGTAATTTAGATTTTCATATGTTTATTCTAATATTCAGAGGACGTTTAGGTCATTCTAAAAAATGTAAATTTTTACTCAATGATGTCATCCTTCATTATTATGTGTCCTAATTTATGTGTAAATTAAGAATCTTAAAATAAAAAATTTCCATTGAGTTGTAAAGAGTCCAGTTCTCTGTCATTTAACTGTTAATTCTCATAAAAGCCGACGCTAAGGTAATGAGCAAATACGTCCAGAAGTTGTTTAAGAAACTTCTAAAACCATCAAAAACATCCTAAACATCTTCTAAAATCCAAATTAACATTTCTAAAAATCACATTAAAGAATCTTTAAGAGCTTTTAAGACTTTTTTTACTCATGATGGTTGTTCATAAAACACGGATCTATACTTTTCTTCTGAAGGGAAGATCCAAACTAAGTTTTTCATATACCATTCGATAGAGAATTACTTGTACTTTCATATGGGTTTCTGAAAGTCAAAAAGTAACGGTCCGTGAGAAATTGCAAAAAAACTTCCACGGACCTATTTACGGTTCTCTGTAAAAATCGATTTTAATGAGTGAACTCACAGTGAGGATTTGATTGGAGGATTTTACTAAAATTTGCAGATATTACTGTAAATTATTGAATTTTTACCAAAAATTACGTAAAATACCGTTAAGCCACAAAAGTAAAAAAATCGGATTTTATCATATTTAACGTTATTGTAAATTTGCGATAATTTTTGGAAATTTTGGTAAAAATTAAAAATTCGACTCATTTTTTTCGGTCAAATTTTTTTTTAGGAGTCTAAGTACGAGGTCTCAAAAGATCGGGTTTTGGAAACTAAATGTTTCAAACAATTGATCTGTGTCTCTTTTTTGGTTTTAGAGGAAAATAATATCGACATTAGCAAAATCGCTCAAATACTAGACATCTTTCGAAATTTGACCAAAAAAATGATTGGCATTTTTTATTTTTACCAAAATTTCCGAAAATTATCGCAAATTTACATAAAATAACGTTAAATATGGTAAAATCCGAATTTTTTACTTTTATGACTTTACGGTATTTTACGTAATTTTTGGTAAAATCCTCCTATTAAATCACCACTGTAAGTTGAACGGACAAAAATCACAAAAATCAACTTTTAAATTTTACTTTGAATATTTCAAAAAATTGGTGGTCCGTGATTTATGAACAGCCGACAATTAAGCACCAAAAATCATTTAGAGTTTTATTTAATAAATTTTAAGAATTAATTCTTATTTATTTTAAACAAGAAAGATAAAATAAAAGAAATTGAAGACTGCGGTTTGGACGTTGAAATGTTACGTCAAAATCATATTTTATTAGACGGTGAAATTGATGAGAAAACAGACGAAAAAATCAAACAAAATTCGAATAATGAAGATTCAATTCGTAAAAATTTTCTCTTACAAGTGTTTACTCAACCAATATTTGATAAAAAAACTCTTTTTTTGGAGTTAATTCAACGAGTAGGTCATGTACAAGGATTTGGCGCTGCTAACATAAAAGCTCTATGGGATGCTGTGCAACTAGAAATGAACAGGAGATCTGCATCATAATTTTTTATGTTCAAATTTTATTTTTTTTTTTAGCAATCAATTAAATAAAAGAATTTATCTAGGATAACTTGTTTATTAACAAAAAGATATTAAAAAAAATATTTATACAATAACACAAATAGTTGATTCAATCTTACTATCCTTTGGTGAATGTTGATCGTTTGATCTATGATCTCCCGTCAAGTCTTGATTTTTTTTACAATATTCTTTGAAAAGCTTTGAGTTTTTCTCATAGACATAAAGTGATATGTCATTAAAACGCTCTGAATCGGTTATATAATCGTTGAATTTATCATCTTTATCAATTGGTTTGACGCTCATCAAATTTATAACTAACCAAATCACATGAGAAAAATTATACGATTTTTTTCTTTCGATTCAAAATTAAAAATCTCTAATTCTTTCAAATGACCTTGTACTTGAAGAATTTAAATATTAATATCACCATAGTTACATTAGAAATGAGCTCGTTTTAGGTTTTTTCTTACAATCCGCAATGCACATTAGAATAGATAGAATCAATGGAAATTACAAACGCTTTTACAGTAATGATGAAACTGTTGACTTAGCATAATTTTACCAAAAAAGAACTTTAGCAAAAATTAATTTAAGTCTGTTTGAAACGGAATTACCAGAATGGTTTACGGTAAAAGTTTGATTGCTATAAACTATCTCAAGTCAGTTTAGCCTTGGATTTTCAAGAATATTTTTTTCTAACATTCAATGACAAGTTTCTTCCTATTTAAAAAAGATTCTTTTATCACCTAATATTGTATTAGCTTAACCTCTTTATCCAGCCAAGCTTCGGGTCGTTTCGACTATTGACCTTTGGTTTAATTTTATTTTATAAGTGATCAAAGTTTGACTTAGAACAGGATTGAATCCACGGTATTTTTAAAATAGAGACCTTCAGTATTTGAGTTCTATCCATGTGTGATACCGTCCGAAAACGATCGAGATCGGAACAACTGCCAATTAGGCAAATATTCAGAGCAGAAGTAAATAAACTTGTAGTGAAGGCAAAATACATCCAAAGCGTTTCCAATAAGAAACCAAAATTCGACATGCTCAAGCTCCCTAAAGCAACCAGTGATGTAGATCTTTCCCTGGACTGCTGCAATTCGACCAGATATTCATCTGAATTTTTGTTATTCGATACAACCGATGATACAAGAATTATAGCTTTCGCTACAAATTTGAAATTGGAGATTTTTTGTAAATCGAATCGTTGGCACTTAGACGTAACTTTAAAATCGTGTCCGAATCTCTACTGTCAGCTTTACAACATCCACGCTTGACATGATGAATAGATGTACATTTGAGTCAACATTCTCCTATTAAATAAAAGAACTGATCTTTATTTCAGAGCATTTTCAATTTTGAAATAGATGCGATCAACTCTGTAAAAAAAGTTTTCCAGAGTGCCCAAACTCATTTTGATCCAAGAACTAACAACCACGTCGAAGCAGACAATCGCAAAATTAACAACGCGCTTTTGAAAAGAAACACCCAAAAATTTATCAATTTATTGTTTAAAAAAAATAGATCCGAGTAAGATTTGAACAACAGTCATTCTTTCCTAGCACTCTAGCCGCTAATCAAAACAGTTTCTTGAAAATTAATGAAAAAAATATAGTTTTAGAAATAAGAATGATTTACTGAAAGGATTGGTGTTGCAATCTTATCTACCTATTCATTTTACTTAAAATAATATATTTCAATCGAATTTTGAATATTATTAACTCATTTTTTTTAAGAAATTAGAAAAATCTAATTTCAGAAATAAAAATGCCGATATTTACTTTACCTACATAAAGTCCTGGAAATTAATTTGTCCCATGATATCATATGATATCAGCTGATATCAGTTGGTATCAGAATTTCTGACAATATTTGTATCATCTATTATCAGCTTCGATCAGTTTAAATCATATGATATCAGATGATATCATTAAGAGAATTACAAACACTAATAATTGACACCAAATACTGATGCAAACTGATATCAGATTAGGTCAGCTGATATCATATGATTTCATGGGACAAATTAATTTCCACTACTGTATAAAAAATTAGTTGAACTGGTTCAGTATTCTCTTTAAAAATACTTTCTAACTTTAACCACCAAAATTTATATTTTCATTAGAGATAAAAAGCTGCCTATTTTTAGATCTATTAGTTGCCTTTGAATCAAAAGTTAGATTTACGAAAAATCAGATTAAAAGTTAAAAGAAAAAACAAAGTTGCCACATGAAAAGACTGGAACTTTTAATCTTAATCATTCATCTAAATGCGTTATTTTTAACTATTTTCTTGGTTAAATCTCTAAAATTTTTATTCGTTTAGTTTTACCTGTTGTTTTACAGTGGTGGCAAAGGTTTTGTAACAGTCCGTTACCTAACGTCAGATGACGTCAGGTTACGTCATTCGTCAGGTAACGTCAGCTGACAACATTTAAATTTTGTCAGCTGACGTCACCTGACGTCATTTGCAACTTGAGTTATGTATCACAGTAGTAGCCCAAAGATAGAATAATAATTAATTAATCAAATTAAGGGCAAAAAAGTTAAGGCAATTATCATTAATTCAAAAATTCCTTTTGAATAATAAGTATACGCATGATAGTAAGGAGCCTCAAATCATAAATCTCACTAGCTTTAATTTCTACCCTATTACACAAAACAAAATCAAGTGTCTTATCATCTTACTCAAAAATTTCGTACTCAAGTGTAATTTTTGTATTTTTTCTACTTTCACTTTTTATAGACCCAAGCTCATAAATGACCAACTATAACTGGGAGTCGACTATATCATGAATGTTTATTTAGATAAGCCAGAGTGTCTTGTTCCAAAATCGAGTTCAGACACTCGTATCATGTAATGCTAAAAATAAATCTAAATTTTCGAATTTTGTTAAGCAATTGATTATTCATTTTAAGAACAATTGTTAAGATTTCTTGGAAATTCGATCACATTAAAAAGAATAAAATAATGAGAACAACTTTAGAAAGCATTCGACGCAAATTTGAACAAAAATAAAAAAAACTAAATATATAACTCATAAATTACACAACACACACACACACACACACAAGTATACAAAATCATCAACACCAAAAATAAAAAATGAAAGAAAAAAAAAAAGATCAAAAGAATACTAATTCAAATAAATTTATTTTTACGAAAATTTTTTAATAAAATCAAAATATTTCAAATTAAGCACACATATACTCATATATTGCTGAAAATAATTTTTCAAATCTCTTTTATTTTTTATCGCTTTTAAAAAGATCTTTTACAACAAACAAACAAAAATGACGTCTAATGACAAATTTGTTGGCTATTTGGTTTCAATTGAGAGTAAAAACGTGTTCTTTCAAGGTGTTATAAATTTAATCGACGCCCAAAATGGAACAATACAACTTAAAAATTGTTTCCAAAATGGAATTAATCTAGGTCCTAAATTAATTGATGTTAAAACAAGTGAAATTGATAATATTGAAATATTAGCTGATCCTTTGAATGCTGCCAATCTTCTTAAACCTGTGTGTGTTATTGATAACAAACAAGACGAGGTTAAGAGTCAACCGGTAAATCAACAATCGTACAAAACAAAACCGAAAAATATTTCACCAAATTATTCTAAACGAAATTATCAAAACGGACATGGAAATTATAATCAAAATAGCGAGGACTGTTTTAACTCACACAACGAGGATTCGATTGAAGATGACTTTGACTTTGAAAAAAATCTAGCACTTTTTGACAAAAATGCTTTTTATGAAAAAATGGAAGGACATCCACGACAGGCTAAAAATTTAACTTTTAGTGAAAGTTCAGCTTCGATTAAAAAATTAGCCGACGAACCACCAACTCGATATCACCAAATCTCATTGGATAATCTCTTTTCATCGGTTACGAAACAACAAAAACCCGAAGTTAAAGCCTCGATTCATTCGAGTAACTCCATAAACGGTCTATCGGGTAATAAGAACTATCGCTTTGACGAAATGATACTAGACACAGGCGAGCCAATTAACTATCGTCAAATACAATTACCAATTAATTATCCAAAAAAGAGAACTTATGTAACCGATGATGGTTTCATTATTCCGTGTATTGACTTGAATCTACGAGAACAACTTATTGCTCAATCGTACATGTTCGGGTTTAATAAACAACGACAAGTCGAGTGTATGGGAAGATGTTGTGCTGAAATGTGTCTTCAACTTTTAGGAGGTTCAATTCGTTTTATGCCCAAAAATAATCATCAAAAACCATCGATTTTAGTCTTGGCAAATAACTGCAGTATTCAAGGTGTATACGCTTTGTGTGCATCTCGTCTTCTTTCGATTCGAACAGTAAAAATTTATTTACTTGTTCTCAAATCAAACGACCAAGAAACACCCGAGTTTGAGAATGAATTGAATTTTTTTAAATCAAATTGTGACTCGAATTCAACCGTAATCTTCAATAACGTTAACGAATTGAACACAATAAAGTCCATAGATCTTATACTTGACGGTTTAGACTCATTCGAAGCCACATCATGTCTCATTACAAAATCGAAAAACTATACAACCCTAAACAATTTGAAAAAATTTGTACAAAATTGTAAAGCAAGTGTATTGAGTATTGACCCGTCGATTAATAGTGAAAATAATGTACTCAAATCAAAATGGTGTATTACACCGGTGTTGCCAATGGAAATGTCACCATGTTCTGGTCGTGTCTATTTATGTGATTTTGGTTTTACTAAGCAAATATTTGAGTCTGTAAATATTAAATATCAATCACCTTTTGGATCTAAATTTGTTATTCCATTGCACGATGATTAGATGATTTAGTCTCTCTTTTTCTGTTGTTAGTTTTTCTCTAAAGGATTTAATAATTGTAAATATCAAATAATTCTAAATGTGAATTTTTTTTCAAATTGGCTGAATTTGACTTGATAACTTTTAGAGCCGTATTTTGTCTAAATTTATTAAGCAATTTTAAGTCTGCTAACATAAAAAAAAGCACTTGATAATGAAAATTTTTGTTGTTTTAAGTTTTTTTTTCATTTTTTTTGTTATATGAATATTTTTTACGAGTCAATTTAATAAAAGAACTTGTTGGCCACTCTTTTTTTGGTCCAAAATGTAGTTAATCATTAAGATCTATTTATTTTTATTGTTTCTCTTTTTTTATGTTTTCTTTTTTTTTTGTTCGACTTAAATTTAGTTAATATTGTAAGATAGAAAGAATAACAATGAAGTTAAATACACCTAAGCAATACACACTTATTGAAATAATTTGATTTACTTTGACGTTTTTTTGTGAAAAAAAAATAAAATTACAAATTTTAAATAAAGGATTTTTATAAAACACATTTTTTTTCTATCATTTTCATCATTTGATAAATAAAAAAAAATAATTTTTTTTTTACAAGATCATGGAGATAGTGTGGATGACTGAGCCTTACACATGCCTATCGCCAAGCAGAGCTGAAAATCTCAACTGAGATCTGTTTGAGAATATTTTAATTAGTAGTAGTAGTAGTAGTAGTATTTTTTCTGTGCAGATCTAACATCTAGTAGAACAATCATAGACTTTATTAGCTGCAGAAGCTGATTAGACTTTTTAGCAGGGTATACTCGCTACCTTTACATCTTTCGACGCCATTATATTAAGTCACAGCGACTCGCGAGTACCAATAGGATGATTTTCAAAGTTGATCTAGTATCAGGCCATCTAGAGAATGACTAGTCGATGACTCTAGTCGGATCGTTTCCCAGCGGCACAACACCAATGACACTCATTCTTTTCCATTATTATTTTTTTCTAAACGTTACATTTTTTTGGACTCGACCAGGATTTGAACTTGTACCACTAGCTGCCAAAGCTGTTGTTTTATCCATTCGGCCACGACCGCTCTAATTAGATGTCAGTTGTGTTGGCAAGGCCGATGAACCTTTTTCTTTTTGGACTTTTTACAACCCAAATCCATATATTTTAGAATCCGTTTGAGATCCTCTAAAGACTTTTTGACAATTTGACAGAAAGATGGGAAGAAAAACAGCAAAGAATCTTTGTGAAAAGGATGCTTTGGGGTTAAAGGGGAAAACTCTGTGAAGCTTAGAAAAAAAGCCTCTTAAACTATGATTATCAGGGTAGTTAAAACCGGTTTCGCTGGTCTTGATTAAGAAATTTTGTCTCACATTAAATACTTCAAGTTTCGTCTCATCAATATACAAATTGTCTAATGGGTACCTAAAAATTGACTGAACAAATTGCTTGAATAAAAATCCAATCAATTCTGGACTCATTATGTAGAATCGTGTTCAAAAACTTAATCCGCTCAATATTAAATTAAGCCTTTATACCAATTTCTTGTTCAGCTCAAAAAATATCGTCCGATCTACAGTAAAAAACTATAAAAAAAAAAGTATACAAACACATCAAGTTCTTTCAAATTAAAAAAAAATTCTCGATATAAATAAGCAACTTGATCTAATAGAAACGAGATTTTAAGTCCTCCAGAATAAATTTTTTTATTAAGAAGACGAACCACCAGCAACTAAGAGTGAACCTTCACGAATTCAATTCAATCAATGAACCGTTAAACCCAAAATTCAGTTCACCTTATGAAACTTTTTTAAAAACTAACAACTCTTTTCAACTTTTTAATTAGGGTTGGTCGACCGGTTTTCTTCAAAAAATTGTTTTATTTGATTTTTTGTTTTATATGATGGTCCAATCCTTACAAATCACATACCAGATTATAGGAAATTAAGTTCTCTATCTTTTGATATGTAGGTTATGCATTTCTACTTCTAATTGAGCCTTATATTTGAATTTGACCGGTTTTAGAACCGGTTTTTTTAACCGAATTTTTTTAAGGGATAATTGCTATGTAATCAATGAAAATAATTTTACAATTCAACTTTGAGGGTACCAAAATTTAGGAAATTTTATTTCCTACAACTTGTATGTTCTTTATAAGGATTCTACCGTTCCATGAAACCAAAAATTAAAATTAACCGGTTTTACGATAAAAACCGGTCGACCAACCCTATTTTTAATCACTCTGTTCAAGTTTTAATTTTTTTTTAATTTATATTCTCAAATTGTACCCAAAAGCGCTATTTATTGTAACATTCATTCCCAAACGCTTAAGCGTTTAACGCTTAAGGGACTTTGATCGATTCTGAGAAGGCCGAGGTTCTGTCTTACAAAAAAAGCCTCTTAAACTCTGATTATCAGGGTAATTAAAACCGCTTTCGTCGGTCAATACAAATAAGGATACCGGTTTAATAACAACGCTACTGAAAATAATTGAATTATCTTATTCAATGCCGATCTTTAGTCAGAATGAGTAAAAAAAATTGGAGTTGATCTTATTATTGATTATTATTAAATCTATTTTAGTTTGGAGCTTTATAAAGCCGGTGATTTAAGTTAAATAGTGACAAAAGTATTTATTAATATAAGTGTAAGTTGACTGTAAGCCATTCGTACTTCATCCCATGTATTTTGACCTCTAAGAGCTCTTAAAGATTCCGAGAGTTCGATTTCGCTTTTTGTGGAAGTCAATTTTACTGGCGGGGTCCAATTTTTCCAATAAAATGATTGATTTTGACTTTTACTCACTCTATATCTCGCATTTTTTTTACAGGTCTTATATCCTGTTAAACGAAGATTAAATATATTTGTTATAAGAAATGGTGAAGTTGGGACACTTTTTGATCCTACAATAAATAGGTGGATCATACGTTACCTTTTCGAACTTTTAAAAATTTTTTACAGAGTTTGAGATATTTTAAATTATTGACGTTAATTGAGTATTTGTTCATATTCGATTGTTTGATCACGAAGGATTCAGAATTATATCAAGAACCCGGAAGCATACCAAAGTTTTAAATTAAGACGAAATTGTTTTAAACCCTAAAAAAATTTATTCCAAAATTGTAACAAAAAAATACAGTTCTAAAAAAATCAGTAGAAAAAAAATCAACTAATTTTGTTCATCGATAGAAATTAGCCTTTCAGGTCTGTTATCTGACTCTTTTAATGCACCTCTAGACCTTAAATTTTATAAACTTTAAAGTGATTTTAGAACTAAAAATATTTTTTTGGCTTTCAAGACTTTACTTTGAATATGTGTCAATGAATTTACTTTTTTCGAGATCACTTTCCAATAGATGCTTTTCATATTCAATCATTTTTTCTCTTGCAAGTTGTTTAGCTATCTATAAAAATAATTAAATCACTTGTTAATTATTAAATGATATGATTACCCTTTTGGTTGCTTCAGTAGCTTGATGTTCAGCTTCCTTGCACCTTTGTTCCAGTATTTTAATTTTATTCATATAGATGCCTAGTTTTCTTTCATTCTTTAAACAAAAAACAAAAGTTAAAAAACGAAATTCCAAAAAAATTAGAAGTTACTTCAAGATCCCTAATTCTCATTTCTTGTAATTCGTGTGATAATTTTTCATTATGTAATCGAATATTCTCAAAATTATTTTTCATCTCCATAAATTTAGACTCGCTTTGTTGTGTCACAGAGTGACATTCTTCTTTCCATCTGAAAATTATTTTTTTAAAATTCACAACAAATTTTTTTATTTTTACGTGAGTAACTTACTTGTTACTCATTCGTTGTTGCATGTTTAATAATTGCCTTAGCTCGAACATACCACGCGAATGCGAATCCTCTAAATTTTTTATCTTACTCAAATAATCCGTGTTTTTGATCTGAATCTCACTCTCATGCATTTGAATTTGTTTGGTTAATTTCTTTTGAAAACTGTCCTTTTCACTTTCAACTTGGCTCAATTTGTTACGTATCTCATCCAATTCGGTCAATACTTTAGCATGTTCGTCTGATAACTTTTCCAATTCACGACTTGTCTTATGAGACTTTTCGGTAAAATCAGTTATAATTTGATGATTTTTTTCTTTATCATTTTCGTAAATGTCTTGTAACTTTTTCAATTCATTTTCCTTGGCATCTAATTTGAGTAATGCTTGTTCTTTTTCACGTTCAACAACGCATAGCTTTCGATGTATTTCTTCATATGATGAATTTTCTCGATTAGATATTTTTAGGGTTTCGTACGACACTTTTTCAAGTTCTTGTTCTAAATTTTTTTTCGCTCGCATAATTTTTTCGAGTTGTGCGCCCAAGTTATTCCGGTCCTGAAAAATTGAAAAAATTGAAAAAATTTCATTAAAAAAAATCCTTTCAATATTTACAGTTTCTAAAGTATTGCACTCTTCGATCAACTTTTCTAAATTAGCATTGTAAAGTTTTCTTAGTGACTCGATCTCTTGTCGAGTTTTATTTGCTGCTTCATCCATTAGATCGTTAATTGTGTTATGAAGTCGATCATGCTCCTCTCTGGCCTGGAATTCAATCATTTCAAATTTTTTCTTTTCTTCTTTCAATTGTTCAAGGAGATGTAAATCAGCTTCAAATTTACTTCTAATATCAGAATTGTTTCGTTCCATTTCAACACTTCAAAATTAAAATCAAATAAAATTCAAAAAAGTTTCAATCAGTTTAAGGAAAGTACTTTTGTTTCTTAAGCTCGTTGACCTGCTTGGTCGAATCTTGAAGTTTGTCTTTTAAATATTGATTATCCTTGCTCAATGACATAATTCTGAAAAAAATTATTAAAAAAAAAAACAAGTTTTTGTTAAAATAAAATCTTTTTGCTTTACTTTGTTTCCAAGTCGTTTATGTCATTTTGTAGCGACAATAGAGCATCATCATACCCATACTCTTTTTTAATCATATTTCGTCTATCCTGATCTTTTTTATTAATTTCAGACTTTAAATTTTCAATTTGTATATTTAAATCGTTGTGTTTAAGTCTCATGTCCATTAGCTCTTCATCTTTTTGGCTTAACTCAGCTTTTAACAAGCTAATTTCTCTTATTTGATTGGCTTGAACTCGTGCAAATTCTTCTTGTTTCTTTTGAAGTTCAAATTCAAATGACATTGTTTGTGGTGCTGTTTGAAATTGAAGATTCTTTTAGAAAAATTTTAACAAAATTTTTTTCTTTAAGTTTATGTTTTTGAATGATTACTTTCAAATCGTGTTCAAGTTGTGATATTACAACCAATGAATTTTGCCACATTTTCATCGCGTTTTCCCTTTCCTGATTAAAAAAAAATAAAAGAATGATGTAATTCAGAGATGGGTGGAGTATTAATTACTCTTTTTAATAATTCAAGTTGTTTTTCGTAATTTAGAGCTACATTTTTGTCAGCTTCATTCAAATTCTGAAGTGAGTCTCTATCGAATTGACCAAGTTGATTTGACAATGCGTCTTTAAGGTCACGGCGAAGTCTAAGTAAAATAGAATTTAATTTTGAATTAAAACTTGGTTGTTTTTTTTTTAATTTTTTTGTTACTTTTTATTCTCTTCGACCACGCTTGAAAACTCATGTTTTAACTCGATTAAATCTTCTTTCAAAACGTTTAGCTCTGAGTTAAGAAGCCGGTATGAGGACTCGTATCGTTGAAATTGGGCAACAGGTTCCATTTTATTGTGGAATTCAAGTAAATATTTTGAATGAGTTTACTCTTTTTATTAATTTCAATAGAAAAAAAATTCAAATTTTTTTATCTTTTATCGGCTATAGATTTTTTATAAGTGTAACCATAGTGATGCTTTCAAAAAAAATTATAGTGTTAAAAAAATGTCTGCAAGTAACCCTTTAAAATAAAATAGCCTCTTTTTTTTCAAAAGAATGCCTTAATCTATTAAATTCAAGAATGTTTTTAAAAATTTGCAAATTGATTTTTGTTGTTACTCAAATCCGTTGATGTTGGTCAAGTTCAAAATATTCATTTAACATAAATATGATTTCATAGAATCCGACGAAATAAAAAAAAGTGCGTTCGCGGGTAGAAAAAAGCGTCTGGTTTAGCGATGGACCAAGCGTTAAATTATAAAAAATGTGTGCTTTAAAAGCCAACGTGTTAAATTAGCGTGTTTCCCGTGTATCCTGATATATTCTTTTCCAAAATGACACTATAGGAATTGGCTTAATGATGCTTCTTTCAAAAAGGGGTCTTAAAGGACCATTAAATATAATACATCACGGTAAGTTTGATGAAATTAAAATTTAGAAATCTTTGCCTAACGCTCCTCAAAGTAAAAAAATCATTAAAACTTCTGTTTCTATCGGTAAAAATTTTTTCCTGTTTAAATTATTGTGTAGAAACTACCTTAATAAAGGAATTTTTCAGTCATTAATAATGGATTTTGTGATTTATTTTTTGATTTTCAGTGAAATCCTCATGTTCTACAGTATTGTGAAAAAATTAGAGAACGCTTATGATTTTTTTGTTTCATTTATATTCAAAGACTTATAGCTCAAAATTGGATCGGGATATCGATTTGGTTTTTCTTTTAGTCAAAAATATACGTTTTCTCCTTTCAAATGAACCCCTATTTATTGGTTGGCGACTTGTTTGAGTCTGGGCATTAAAATTATAAAAAAATACTCTTTTTTTTGTTAAACAATTTTTTGTGAAAAATTTAGAGAACGACTTGAATTTAGCCCTCGTTCTCAGCGAAAACTCAACCGATCTTTATCAAATCTTGTATTTGAGCACAGAATCCTTCATTCTATCACAGGAAAAAAGTTTCAGACTTAAGGGTAGACGGGTTTTCAAGAAAATTCTCTTCGGAACCGAGAAGACACCCCAAGGTAATCCTTGTAGACAATATGAATACTGTTAAGTCGTCTTGAAAAAGATCCAAAAAATCTATTTTCAAAAATTACATGTTCTATCATCATCATTCTGATGTATTTCGAAAGCTGATGACTAATTGTTTTGTGCTGCTATTTTTATCTTCTCACTGGACTACATGAGTCAACCAGATTTGCCAGATATCCGCATAAAATTCTTCTATTAGTTTAGTACTAAAATCAGAACATCTTTGCAAAATCGGAATAATTTTTTTCTTCTTGGCGCATGTTTGACAAATTGTGACAAATTTTGCTAAATACGTCTCTGCAAAATGCAAAATATTAAAAAGTATTGAAACTAAATGCGAAATTAGGCTTCAAACTTTTTTCAGAGATTGCTCAATGGTGTAACATATGCAGAATCATCATAAGACCATCGAATTTCTTCAAAATTTTTCAGTTTCTTTGAACTAAAATTACCAATGTCTTTCAGCTTGAAAACGCAAAAAAGTTACGGGCTTTATTGACGGAATAAAGGACACCCCTTTAACTATGTTTTGACGCGTCAAGGCGCTGCGTTTTTTTAAACCAGGATAAATAAGAGTCGGAAAACATATATAATAACGCAAATTCCGTATCAAACATCAACAAGCCAGCATATCGTTAAGAAATTATTTGAGGGATAGAAGTCAAAAGAACTATTAAATGATGTGAAATTAGAATCCAAATATTTTTTTATTTAAAAATGCTTAATTGTAAATAGTCTCGTAACTTGGAGGTGCTTCTAATGTTTCAGTATTAAAAGATAACGCTTGAGACAATTGATTTCCATCACATTTAACAACACTTGTTTCTTTACATTCTATGACTGAGATATTTTCATCAATTATGTAAGATATTGAATTCGAACTTTCTGAATTGATTTGGGATAGTTTCGGTTTAAAACAAGAACATTTCTTAAACATGCAAAGTAAAATTAAGATCAAAAAGACTAATGAAACAAGTCCCATAAGAATAAAAAGGATTAAAGTTTCATCATTATTTAAAACACGATCTTCTCTTTTTGCTCTTTGTAAAGAAGATCCAGCTTCATAAAGAACACAAGGACATTCGAGTCTACATTCATAACAAACTAAATCGTTGGATTTTAAAATTAATTTACTCATTTCACAATTTACATTCTGCGAACACTTTTGAAGCATTTTTTCCGAGTAAGATTGAACGTTTTCAATAACAAATCCAAATAATATTAAATGTAACATCATTTTAAGAAACTTTTTATTTGAATTCTTAAAAAGTTCAGCCATGAAATATTTAAATAGATCAAACAACTAAAAAATCCAGTTTCAAAAAACTCAAACAAAAAACAAATGCCCTTGAACATATTTTCAGCTGTAATCTATAGAAAGATGCATCTACCTGTTTTTGTTATTCGAAAGGTATGCTTTTTTTAAGTGTTTTTGTTATTTGATGTAATAAATATTTACTTGAAGATTTAATGTGTTTTAAAACAATTTAAACGTTCAAATCGTTTTCATACCAATTCACAGCTTTGTACACGCCAACTTAGTTGTTGTGAAACAAGGTAAGGTTGTTGATGATTTTATTTCAGAGCCAAAAAAAACAGACTGAAGAACCGGATCATCCAAAATTATGAAATAAAAAGGAATTCTGTGCCATTTGATGACAGAAAGCAAATTCAAATTACAAAATATTAAGTATTACCAAGATATATTGTGATTATTTGCAAACTGTAGATTTAAATCTTTCACAGTTCAAAAAGATGACCCAAATGATAGTCGACGCGTTAACATTAGCTAAATCATCAGAGAATTTTGAAATAGTTTTTGAAAAGGCAATCGAAAAAGCTAAAATTCTAAATATTCATGTCCCAAAAGAAGTCCGTTTACCCGGTCGAGGATCTAAATTCATTGAAACTAAACAATACTATAGACAAAAAGTGTTCGATGACTGTCTAGATTTTCTTTTAAATAATATTAGAACCAGAATATGTGGAAATTATTCTGATTTAGTTACAAGCTATGGAATTTTCGCTAAAAGCTTCATGAAAGATCCTAAAAGTGCAAAGGAGTTTATTAAAATTTTAGCAGATTTTTACCAAGATGATATATCTGTTGGGTCAGACGCACTTTATCACGAGTATTCAGTCTTTTCATAATGGTATTTGGACCAGCAGAGATCATCTTTGGGAAATGAAAATGCGAAGACATTAACCAAAACAAAAATAGACGAAATGGTATCCGAGTTAGAAGATACAAAATTTGAAAATGATTTTGATGACTGGTTGAACATTTACAAACTAATTGTAAACGAAAAAATGACATATTCATTTCAGAACATTTTTAAGTTGTTAAACATTTTCCTATCCTTTCCAATTTCCTCTAACTCAGCTGAACGTTCGTTTAGTCGGTTGAATATTATAAAAAATTATTTGCGGTCAACAATGACTGAACATCGATTATGTAATATTAGTATAATTAGACTTAACAGAGACCTTGACATAGATTATACCGGCGTAATCGACGAATTTGCAGCTAAAAAAGAAAGGAGATTAGATTTTTTTTAAAAGATAAACCCATGTTTTGTTATTTTATTTTAATTTAGTAAAAACGAAAGCCAATTGTAAATAAAAATTTAATAAAAAAAATTAAATTTTTTACTACTCTGAGTTTCGCCCCAGTGGCAGTTTAGGGCTGGCGCCGGCCCTGCACCTGGGTGTATTTTTGAAAACATACACCCAGGTGTAACCTTTACACGAAGTGAGGTATGCACAAAATTATTTTCATATAAGGTAGAGTAAATGAAGGGCTACTAAATTATACCATATTTAGACCGCCTGTTAAGTTATTTGGAGAAGAAAACTGAGTTTTCACTTTTCAGTCTTAAAGGATCCTCATAACCCCCCACCCCCATAGTTGTTGTATACACTAACCATTTTTTATATATCAATCGAAAGCTCTCAACAAGATCTGCATATATATATATGATCCATATTTATCAGGGATCTCGGTTATAGAAGTGGGAATTACCACTTTTTGACTTCAAATTCTGAATACTCTGATTTCTGATAATCGGTTTTTGGCGCTTAAAAGGGTGTTACAAAACCTTTGCCACCACTGTAAAAATGTATGATCGATTAATCGATGAGTGTTATCTTATTTCGAAACAAAAATCCCCTAATTCGCTCAATTTAAATTACAAGAGACACACGTATAAGTCCTGATATCGTAAACCAAAAAATTTATAAGTTAAAAAATTTATTAATATAATGGGCATGGTTTTGTTTCATCACCAAAAAATACACGTCTATCTAAAAAATCAACTAGTCTTATAAATTTACTTCGACTAAATAAAAAGTCTTCACTGTTATAAAAAGCTTTATTTTTCTAAAGTAACTTTAAATACCTAAATATCATTTTTTATGTCCAATTTATGTTAAAAAAAAATTATTTTTAATTAATTTAATGTCGGACATACCACTCTTTTGCTTGAGGTTTTCTCCCACGTCTGTTTTTCATTCCAATACTGCTAAAGCTAAAGTCTATTTTAACGAGCTTAAGTTTTACTGCAACGCAAATAATATGCTCACAAATGTACAACTTTAAGTAGTCCTTACAAGTGCAGGTACTGATAAGCCATTTGACTTTATTTAGTTTCACTCTTTTAACAAACCTATTCAATTGGATGAACTGGTCAAAATCATAATTGTCTTTATAGCATTCACAACCTGAAGTTTCACAGACAATCGTTTCGTATGCCAAATCAAACGACTCTTCGTTGATACCATTTTCTGACACCAAATACATATCTTCATCTGACAAAAATTTGATTTTTGGTTTTGACTGAATGTATTGGTCGGTCTTTTCCCAGAGTTCATTACTTATTAAAGGTTCGTCATAATACTTTTTTATTCCATCAACCTCAGATGATCTGTCGAATGACCATTTCTCGATTATTCCACCAGCTGTTTTCATAAAACGTGATATATGCTCCCTCTCTCGCAGTGTATGAGTATCTTTGATTCCTTTATTAGTCGACTCTAATCCGTTATTCGTACTGGGGTAAGTTAAGCCAGCCCCTTCATACCAAAATGAATGCTTTGAAACTATCCATTCATTTTTAAAATATCTCAAAAACTTTGTTTCTTCGGTGTCTGTTTCATCTGGATCTTGACATATTAAACTATTCGGGTCCCATTTGGTAAAAAACAAATTGGTATTCCATTCGAAATTCAAAATTGAGAATGATAGTTGCAAATTATAAATATCTTTCAATAATTCGATTCGATCGTTTAGATGATTTAGTTTAGCTGAAATAGCCCGTTCAACATGAGCCCAACAAACAAGTCTTCTAGCTTTTGGATATGAATTTTCGATCGCAAGAGTAATATTATCAGCAGCGTCGGCCAAATAATACAAAGGTTCATATTTTACATTAAAAAGTTCTTCAATTTTATCCTAAAAATTGACACATTTAGTTAATTGATTAATTATTTAATTGAAGTGTTTTAACTTACGTTTATTGATGACATAACAAAACTGTAATCTTTGTTTTTCTCATTTGTTGTAAGAGCTATGCATATTGGATGAAAAGTTCTATCTTTATCAACATGGCCTGCTACTATAACCGGATGCCCTTGATAAACAAGTTGATAAGTAGCATCTATACAACCAAAAGATCCATTAATTGTAGCAAGCTGGAGTAAATAACGAGACGAAACAACCATTCGAAGATATTGATTAGACTTTTGTGAAGATTGAACATCAAAGTTTACTACAAATGCTTTGTTAATATCAGCTGGGACGGTATTGTTTTGTTGACAAAATTCTACAAATTCACTGTAACTGATCGTCGCTTGACCGCTAAGGTTTTTTTTTGCTCTAGACAAAAAATTAGTTATTTGTCTAGGTACTGGGATATTTGTAAAGCCTTGCTTCCTTAAGCTGTAAATTATACTCAGCGGTTGAGTTACTCGTAATTCATACAACTCGATTATTTTTTCTTTTATTTCTTTTCTTAATCGTTTATCGTTTAAAATAATGTCGTGTTTATGTTCTTCTTGATCGCGATATAAATTAACTTCTTGACAGTCGTTGAGAATATGTAAATGCATCATTGCTGGACATTTCGGATTGATTGAGCACTTGTAGTATTGTTTGTAACCTGTTTTGGTTGTATGAGTCTTTGTTTGAGTCCAGTTATTTTTTCCGTTTAAAGCGTCCTGATAGCTTTTGAAAACTTCTTCTAAACCCCAGTACACTCTTCTTCGTTTACGTTTGTTAAGGCAGCCTTTGTCCAGTACCTGGTCTAGTTCTATAGCTAAGTCATGAAAACATACTACTATATTCATGAAAACTTTTTATGTGCATGTTTCATTTTTATACAATTGTATTTTTTTTGGTGAAAAAAGAAGACAAATTAGTTGTTAAAACAAATTATAGCCAATATAATGTATATTTTAACAAAGTATAGGAAAAAAATAAAAATAAAAATGAGTTTATTTACAATAACAAATTTAAAAAATTAATTTATCAAAAATAAAATATTAGATATTAGTAAAAATTTACACTTAAAATTTTCCTTCTTGTTCATTAATTTTTTTTGCATTTTTTTCCCTGAAACTGTTATAAGTTGGTAATTTATCAACTTGGGAACTAGAACTGAAAATTTCATTATAATTCGGTGGTTCTTCTTTTTTGCTCGTTTGATTATTAGCATCAAAATCAACATAAACAAATGATATGTTTGGATTAGTCAAAGGATTTTCACTATTTGCTTGAGATTGTTGTTCTCGACGTCTGACTAGTCGAGATTTACAACAATAAGTTAAACTAATTAATGTACATATAATCATTACAATTGATAAACACGGCATACCTATTGATAATATTAAAGTGTATACGTTTATTGAAACATCAAATGTTTTAGGAATATCTAAATTTTCAGTTGCCACAATATTTTTAGCTTTGCATTCACATAAACAACTTGCCATACAACTTTTACATGTCATTGTCTCGTTAAATCGATCACAACAAATACAATCCGAAGTCATTGCTAAATCGTTTGTACTTTGCATTAAAGAACTACGTTCCATGCTATCAGGTTCACTGCTCAATGCTTGACTACTCAAAAAACTAAATATTAAATTTATAATTTGACCCATTCCATTATTATCTGGACTCTTTTGACTTGTTGTTTCGTTTGATTTAAATTTAAATATTTCTATAACTGACGCATCGGCTTGTACACAATTAACATAAATTAAAAATGTATTTAAAATAAGTATTAAATTCATTATTTGATCTGATTTTATTTTTATTTTCCCTACTCGAATATTTCCATTTTAAAAAAATTGACAAAAAATAAAAAATCTAAAAACAAAAAATTTTAAAAATAAAAAAAAATTCACCTTTTTTATCGACAGGAATTTTAAAAATATATTTAATAATTTTTTAAGTATTTAATAGCTAATTTTAGACCTTTCTAATCTTTGTTAAAATAAATTTAAAAATAGGATTTTCTATTTAAAAAAAAGAGGAGAGGATCTCTTGATTGTTTTTTATCTTTTTAAAACGAAAGGAATTTTTTTTAATGTTTGAAAATATTATATAATGTTTCTTCCTCTTAAAACACACTATTTGGTTTTTTTTTGCTTTTCCAAATGTAGATTTAGAAAAAGTTCAACTCATGTTATCCTTTAAGTAGATCTAAATGGAGTTCATGAAAACACCATTTTTTGTTTTTTTGTTTTGAAACAAAATCTCAAATTTAAGAGCTTTTATTTTTTGTTAAAATTTTAAGCTTTAAAATTTAATATCTTAGACGCAAAACCACACCCTTACACTCATTTGATAGAAATACGTTAAAAAAAAGAATCAAATTGATAGCTTTTAAAATGAATTTTTAGAAAAAAATTTTAACAATTTAAAATTTTGTTAAATATTTAACATTACGATTAAAATAAAATGCCTCTCAAAATAGAGTATTTCCTTGATAACATGCACTTTTAAGATGAGCGAGCATTTTACTATTCCCTTATGCAATTCTAAAATCAAAACGCGATTTTCCAAAAAAAAAAGAAGCGGTATATTACTCTTAATTGAATCCAGTCAACCTTAGAGTTGTTCCTCAAGTCACACGTCTCAAGTCAAATCCAAGTTTTTACTTGACTGAACATTATTTATGACGTTTTCTAACAAAATTAAATCTTGAAAGTTCGCTAAAGCGTAAAAGAATTTTAAGATGAAATCGTTTAAAAATTTTTTTCAGAAAACAATTTCCAGTCTTCGTATGCTTTTTTACTTTTTTAAGGTAAATACGGTCTTTATTCCAAAAAGCAAACAAAAAAAATGGACCGACCTTAATCATGGGGAATCGAATAAACTCAGAATCTTGACATGGAAAATTTAAGAAACCCAAATCGTTTGTCATTTTCGATATTCATCAATAATGTAACTTTAATAGAAATAAATAATCGAGTCTAGACGTGGTCTCCATTGATGGAGTAGATAGCTCTTGACTCTCCCAGCCTTATTTATAAAAAAATATGGGTTTTCTGTACTTTTTTTAACAACTTACTGTAAAATACATGTGATGTTCGGGATTTAAAGATTATTAAGTGAAAAATTTTTTATTTCTTTTTGAATGTATGATCGGTTTCGGGTATTAAAGTTAGTAATTAAACTTAATAGTAGACGATGTGGTCTCTTATTAAGCGTTTGGGTATAATTTTGGACGTTTTTTTCCGCGGAGAGGATAAAGCTATTCACAAACAGACCTACAGCACGGCTAGTGAAAAAAAGGCGTACCATCCAGCGTACCGTACCGTAAAGCAAACGTACCGCACCGTACTTGTGTACCCTAGCGTACCGTACCCTCTTAGCGTACCGTAACGTAACCCCAAAGGGTATCGTAACGTATATTCTAAAATTTTTTTTGGATTTAAATTTTTATGAGAAAAAAACTTTTGCAACATTTATTCAAATAAATGTTTAAATTATTATTTACCATATTAAATTATATTTCAAAATATTTTTCCTTGGATAGGAACCCTGGTTAAATGGTAAAATTTTTTCGCATATAAATTTAAATCCAAAAAATGTTTCAAAAATTCCAGAATGTCCGTTACGATTCGCTTTGAGGGTACGGTACGGTACTCCTGGAAGGTACGGTACGCTTGGAGGGTACGGTACGGTAAAGTACGCTTCCCAAAAATGGAACGGTACGGTAAAGTACGCTTCCCAAAAATGGAACGGTACGGTACGCTAGACGGTACGCCTTTTTTTCACTAGCCGTGCTGTATTTCTAATTGATAGTTTAATTATTAACTTTCTAATCAGAATTTCAGTAAAGGCACAAAAATTTATAATTTTCAGAATTATTTTTCATCGATTTTAGCTACTGCACTTTTAGCGAACTTTCTCCTTTTGCGTAGCGTACCAACCGTACCACCATACCAAAAGCGTGCCGTACCGTACCATTAGTGTACCCACCGTACCGACAACACAAAAGTCATGTTTTTGATTAAAAAAATCATTGAAATCAATTTATTCTTTTTTTTCCTAATTAGTCTCAATTCAAAAAAAATTTATTTTCCTAAGCTTGAAATTCTATTTTTGAGTAGGATTATCATTAAAAACTCTTGGGTACGGTACGGCTAAGCAAATGGAGAAAGTTCGCCAGTCTAAAGTTGCAAAAGAAAAACAAATCTTGTAAGGTTCATTTTTGTCAACTTTTCAGTTTTTAAAGAAAATTTTTTGTTTCTCAAGCCTACTGAAGCCTTGCTACAATGTAGCAAGTGTCAAATGAGTTATGTCAATAAGACTTTCGATTCTGATAGGAAAAAAAATTGCCATACAAGGATAAAAGAAGGTCTATCGTGAAAGGTTAGCTGGTGGGTGTTTTAGGGCGCGTTTTTGTGTCTGGAGAGGGGAGGGTGTGGGGTTGTAGGATCATATCTTGCCCTAGTGAGAGAATGAGGCTGGCGCCGGCCCTGGTTCGCTAGAAGTGCACTAAATTAAGGTGTCGAAATGTTTGAAAACACTTATTTTTATAAAAACATTTTCAGAATTAAAAAACAAAATTCTAATTTCAAAACTGGTTATGATTATTATTTACTAATTAATAAAATGAAATAAAAAAAATTTTCAGACGAATAAATAAAAAAAACGAATCAGCAGACTATTTAAAGTATTCTCTAGCGTTCATAATTTAAAAAAAAAATCAAACTTTACAAAAAAATAATTTTCATTTAATCTTGAACAATTTTTTCTAAAAAAAAAATTAGGATACTAAAACAAAAATTTCATGATGATACTTGAACACAAATAGAAAATCATGAAAAGCTTAAATATTAAATAGATGCGATCATACTAACCCTTAACTATAGAAAAAAATTTTGATTTTTAACAAAAAAAACAACTAATACTTTAGCATCGGTGTGTATTACACAATAACACCTTATAGATTAATAAAACACTGAGTCAATTAGGCAAAATAATTGTCACAACCTTGAAAGATTAACACGCTCGTGAATATATATTTTTTTTCTTTCAAAAATTTAAATGTTGAACGAAAAGTAGTAAATTTCATCGTCTTAAAGGATAATCTCTAGAAAAACAAAACTTTGAACTTTGTGTGCTTAGAAAAACGAGTTATGTTTTAAATGTTCGTACACTTCAAAGTTTCAACACAACAACAAAAAAACAAACGAGAGACGTAAATTGAAATTTTAAATTTTTTTTACTAATTTTTCTTTTTGTTGTTTCTTAATTAGACCAAGCTTCTTTTTTTTTTTGTTGTAAAATTCAATTTAAATAGTCATAATTAGACGACAGTGGCGACGACTGACAAAATTTAAATTTCTAAAATTAAACAAGTATGGTCTTATTTTTTTGTTAACCATGTTCTAGACATTGTTGAGCAAACCAAAAAAAAAGAAATTGCAAAGAATTGAAGTGGACCGGTGAACATTTACATAGACCAACATTACAAAAAAAAAAACTAATTGAATTTACTCAAAAATTTTGTACAAATTTTATTTTTTTTAATTAATTACATTTTTACGAATCAATTTTTTTTATGAATCTTCTTTATTTTCAAATTTTTATCTCGGTTTATTATTAGTGTTGTGAGTCGACTGGGAAAAAGTCGACTTTTTTTTCGACTAGTCGACTTTTCGACAGTCGACTAGAAAATCCTGAAAGTCGACTCTAGTCGACTAGTTTTTCTCAAAAGTCGACTAAAATCGACTTAGTCGAACAAAACACAGAATTAATTTTTTAAACAAATTTTTATTAAAATTTTTGTCAAATTTTATCATTGACTTACTAGAGTGAATTTTTGACATGAGTTAGAAAAAAAAATGAGTTAGAATGTTAATTCATTTTTGAAAAAAAATCAAACAATTAATCTCTTTGTATTATTTTTTTTAGCAAACAAACGATTGACTTATTTAGAAACTAGTTCCGGTCAAAATGTCTTAAAGAGAAGAAAATTTTAAAGAACATAATTTTTCTTAATTTTTCTTTATTGGGAAAAGGAAAAAAGTTACTAAAAAATGAATTAGCTAACCAAAAACCTTAGTTTTAAACTTTTAATTTAGCACTTAATTTCTGATAATATATTATTTGGTTTCCCTATTACACGGACGCGGATCAACGAATCCGGATACCAGGTACATAAAACATAAACGTGTTTATCATATTTCAGGTTTTACATACGGATCCGTATTTAAAATAAATTTTGACTTGAGATCAAATTTTTTTTACAAATTCACATATTAAAGCTTCTTAGAATCGAAACTGAAGATATTTTCGAATAATGTTAGCACTGTTAGTGGCACATTCATGGTATTGTACCTGTTAATAGAAATTATTTAAGAGCTAAGACTTGTGTTTTACTCGATTTTAAACCGATGCTATTTAAAAGCTTTTAAAATGGTTTTGTTATTACCGTAATCCCCCGCACAATCCCCCCCCCCCTCCTCAATGCTGCTCATTAGCGATATGATGGGAATATTTGATACGAAAAAAAATGTTTTAGTGTTCACAGTTTAGTTTAAACTAGTTGCTTACATATTTTTTTTCAAAAATGTTTTAAGAACAAGCCTGTTTGCATGTTATTGATCGAACGGCTTCTTTGTCTTAATTTTTTGTTTTTAAATCAAAAAATCAAATTTTTACAATCCTATAATGTTTAAATTTCTTACTCTTTCAGCTTTCCGAATGATCAAAATAATTATGATAAAAAAATTTGATTTTTTCAGATTTTCAAAATGATAGTGGTTTTAAAGATCAAGTATCGGCTTTACTTGTCTTTAAATCAAGATGGGGTAAAGACCTAAGGGAAGGGACAATAAACAAAGAATAATATTTAAATTATATAACTTTATTAATCACTGTGGCCGCTTCTAGCCTTTACAAATTATAAAGAGAAAAGAGAAAACAAATAAAGAAAAATAATAAATGAGATCTCGAAGACTAAATTATTCAAAATTATACACTGTGATTTTATACTTGAAATCTATTCAGTCGTTAACTGTATAGTTTTCAAGTATACACAGCAAAAGTTAATACTCTTTTGGAAAGTAGATGTAGTCATAATAAGGACTACAACATACCTCCCCCCTGAGTTTGAAAAATTAACCGGAAAAAGAAAAAGAATACAAAAATTGATAGAGAAAGAGTTACATAATTGAATTTAAATGGTCGTTAATTGTTTGACCATTCCTCTCCCCCCTAATTTTAGTTTTTTACAAAAAAAAATGAAAAATTATTAAATTTATAAATTTCAATCTCCAGCACGGTGATATTTGATTTTAACCATCATCACTGTTTTTCTATGACTTGAGTTGAGCATTCTTTCGTTGATTTGACAAATATCCATTCTATTCGTATCCTCTAACGTTGAGGCTTTTAGATTTGAAATTTGAAATTTATCGGTTCGGTTGTGGTTATTTCTAAAAATCGACTTGAACATTTTTGAAGAATCACTGTGAGCGCTAATTCGCTTGGAATTTGTTCGTATTTCTTCGTTCTCAGTTCGACTAGCGGAACAACGATCAGTCTCACTAATTGTTTGATGTTCGTTATTTTTCACTGTGAGTCTACGATTTGTATCAGAAGTTTTACGATCTTGATTCGTATGCTTCTTGTTTACGATAATATTATTATTATAGAAAAGTTCGACATTAGAATTTCGAAATGGTCTTGTCTTTCGTGTTTTTGGTTCGTTGGACACGTATTTGATTAAGTTGATTTGACTCTCAGTCTTTGGACTTGTTTTAGCGTCACTGTGACAATTTTTCAATTGTTTACGGAATCGACGATTTTCCATTTCTTGACTAAACACTTCCAATACACCATCAGAGATTTGATTGAAAAAATTTCTGAAGTCATCAAATCTTCGTTTTAGATCCTGTGAACGATTTATAATATCTCGACCCAAGACGCATTGATAGCCGGATATATTCTCGGTCACTAATATTTTTGTGTTTTTGAGATTTTGTTGTGGTGATATTAAACAACGTTTTAATTTTAACGTGCCTATTACGCGGATCTCACCACTAGCAGAATACAGCTTACCATCTTGATACTCTTCTAACACTGTTTTAGGGTCATGTCGTTTGATCAGCCGGTATGTCCTCTCATCAATTATTGATAAATCTGCCCCACTGTCACACATGTAACTCACGAGAGTATTATTGAAGATGGCTTGACCTCTTAACGGAACGTTTTGTTTCGAAGCCCTTCTGCTTCTTTGTTTAAACAATAAAACTTGATTCGATTGTTGTGGGTGTTCGGATTGAATGTTTTGAGGAACACTGTGAATTTGGGTGTCCTGATGATTAAACTCATTGTTGAGTGATATGTTTAAGTTTTTATTGTACCCATTATTGGGTTTGTAATTCTGGTTCGTTTGTGTTTGAAATTGAAGTTTCTTCGGTTGAGCAGAATTATCACTCTCACTCGATACAAAACGACCATCACTTTGACTCGATGTTTCATAGCTCGAATTCTTACACTCGGCATAATCGATCAACTCGTTTAATTTGAATAACTCGTCCTTCTTTGTGTTTCTCATTTTTAACATTTTTGAACGAACGGTTTCACGTAATCTTTGATTCAAAAGACCTGCTGGAAATCTCTCTTGCATAACCTTATCAATGTCTTCCGAGTCACTAACATTTGGAAAGATTTTTTTGACCATTCGACTAACTGACTCTCCAAAAGATACAATTGATTCTTTAGGCGATTGTCTATACTGTGTCAACATCTCAAAATTCTTCTCCAATTCTTTTTGTTTCACTGTGAAAGCCTCGATTAAAATCGATTTGAATTCATCAAATGGAACTTTTTTTTGTATGAGATCGTTTAAATTACGAACTCTTCTAAGAACTTTGCTCTCGATATAACTAATAGCAATATCGACCCATTCGGACTTGTCAAAATATCTCAGATAAATTTCTAATTGTATCAACCATGAGTTAAGGTCCATGCCTTCTCTGAACATGTCTGGAACCTTGATTGATTTATTTACCATGTTGCTTCCACTTGTACCTTGCACGGTCGAATTGTTCCGTGATGAATCAAGTTGCATGGTATTATAAACGTTAAAGTTGTGGGAGTTGGAGCTCGACGTGGAGTGCCTCCCCTTTTTGAAAAATTTGAACACTAATATCAGCACTGTGATAATACCAATCAAACAGGCTGTTTCTCTTGGTATGCTAACGACAACTGCATAACCATAATAGAAAGTATACATGACTGAACGGTGTATAATTGAAACAACACGTTCTGTGAAAGTTTGTTGATTGAGGCCAAGTATCGCCAAAACGCTCGATGGGACTATCGACGTAAAAAACATCATTGCCAACACCGTGATTCGATCGATTGGACCATTTACCATTTTTGAAAGAAAAAGGAAAAAGAACTTTACAAAAATAGATAAGGAAAGATATGATTAAATAGGATATATCGATAAGATAATCCTGTAATGTAAATAATTTTTTCACGTGTTTAAACTTTAATGTAAATTAAAGTGTGACTTAAAGCACGTGATTTTGTGGGGGTTAAAAGAAAATTTTAGAAAAATTTTACACCTAGGGACGCCACTTTTAAAGATCAAGTATCGGCTTTACTTGTCTTTAAATCAAGATGGGGTAAAGACCTAAGGGAAGGGACAATAAACAAAGAATAATATTTAAATTATATAACTTTATTAATCACTGTGGCCGCTTCTAGCCTTTACAAATTATAAAGAGAAAAGAGAAAACAAATAAAGAAAAATAATAAATGAGATCTCGAAGACTAAATTATTCAAAATTATACACTGTGATTTTATACTTGAAATCTATTCAGTCGTTAACTGTATAGTTTTCAAGTATACACAGCAAAAGTTAATACTCTTTTGGAAAGTAGATGTAGTCATAATAAGGACTACAACAGTGGTTCTATTAAACTATTGAGCTTTTACCTTGCAATGTAGCAATGAACATAATGTTAAACACAATCGACCTAGTTTCGAATTAAGAATATTTGAAAGTAGGTTCGATTGTTTTTGAAAGTCGAAATAAAGTCGACTTTAATCGACTTTAGTCGACTCGAAATTTTTAAAAGTCGATTTAGTCGACTGTAAAAAAAAAATAGTCGATTACAGTCGACTTTATGATTTACTAGTCGACTCACAACACTATTTATTATTCATTTTTAAAGGTTAAATTTTGCATTTAACATTCGTACTATGAATCGGTTGTGTTTATTACCACTCGATTAATTTAATAGATTTCAAAGCTCTTGAAAATCATCATCTCTCTTATGCAGTCTATCAAGATAAATTTTGTTTACCAATCGGTTTAATGGAAGCGAAACTTACAGACACCGGGAAATGGAAAAATAAAATTGGAAAATTGAAATTGAAATTTTTTTAAAGAGATCTAAGGACTTATTTATATAGCCGTCGTACGCAAGTATTTCACGCTTTTGACTTTATCAATTTAAATAAAATATTTAATAGTAGACACACAGAGAGACATTAATTTATAATAGGATATTAAAAAAAATGAACGTGAATTATTTTGATAGATGACAGCGCATAATGAAAAAAAAAAATTAACTTTATTTTGTTCACTCATATTTTTTTTTCCACGAGGGTGTTGTGGAAAAAAAAATCGTTTCGAGCGGTTAATCAATATGATCAAAGATTATAAATTTGGTTAAAATTAACTTGATTTCAACATTTGAAAAAAAATAAATTTTTTCTACCAATGGGTAATACTTGATGATCTCTTGCTTTGTTAATCAAGTCTTGAAAATTAAAAGATTTTTAGTACAACATGAGTTAATACTTCTCAGGCTTGATCGTTCAAATTAACTTACTGTCTTTACTAGTAAATAATATAAAAGGATATTTACTGTATTAAACCAAGCCAAAGTCAGTCACGAGCATACCAAACATACTTTTTAAAAATAAAAATTATCTAGCATAAAGATTGATATGACTATTTTTTCTGCCTAGACTGTGAGGGTTTTTAATTTTACTCCACTGGTCCTGGAAAAAAAGGCGAACCCCGTACCGTACCATAAAACTTTCAAAAAAAGTTCAAAATATTTAAAATTTTAGGATTTGTACACTGGAACGGTACGCCTTTTTTTCCGGAGTAGTGCAGTATTTGACGATTCGATAATTTCGAAAAAAAAATAAAAAAAATTGGAGTTTGCAATTAGTGCCTGGCGCCCTTATTTGAAGAAGGATATCAATGAATTGTAAAAGATACTAAGAAGAGCTACTAAGCTGGTACCGGGTCGTAAGAGCCTCAGTTACTCGGAAAGACTTGCAAAAATGAATCTTACAGACTTAGAAGCAAGAAGGAATAGAGGTGATCTTATTCAAAATTTTTAAAATTGTTAATAATTTGGAGAACGTGAGCTTGGTAAATAGATTGAATTTCGGACCGAAAGTCGAAGGTTTAACTTGAGATCCCACAGCCTAGTCATTCACCGAGAAAAAATTGTCAATTTTCATCCTCGTTTCAACTTTTTGACCAATAGAGTGACCAAATTATGGAATAAGTTGCCAGAAGATGTTGTCAGTGCGCGTAATATAAACAGTTTCAAAGCAAAATTGGATGCCTGGCTTGAAATGAACTCGGAAACGACTGCTATAGCTCTCTAGAGTTCTGCTTGGACTATGTCCAAGTCGCAGTTTTTAACTACTACTACTACTAAAATTATATTCGGAAAAAATCGAACCTCTTTTAGATATGCTTAGATAAGCACTTTAGAATTATACAATAATGGTTCGAAATTCTTTTCCATTGAAAAAATCCTAATTTATCAATCCGAACTAAAATTCCTGAATCATTATTTTTTTTATTATTTAATAGAAAAATTTATCTGTTTACTTGGTAACAGGCTGTCTACTAACCAGCTTTACTAGGTCTACCAACTTTACTTGTTTTAAGTATTCGTTTGTTAGACACGAGAAAGAAATTTCAGATTTCAAATTTCTTTCAGTAAAATTAGTACAGCACTTCTACCGAACTTTTGGTGGACATCGAACCGTAGCGTAGCCGTACCAAAGCAAAGCTTAGCAACAAGAAGGCGAAGCGTGCCGTATCATTATAAATTTTTTTGTTGAGTACGGTACGGTGAATACAGTACATTTTGGTATGTTAAGCACAAGACACTATGCTTCTGAGGGGATACGCTTCGGTACGGAGGTTCCTTGTTACGCTACGGGTATGGTACACTTCGTTCGTTTGAAAATAGAAAAAGATCGAATTAAATGATTTCAATAAATACTCTTAGGCGACAAATTTTCTAAAAATTTTCATGTACTGTAGTATTCTCACGAGAGCAAAGATTAATAAAAAAATATTTTTGACCCTAGACTTTTCGAAAACTATCATTCCATTTGTAAAGTGAACTTCATGACTTAACTTTTTATAATATTTAAGCTTATTTTTAATATTTTGATTTCTACTTAGTTACTTAAAGATACCTTAAATATTCAAGCTATTTAATTACTTTATAAATATTATTCCATGAGATTGAATCAGTATTAAATCCAAACAAAAAAAATTTGAAGTATTGTTCGAAATTACAAACCCAAAAGTCCATTTAATTCCTCTCTCTCTTCGAATTTATGTTCGTGTTGCTAAATTGATAATTGATTTTATAACAAAAAAAAAACATACCTGGAACTCGAAGACCTCGTTTTTCATTTATTTTACAAGACAAACGACATGAAAGCCTAGACTGAACTATTGGAATTAAAACAAATTTCGAGACGTTTAGTGTTTCTAGAAATTTTGACAAACTTTTTAAAAACTCTCATATTGCAAAATACTCTCTGTCTCTTTTTTTATAATAATAAAAACTCTATCCCGTTGTTGTAATTCTTAAAAAAACTATTTGACAAATATTTACAATTTTTGTACTTTATTGAAATTTAAAAAAAAAAATTCATTAATAAAAAAACGACCTGAGTTTAAAAAAATCAGAACATGAATTTAGTAGTTGTATTTCTATAAATTCAAATATTTGCTCAAGTACTTGGTTGTTGTAATCATTGCGAGTTAGTATTAGATACCTTTTTCTTTATTGAAATAAACACATTTTATGTTGTGTCTTATCTGTGATTGATCTAAGCTTAATTTGTCCTTATTTTTGCTCCTCGATTTAAAAATTAACTGCACATCAACTCTTAAAAAAAAATTTTTTCAAACTTTTTCTTCAATATGTATGCGTTTAACCTAATTTGATAAATATTTTTTGAAAAGTCATAAAAAACGAAAATTTAATTAAAAAAATAATGGGTAAATGCTCGTATTCGACAAACTTTTGAACTAAATTGACTTTTAAACTTTTGTTTTGATTTGTTTTTATGTATAAATGGTTGCTAAGTTTCAACACAAAAAAAATGAAAATATTTTATAAACGTAAAATACTTTTTTTTTCCTAAATTGTTTTTTTTTTTTTGTTTTTTAGACGTCCGTATCCGTATTCACGTAAAGTATGTCACAGTTAAAATCAGTTGAATTTTCAATTTACGAATGGCTTTTTTACACATCATGTTCAATTTTGTTTTTTATTTTTTATAATTTGTTTTGTACGTTTTGTTTGAAAAAATTTGAATTCCTAAGAACCCATTGGAATTTTTGGCGTTTTAAAAATACATTTATATCATGGAATCACGCTATTTTAGCATCTATTTTAGTAATTATAAAGTGACTATTTAATTATAATTAATTTTTTTTTAAATTTCTCATGGAATATAAAACGAATTTTTTTTTTTATCAAGTGTTTATCAAGAACCCGAATTGATACATAATATGATCAATGTTAGCACTAAATTTTCGTTTATAGCTATTTGTATTTCGAAAGGTAAACCAAAAATTTTTTTTTTTAAACCAACCATAGACGTCTAAATAATTAGAGTTTCAAATCGAACAACCAAAATTGGTTTACCTTTTTAGTGATTTTACTCTTGTTTTAATTTAGTTAAAAAGACCCAAAGGACCATCTATTTGAAGGTATATCTCCCTTCTTTCAGCTTTAGATGCTCTAATGATCTAAATATACATTATTGAGTGATCCATCATTCGTAATGTAACTTTCGTAGTCCTCTGTTAACATTGAATCGTTAAAAAAGGTTAAAAAAGGCAGAATAAAAACTTAGACTGCTGGTCGCTCTCGTGTTAAACATTGGAACATTCCTAACCAAAAAAAAATAAATAAAAGTTAAATTTATTAGATGCAGTAACTTAACAAAAGGATGCAAAACGGAGACTTAAGATCCTATATTTATAAGGGACTGTCCGTGTACTTTTTTTCAATTTTGACTGGTTAGACTCTGATTCAGTTTTTCCATTTCTGGATGTTTTTTTTTGCAAAAATCATGAAATATCCCAAGAACAGGGTCTTGTAAATTTGTTAAAGTGATTTAAAAATGGAAAATTTTGAGCGACTTGGGGCATACATTTACAAATTAAATTTATCCTAAAAGTTTAATTTTTTTGTAGACTATGTATAAAAATGTCTCAAAAAGTAATTGAACTCTTTCGACGAATGGTTGTGAACTTTCATTAAATTTCTCGAAATTAATTCATAAACAACTAGAACAGTACAACAAGACCACGTAAAGTTAACGCTAAAGACTCAATAACACTGAATGCTTAACTAGATTAAAATTTATTGTTTCAAGTAGGCATCAAATGCAATTCTTAATAAAAGTTGGTTTGAGAATTATTCTTGTTAAAACAAATTACACTCTAAAGTACTCACATTGTGTGTTTAAATCATTTTCACTTGATAAAAAACCACCTCTGAGACCATGAGAACAATAAACAGTCACATTGAATTCAATATTACGATTTAGGTATAGAAATTACTCTGGTCGCAATTAATGCATCATTAAAAATTTCAAGCCTATAAACTCTTTCAGGACATCGCTTATCAAACCAAAAATTTTCTGTCATTATAATAATGAACTTTGAAATCGATTAAGGAGAGTTCTGTTTTCAATATTAATCTATAATTTCCCAAATTGTTTCAATAAATACAAAACAAAAACAAATCTTTTTAATTCATTTTCTCTGTATTTATTCCCACGAGCAAGTTTTTTTTATATTATTTTATGAGTGCACAATTATGATAATTTAAAAAAAAAGCAAAAAAAAATTTTCAAATATTCAAATTACACCTTTTAGGATATTTCATGTACGATGCCATAGACATTCTATATTCAAACAAGAAGCTTTCCACACAATCAAAAGAAGTACTTTTGCACCATGGATTGGTAAGAATTTTTTTTTCTCTTATAATTTTTATTTGACAAAATTCTTTTCACCATAGAAACAAAAATTTAAAAAAAAAAAAAAGAAAAAATTTCTTGAGAATAAAAGCCCTAATGCCAAATTCATTTTTTATTGTTTTACCTTTTTTTTTTTTTTTTCGAAAAAAATTCTAAACTTTTTTTTTATTTTTTCTTTCATTAAAAAAAGATCGTTTTTATATTTTCAATTACATTATCACTCAACCGATATGTTGGTTACACTACTGGTGCTTTATCAATCGAATTTAACACCGTATTCCTTCACATGAGATTTTTAACTGTTTTTTGCAATATTGATAAAAATACGTTTCGTTTTAAAACAATACTCATACTTAACATAATAACATTTGTTATATTTCGTTTGTTAACATTGAGTTGGATGACTAGATGGATATTGTTAAATCGTAGTCTAATACCACTAGTTTGGTTTTGTGTTGGCTCGAGTGGTCTCTTAATTATGGTGATTATAAATTTATGTCTATTGAAGAGATTGATTCAAAGTGATTTTACTAAAAGTGTTACGAATGGCACAGAATTAAACAAAAAATCAAGTTAACAAAAAGACCGGTTAAATAATTTTTTATTTTGAAAATTAATCAAGACTTTTTTTTTGTTAAATTACGAAATAAAACCAATTTAATTTAACTCGTTTTTTTTTATTCTATTTTTCTTAATAGTTGTACCTTGAAGAAAAAAATAGTATTTAATTATAATTATTAGATCGATCATTTGACATAGAAAATAATTTTATGGATAGTTTTATGATGATTTTTTTTGTGTTTATTTTTTAGATTTTTAACAAAAAAAAGCTCAAAAACTTTTGTTGTTGTTGTTGTTTTTTGTTTGACTGTTGTTCTGATTTAAAATATGTCATCGTCTAAAAGTAGTAGTGAAATATGCGAATTTTATTGTAATAAATCAATATTCATCACTGGTGCCACTGGGTTTCTTGGCAAAGCTTTAGTTGAAAAATTATTGAGAAGTTGTTATGATGTGAATAAAATTTACATTTTAATCCGTCACAAAAAAGGTAAAACACCTACGCAGCGTTTAGATGAATTTCTTGATTGCAAAGTAATTATTGAACTTGATAAATATTTAAATTAACTTTGTTTTATTTTATTAAATATCACTTAAGGTTTTTGAAAAAGTAGGCCAACTTTACCCGGACTATCGAAGTAAACTTGTTGTTATTGAAGGAGATTTGGTCGAGCCCAATCTCGGAATTTCAGAAAAAGACAGAGAAATACTTAAAAAAAATGTCAATGTTGTTTTTCATTCAGCGGCTACTGTTCGATTCGATGAACCGTTAAAGTAATTCTTGACTTTAAAAAAAAAAAAATTTTCTTCGAATAATTTTGTTTAAACTTTAGGGTAGCGGTGAGTATGAACATAATTGGGACTAAAAAAGTAATTGACCTGTGCAAAGAGATCCAAAATTTAAAAGTGTTAGTCCACGTTAGTACTGCTTACGCAAATTGTGACCGAAATCGAACAACTGAAGACGTATATCCACCACCAGTTCAACCTGAACGAATAATCGAAGCAGCCGAATGGATGGACGATAGCTTAATGAATTTAATGACCCCGTCTATTATTAAAAATAAACCAAACACGTACACTTACACAAAAGCAATAGCTGAATCATTAGTTTTAAAGGAATGCAAAGATATACCTTGTTGTATAGTACGACCATCGATAATCGGTGGTTCATGGAAAGAACCATTTCCAGGTTGGATTGATAACTTTAATGGACCAACAGCTCTTTTTCCAGCATCTGGTACCGGTGTTTTGAGAACAATGTTGGGTCACAATGACGCTATTGCTGATTTAATACCGGTTGATGTTGTTGTTAATATTCTACTTGCTTCTGGTTGGTACAGAGGCGCTGAAAAAACTAAACGTATTATGGTTTATCATTCTACATCTGGTCAAGTTAATAAGTTAACATGGGGCATGATGGAAGATTATGGAGTTCATTGTTTTTTCAAGAATCCGTTTGAGAATATTTTCATAGTCCCTAACCCCAAGTTTACCCCCCACAGGTCAGTTTTTTATTTTTTCGTTGTTTAATTTAGGAATAATTTTTTTTTTTCGGTTTTTTAGAAGTGTTAAATTTGTTCGTACACTTTTTGAGCAATTGATCCCTGCCTATGTAATGGACTTTGCTTTAAGAATGCTCAAACGAAAACCTATGTAAGCTCTTGAGAGACTCTTTTCAATTAAAGCTTGATTAATAATTAATAAAATTAAAAAAAAAAAGATTTGTTCGAATTCAAAAGAAAATAAAAAAAGCAATTACGATTTTAGAATTTTTTACTACTCATTCATGGGAATTTACAAGTGAAAATACATTTATGTTGATGAAAGAGTTAAGTGAAATCGATCAAAAAGTAATTTTAAAAAAATACCAATTATTCATTTATGGTTTGATTGAACGTTTTATTTTTATAGCTTTTCAATTTTGATATTAGAGATCTAAATTGGAAGAGTTACATTGAACAATATTGTTTGGGTACAAAAGTATTTTTAATGAAAGAAGACATTACCAAGATAAATGCATGCCGAAAAAAAATCGAAAAGTAAGTCGGATTGAAATGTTTTTCAAAATGACGTCAAGGATGCTTCCATAAAACAACAAGAGTCTACTTGACACCAGACAAGGTTTATGGCACAAAGCTTTTCCAAAAACTAATTTCTAGTGTTCCTACTTATTTATGCGTCTGAAATTTGCAAAGTGATAAATTCCAGTCATAGTCCCTATAATTTAATCATCTGTAAGGTTCGGTCGGAGCAAAACGTCCACACTATCTAAATAAGCCATTTTTGACTTTACGACGTTAATCTACGAGCCCGAAAACCCCAAAAAATTAATTTTTTTATGGGGGTAAAAAATCGAAAATTTTGACCCTACTCTCCCGCTTTTTGCAACCAAACGTCGAGGTGCTTTGTTTAAACATTTTAGTAGACATTATTGGAAAAAGTTATAATTGATGTAAAGATATTTTCTGAAAGCTAAAAAGCTACCATTAACGCTGAGACCATTGTCGATCAGGAAAAAAAAATCCATAAAGCAATACACGGGTTAGGCAAAAATAAGGGAATTTTTTAGTCAAACTGCATCTCTTCCAAGGGGAGCCACAATACCCAAATTTTTTTTGTATCTTCTTATACAAGAAGCGATTCGCTACAAATATCAGGAATTCTTTTTTTTATTTCATTTTTCATTTTTGTATACTAATGGACGAAAAAAATCATTAAAATGAAATAATTGCCAGAAGATAATATAAACATTTTCAAAGCGAAATTGGATGCCTGGCTTGAAATGAACTCGGAAACGACTGCTATAGCCCTCTAGAGTCCTGCTTGGACTATGTCCAAGTCGCAGTTTTTAATTACTACTACTAAATCTTTTTGAGAACTTGTCCAAACATCAATCTGAAATATATGAACCATGCTCCTGACTTGTACGTAACTGAGGGCTTTTGAAACGCTTCGGTTTTTGACTCAATGAATGAACAATTTTTATTGTTGCTTAATCCATCAAATTAACATTGTATCAACTCTCAACCTCCTCGGCTAGTTTTAAGTAAGCTTTGTCCCTTGTCTGCACACGCTTGCGATTTTTTATCTCTTTTGTCTGCTTGACTGCATCTTTGATCACTTATTGGATCAATTAGTGGACCGCTTAATAGATCAAAAAAAAGCTTCTTTGATTTGTTCATTTGTGGTTTTTGGATCGTTTTGAACTTCCCCACTTGGCTTTTTTGATCGCTTCTTGGAGAGCTTTTTTAACTGCCTCTTTCACTGCTTGATTCTTTACGGTTGCCTTTCTGTCCTTTTCCCTCGTCGCCAGTTGTGATATCCATGAAGGAAGAGTGAAATAAAGCATATTTCTATTTCATTTTATTAACAAAGTCATAACTAAAAAATATTAAATAAAGCTAACTTAAATAAGAACGTTTATTGGATTCTAAGTAACAGTGGATCTTACCAAAATGTGACGTTGTCATTCAGTTCCAAAATTCTCTAAGAGGTCTGGTTTCATAACTAAACTTCAGAGCGGAAGACTACTCAGTACCACTTCAAGAAGTTATGGAACTGAAAATTTGTTCCAAATGTTAAAATTACGGATCCAAGATGAAATCGCACCATTTGAGATTTTTTGGAACCATTTTTAGTTACAGAACATGCCAAAAGAGTGTCCAAAAAACTTTATCTTTTTTTTCCGCATCTAGCTCCCTGTTGTTAACTTAACTCTTTTTCTCGTTTCCAATAAAACTAATGAATTTTATTTTTTTTAAGGATGAAAAGAATCCAAAATTTGGCAATTTTTTCAATATACGCAATTGTATTCAGATTTATATTATTACGCTCAGCTCGTTTTAAAGCATTTATTCAAATAATATTTGAAATGGCAATCAAATTCCGAGATTATCTCATCAAATCAATTCAATTTTAAAATGATCTCTCTGACTGAACAAGACAAAGTGCCTGGATGACAAAAAACAACAAAAAAATAAAACGTTCCTATATTGATAATAAGAACGTTGTAAAATCTCTGTTTTTATTTTTGCATTTATTTAAAATTTTAGTTATTTAAAAAAAAAAAAATATTTTTTTATGCTGAATAGTCATTTAGATAACTTTTAAAGATAAATTTTCAAAAAATAAAAAACGTGGCTTCATTAAAGCCTCACATTTTTTTATCTCTCAACTTTTTTTTTTCAATTCGTCAAACAAACTAACTTTAGTTTAAGACTATTTTGCTTTCAAATTTAACACAATACATTGCAAAAAAGAACAACTTTAGTTGCAAATAAATTATAATTTTTGTTCATTTTTATTTTCTATTTTTTGATAGAATCAATATTTAAATGGAGCCTTATGAACCCTTATTTTTTTCCAAAATCGATTGAATAAATAAATAATTTAATTTTTAAATTTTTAGTATTTTTTTTGTTGTATCACTAAAATGGCGACTACTGATTTTCAAACTAGTGAAATTATAAACTATTACAAAAATAAATCGATTTTTATAACTGGTGCAACAGGTTTTTTGGGAAAGGTTTTGATCGAAAAACTTTTAAGATCATGTTATGACTTGAAAAAAATTTACATACTTGTTAGACATAAGAAAGGCAACACTCCAGCTCAACGGTTAAATGAACTTTTCAACTGCAAGGTAATCATCATTAAACCAAGTCTTCATTATTAAGATCTAATAGACATTTATAGTTATTCGATACATTGAGTCAATACTACCCGGACTTTAGAGATAAAGTCGAAGCTATTGAAGGTGACTTGATCGAACCAAACATGGGAATATCTGCTGAGGATGAAAAAAAATTAACCGATTGTGTTAACGTTGTATTCCATTCGGCCGCTACTGTCAGATTTGATGAACCTTTAAAGTTAGAAATTTGAAAAAATTCAAAAAAAAATTAAGTTAAAAAATTTTTTAAAAGAGTGGCTGTTGAAATGAACATTATTGGGACCAAAAAAGTGATTGATTTGTCAAAACGTATGAAATACTTGGAGGCTCTTGTTCACGTAAGCACAGCTTATGCTAACTGTGATCGTCAGCACATAAGCGAAGTAGTCTATAATCCACCAGTACAACCTGAAAAAATAATCGAAGCAGTTGATTGGATTGAAGAAGATTTAGTTAAATTACTAACTCCAAAAGTTATTAAACATAGACCGAATACTTACACTTACACAAAAGCGATTGCTGAGTCTCTAGTAATGCAAGAGTGTAAAGATAAGCTGCCTTGCACTATCGTAAGACCATCGATTGTAGGTGCATCATGGAGAGAACCATTTCCCGGTTGGATCGATAACTTCAACGGTCCAACAGCTCTTTTTGCAGCCATCGGAAAAGGTATCTTAAGAACTATGATTGGTAATGGAAACTCAACAGCCGATATAATCCCAGTCGATATACCAGTTAACATGATGATCGTTGCCGGATGGTACACAGGTGCTAAACGTACTAAAGATATTAAAGTTTATAATTGTACAACAGGCCAAATTAATCGATTAACTTGGGGTATGGTTGAAAGATTTTGTGAAGAAAGTTTGTTCAAAAATCCTTTGGAAAATATTTTCTTGGTACCAAATCCTAAATTTACAAACTACAGGTAAGTTAAACACTGATTGAAGAATTTTTTTCAAAAATTAATATTTTTGTTTAGAATGGTCAAATATTTTCGACATTTTTTTGAAGAATTAATCCCGTCTTATATCATGGATTTGTACTTGAGGCTTGCTCACAAAAAGCCATTGTATGATTTTAAAATTGAAAATTTTATTTTATTTAAAAAAATAAAAAATTAAATTTAGATTCGTGAGATTACAATCAAGAATCAAAAAAGCTGTTGAAACACTCGAGTTTTTTACATCAACTGAATGGGAGTTTACAAATGATAATATCTATGCTGTGAATAATGAGATGAACGAAGTTGATAGAAGAGTAAATTTAATGAAATCATACTCGCTTTAATTAATAAAAAAACATTCTCTTCGACAGATATTCAACATTGATGTCAAAGACTTGCATTGGAGAAGTTATGTCGAACAATATTGTTTGGGTACTAAAAAGTATTTGCTCAAAGAAGACATGAGCAGAATGAACAAATGCCGAAGAGAACTCAAAAAGTAAAACTTTTAAGTTAAAAAATAAAAATAATTATTTTAATGAATATTTTTTTTCAGTTTGATTCGATTGAGAAACATCGTTTTTTCATTGATTTTAGGAATATTTATAAAATTGATTTTATTTAGATCAATTTCAATCCGAAAATTTTGTCATTTTTTCTTTAGATTAGCTTTGACTGTAGCTTCAAAATTAGCTAATACGTTCAAATCAAATAATTTGACAAATTAAGAGGATCAAAACTTCATGTGAAACAAAATTAATTTTTTTTTTAAAATCATTTTCACAAATTTTTATTCAACATTTCGTTTAAAGCCACATGCAAAATAAAATTTTTTACCAAATAAAAATTCTTTTCTTAATACAGTGGTGGGAGCGATAAAGAAATCCTTGCTTTTGAGGACGCATTTCCTGCGGTTTCCGACTTTAATGTCGCATCTTTACCATCAAAAGTCCGTGACACTGTAAATTTGATACCCAATATTTTTCTTGACCCGGAAAAGACCGAACATGGGGGTGGGGGATATGTACGGAAAGTACCGGTAGAGGTCGGGAATTACGGATAAATTGAAAAAATTTAAATTTAAAAGCTTGGTGTAGTTCGAGTTAATTGAACAAATTTTTCATGTGCTAAAGCATTCGACCACCATCAGTCCGAGTAACTCGTTTGATATTCTTAAATAAAAAATGATAATTTGCTTACATGATTTTTGAACTTTTAAAATACTTTCTTTTACAATTTACGAATATACTTTCGGCACTTTCCCTCGTTAAAGGAGCTCTTAGATATTCCTGAACTGCTTCTTTTACAGTCTCAGAGCTTGTACACCCTTTTGGTCTTACAAAATCAATCTGACACACACCATAATTTTGCTGACACATACGTGTCGATAATTTTGCATGAGCTAGGGTAGCAGTGTTGCGCTCACCCAACACCAAGGACTCCATTGAATATTTTTGACGCAGCCAGGATTCGATCTCACCACCTTCTTGACTTTTTTGAAAACTGATCAACGACGATACCAACTGAGCTAATCCTCCCCCTAAAGCTCTGAGACTGTTTACCGTAATTTCCGACTTTTACCGGTACTTTCCGTGAATATTCTCCATGTATGGCTTTTTCCGGGTCATGAGTATTTTGGTATCAAATTTACAGTGTCACGGACTTTTGATGGTAAAGATGCGACATAAAAGTCGGAAACCGCAGGAAATGACCCCCTTGTAAACTTGATTCGCTATTGATGGAAGAATCGACAGAGTTATTTTCTTCTTCTTCAGTCTAGTGTCGATCTATTTAGCAGGTAGCTTCTCCAACTAATCTGTCTCGTCTGTTCAATTCTTTTCTTTGAAATATCTAATGCTTCAAAGATGTTGGTTTTTGACTTGATAGGATATGCTTTTCCAGTATGCTGCCATGTTACCTAAAACAGTCTGCTTCAATTTTACTGAGCTTGTGACAAAGGTTTCAAAATGGTCGGTTTATTTGGCCTACTGATTAACATGTTTCAATTCTGTCAATGTCAAATTATGTTTTAATTTCAAGTATGATGCGGATTTTAAAATCATCAGAAATCAAGTCCGAATAGATCCATTATTTTGTTAATTTATTACAATTTAAAGTTTTTTAAGTTTTCAAATCACTTACACGAAATAAATTCACAAGCTCAATTTTAAAATTTTATTCGAAAATCTTCGTAAAAAATCTTTTCTTTATTTATTATTTAAATTAAAACCTAAAAAAGGCTAATAATTTTGACCTATTAATTTTTTAATTCCAAAATAGCATCTCTTAGTTTGATATAATCTTCTAGACAATTATAAACATAACCTGAAATTCTACAATAGAGCTTATTTTGAACATAAACAATTACACAAACTATGCTATACTGGTCTAGCAAATCTTTAATTAACTTTAAACTTATTTCACCTTTATTATCCAAAGGATAATCTTTAAGAATCGGTAATTCTATCATTTTCATAAATGGTGCCTCCATTTCTTTCGGAATTTCCAAAGTTTTTGTTTCCCAACTTTCCACCAATAACTTTACAGCCTCATCTAAAAGTTGACCATTGTATCTCGTTATAGTTTCAAAACCACCTAGACTATTTTCATAAAAGTCAATACAATTATCAACCAAAAACCATGAAGTTTTATCCGATGTACCACGTTGATAAAAATTATACGACAAGTCTTTATTGTAACCATGAGATATAACACATGGTTGTAAACTAGTTTTATATTTATCAGTATCTTTAATGTACAAAAAAGAACAAGCTTTTGGTGCAAGAAACCATTTATGCAAATTGGAAACATAAAAGTCACAATCAAAATTGTTCAATTGAATTTCGGTTTGACCAAGAGCGTGTGCACCATCGATTAAAATAATAGCTTCTGAATTCCATTTTCGAATAATTTGATTGATTTCTTTGATTGGAAATTTCATAGCAGTTGCAGATGAGATATGATCGATAACTGATAATTTTATTCTTAATTTTTTTTCAGTGTGTATAATTCGACATGTTTCGTCAAATATGTTCAACATATCTGGAACACTTTTAATAGGAAATTTAATAGGAACTTGTGTTACATTAATTTGCTCGGCTTCATTAAATCTATATTTTGAAGTGTAATCGATTGAGTTCAAAATAGCTTGATAGGTGTGTTCAGTAGCTAAAATTGCGTCTTTCGAATATTCAAAGCTAACTGCTTTAAGGACTGAATTTATTGATTCGGTTGCATTTTCGCATATTAACAAATTTTCTTGTCCTACATTTAAATAATTTGCCAACGATTTTAAACTTTTATTCCACAAGTCTAAGCTTGTATACCGAAACCACTTGTCCGGATTATTTTCAATTTCATATTGGAGTCTAATTTTTTCATCGAATATTTTCTTTGGTACAGCACCGTATGAACCATGATTCAAAAAAGTTGTCTCAGAATTCAAATTGAACCAATCGAGTTTAACTTGTCTGCCAAATATTTTTGAACTCATTTTCATAATTTTTTAATTAAAATTAAGATTTTAGAAACGTCCTAATTTATGTTAAACAAAAAAAAATGAAATTTTTTTTACTTTCAAGACACTTTTTGAGCACAATACAAAGCTCATTCAAGATAAAATTCAAACGATTATTGCAAATTATTATTTTTTTTTAGAAAAGTAAAACAAGTTTTTTTTATCATATTTTTAGAAAAAAAAACGAAAACACATGTTTAAGTAAAATAATCGATTTATCAAGATGGATATATTGAATGAGACTTTGCAAAATGGTTTGAATTATTTTTTCAATTTATTCGAGTCAATTGATTGGCAAAAACATGTTTCAAAAGTACAACACACCTACGAGAATCATTCCACTTTAATTAGTAAAAAAATCTTGTGAAAAGTATCTGTTTTGAATTAATTTTTTAAATTTTTATAGACGAAAATGTAAGGAAATGGCCATTAATGAAATCAATAGACGAAACCCTCTGGATATCAATTGGTTATTTGATTTTGATCCCAATACTTTCATTGATAATGAAATTTTTCAATGATTTGAAACTCAAATTTTTCGTCTTTTGTTACAATTTATTTATGATCGGTCTTAATTTATACATTTGTGGAAAAATTTTGTTTATCAAATATGAGGCTAAAGATTTTGGCCTTTGTAGTACTATTCATCAAGGAAACAAAGAGTCTTTGTTAGAGGTAAGAAGTTTTGACGGCTTAGATCTTTAATTAAATCCAGTAAATCTTGTGAAGAATTAAGAACATAAATTAGTTAATGATAAGTTTTGATTTTAAGGGATTTTTGATTTTAAGACACTCAGGACCATTTGTCAAGCAAATGAATGCTCTGAGAAAAGTATCATTTGTTGCTTATTAGCAATCGCAATCTTGTGTGTAGCGAGGAATTCTTTTTAAATTTAAGTTGATAATTTAGTTTAAATGATGTGTGAATGAAGAAACTTTTTATTGAAACAATAAACCTTGCAGAACCTTTGATATATCTCTGCTAAAACGCTGCAATTGTATGCCAAATACAAGCGATTATGAAAGATATAAAAAATCTGCGGAGTTTTTGAAGGGCTTTACAAAAGGTTTAGCATGTTTCTTGAATAACTGATTTTTAGTGTTTCAATAAAAAGTTATACAAAAGAAACTAGATTGAGCATGAACTGATGATTATAAACTTCAAAATGCCAACCTTCAATTATTAATAATGTTGTCTAAATATTCCAAATTCTGTTAATGCAGAACGTTTTCTCATTGAAAAGTAAAGAACAGCTCTGTTTGTTTACTAAGCTTATCAATGTGAGCCCAAAAAAAAGTGAATATAAGACTTTTATGGAAACAAGTGTGCGAAAAAGGGCTTAGAATAAAATAAAAGGACCGATGATGTTACACACTTTGTTAATTTACATATTATCTGTCTCGTGATAACCGAAGAATCGGTTAATTACACAAGTCTTCGGGTTTTAACTTAAATCTTATGTTTTGTTTAAAAATTTTTTTAAATATTTTCTTAATTTTTTTGAAAAGATGAACAAGGTTATTTGGTGGTTCTACATTGCCAAAGGATTCGAGTTATTAAATACATTATTTTTTCTATTGAGAAAAAAATTCCATAAAATCAATTTTCTACATGTTTACAATCATTCATCAATGTTTGCGGCTTGGTGGATGTGCACAGCTTATTTTAATAATGGAGCTATAGCAAATGGGGCATTACTTAGTTCTCTATTGCACATTGTTATGCATTTTTATTATGTTGTATCATCAATGGGTCAGTCATTTCAAAAATTCATTTGGTGGAAAAAATATATCATTCAGTTTCAAATGGTAAAATTAAATTCTCTATTCGTCTAAAACATTAAAAAAAAGTTTAAATTTTTGTATTTTAAGTTACAATTTTGTCTCTTAATATTATACTGCTCATTCTTGTTGAAAAATGAATGTGAACAACCAATAAGTGAAAAAATGATTTGGTAAGCCTAAGTAAAAAACAAGGGTTTAAATCTAAAAATTAAAAAATTTCATCATTTTAAGGCCGATTATTTATTATTTTCTTGGTCATGTTGTTTTGATTTATAACTTTTATACCAAGTCATATTACAGGATAATGAATGCAAATTTGGAGAATTCAAAAAAGTTAAAAAATGACACAAATGCCAGTTTGAATGACAGTCAAAATGATTTTAGAATAAATGCGACTAGAAGAAGACCTTTACATTAATAATTGAAGATTTAAGATATTATAAAATATAGGTTAGGAAACTTTTTTTTAAAAATCATTGGTTACTTTTAATTTTAAAGATTTTTAAAAGAATTTAATTTTTTCGTTTTTTTTTTCGTTGTCAGATGGTTAATTTTTGAGGATTACAAATTTTTGTATTATTAAATAAAATAGAAATAATTAAAATCAAATATTTAATTTTTTTATCTTTAAATCATGAGAAATATTGGTAAAAAAATAAACTTCCTGTCCTCCTAAGACTCAATCCTTGGAAGCTGCTTTGAATTTACCATATTTTGGTAAAGTTCACCAAGTCATAAAACCGATTCTAGATAACCATTATTTCAAAACCTATTTCGAAAAAACTTTAAAAAAAATTTGACCTAAGAGAATAAAAGACCCTCTAAATATTTACAACTGAAAAAGTTATAAAGCTGATGAAATTTCGTTCTTTTTTCAATAGTTCTCGAAAACTTTTAAAATGTAAAAAGTTGAAATTCTACCAACTTTTATGGCAAATCTATCAATATTTGTAATGAAATTCTTGTAGAATTTTCTAGAAACACTTTCCAAGACTGATAGATTTTCTAGGATTTCGGTTTTATACAACCCTGGTCATTCAAAGCTTTCAAAAATGAACGTTCATGAACGTTTATGAACATTCGTGAACATTCATGAACGTTCAAGGGACGCTGAATGTTCAAAAGTCTTCAAATGTTTTCATTTTTTTTCCAAAATTTTCAAATATTTTCTAAAATTTTCATTTTTTTTTCAAATATTTTCATTTTTTTGAAAAATTTGAAAAATTTTAAAGACTTTGAACATTCAGGGCCCCTTGAACGTTCAAGGTTTTGAACGTTCATGAACGTTCATTTTTGGAAGCTTTGAATGACCAGGGTTGTAGTTAGTTGAACCTTACTTTATATTTTTTCTATAATATTACACAAGAAAATTTTTTTAAGTACCGTAAAACCTTATATACAACTCCAGTATATTCTCAAAACTTCAAGTCCAAAAAATTCGGATGCAAGGATATAGACCCTCTGATATTAGGAATCAATATAGATAGCATATATAATATAAAGCGACAAGTCGCATCCTCATTTTCAGATCCGGTCTCGCGACCGGCTAAGGCATGGTTACGACTATGCTACTGACATCCACTCCAGTAACTGTGGGAAGTTCATCATTCAGAATTAGTTTGGAACCACAAACCAAGCGTATTATACATACAGTAAAATACGTAACTTTGTTACTAGAGCTACACCTATTGCTAAATGGGTCTGCTGAAAAACAAGCTCTTTCGCCCGTTCCCAGGCTCCTATACGTTGTGATGGTCAAAGCATGCGGCACCCCAATACGACAAGGTTCGAACACGATCCGTAGACCGACGAACCCGTAATACATTACATTTAGAACGGTATGACAGCAACATTGCCGCCCTCCCATTTTCACATCCAGGCTTGGGACAAAGGATGGTTACGGTGATATTTTTGTAAAAAAAAAAACTAAATTAAAATAAAATAAACTAATTTAAAAAGGAAAAAATTTGAATCAAGGAATGTATGAAGAATAATTTTATCATTTTTCTATGACCTTCTTTTATAAAATAAAATATCTTGGAATTCAATCAAAGGATTTTAAAAAGAGAGAAAAAAATGCTAAGAAATATTTGAAAAATTTGTTTTAGTCATGAAAATTTATTTTGTCTTTACGATTTTTGTTGTAATTATCAGTTACTTTAATTGCTATGATTACTTGAGTGAATTGGTAATTGTTGAAATTTCCTAGGAAAATATTGATTGAAATTCGTTTTAAATTTTAGTTTCCGAATAACGGTGCCAGAGCTTTTGCTGTAATGAGAGGAGGATATGGAAACAAACAAATTCGAGGAACAATCTTTTTTCAACAAATAGTAACCTTCTCTTTTAACTTGATAAGAATAAAAAATTCAAAAAATGCTTAACTAGACACCTAATGGTCCAGTCTTTATTAAAGTAAATTTAACTGGAGCTCCCAAAGGATTCAGATCAAAACACGGACTTCATGTTCACCAAAATACAATTACATCGACAGGCGATTCAACGACTGAAAGTAAGTTTTTAACACTCGTACTTTCGTCTGTGGTTTGACTTTAAACAAAACCAAGACGAAATCTAGCATTTTTTTCACTTTGAAAATTTTTATAAAAAAAATAGTTTGTGATTCGTCTGGTCCTCACTTTAACCCATACAATTCAACTCACGGGGATATTTCAGCTTATAATAGACACGCTGGTGATTACGGTAATGTTGAAAGTGATGGCTACGGAAATATAGTTTCGAATTTTACTGATCATGCTACCAAATTGTATGGTATTAATGGAATTATAGGAAGAACAATTGTTTTACATCAATTACAAGATGATTTAGGCTTTAAAAATGATATTGGTAGTAAAACGACTGGAAATTCAGGTGCCCGAATCGCATGTGGAATAGTTGGAATAATTGAATAAACTTTAAAAAAATTTTTTCACTTTAAATTAAATGTTTTGAATTCAAGTAAAAAGTATTAACATGAATAGCTAATAAAAATGTTAAATTTCATAATTTATGCAAGCAAGGCACAGATCTCCTTTTCTGGATCATTTCGCGGACTGCTAATCAGCACGCGGTTTATTAGACCAACGCAGAAAGATTTTTTCATCTTAAAAGCCATCTAAAACAGCTGATTTCCGATCAAAGTCGAACCATTTTTGTAGAAATGAATGGTTAAAAATTCTCATCCCAAACAGAAACTGTCACTACTTGCGAGGATCGAACCTCGGACCCACTCCTAGCGATTCTAGCTTACTAATCATCCGGCTTTACCGGCTAAAACACGAAAAGATGAAATGATAATCCTTATTCTTAAATTTCACTACGCTCATTTAGAATATTATGCTACTTTTAAGAAAATCGGAAGCATTTAAAAAATTTTGAAATTGTGAGTTTGATCAATTATTAGGAAATTTGTTTCAAGTAAATATTTTATTTTAGTTCTTCAAGAATTGATTTGAAAAGAGCATATTTGTTTGTGTATCTTTTGGTGCATTGTATATTGTTACTCTTAGAGCATTTATAAATATTTTCGTTTATTATCATATGTTTTTGAATATTACTGCTATCGTGAAGTTTCACTTGAGAGAGAATTAGTTTCAAATCTTGATGCTAACAAAAGATTTCTAAATTATTTTTTGTTAATTTGAATTTTAAAAGACTTTCTTACGATGAATTTTTTTTTCATGAAACTTTAGGTACTGCACTTGTACCGAACGTTCACCATTTGCAAACCGTAGCGTACCAAAGAAAACGTTGCCACCGTACCGTACCCACCGTACTCACCGAACTTACTGAACTTACCGTACTCACCGTATCCACCTTGCTAAAAAGATTAGTAGATGACGCTGAGACGTTAGAAAAATTTAAATCAACTTGTTTGAGCCGACGTATACTCAAGTGAAACTAACACAAATGATGAAGAATCTTAAATCTATAAAGAATAAAACGATTTTATTATTAAAAGTATTTTTTTTGTACGGTGAATTCGGTGGGTATGGTGAGTACGGTAAGTACGGGACGCTACGACAAGGGTACGGTTCGGTGCGTTATGGGTACGCTACAGTACGGTAGGTACGGTGGGTACGGTTCGCAAAGGCTACGATACGGTACGCTACGGCTACGGTTCGCTCCGCAAAAGGTGAAAGTTCGGTACAAGTGCAGTATTAGTTAAAAATGGTGGTAAACTTTAGCTTTAAAAAACTTTTTTAATAGAGCTGCATGATAATTTTTAAGAGCCTAAACAGATGAAGGTTTAATTTATTATTTAACATAATTTTTCATTATATCTGCAACATATTTTTTTGTAAGATTTTATTTTTTAGAACAAAATGATAAGATAGAAATGTAAAACAAATCTCTAAATTAGGTGAAAAAATGTTTGCAGAATGATACACTAAAAGAGTTTGCACTAAAAGAGTTTTGTGAATCGTGTAACGACGGGACTTAATATTTTTAAACATGAACTTCAATGTTCTAATTGTAATGTTAAGTTAAAACAAACTCATTATTTTTAGGTGGGAGTTGATAAGCTCAAATAATTCTTGTTCTCGAGACATGTTCAGTTAAATGAAAATTTTAATTAGTACAGACTAAAACCTCAGAGAAATCTTTTTAGATTTGCGTTTTCACTTAATGTAATTCTTTATTATTTCGTTAAAAAATAAAGTAAATAAATTTTTTAAATTATTCAAGTTAAAATCATAAAATGGGTTCTCTAAAAATGAATAAACGTTTGCTTAATGATATTGTTACCGCCTTTCATATACATTAAAAAAAACTTAGTATAGGTATTCTAAATTTTTCGAGAAAATTACATAAAAGACTTTTCACATGGGTAAAATGTCTTCAGCCAAAAAAATCAAATAAGGTTAGAAAATAATATTAAGACGTATTAATTTTAAATCACATTAATGAAAACTTGTTTTTATGTTGCTTTTTTTTTTAAGTTTAAGTTTATGTAACAACTTAAAAAAAAATTAAAATTTTGTTTCTTTCAAAAATTTTATTTTTTCAAACAGTTTCTTCAAACTTGCTTTTTTTCAAGGAAAGGATTGTCCCAGTTTTTTTAAAACATAAAATTTAACAAGTTATTTTTTATTTTTATTTTTTTATTTCAAGATTCACTAAAACTTACAAAATGAATAGAACTTTCTTTAGCTTAACAATTTTAGTATCATTATTGTACACCGTTAGTTGTTGTCGTAGTTTAACTGATTATGTAATTATTAAAAAATCATTTTTTTAACAATCTATACATTTTGATTTAAAGTTTCCGTCAAATGGTGCTAAAGCTTTGGCTATTTTAAAAGGCGTTTATAATGAAAGCAAAATATCCGGTACTGTTTTGTTCGAACAAGCTGTAAGTTTGTCTCAACGCGTTCATAAACTTATAACTATTTTTGATTTAATTTTTTTAAAGGGCTTAAATGATCCAATCACAGTTAAGGTTAATATTACTGGTCTTCCAAAAGGCATAGGACCAAAACATGGTTTACACGTTCATCAAAGCTCAATTACATCTCTCAGTGATCTAACTTCAGACAGTAAGATAAACCAAAAAATAATTTTAAGTTTTCTGTAATAATGTAAATTCTCAAGTTTGTGGTTCATCTGGTCCTCATTTTAACCCGTTGAATAAAACCCATGGTGATATTTCAGCTGCAATAAGACACGTTGGAGATTATGGAAACATAGTTAGCGATGGAAACGGAAAAATTGTTTTCAATTTTACTGATAAAGTTAGTAGTTTATATGGTATTTTCGGTGTGATTGGTAGAACAATTGTTTTGCATCAATTAGAAGATGATTTAGGTCTTAAAAATGATACTGGTAGTAAGACAACTGGAAATGCTGGTGCTCGTATTGCATGTGGTATCATTGGCATAATTCCATAAGCCTTTTTAGATAAATATTTTAGATAATTTTTTATACTTATTTACATTTATTTCCATTTTCAAATTTCAATCGATCCAATTTTTTAATAAATATTTTTTTTTATTTTTTTGACTGTTCGGAAGATTAATTTTTGGAAGAAAAAGATTCTTTTTAATAAAACGATGTTCTCTTAAAACAAACTCAAATAACTTAATAATAAGCAAATAATGATAATTGGTTGTCTGTTCCTAGAATCTGAAAAGCATGTTGAAATCAATCACTTTTTTTAAAAGGTAAAATTTTGAGATCGTGAGGAGGAATCTGCAAAAATCGTAAAATTAAATTTTTTCTAATTTCTTTTGTAGAACTAAACCTTTTTTGTTGTTATTATTTATTTGTTTATCTGTTTCGAGCGTCAACATTGGTCTGGTGTTGTTCCAAATCTCAATGCCTAAACTTTAATGTTTGTTTTTTAACGAGTTCATTGAATTTTTCCATGTTTGAAGTTACAGCTTTCACTAGTTCCAATTTTTGGCCTGTTGCTTTTTTGATCATTCTTAGAGTGGTGTCTATGTTGTGTTCTTGTTTTAAACGCTTTTTTGCTCTGTCGGATTCGATATCGAAATTTATGTCTACATTGTGAAGTGCCAGATAGTATCTGTTTTCTTTTTCAGTGATTCCGTGATCGAAAGCGTTGTTTAGCCACGTTCTTAGAGATTGGACATGATCCTTGTTGTCGATTTTAATAATAAGTTAATTGTTTTTGTTGATGTACATACTACTGATTGATACGTCAGATTTTATCGATTTAATATAGTCTTCTAGGAAGAAATAATCTCTGTACTTGAAAGTTTTTTTTCTTTTGAACTTGAGCGTGTAAAAGACTGGTTTATCGTTTATTTTTGTGGTATGTTCACTCGGTGTGTCATTTGATGAGGTGGTGAAAACGGAGGATATTTACTATGACTGTGAATGACTTGGTAGGGTTGGTTTGATTGCAACGTATTTGGCAAATTTGGTTGTTAGTTAAATGGGGTAAGTTGATAGCTGATTGGAAGTCCTGGAATCGGATGGAGATGATGACTGTTTTGTTGTTGTTGATGGTGGTGGTGTTGGTGATGATGTATTTGACTCCTGGATGGCGTACCGTACGGCGCTGCCATTGTATTACTTGCGTACGAAGAAGCCGGGCAGGGTATTATGTGGTTTGGGTAATTATAATCTGGGTAGTAGTCCAGTGTTTGGTATGCCTGAGCTTGTGACGACTGGTATGAGTTTACTTTGTTTATTTTTAGTTCTTTTGATTGATATTCATCTGACTCGGAATCTTGTTAACTGTTTGTACTCGGCGAGTAGTACCTTGAACTTGTAACCTAAAAGTTTGATTTTGGTGTTCTGGTAATTTCTTGTAATTTTTTCTTTTTATAGTAAGATAAGCGTTAGCCAAGGCTTTAGAGACACTGACATAGCTTGAGACAAAGCGTTAGGTTAAAAAAAGATGTAATGCCTTAGGTAAGATAAATAATTTAAATAAAAACATTGTATTAGATATAGAAGCCGATCTTTATATGCCAGTAACGAGACGTTATATAAAATATTTTGTCTATACATTATTTATTTTTAAAGTTCAAATTAAAATCAAATAATTTTTTGAATAAATTTTTTTTTACATCAGTATACACATTTTAATTTTCAATATCACAAATTTTTAGATTGCCCCCCTTAATTTTCAGTACACTCATACATATGCTTATAAAGCTCGTCACGGCTTTCTCGTTACTCGAAATTACTGAGGATATTTTTGATGATAACGTTAAATTCAATTCGTTATCATCGAAGTCAAATTACTGTTTAGTCGGTTGTTTATCATAATAGAAGAATTTGAAGAATCATGTTCTAAAGAATCCGACTAAATCACTAGACCAAGTCTTCTCTTAAAATTTTGAGTTTAACTGAATTATAATTTAACATTATTAACATTATTTTAACAAAAAATTTCCAACAAAGAACTATGTAAAATTTCAATGCAAATTCCGCCCCAAAATATCTCTTAAATGGTTAGGTGTAAGTCATTTCAGATGTGAAATTCGAAAACTAGACCTAAAATTCTAGCCTCGATTAAATAAAAAAAAATGGGATAAATAAAACCGGAACTGGAACAACGTTTTTGAAGGAACCCTAAATTCAAGACCCCCCAGTTCAAAATTTTTTTTTTGACCCCTCCTAATGAAAGCAGAAGTGCTGTCATTTTGCATGACGCAAACCTCTGTCTCCAAGCCATGCATTTATTTCTTGTGATTTTTTTTGGTTATAAAAATAAAAATCGTAGAATGATATAATAACATTTTTAAAAATCGTAAAATGATAAAATCACGTTTTTTAAAATCCTAAAATGATAAAGTCACATTTTGATAGAATCATTTGCAAAAAAAAATGCTAAAAAAAATAAATCCTAAAATGATAATATACCATTTTACATATCAATCAATAAATTGCATTATTAAAAATTTTTATTTTATTTTAAATTTTGAATTAAAATTTAAAAAATATTGATCCCATTTTTTATGTAATCAAAGCCATCCATTGGGCTAGAATTTTAGGTCTAGTTTTCGAATTTCACATCAGAAATGACTTACACCTAACCATTTAAGAGATATTTGGGGGCGGAATTTGCATTGAAATGTTACATCTATATATTTAAAATTTCAGCGATTTTTTACTATAATACTTAAGATAGTATTTTTACTATAAAAGATAGGAAGTAAAGATAGAAAATTTCGAGACATAAAAAAGAAAAAAATTCCCACGCTCTCTAAATGTGTGACTTTTCGGTTTTTGTAGATAATTTATAGGTAAAATAAAAAGATTATATATCAACTTATTCGAGGATTAATTGTTAATTGACTCATAAGAATTAACTGAAATATTTACTACATGTAACTTATGTTAATCAATTAACTTGACCGAAAACCTTCTTCTTAAACGTTCTTGATACCAAAAAAATAACCTCTCGAAATTCGACTGATTTTTATTTATTTTTTGTTTTTTTTTTTCAGCTCTACCATTTTTGATAAATAACTAAAATTTATGAAGCAGTATTTTAGAATTAGATAAAGATCTTTAATTTGAAAAAGACCTCTCGCTCTAATAGACTCAGACCACATAGAGATACACTCACTGATTTATAAAATTATTAGACTTGCGAGAAGTGCTGGCTTAAATGTAAGGGTTCCAAAAGTAATAATGTAGCAGGTTTAGCGATTGACTCTTATGAGCTATGGCTCCAGCCTTTCAGTCAAGGTGAGAAAATAAATAAAAAAAAGTGCGATTCGAATTTAGAAAAAAGGAAACAAGGTCTATTGCCTGAACTCTATGTGGTAAATATCTTTGGAAAAAAAAAGGGGGACATTTTTTTTCTCAAGCAAGTGTTTTATTTTTTTAGACTCTGCTGAATTTTTATTGAGAGTTTTTTTTCTAAAAAAATTTCACCTGCCGTGTTTTAAAAACATGGACAAACTTAGCTAGATTCAAATTTTGTCATTTAGTTTTCTTCTAAGTTTGAGCTAATTTAGTTTATCAGATGACTTCTCAAAACAGAACATTCTCAAAAAGTCATGAGAAGAAATTAAAAAAAAAATTGGACTCTCTCATATACATTTTAGTACATATACATATCATAAATATTTCTTCAACAGACAGTTTCATTAATTCCATCACAGGGTTAGTGATGTCCAATTATCAGAATGTCATTTAGTGAGAATAATTCTTTTTTTCAACCAAAAAAACTCCGGTATCGTGATCCAAAAAAGTCAAAAAAATACCCTAAGATTAGATTAAAAAAAGGTTAAAAAATTAACAAAACAACATTCAAACTTATCCGAATAAAATTTATAAATATTTGTAGTTAAGGTTTCTGTATTCCCGAACGAGATTAAAGTACAGTTACAAATTAATTATTTGTCCCTATTCGATATTTTTTCATGTACACTGTATGGATAAAAAATAATTCAGAATTTACCCGAATAATAGCTCAAATGAATTATCAGTCCCAGTTTTAATCTTTCTACGTGTTCAATAGCTTTCGTAAGTTAGAGATTTAGGAAATACAAAGGTAATTAATAACCGTGGAAGAGACTAGAATGGAAAAAACATTATGGTCGCTTCAAAAAGACTTACGTTTACAAAATTCGAATCCCCTAAACATATGCTATGTTATTTTATTTGAATTTGTTTTTTTATTCGTTTACCGTTAATGGGATATTCTTGTAGTCCTTTAAAAAATCTTGAATATAATTTGAGCTTGTATGTATTTTTAATCTCGAAAGAAAAAGAAATTTCAACGACCGTTTGTCAAATATTGTTTTCATTCTGTTCTGTAATAAAATGTTGAAAGGGTTGTTTTATGAATAAAGTTTTTAGGATAATTTTGGCTTCATCTGAATTTTTTTTTGGATTTTTCAGCTTCCATCTTTCTTTGAGTTGTTAGACAACAACGGATACATGGTTCGTGAGGCGTTGTATACGAGTTAATTTTTGTTTAATTAGACTATCTACAAAATGTCTTTTTAAAGAAAATTTCGTTAGCTCCAGTTGGTCCTTTAGTCGAATGTCAGCAGTAAGAAAAGTGTAAAAAGCTAGAAAAATCATTTAAAGAGGATTAGAAAAAAAATTTATTAAATTTAAAATGATCAATAATTTATTTATCTTTTAATTCAATCATTTATTTTGGTTTGACTGAAAATTTGACGTTAATACATGAGAAAACACCATTGGCATCTTTGGTATCGATTTTGATATCAAAATCACCAGCAGCCAAAAATGAAAAAATAGTTGCAGAGGCATCTGGAATTTCAAATAATTCTTCGATTTCGATCAAACCTTGTCTACAAACGAAAATTGATAGCTTTTAAATATGAAAACTCATTTTTTAAGTGTTTTAATTACCTAATTTTGAATGGACATCTACAATCAATACCATATTCAGCTACACTTGGTGGACATGTATCTGGGGTGAAACTTGGGATAAGTGTTGCAACAATTTTACATAAATCATCGTATGTGCAACTTCCAACATAAACACCAGCAGCCAAGTAGCTTTAAAACAAAAATAATAAGTTTAGTTTTTTTTGGGGCGATATCTGAGAAAAAATCATACCATCTGATTGGCAAGTTCAAACCACTAACAATACGGTTAATATTCAAAGTAGTTTTTAAATCACCGCTCATGGCTCTGTTAAAATTGGCACGGAAAATCAAATCAACATTTCCTGGTTGAACAATTGGCATTGGTTTAACGTCAACTTCATAAACAGAGACACCTGGTGAGCCACCACAATATGACCATTGGAATTTAGTCAATGTTTGAGCATTAATTAAAATTGGTAACAAAGCAATCAAAATAGTGAATTTCATTTTTAAATTTTGATGAAAAATTAGAAAAACTTAATGAAAAATTTTTGTGTATTCAATTGGTTTTATAATAAGCTGATTAAGAGCATCTTTCGATTTTTACTTTTTAAAAAATAGGCTCTGGGAAAAGTAACAAGTGGTTTTGTAATTTTGTTTAAAGGAGTGGTTAACAAGTTTATCAATTTTTTCTATGTTTCAAAAAAATTTATCGAATGATTTTGAATGAGTAGTTGCATATCACATAAAAGAATAGACACATAGTCAAACTTAAACGTGATGCTTGAGAATAAATCAATGAGTCAATTAATTGGTATTTTAAAATATCCTTTTTAAAGAATTAAAAACTGACGCATTTTTTTCATTATTTTGTTAGATAGACATTATAAAATCGAATGATTAGAAAAATATAACCCCCACATTTGATTATTATAAATAATGCTTAATCAGTACGAAATAGTTTAGTTAAAAAAAATTAGGTTTACCAAGTATTTTCATTAGAGGTTCTGGATACCCTAAATAAGATAAGTGTTGTTCTCTCGAGTTCCTGGACAAATTAAAGTGGCTAAAAATTACGACTCTGAACAACAAATTGATACTCAATATAGTGCAAACCGGGTACTGCAAGTCGAAACCCTGACACTGGTTTCAAACTAAAGGCTAACTACGTTCCGTAAAATTGTTTTTTTTTAATGTGTATTAATTTATTTCCAACAAAAAATTGGTAAAAGAAAGTTTTCGAATATGGATATGCAAAATAAAAATTATCTTGATTTTTTTATTATTAAAAAAAAACTTTGTTTAGTTGAAGATGATTTAAATTCAAATAAGCCTGTTTTTTTTACCTCAAGAAATTCAGAGTATCCTTAAAAAGCGGACAAAGATATGTATAATGAATCGATTGTCAATACTTATTAAAAAAAAAACCATCGTAAATTTCAAACTCAGCCTTGTGATTGATCGAAGTTGTGCCGATGAGTTGTCGGAAATTCAAAATGATAAAACTCCCAGAGAGTGAACAATTAAAAATTTCTCAACACATTTTGTTGGTTTTACTTTTTTCAATTTATTTTTACTATTTGTATAATCGAGGTCCCCCGTCTGATGAAACACAAAATCGGAAAGAGTGGAGAAAACTTGTGGTTGCGTGTACTACGAAGGCTTAGTGATTGGCTCTCGTAAAAACACCCGAATGATGATGATGATAATCGAGGCCGAAAAAAATCAAATAATCGAAAATCACTAAGATGATCGATTTTCATATTTTTGAACATAAAATTGTAATCCTTATGTAAGAAAACCCAAAAAAACTTAATAAAGAACATGTCGTTTAAAATTTTCGATTTTGGGTGCTGAAATATGTCCATTTTTTTTGGAAAATTGAAAGAATTTTTTAATTAAAAAATCATGTATGTTTTCTAGGGTTTTCCTAGATGAGGATTACGAATTTATGGTCAAAAATATGAAAATTCATCTTCTTAGTGATTTTTGATTTTTTTTCGGCCTCGATTATACAAAAAGTAAAAATAAAGTATAACCAAAAAATATTCATAATTTTGTCTAGTTTCAGAATCTGTATAGAAAGTCTATGGTTTATGGATAAACAAAAAAGTAGATCCTAAAAAGCTGAAAAATGCTTAAAAATTTGCTGTTTTTCCGGAATATTCCGCAGAATTAAATATTTTTTTCGTTTTGTTTTCTATTAACGTGCAGGATATTCGATTCTCTATCAGAAAATATGGTAACTTTCATTAAAGGATTTATTTTCCATTCAAGCGAAACGTTTCATAATGACATATTTCTTTAAGGGTAGCTTAATTTCAGACCAGCCTGCAATAAAAAAATTTTTTGATTTCCATTAAAATTTTGGCTAGCCCTACGTTTTCAGGTACGTAGACTAAGAAAATCGAGTCAAAAATCCAGAATTAAGATAGTGTGGTAATTTTGCATTGCGCGAACTTTAATTCAAACATTTTTAAAATAAAGCTAAACCTAAATTACCGTAAGCTCTTGACCAATTCTCCAAGAACAAAGTCAAAACTGAGGTTTGTTCTATATAAAACTAATACCATCAGAACCATTTTTTATAGAATAAACCTCAACCTCTGACTTTTGACTAATGGAAAGGATGATTGCGAGTTAGAATAAAAACAAAAATTAATTAATAAATATTTCTTCAATTTCGAAATTAGTTCCACAATTTTTTGAATTTATTCCAGAACAAATACAAAAGAATTAGCGAACATTTGAGCTTACTCTTAGTCTAAAGTCAGGATTTGAGGTTTATTCTATAAAAAATTGTTTAAACACTTAAGACCTCATTTATGGTATAAAGTCATGACATGAAATCTAAAAATCAACCATTGACACTTTGACCATAATGGATGGAAGGAAAAAATTCACAATAGTCGCACTAGGGCAAAAACGGTAAAACAAGGCTTTATTTTCCCTAAAATTTTATGTTTTAACCTGCACCAATTGTAAGACCCCACTTTTTTTGATAAGTAAACTAGACAAAATTCTGTACAATTTTATGCTTTTACTTTTTTCATTTTTAGCTTTATTTCATTTTAAAAAGAAGATGAAAAGAGTATTACAAATCAGAAATCACAAAGATGAGGGATATTAACGACATGTCGTAAATGTCGATCATTTACGCTAATTTAAGTTCAAATAAAAGATGATTTATCCTTACACAGCCGTCAAAAGGATATTATCTACAATGCATTAAAAAATTAATATACAGTGCTTCACATTTCAACAACTCGTACTTTCTTAGATCATTTGTTGGAAAG